>OY776303.1:17256861-18456861 GCA_963675345.1 Trididemnum clinides
CCCTGAAAAAACTTTACAAAATTGCAATAAAATATAAGCATTTGATTGCTGTTTAGAAAAAGTTTTTGACTAATGCATGCTTGGATTTTTTATTTGGTTAAAAATTGTGTTTATTAAGTTAAAAAATTGTATACCATCAATATTCATGGGGGTCGGCTTCCAAATCCCTCGGTGCGTACGCCACTGCTGATTTCTCATGAAAACATTGGGCTACCAAAATTTAAATTTCCTTCTATTTGAATAAAAAGCATTTACAAACATATGACGTTGGACAAAAATCTTACCGTTTAGTGACATTTACATTATTTTTCTGGTAAGCTGATGAATGCTAAGTGCAAATCTTTGAAAAAAAATTTTTTTTGAGGAATGGTCAGCAAAAAGTGAGAGCCACAAATTCGTTTCTTCCTTCTTCTTTAAAAACCTGACGGGCCAATGTTAACTTCAGCAATAATTAAAACATAAGATATGTCATTTGCCCCCAATACGACTTTGCAATCTATCGAGCAAAATATATTCGAAATGAAAAATGTTTTAGGGCTACCAATCAGCTCAATAAACAAGCATCAAAAACTGCACAATCATGTTGAGTTGTTTAATGACAAATATAGCAATTGCGAAACTTGCACTCCTGTATGCATTCGAGTGTGTGAAAATCGTGTATTAAGTTTATTGTACAATAGAAGAATTTGCTCAAAAATGATCACCAGCATCATACGGTACCATACAGCAATCCATTACATCATGTCAATAACCCGCGACCGGTTTCGACCTTGTTGGGTCTCATCAGGCGGGTGTAAAAAACACTCAACAATAAATATGCTAAAAAAACAAATTTGCCATTGGGTGCAAAAAAAAGGAAATTGCAATGCAAAACAATATGACACAGCAATACCTATATCATGGGGGTCACATTCAAGGACACACACAAATGACATGGACAACAAGTCACATCGGTAAGCACTAATAGGGGTGCAGGATCATTGTCAAGACTTATCAATAATACATGAGTTGCTAGTTGCTAGCCAGCAATTTTCAAGGTAATCTCCTATCAAGAGGGATCTGCCTCCAGCATCAAAGTACAATAGAAAAATTTGCTCAAAAATGATCACCAGCATCATACGGTACCATACAGCAATCCATTACATCATGTCAATAACCCGCGACCGGTTTCGACCTTGTTGGGTCTCATCAGGCGGGTGTAAAAAACACTCAACAATAAATATGCTAAAAAACAAATTTGCCATTGGGTTCCAAAAAATAGGAAAATGCAATGCAAAACAATATGATACAGCAATACCTATATGCATTTTCCTTTTTTTTGCACCCAATGGCAAATTTGTTTTTTTAGCATATTTATTGTTGAGTGTTTTTTACACCCGCCTGATGAGACCCAACAAGGTCGAAACCGGTCGCGGGTTATTGACATGATGTAATGGATTGCTGTATGGTACCGTATGATGCTGGTGATCATTTTTGAGCAAATTCTTCTATTGTACAATAAACTTAATACACGATTTTCACACACTCGAATGCCATACAGGAGTGCAAGTTTCGCAATTGCTATATTTGTCATTAAACAACTCAACATGATTGTGCAGTTTTTGATGCTTGTTTATTGAGCTGATTGGTAGCCCTAAAACATTTTTCATTTCGAATATATTTTGCTCGATAGATTGCAAAGTCGTATTGGAGCAAATGACATATCTTATGTTTTAATTATTGCTGAAGTTAACATTGGCCCGTCAGGTTTTAAAGAAGAAGGAAGAAACGAATTTGTGGCTCTCACTTTTTGCTGACCATTCCTCAAAAAAAATTTTTTTTCAAAGATTTGCACTTAGCATTCATCAGCTTACCAGAAAAATAATGTAAATGTCACTAAACGGTAAGATTTTTGTCCAACGTCATATGTTTGTAAATGCTTTTTATTCAAATAGAAGGAAATTTAAATTTTGGTAGCCCAATGTTTTCATGAGAAATCAGCAGTGGCGTACGCACCGAGGGATTTGGAAGCCGACCCCCATGAATATTGATGGTATACAATTTTTTAACTTAATAAACACAATTTTTAACCAAATAAAAAATCCAAGCATGCATTAGTCAAAAACTTTTTCTAAACAGCAATCAAATGCTTATATTTTATTGCAATTTTGTAAAGTTTTTTCAGGGAAGGTATGCCCCCTGATCTCCAAAGATTAATAGTGCTTTTGGTATTCCTTGTGAGAGAAACACAAACCCCAATCATGACAAATTTCTGCGTTGGCCATTGGAGCTCAGCCCCTTCAATAGCGACCACTCATCTGACTTGTAGCCTATTTGATAGGCTAACTGTACGTAATATAGTAAAGAAAACACAGTATGGTAAGCGATAAAATATTTTCGCTTGATTTCTGATAAACGACAAAATCTAGAAGGATTCCTGTATCAATTCAGAGGTATATATTTTTCAAAGGAAATGATATTGTAAAATGATTAGGCTCAGTAGTGTTTGTATTCAGAACCATGCGTTTGCGGTTGACTATGTGTTTAAAAAGTCTCAATGGCTTTTAACACAAACAACTATAGCGAAGTCAAATAATTAGTGGATTGACTTTTCACGTTTCTTAAATGAGGTTTAAACAAAAATAGTTGTGAGATAAGATGATTGATGAAGATTTTGAAGATGAAAGAGCGCAGAGACATGCTATAAAAATCATGATGAAGATTTTGAAGATGAAAAAGCACAGAAGCATTCTATAAATAACTAGCAGATTTCCCCGTCGTTGATCGGGTAAAATGTAAAGACTGATTAAATTTAACATTGAATAACCATATTTTAATATAGGTTGAATAAATATAGGCTCGTAGCCCCCCATAGACGATTCTGATCGAAATCAAAATACCGTACTTGGCTTCCCTGGAAAAAGTTATATAAGATTCATATGTTTGTTTGTATCTAAATGTCTCCAGTTTTATTTCTATAGCGGACAGACAGACAGACAAACTTTGAGTTTTATATATATAGATAGTTATCAGTTTTATTTCTGCGATGTCTAAAAATAAAAATATGCTTAGCATTTGCTGCTAAATACATTTCAGCACTAACAATGTACTACTGCAGCACCCAGTGTGATACGGCGCTGGTCTTGAAATCAAAAGGCAATGACCTCACTCTTAATGTAAGCGTCGGTTGATCATTCACATCAGTCCGCGCATAACAATAAATGAAATGAGTGCAGATTGGGAGAGAGTTTCGTTGCAGTCGCCCACAGTATATTGCCCTCCTTGCGTTACAGCAAAGAGTGCGCCAGGCAAGTTAAATTAGTGTTAACACAAAACCAATAAGATCTCCGTGTGGTTGTTAATCTGGAGTTGTTGGATACGAGGTCGAAAATGATGCATTGATTCTTGAATCTTACAACTCAGTCACTAGCTACGAAATGTGGTGTTTTTTGCACTTTATGAGACCTTAGAAGATGTTGGATGTCCTCAGCTTCGGTGCCACATTTGCAGATGCTGCAGGAGGTGGAATAGCCCACTTTTTCGTGGCTACTTTAAAGCGACCTACTCTGCATTTTCCACGTGACCCAAAATGTATTATGAGTTAGTAGGGGATCAGGTGGACGGATTCTCATGCTATGGCTAGAAGACTTGAGGGTTTCTCTCCATATCCTCAGTATATCTTTGCAGGGTGATATATTCAGCGTTTCTACAAGCCTTATCTTTGTCTTGGTGTTGCCAATATGTTGTTTGTACGCCTGACTGCGATCCAATTTTACATCAGGGTATATTGAGTTAGGACGTTATTAAGGACTTGTGTTTTTCTATATATTATGAAAAAGGAGCAACGACAGGTGTTTAAAACCCTTTTTGCTCCAAATAAAATATCAACGAAGAAATACATTTATAAAGATAGGAAACCAATAGTTTAATCGTTGCTTAATATCTTACCCTATGGTGGACTTAAAATGATTTATTCGTATGTGTAGCTGCCAGCACATTGTGCTTTATGCTGGAAACTATTGGTTGCACCTATATGCTAGAGTAGAATAAAATTTTCTAAATTTCGTTCAGCTAATGACATCAAGCTCTATACCACAGCAATCTAACCAAATACATAAGTTGCACTTACTTCTACGTTTACAATTCCAAACTCTTAAAACGCTATAGTAAAATTAGAGCGTGATATGTTCCGTTTGCCCCTATATATCTCCCTTTAATTTCAAACTCTCGCTAGACATTGTCCAGCATTTTGGCTACCCGATCAAAGGCGTACCTTCCAAAAAACGGTAACATCCTAAGTGACGTAAAAGTTGCATAAAGAGTGAGGTCATTGCCTTTTGATTTCAAGACCAACGCCGTATTACACTGAGGCAAAAAGTGAGAGCCACAAATTCGTTTCTTCCTTCTTCTTTAAAAACCTGACGGGCCAATGTTAACTTCAGCAATAATTAAAACATAAGATATGTCATTTGCCCCCAATACGACTTTGCAATCTATCGAGCAAAATATATTCGAAATGAAAAATGTTTTAGGGCTACCAATCAGCTCAATAAACAAGCATCAAAAACTGCACAATCATGTTGAGTTGTTTAATGACAAATATAGCAATTGCGAAACTTGCACTCCTGTATGGCATTCGAGTTTGTGAAAATCGTGTATTAAGTTTATTGCTATGAAATTTCCTTTTTCAGACACTGCACTAATGAAAAAGAATTGATTAATCGACAAATGATTTTAAAACCTGTTGTTTTCGTCTTTTCTCGCACGACTTTCGTGTTTCTATAAAACATGGTGATCTGTGCTGTGTGAATTACTTTTTGAGGAACTCATGGTAAAAGTACCTGAAACTTGTCTTTAATTACATTTGTAAGTTAGCACGGCACCTCGGTTACGCAACACTTGTCGAAAGTGGGCTACTTCGATTTTTTGCACGGCACCTTAAAGTCTTGACTTAAATAGGAGGTCGTTTGTAGGCTATTCTTCAGTCTTAAAAAGAAGCTTTCTATCAAGAAGCAAGGTTTTTGTTGCAAGAAGCATTGCAATTAGTAGGAATAAGGGTAAGCTTCCCAACGCAAGCATAGAAACTGTTCCACCGATAAAAAACGTCACCACTTTAATCCCAGCAATGCAAACTGTCAGGCACGTAGCCTGAAAAATTAGTGTGCTAAAGATGAGGCAGGCGTGATTTAATTTCTCCCTTGTCGTGATCGCGTTATTATTTACAATTTAGGGTCATTGGCCGAGTTTTGAAGAGATCATTTACCCCACACTTCTAAAATACGGTGCTGTACCAGCGTTTTACCTGTTGTGAAACGAAATTTTAAAATTGCTTTATATTAAACAGTTTAAATTAAATAAGAGTCGTATCAAAGCAGTAGTGTCAGAAGCCAACATTTTAAAAAGGCCGATTTTAGAGGAAAACCTGCTATAGTAATGTCACCTATGACAATTTTACTGCAACGTTTTTTAACGCTCGAACATTTCAAATTTGTGACTGTTTAAATTCAGTTTCATATTTCATTCTCTCCATAAAGTCGTATTGTTGAGAGCCAAGCAGGAGGTCAGCAGGTATTGTTTTTAACGTCTTTGATTTGAGCGACAGGAGAATCGAACACAAGTACAATAACGCAAAGCGCACGTTTTTACCACTTTACCAGTCTCAGTGTGAAAATAAAATGCACTGTATCGGCAGCAGCTACTGACATCGTATTGGCAGCAGCTACCGGTAATTTCGAAGCAGGTCGGGAAACAAGTTCTTACGACGAGTAGTTTGTATTGGACTGCTCGTGTTTCTACAAAAGTAAAACCAAAACTTTTGTTCACAGATTTAAATTATATCATCACACCATGAAGTACTTGTTTACTTTTGTTTTGTTTATTTTTACAATTCAATTTGCGTCGCTGCAAGGCCGTTTACGCCTTATGAGATTACGAAGACAAGGTAAATAAATATTGTTAATACTTTTATCGTTTTATCTTAACCCTCTCACCAAAGTGTGGGAAAGTTTTGCTGTTTTGAGTTTGCTAAAAAATTGTTTTTCAATCGCTTCAAACAAATTTAGGCCTTCTCGAATCATATTTTTTTGTACCACCAGGTATAGTTGACAATCAACCTTTTTGTTATAGATAATTAGCGTTGAATATGGCACCAGTTGAGGGCCGAAACTTTCGCAGAAAGTTTCGAACAAGTTGTTTTTTTAATAAAGTTCTACGTTGTCATGTTCCGTAAAATAAGGACATTTTTTTGTGAAGACCTTGCGTAATAGGTTGGTGGTTTATGGTAAATTGGATTCAATTCTTCCGTCGAACACAGTGACTCAAAAATCAGTTCATCAAAATAAAGAAAAATGTTGAACACAGATTCACTACGAAAACATGACACAAAATATTGTTTTGAGAAAACATGTTCCAAAATCAGCCCAAGAATATTCCAGCTGTATTAGATTGTTTGGCCTGCTTTTTCTTTAGTGTCAATTGTCACAAGTTCAAGTTTTTCTCCGCTCTTTTGATGTATACGTTGTTTCAACGGGGTGCATGAGTTAACAATACACAAATATTTTTCTTATTGTAAGATTGAAATCGTTTAATGTAATTTTGTTACGTCATGCTCTTACTCAATTAGAGAGGAAGAGGAGGAGAATTGAAACATTTTCTCCCTTCCTTAGAAATCTAGATTTCAGCTGTTGCTTTTTTGATAGGAGATTGTTTGGAACCAAAAATTCCTCTAAATGGAACAATCGAGTATATCAAACCTCAAGGACCCCTTTATGAGTCGGCGATCAAGTATAAATGCAACAAAGGCTATATACTATTTGGTCCAAGGCTCAACATGTGTAAAAATCAGCAATGGACACAAGGAGTTCCCGTTTGCAAAAGTGAGTTTGACGTTTAAAGCAGGTGACTTTCGATCAAACGCCGATTTCCATTATTGCACGGTACAAGCGTTTACGCTGAAAGTCCTTGTTGTTTGTATTGTTTTGTTGAAAATATGTTTGCTGTAGCTTGCGCGTTTGTTTCCGTTTTCCTCATCGCTATGAAAATAATCGGACCTTTCTGGGTTCTGTTGATTTTTTATGGTGACTTTTTCTTTTAATAACGATAAATTAGCTTTTACGGCATGACGTTGACTTAACAGTTGTGAGGTCTTAAGTTCAATGACAGGATGGCTTCTGAAAAGACATTTCACTGTTTAAACGACAAAAGGTTCTTGGAAAAGGCAAACTTTCGCTGTACTTTTCCATGCTTGGCTGCACTGCTTGTGGATACAATGCACTGTGCAGTGCTAGTATATCCGAAGCAAGTCTAAATCAAGTTGTTCTAAACAACCGGAGGAAAAAATAGCTTCCCACCCATCAAAGCGAACCCTTTCATTACCTAGGTAGAGCTTACTCAAACAGACGACATCTTTTTTAGAAATGAACCCATGCTGGATGAAGAACGCTTGTCCTTACAATGCGAAATGTCGAAGCAATAAAGATGGCTCATCCCACACTTGCCATTGCTACCCTGGCTATAGTGGTGTCAGTATGGTTGGGAAACCTATTCACAAGTGTTTAAGTAAGTCGCAAGTTTATTCATGAAAGCTGTGTGCTGTGAGCGTGACCAAGAAAGAAGCAAAACCGAATAAATAACTTTTGACAAAACTTTGAGCAATGTCTCAAGAAAGTGAATATTTACTCTCAAAATTTGTGAAATAACCCCGATTATTATTGTAAAAGTTTATCGAATTTCTTAACAGGCAATTACCAAAAATGCAACATATAATATCTCATTTATTACTAAAGTTTTTGTCTGGCTACCGCTATTGCCGTACAGATCGGTAGACAAAATATGAAAAAGCTCACTTTTTACGTAAGAAATGTGATTAAACTTTACCGTTTCAAAAAATTCAACTTCTCAGAAAACTGAGATTGATTGTCGATAATTTTTCTTTTTGTTGGTCAAAAAATATTAAATACTTTTAGTAAAACAGCATTATAATGTATCTCTGAATATGTAGAACCGAAACACAGAAACTCAATATCAAAACAATTAAAATTTTGAAACGCTTTAGAAAACTGTCTACAGCCCAGAGTTCAGTTTGAAGCTCATTGCTCTCCTTCACAAGCAGTTTACATGGAAGGTGACACAATCACTTGGGAATGTAATTCAGGATTCACTGAAAAATCTCGTAAAATTGCAAGACAAACGTGCCATCATGGTTTGTGGATTGGGCATGTGCCGACTTGTTCCGGTGAGTATAGACTAAAAGACACAGAGTGTTTACAGATTTTAAAATATTAGGAAAAAGAAGCTGGGTGTAAAGGAGTGTAGCGTGGTCGCGAGGGTTGGTGCGCCGTTTATTGGTACATTGATCGTGAGTTCGGCTCTCTCGATGGTCACGTTGTTGTGTCGTTAAGAAAGACGGTTGCAAAGTTTATGATAGAAATGCACTGTCAGTACTGGTCACTTCGATGCTGGTCTGAATACAAAATTTTCTATCAGTAACCGCAAAGGTTTTCCCATGACCGGAGGATAGATATGCAATAAGTGTACTGGTACTTTGTCTTTGAGACAGAAATGTTTTGTAATGTGCAACGGTTTTGGAGTTGGTATATGTAGTGACGTACTTGAAAAAATGTCGTATTATTGGAAATATCTCCTAAACCTTGAAGACAGTGTCAATCGCAAGCTAATCAGTTTTTGCTTTTTGTGTTTTTTTAGGTACCTGTCCGCTACCATTACCGCCAGCAGGTGGCATCGTAGAATCATTAGATCAAGATGTTTTTATGGAGGGAAATCTCGTGCGGTATCGTTGTTTGGCCGGCTTAAAACTTGTTGGAAATGAGTTTGCGATCTGCAAGAACCACACATTTGGAGTTCCACCAGTTTGCAGGTATTGTTTTGACGTAAATGCTTCGAAAGTGTGGCACGATGGATTGAGTTTCTCACTTGTCATCGAACGGTGACTGATATCTAATACGGAGGGGTGTGTGATCACGTGAAGATGGCGGCCATTTTTGACAGACAAATTTTAGCTATGTTTGGACTTGGGAGTTCAAACGTCGATAGTTATGAATTAATTGATTGAAAATGAGCGGCATTTATTGCTTTCACGCGTAGCAGCCAGTTTAAGCTACTACATTGCCTCTAACTCATAGATCGTAAATTTGCAATCTACAAAATTCTCCATTGACCTTGTTTTCGTCAAGTTGAATGAATTCACATTATTTTGTTAAAAATAAGGACGGCAGCACTGATATAATCAGAAGCGTTGTGGTGATAGCCTTTCACCATTACAAATTATAAACTGGTCTCTGACTTTTACTCATCAAAATCAGTGAGGTAACGGCATAGCCAGAATTCGGCGCCTAGTTAACAAAATTAATATCTCAGATCTTTGGCGTTACTTGGTGGCAATGTGGAAGCTGTGTGTGTTTGTGTGCGTGCGGTTAAGCGTTTGTGTTTCCACGTGCTGCAGTTTCATTTTAACTTCATAGCTTAGCCCACGGATGCCGAAAGTTTTTTGCAGACCGTCCAAATTGTCAAAGCTGAATAATATTGTGGACCAGACTCCGTCTCTTTCCAAGGCCTTTGCTTAATTTTTTTGAAGATTAGCTCCTCAAAAGATCAGAGTTTTTTCTTCAACAACCGTTTTTCTGAGATCAACCTCAAACGAGCAAAGTTTTTAAACTGAAGGCTTTTTTTGATAATCAATTTGTGGACACGGGTCACAAGTCGCATATTTCCGCCGACCACACAATATCAGTCCGACGAGGGCAGCACTTTGCCCACTTTAGCTTACCTTTATATAAAACACATCGTGATGCATTACACTCGTTTCTTACAGTAAAACTTACAGTATGATTGTCGTGAACGTAGTACTATTCAATTGTTAATATGGTTGATTATTTTTTGCAGACCCAAAAGTGTTCAACTTAGAAGATCCCGCGTTTTCTAAATTCATCTTCAAGAAGATCGAACGAATTGTGTTGCTGCCGCCGGCGGCAGAAGTTGCGTTTTTTATTTTTCCATCAGTGTTATTCTAAACCGTATTGCTGAAATTTCGCTTTGATATTTTTTGTGCGAATTTGTAAAAATAACAAAATTGATCAGAAATAAAATGATAAATCAATTACCAATAATGTCATGAAATCAATAGGTAAGGGCATACATATTTGCGGAAAAAATATTGAGTTTTTGTAAACTTTGCTATGTCATAGATTGAAGAGCTACTTTAAAGAGTTGATTTGTTGTACAGAATTTGAAAATTGCAGAAAGTATAGTATTCATTCTCGAAGCTTTTCGTCTGACACTTTGCAAGAGAATCCGTCAGAAATAGAGTGAAAAGGTGAAGTGAGTCACTTATATAGAGACACAAATGACGAAAAAGAAAAAAAAGGGAAAAAAGCTACATCGTGATTGATAAGACAAGCGACTTTTGCCAATCACGATGTAGCTTTCCCTTTTTTTTTTCTTTTTCGTCAATTGTGTCTCTATATAAGTGACTCACTTCACCTTTTCACTCTATTTCTGACGGATTCTCTTGCAAAGTGTCAGACGAAAAGCTTCGAGAATGAATACTATACTTTCTAGAGCTATTTTAGTATTCGTTTGCATTTTTCTGGTCTGCTGTAAACACGTAAACAGAGCTATTATTTGATTCTAAAATATCTAGAGCTGCATGTATATAAACTTACTCCGAGTCTTTCATGATTTCTCATAAAATAAGCCCAATTTTTTCTAATCTGCTTGCTCATGGTGTAAGCCAACCACGCTGATGACATTAGTAGGTGTAAACATATTAAACAGTAAGTGGAAAGATAAACTAATCTGAAGCGTGCTCCTAGCAGTTGAGCTGACCGTGTGAATTCGCTTATCATGTCCGCAGGTAGAGCGTACTTTCTTTCTTTTATTAAAATATTCGTGTTCTCATAGGTGTGTCGAGGTTAACGAAACATTTTGTAATCAATGGCATTTGTAAGTTTGATTCCACCTGGAGACAGGTAAAAATGCTAGCGATTATCGCACGTTTTTCAAGACTAAGCAACAAGTTTTCTCAACAGCAGTAACATCCATGGTGACCGCAAAAAATGCTTCCTCAAAATCGCAGATATATAAAAAAATCTTTTGACAACTAATTAAACAGAATTTTTTCATAAATCAATTTGTTAAAGCGTTCTTCTCTAGCATTATGTCACCCAGATGGGACTACACCCCATTACCGTGAGACAACTTTTGTATAAGCTAATCCGTTGAAATGTGACCCCGTTTTTTATCATCCATCATATTGGTTTCCCATCTTTTCGTTGCCATGAACTCATTTGAAGACTTGTTTGACATGCTGTGAATCCCTACTAAGGCAAAAGACCATTTTTTCAGAGACCAGCTTTTCAAAAGCGATTAATCCTCTATTTGCTTCATAACATAACAAAGTGCAAGATCTTTTAATTTTGGAGATCAACTTTATATAGTGATTATTCTCCTACTTTCGTCTCACAACGAAGTTGAAAGCCTTTTGTTTTTGAGATCTACTTTTCCAAAAATCTTCAATGGACCCCCGATTGAGAACCACTGACCTATTCCATGTAGGTTTCAGTAATTTATAGGAATAGCTCCAACGCCTCCACCAACGTGAGTCGTAAATAGCGAGTAAGGGCGAAAAAATCAGGTCTTCAACATAGACTACTGCACGTCAACACATTGCGGTTTCACTACGGAGTAGGTTGTAACGGTTTTTAAGAGTAAAGCAGGTCTCACGGGGTTTTATCGGTGAGTAGTTCCCACAGATAGTATCAATTTCCAATCAGTAACTCCTTATGAACGAACTACTTGTAGCTTTGCACAAAAGGTCATTTGGTACAACATTTGTGAGAAAGGGCCAAGTGGTGGAAAACCACTGACAAATCAGCACAAACGATCTGTTCATTCCCCAGCTGGAGATTTCCAACCACTCAACCCCATTTTTGTAGTCTCGATTTTTATTTGTTTCGATCAAGATGGATTCTTTCTATTCAATCATTGGCATTGGTGTCAGTTACGTTGACTAACTGATCGAAACAAACTAACTAAATGTCTCCTCTGACTTTCTGCAGAAGACCTGTTGAACACGCCGCTGAAATGTAAAAATAAATATCCAGCATTTTCCTCACAACATCATTTTATGTTTTCTGTCATCTCATTTAAATCATTTTCAAAAATAAAGATAATCTGGCGTAAACGTAAAACTAGAGGGGGCGGAATCCATCACGGAAACTTCAAAAGTGAGAAAAACTATAATACTAACAAAACACGAATTAATTTCCGAAAAAGAGCGTTCATTTTATTTTAAAGCTGAAAATAGCAAAAAAGTCGCTCTAAACACCTTTAAGTTCAAAAAAATCTTCATTTTATTTTCGATCCTAAAAAAGTCACTCAGATGAACTTTTTCAATCTTCGCCTTTGTTTTGTGATATAAATGCCTTCCGTCGCCCCTTATATCAAACAAAGTATAATTATCTCTATGTAATCTAGCCAAACAAAAAGTTCAAAACGTAATTGAAACTAAAAAAAATGCAGCGATCAAAACATATTAAAAACAAAATATTTATCCATGAAAAAACAACACAATAAGCAAATTTACAAAAAAATCTTAAATCTACAAAATATCTCCAAAAATTCAAAAATTGGTTACATGACGTTACCCAAAAAATATAAAAACAAAAGAGCAGCATACATCAAAAATACGAAAAAAACACCAGCAATGTAAACAAGCCGACTTAATCAACCAAGTATAAATCCATTACCATGTACTTCGAACAAATTTCCTCCGCCATTATTTAATATATTTGCGCTTTGTGATTAATGTAAATAACATCAAATTAGTTTGCACCGAAATAATATTTTATACTGGAAATGTGGGAGTGCTTTTTTTTAATGGAAGAGAATATATTACGCGATTGCTTATGGAGTCGTTATTAATGATGAGTTAAAATAATGTTAAATGATGAATTGCTGCAGCAGCCAATCGCAAAGCTAAGCAATAGCAAAGGATCTTAATCCTCTGATTACATTGCGCAGCAAATTTTGGTTTGTAAAAAACCACAATAATTTTTTGGTTTGTTATTTTCGAATTTGACCGCACTGAATCCGAATCTAAGCTTACGTTTTTAGATACGCGTCAGGATTTCACCGAAAAAGCATTTTTAAATTTTAGCCTTTACGCCAAAAAATGATAGATGCTGAACTGTTACTGTATTGGTAAGCTATAAAAGGTATTTGAGAATAAATACAAATAAAGTTCTTGTATGTGCGTGCTTTGTAATATATCGAAAGAATATATAGACCGCAGGACTCAAACTTTTATTATGTAAGCAGAATACATAAATAACTTGTTTTTACCAAAAAGCCATCATCAATTGAACCTTCAAAAATGTGTTTTCACACAAGAAATACCGCTTTTGTGTTATTTGTTTACGAAAGACCAAAACAATTGCACTGAGTCAAACATACATCATCAATACCAAGAACGCAATAATGAATGCCAATGAGCTTTACAAACTGTATGATGAAAAATATATCTCAGCATCTATGTCGCAAATGATCTATATGAGAGATGTCTCGTTGTATTCGCCATCACTAATCTTCAAGCATTCTAATTGACCATTTGCCTTTGAACCGTTTTTTTAATTACCCAAATGTCTTGGTAAAATCTTATGCCATGTTCATTTAAAACAGCTCCCAAATTTCTTCAGAAAATACTTGAATGAGATTTCAAAAAGTGCACTTTTAGTGACACCTTGCAACCGACCACATGATGTGCTGTACAGTATGTTTGCAGCAATTTCTTCAAAATTTCTAACTCGTTTTAAAGCAAACAAATTCTGGAAAATTTCTTTAAAATACAGGGTGGGCCGTAAATAACGCACCAAAGATTTAAAATAAATTGTGATGTGAAATAATGTAAATATCTTTTCTTTGGGTATCTGTTAAATTTAATTTCAATATCAGTTACTATAACTGTTAAATTTAATTTCAATCAAAGTTTTTTAGTTATGATTTGCCTTTTAAAAAAAATTTATATCATTTTTAGGGTATGCACTTAACAATTAAAGAACGAGTTGAATTAGTGTTAATGTCTGGTGCCGATGGCGTTTGTTATTATTATCTGAATTGTTTTATATGCTTTGGTGCGTTATTTATGGCCCAAAACGTTTGTTATTATTATCTGAATTGTTTTATATGCTTTGGTGCGTTATTTATGGCCCAAAACGTTTGTTATTATTATCTGAATTGTTTTATATGCTTTGGTGCGTTATTTATGGCCCACCCTGTATTAGACCTTCAATTTGTTTTCGTTTCAGAGGTTGTCGAAATTTTAGATGAGAGTAGGTTTTCGTATTTGTGATCCTACAAACACACCTTTCTTTATTTTTTCACTTGACAATGCTGGAAAAAGACTTTTCAAGAAAACTAAATACTAGAGAATCCTTTTTCAAAGCTTCAACAGATTTGTTTAAAACAGATCTAGTTCAATTCGTAGGCTAGAGGAGAAAGGATCATTTTTCTCGTGTGACCAACAAGGTTATGTTAGCGCAACTCAATTGCTGATCTTATTGACCACGGCCAGTTTTTTTAGTGTTTACTTCTATCTCGTGAATTCCTCTTTTTTCAGCCCAATCAAAGTTCAGTCAGATAGCTATTATTTCAAATCAGCTAATACAAACAGTGATGGATGAGGAATTTCGGGCGGCTGATGCAAAAATTCATGAGGAGCCCCTTAACTGCCCAAGTGCTCAATGAAAGCCTTTATTTAATTATCATATTCCTTGGAGATCACCTTGTCGGAGGGCCGCTATAAACTGGGTCTATAATGCAAGTTAAAATGAAGGTCTTTTTTTTCTCGGAGATTACCTTGTTGGAAGGCTGCAATTGCTTATCATTATTCCAAATTGGGGTACAGAGCTAATTTTTGCAGTTCAAAGATTTTAACACCAAAAGTTTGCACATGTTTGAGAAGGGGGCCCTCATTCTATTTAAATTTGGTCCCAAAAATGGGGAGCCCGAGGCAGCTGCCTCACCATAAATCCACCACTGCATACAGACCATCAAAAATTGTTGTAATGCGTTTTGATCAGTGCAACTGTAAAGTGCTGTAGCTTTTTTTCAGTGTAGCTGATTATGCAACTGTATTTAATGGCAAAAGATTGCCACTCTGCAGAAACACAGCTTTAGTATTTTCTTTAGACTATCTATGAAAAGTCTCTGGTCATTGCAGTGATGATTAATTCCAAAACTTTCCAAAAAAGCTGGGATGTTACTGTAGCAACAGAGCTTACCTGGTGCCACAAACAAATTAAACAAAAACTTTGATCATCGATCATAGAATGTAACCAGAGTTTCCAGAGCAAGTAGATTCCACTTGTTGTAACCGTAATCTCAAGAGTTCACTTTTGTCCTGGGGTGGATTTAACTCACCTACGAGATCATTTAAATCTTCTTGAGTGATCAAGTGTGATTTGTTCTCGGTTTGCTTTGGTTCTTAATTTTTATGTGAATCTTTGAAGCAGTCTGGACGCATATTAAGCGATTGAGGCGCACTAAAGTATTATGAAAACTTACCAGACAGAGTGGAGGCTTGGTATGGATAACACAGCAGTATGTGGAAAAGTGAACTTTCCCCAGATGAAACAGAACATGTGGGGACTGTTTTGATCCAATTGTATTGGCTTAGACATTATTCTTCAACAAGAAAGCTTTAGCATAATATTTAACTAATTTTAATAAATCACTAGCAACGACAAGCCACACAGCCACCAATAAATCAGCGCATACGAAGTTTTGTTACATGCCAAAAAGCAAGCGTTATGCTTCTAACCCTAAATAGATTATCAGAATGAGACCGAGAAGAGTATCAGGAAACACATTCTCTTTGTACCGAAATTTAGTTTGATGGAAAAAAGAGATGCAAGTTTTAGAATGAGATGTCATAAGTAGCAGGTCGATCTGGTGCTACATAGTAGATTCTTCCCACAGCAAATAAAACTGAAGATCACAAAAGTGATTTTAGAGTGGTTTCTAGTGCAATAGATTAAATGAATGCAATGATTTCAAGTTATTAGGTTATCATTAGCGCATGACGTCATCATACATCGCTTGACTTAAAATAAATTCAAAATGTATTTGCCGGCTCTGCCAGCGTCGTCTCCCGCCTCCCATCAGTTTCGTTGGGGTTACTAGTTGCCAATTTTGGAAAATTTGAAAAAATCTTGGAATTTTTTGGGTCAATTGTGAAGATTTTTCTTTAGAGATTAACATCTCATCAGGAAAGTTTTGTTGATGTTGAAAAAGTTTTTGTTGTGGCGAATCCCAAAGACGCAAAATGGAAAAGCATTGCAGAAACTTGGAATTTTTTACGCAAAAATAGCCATTCCAGGAATTCTCTTACTCCGTCTTATAATTTTTACACATTTCCAGTTGGCAACAATGGTTGTGGTTAAGAATATCGGTTCACTCATTGCGTAGCTGCTTAAACAGTAACGAATAGTCAATATGTTTTTTGCACATCCAGTTTTCGTGACTGGTGCACTCCTTTTTGCTATAAAATTTCTCATTTCAAGATTCTGGCTACGCCTTAGGTCTACATGCTCTCTTTATCGGTTACGCGAAACCAAGGAAACCTTGCGTTTTTCTCAGCTTAAAAGTACGAAATACAGTTTTGTTATTAAGATATTTTGAAGCCATATAGCAATAATCTATTCTATGTAGTGCGATTTTACACAGAGACGTTGTTTTTTATTAATTTCCTTTTGAATATTTTCAAGTCCCTGCTGGCCACTCATTGTGGAGCATGTTCATTTTTCCTTGCTCAGGCGCGCCTCAGAAGTTGGGTAAACAAAGGAGTAAAAAGTGTCCTTCCCTTACCAAAACTTTTAGGTTTGACCCGGTAGCTCTATAAAGGTACTATAAAGAGAAATAGAAAAAAATGTTTCTCCTTGGTACGGTGCAATTTTACCCCGGCAGTGCATGCCATTACCTGTGTCGAGTAAAAACGTAGCAATTAAGGCAGCTCCGCCGGCTTCATCGTAAAAATCTTTGTGAGAAGAGTAAAGAAATGGTTTAGTAAATATAGGCCATAGTTCCTGTGCACTTAATGGTAATCATCTTAGTCTATTAATCAAGACTAATAATACTCACTGAAAAAGAATGATATCACGAAATATTATTCATACTTTTAAAAAGTGTTAGTGAGAAAGAGTAAAACACACTCAAAAATGATGGTAGCACCCAATTGGTGGTCGTTTGACGATTAAAGAAATGATCTATTCAGTGGTAGGCCTATATGACAATTTGATGGGCCCCCTGCTTATCTATATTTGTGATATCAAATTCTTTCGCAACGCCGTTTGGTTTAATTCGGCCATAGCGAGAAAAGAGACCATGCCTTTTCCAAACGTCATACCCCCTATTCCAGTAAGCGCCTACAAAGATATTTTTAAACAAAAACGTTTCCTATTAATCCAGTTTTACAAATTGATCCTATTATTGTTTTATCTAGATCGTTTCATAAACTTAGGATTGTATTACATTTAACGTTGCCCCGAATCCAAACATTCCCATGTAAAGAGCTTGTTAATTAAAAGTATCTGTAATGGACTTTACTATTCATATTTGCTATCAAAATGATAGTGAATAATATCGCCTTCTGCTGCTGTTCTCACTATATAATGGTAAACATTGAAATGTAATTTAACTTTATGACGTAACAGTGCTTTACAGAAGGATTCAAGACAAAAAAGCACGCTTTAAAAACAATCAAATAAATAATCGCTTGTTGCACCTTGATACTGAGCAAGATGTTGTAGAATTATTTTTAGCAAAAATTAACGTTTCTTGAAACGCGATCGATTAATAACGTGTTTTCAATAAAAACAACTTTACAACAGATTAAGCTCATTTGACAATGCATCAAGCAATTCTTCATTTATTTAAGCATTTTAGGCCATCTAAGCTTGGTTCTCTTTTTCTTACACACGCTTACAGCTCTCTAGGCGATGTCATAATGCCTGGGGCTCCATGGTCTTCCGCCATGCCCCCATCCCTCGGAAGGGGTCGGGTAAACAACAACAACATGTCATAATGCCGCCCAATACGATCAACACAGCCTTTCACTAACCGAGATCATAATGTGATGATTTTATCAAAAATTCCAACATTTTTACAATTTACTAAAAAATAATTTATGACCTCATTTCTCAACCAATTTTCAAAGTTGTTTCACCATATTAAAGATTATTTCAAAGTAGTTCCGATAGTATATGATATGTATCTTTAGTATTGCATTTTATACTGAAAAAACTGAACTTTAACCCCGGTAGTGTAGCTTTTTACCCCTGCCATAAAATGATAAGCTGAGTAGAAACAGGTAAGTAAATACATAAAAGTTGTAATTAGGTAGTAACAATTACTGTCCTTTGAAAGCTTAGTAAATTTGCTTTCAAGCAATATTTCACTCTAATTATCTAGGGCTATGGACCATTATAACCTACCGCTTAAGTTCGCGTGCCTGTTGAGTTCGAAAAAAATCATCACAAAAATTAGATTCAAGTTTTTCAGTAATTTATTGTAGGTTATTTACAGTGGTAAAGTAACCGGTTTAAACATGTCATGAATCGTTAGCTGATGCATAACAGCTCTTCTTTTGCGTTTTGCTTTTGAAATCACCTGCCATAATTTTTGCTGAAAGTGTTCGAAAAAAATTTTTCTGTTCATTATAGTCATCTCCCATATGAGCTTGCACATCAGGACTCAACAACTGATTCTCAACTGCAAGGACTTTTTCCTACATAAGCTCAAACCCACCAAAATTGACATTGTCTTCTGCTGGGGTCCGGAAATTGTGCTCAAGCTTCGGCAACCGTATGATCACTCTCATCTTCTGAATTGTCGTTTGTTGCTTGCATTGTTTCTAACATCTAATTGACATCATCTAAAATCTATTTCGAGAACACTACGTTGTTTTCGTCATCAGTGAGCACAAAATCGTCTGTAGTGCTTTGATCTATTGGAATATTTAATGTTCTAAAGCCGCGGAACAGATGAGCCATCAAATCAACTTCTCATCAGCTCTACCTCGCAACGTTGGTAATTCAGACTTGTTGAACGCGTTCTTTATTGTCCCATCCGATATTGCATTCCAAGAAAGCTTAATATATTGAGCTGCATCTAGCAAATGAGCAGGATTGCCATAAGTGACATCTGCTGCAGCTTAAGGTAGCTTTTTTGCTTGCTCTTTTCGCGGGCCTTCAGCTTCTCATCAAGCTTGTAAGAATCCAAAACATCATTGAGATATAAGTATTCATTCTTTTTGTTTAGTGCTGCGATAATTCTAATTCTCATATCATAAGGTTGTTTCCAGCTAGTACAGTTAGGTGAAAAGAACACTATCTTAATATTATTTCATTCAAAAACGGGAAAATGATCTGGAGCATTGTCCAATAGTAAAAGGACTGGGCATCCTGTTCTCTTTCTTACCTCAGAAGAAAACACATCCTCAAACCATTTCCAACATGTGGCATCGTCCATCCATACCTTATTCTGACTAAAGTATTTAGGATGCCAAGCTCGATTTTTAATACAAGTTGGAAACTCTGTTTTCCAATTAATATGCATGGAATTTTGTGAGTTGCTGTTGCATTCGCACAAACTACGCGTGACACTCGTTCTTTAGATTTTCTTATCTATGGTACTACTAACATCTTCGAATGGCATAAGTGTATCTAAGCAGCAGCCAAAAAAATAGGCCAGTTTTATTCATATTATATACATTTTCAAGATCACGTACTGCGCAATTATAGCACATAACTTGTTCTACGCCCCCAGAAGGTTAGGGTTATCTTTGTCCACTTCTACTTCTTCACCGTGAAGAAGAAGTTGTTGTAATCCTCGGCGTTCTCTAAATCTGCTAAACCACTGCCATAATGATACTTTAAAGTCTTTCTGTGATATCGATAGTTGTTCGACGAGTTGTTTGCTTTTAAATGGTGAGAAAAGATGGAAGGATTGGTTTGCTCGACGCATGGGTAGTATAGGATATTTTTTTTGACCAACATTTTGTGGTGCGTTTGCGGTGCGCTCTTACATCATGAATTACATCCTGTGTCACTTTCGATTACATTTTACGACTCCCGTTGAACATTGTATGATTTCCGTTTGTACTTGAATTCATTAAACTTAGCAAATAAAAGAAAATAATTTTATTTATTTTGTGTTTTTATTTGTTTGTGTTTTTGTTTGTTTGAGTTTTTGTTTTATTTGAGTTTTGGAAATAATTTTATTTGTTTTGTGTTGTACCCACTTCAGATCGTTCTCCATATAATAATTGCAGTTTGGTTTTCAACTGGATTTTATTTGTTTGAGTTTTTGTTCAATTTGTGTTTGGAGATAATTTTACTTGTTTTTTGAAAATGATTTTATTTGTTTGAGTTCTTTTCAGGAATGATTTTATTTGTATTGGAAATGTTTTATTTGTTTTTGAAAGTGATGCATTTGTTTTTGTCTTGTTGGTTTTTTGAAAATGATTGTATTTGATGTTGTACCCTCGTTTCAGAATATCCCCACTTGAGAAGTTCTTCAATTAGTATTAATTTCACCTTGGATGCAGTGGAGCGACGTTGTGAAATCTTGAGTTTACTTCTAGAAAAAATTAAGCTTGGTGGATTTTATCATCGTGAAAGAAACAATATCTAATTTGACACAATTTCAATCAAAAGCTTTCATCGCTAGTTGTTAGTTTTACACTTTTTTAGAAGAAAATTTCAGTAGCTTGAGCCGACTTTTGTGTAAAATTTAGACAAGGTTTTTTCACGTATGATGGTAAGGTCGTAAAATCGTTAGTGCAACTCCGTAGTAGACACATTCTGTAATGTTAAAAAGGAAAGATCAGAACAAAGAAGTCTGTTTAAATTCTGCAATTTTCAATCATTACTGATACTTTACACCATAAAATTGAGGAGATTTAACTTTAGTTGTGTGCAGATCGTTTTAGAGACTACTTCAATAATTGTTAAACTTTTACTTATAAGCATTCCCCATGCATCGAATTTACAGTCATTTTTCATGTGACAATCATTGCACTGTTTTAAGGTTTTATTTAAAAATTAGCAACTTTAAATTCTAAATCCACCAAAATAAAATTTTTACCTTTTACAGTCTACTTAGCTCACCAAGATGAAAACAAAAATCAGCTAAACATTTACAACTTTTAACATTATTTGTTGAGCATTAAAAAACAAAATAACACAAAAATTATACCCCATTTTTATTGAACATCTTTTCTATAGTGTTTGTCATCTACTGCAAACGGAAATTATTGTTGAATGAAGAATCAACTTTATTCAATTCTTTAACTTTTCGTTTTTTGCTGAAAACCACAAACAAAAAGCGTCATGCTTCAAGATTTTATGTGTAATTTTCAAAACAAAAAATCTTGTGTGTTGTTACCAATTTAATACTCATTGCTTTTAAACGTTTACTAAAAAAGTTCCAACTAACCGTTAATTTGGAAGTACTTTATCTAAAATCTTGAGCAAGCATACTTATGTATTGACACAAATCAAAAGTCGTCTTGGCTGATCAAAGACTTTTGTTTCGTACAATTAAACTCTTGCACTAAGTTTTGACCTATAAGAAAATGAAATCATTATTTGTAATTTTGCTTTGTAATTTACAACTTTCCACTAAAAGAAATAAAACTTCTTATAGTATATTGTTTCCCATATAGCTAAATCAAGAATTTTACCTAAAACCTCGCAAAATAAATATATTAACTGATATCCCTAATACACTTCTTATACGCTTTCAGTTATGATCACTGCTACACACGTTTGTGATTGCAGGTTTTCAAACACGCCAAGTTGATTGATCTGAATTTACAAAATTTCTTACTATCCATTTTTATCAAACTTTAAAACAACTTCAATGCTGCTGTATCAACTATAAATTAAAAATTAGCTGCAAAATGTAAAATCTGAGTTTACAAAAACAACTGATAAACGTTTTTCTACTTGGTTTCTCAAATCATTGAACGTACAACATTCTGTTAGAACCGAACAAACTCTGCCAGTAGCATCTAACATATGGAAAACTGTTAACTTATAGTTGTCTTTCTTGGTGATCTCATTAGTAATCGCAGCGACCAACACACAAAAGTTTTGAATGTGCTCTAGTGAAAGTCTTGATTAACTTTCTTGCAAGCTACTTTTAACGTTTTATTCTTAAACAATTTTTCCTCACAATCAACTTTTTCAATGCTTTTAACACCTTAAAATCTAAACGTGTGAAATATTTTCTGAACTTCACCTCATTGACTTTACCAAGTATCGTCTCATAGAAAAAATCTGAACTCACGACCTACTATTTTCAAACATTTTAAAAATTTCATTCAAGCTTTTAATAAATTAACATCAAACTCGCAATTTAATAGCTTTTAAGCTCATTCCTTTGTACAACAAACGTTTCAAACTTATCGTTTATTTTCAAGAATCACACCCACAATTTCTGATATTGCTATACATAACTTTGCCTAATCTTTCGGCCTATCAAAATTTTTTCAAGTTTTGTTTTCCTATTCTTCACAAAGTAATAAACTCTTACTTATTTCACCATTTTGATATAGATTTATTCAACCAAATATTTTATCTGTTTACCCCCACCCTAGATTAAACTTGCTACTTGCACCATTTCAAAGCAACTACAAAACAAAGGATTTTAAATTTCACCCACAAAAACATTGCAAAACTCAAACTAATCACTGGCAGCAGCCATAATTTTAATCATCTCCGCGCATACTAATAAACTTGTGTCGAATTACTTTAAAAGTTGTCTGTCTAAATAAAAATCCGTACAGTAAAATTTATTCTTTTCAATCAAAATTATTATTTGTAACACAATTTGGTTATAAACATCCATATAAATTTCTTTACCAACATTCAACTTTAAAGCCCAAATATTTTCATTACAGTCACCAAGCATCAAGTTTAAATATCTAAAACTGTTATACGCAATTAATATGCAAAATATCTAAGTTTAAAGCTTTATTCAATTATCACCCAAATACTCATCGAATATTCTTTAAAAATACCCTACACCTTATTGTGAAACAAGAAATCAAAAAACAACAACAAAAATTTAGTTTTTGCCTAATTTGCTTTACTACATTCAACTTTTTACGTCAGTACACTTAAATTCATATCAAAATTTATAAATTTACAATCTACTTATATCCTCTAGTTGAAAATTTTAGTCTCACCAACTATGGAACTTCAACATTTCTAATAACTTTTTGGATCATCCAAGTTTGCAGTTTTCTTCAATCATCATCTAACTTTCTCATCAAATTTACTTCTTATAAAAATACACTACACCTGGTTGAGCAACAATAAATCAAAGATCAACTACTAGCAAATTAATTTTTGTCTGATTTGCTTCACTTCATTCAACTTCTCACATCAATACACTTGAATTTATATCAAAATTTTATAAACTTACAATCTACTTACATGTATATTCTTTGGTTTAAAATGTTCTTGTAGTTACTCTGGAACTTGGAGACTTTAACATTTCTAATAACTTTTTAGATACAAACAAGTCAAACTTATTGTCTAGTTAAAATTTTCATCTTTTCCAAAAATTGAACTCGCAATGTTGAAATATTTCAACAATCATAAAAAGATTTATTACGTTTTTATCTGACGCTCTCATGAAATATTTAAGTTGAAGACCACTGAGCTTAATGCATTGTGTGCGCTCTGTAGAACAAATGTAAAGTTTTTCAATTTTAAGTTTTCAATTATCACAGCTCACAGGTACTATTTCTGAGTTCAAACCAAAATGGTGATTAAGTGGTCTAATGTTTTGAATTATTTTTTTGCACCATGTAATAAATCTAATACTTTGTTGCTTTGTATCAATTCAAATCAAAAATTCTATCTTATAGTGTAAAGTATTTTTAAACTTTTGTTATATTTTCTTACTGTGCACTCGCGTTACTACATTTATCATCTCTGTACATAGTTGTAAATTGAATTGACCCCAACAACTCTAAAAAGTTTATTATAATTTCCGACAGCCAGCCTAATATTTGTAACTTTCGACACTACATATCACCGAAAAAAAACAATATCATCAATTTTTGTCAGATATGATTTTACTTACAAGTTATTTTACGCTTTTATGCAACTAAAAATCAAAGTTACGACGATTTTAACTTTTTCCGATTTTACTACGTAACAAAATTTAAAAAAAGTTTGTTTGGTTAATTTTTTTAAGTATGTCTGTATGATTTTCAAGCGCTGATTCCAAAAATACTATCAGTTTATATCTCAAAAAGTAACGAATATCTCAAAAAGTAACGATGATACAAAAAAACTAACCGGATTTTTAAACTCAGCGCTCAAAAATATATAAAGGAGCACTCAAAAAAGTTGCCAAACAAAAATTGTGTTACGTGGTGTTATCAAACGCACAATTGTCGTGGCAGTGATTAGACGTTCGCCTCACGATCGTAAGATCTGGGCTTGATTTCCTTGTCAAATAATGCCAAAGACTTTTAAAACAATGCTTACAGCTTAGCGCACATTATGAAAGGTTTCATTTAGAAAAAAAACCGACCATTTTGCTTGTTTTCTTCAAAAAAAGTGCTTAACGGATTTTACGCTGCAGATAAATGGTGGGTTCAAGCAGTTTTGCGGCGTACCAGTCTAATTAAAGATCTGTAAACAAAGCGTAAACTCATAGGAATGAATGAAACTTACATTGCCATTACAGGTATTTTGAAAAACCTTAGCACACAGCCTGCCAAATAATTCTACAATCCGCTCCTAAAACATAAATCATTCTATTACTACTCTTCATCTCCTATTTTGATATCTCTCTAGTCACATTTTGTTTCAATCAAATATCTCTTGCATATTGTGTAGAAGTTTCATGACACCCTGGTTTACTTTTCAACTCACGTATTTCAATTTTATATATACGAAACGCTTTCTAGTTTACCATTCGTGGTGATTAATCTAAGAGTAATTGGTAACTGTTTATATCTTAGCAAATATTGTTCTTGCAGCTGAGAAAGTAATTCGTTTAGCATTTTCATTACACCTTTTGAGATCATACTACAAATTTGATTAAGATGTGGAATAAACGCGGCATAAGCTGGGGTTATTACGTGATGTTCACATCGAGAAAGGGTTTGTGCTGCATGACAATGCATAGCATAGCGATGGGTTTTGGTATTATTCTGAACAATTAAATCAATCTTATTTCTATAGTAATCTTGTATATTTGTTAATAAGAACTCAAAATCCACACTGTTGTTGCTGCAAGCAACTTTAATAAATGAAGAGTCATTTTGATTCGTAAAACATCTGAAACTTCGAAGTTTTTGACTTTCGCAACGCCCTTTCGAGAATTAAAATCTGTAAATGCGACGTAATAAATTAAAATAATCAACGATAATTTCAAGTAATACACATTTTGAAGATCTAATATTTCCAAAGGCAAACGAGA
The DNA here is from genome assembly GCA_963675345.1 of Trididemnum clinides. Lineage (NCBI taxonomy): Eukaryota > Metazoa > Chordata > Ascidiacea > Aplousobranchia > Didemnidae > Trididemnum > Trididemnum clinides. Next base: position 17,282,362 of record OY776303.1, read on the forward strand.
GCAGGGTTAAAACTTCTTCTACGGAAAGCGAAATATTTTGGAGGATAACATCACTACAACTCGTCGATCTTTAAATTCTGTATCTTTTCCTCACCGATTCGTTATTGTTTTGTGATTTATGCTGTATTGGAAACAAATTCATTAATTTGACTTGGCGTGCCTTACCTAACAATAGGTTTACTTCGTGATATTGCAGCGGGTCACATCATTGTTTCCAGAACTAATTTACACAGCGAGTCACCAAAATATCTTTTATTGCACAAGTGAAATTTTTTAATATTTTTTACATAAAAAGTTGTAAATGTTTAGCTGATTTTTGTTTTCATCTTGGTGAGCTAAGTAGACTGTAAAAGGTAAAAATTTTATTTTGGTGGATTTAGAATTTAAAGTTGCTAATTTTTAAATAAAACCTTAAAACAGTGCAATGATTGTCACATGAAAAATGACTGTAAATTCGATGCATGGGGAATGCTTATAAGTAAAAGTTTAACAATTATTGAAGTAGTCTCTAAAACGATCTGCACACAACTAAAGTTAAATCTCCTCAATTTTATGGTGTAAAGTATCAGTAATGATTGAAAATTGCAGAATTTAAACAGACTTCTTTGTTCTGATCTTTCCTTTTTAACATTACAGAATGTGTCTACTACGGAGTTGCACTAACGATTTTACGACCTTACCGTCATACGTGAAAAAACCTTGTCTAAATTTTACACAAAAGTCTGCTCAAGCTACTGAAATTTTCTTCTAAAAAAGTGTAAAACTAACAACTAGCGATGAAAGCTTTTGATTGAAATTGTGTCAAATTAGATATTGTTTCTTTCACGATGATAAAATCCACCAAGCTTAATTTTTTCTAGAAGTAAACTCAAGATTTCACAACGTCGCTCCACTGCATCCGATTATTCTCAAGCAAGTCTGTATGATCTAGAAAAACTGTTGGTTGTATATAATTTTCTTCTGTAAGTCTACAAGTGGTAATGAATAAGCAGGTTCAGGTTTTTCTCATTGTCAGATGATTTAAACATCTATCTACCTTTCTTTTTTCAACACTGGTGGCTATTGTGAAATCTTTACACTGCTCCTCCAAGGTTGTATGTGCCTCTAGTTCTTCTGAACTACTCGTTGTACTAAAGTTGTTAAATTATTTTCTTCTGTATGTTTTCAGCTAGTGATAAACATGCACATTTTTCTCATTGCCAGGTAATTGAAACATCTGTCGTTCATCACACTGGTAGTTACATTGAAATCTATACTCTCCAAGATCGTTTCTGCTGCTAGTTCTTTTAAACTACTGGTTGTACTAAAGTTGTTAAATTAAATTTCTGTAAATTTTCAGCTAGTGATGAACATACAAATTTTTTCCATTGTCAAATTATTTAAACATCTGTCTTTCCCTTTATTATACTTCTATGTATTTTGAAATCTATACTCTACTCCTCCAAGATTTTCTTCCTTCAAGATTATGTTGTAATAAGACTAAACCCATTGTCTACATATTTTTACTGAAATCGATATAAATTAATTCTAATTAACTGCAAAACTGATATCAAGATAACTCTATCGATTAAAAGAAAGTATCAAGTTTAAAAAATATCTTCAATAAATACATTTAGAAGATCATTATAAAGACACAACATTCTAGGGGATCACAAGACCAAAACAATAAATCAAAAAAGAATCAATCAGAACGAGGTTGTATGATTTTATAATGACGAACAATTTTTAAGAAACGTCGTGAACGCCTACGTGCGACTAATGCTTCCGCTTAGGAAAGCGTTCCAAGGAGTTTGTTTATGATATAGTACCCTACCAAAGGCTTTTATTTTCAGACACGACATTGAAGTTAATGTTTCCGCTTTACAACAGCTGTGCTTACACAGTAGGACAAAAGATCGAGATCGTTTAACGAGCTGAAAACCAAAGTGAAATTAATACCAATCGGAGAACTTCTCAAGTGGGGATATTCTGAAACGAGGGTACAACATCAAATACAATCATTTTCAAAAAACCAACAAGACAAAAACAAATGCATCACTTTCAAAAACAAATAAAACATTTCCAATACAAATAAAATCATTCCTGAAAAGAACTCAAACAAATAAAATCATTTTCAAAAAACAAGTAAAATTATCTCCAAACACAAATTGAACAAAAACTCAAACAAATAAAATCCAGTTGAAAACCAAACTGCAATTATTATATGGAGAACGATCTGAAGTGGGTACAACACAAAACAAATAAAATTATTTCCAAAACTCAAATAAAACAAAAACTCAAACAAACAAAAACACAAACAAATAAAAACACAAAATAAATAAAATTATTTTCTTTTATTTGCTAAGTTTAATGAATTCAAGTACAAACGGAAATCATACAATGTTCAACGGGAGTCGTAAAATGTAATCGAAAGTGACACAGGAAGTAATTCATGATGTAAGAGCGCACCGCAAACGCACCACAAAATGTTGGTCAAAAAAAATATCCTATACTACTCGCATGCTATCAATCCAAAAGTATAAGTAATTTTCCAGTTCAGTAAACCCCCAACAGACGCTCGAAACTTTTTCTTTCTTGCTATTCCACACATCAGATCAGAACATTTAAGAATAACTTTACGGTTTTTCCAGACTTTTCTTGTTGCTGTCTCACTCACTTCGTAAGGTACTGTCGTGCGATGCATCGTTTGCTTGTGAGATTTGGCTAACTCAACTTAAAGATTACTTCCAATCTCTATCTCTCATTTAAACGCTTGGCTTTGCCGGGCATTATATGTGAATAGTATAATGTAGTATGTTAATATTATATGCTTTATAAAAATTAGGTCACTAGCTTCAGTTACTGTAACTTATCTATCAGTCTCAAATTGATAACTAACTGTATAATGATCAGCCTCTTCAATGTTTTGCCAATTGAGGCCTTGTATTAGGTGATAATACGCATACTGACGTATTGCACTGTGCTTACAAAACAATTAGACCAATTAAGTACAGTCAAGAGATGAGCAAATACCGATTTGAAACATAAACAGCAAAGTTCGCACCTACTATAGCTACTTTGTAGTGAAGGAATCAATCAGCTACCAATCTTTTATTCAGTTACTTGTCTTAAGTGAGCACACCATTATTTAACAGGCACACACACACACACACACACACACAGCACAACAGCAGCATTCTCTCGTCATACCCACATAGTCAATGAAGCAAAAAATTACACAAATATCTGCAATGATTCAGTGTCGCCACATGGCCCCTCCCAGCAATGAGAAACGGCGTGCTAAGTCATTGCATAAATTGTCAGTATTAACACGTGTGGGAAGTCGACGTTGTCTTCCGCTTGTGGTTTGGCGGAGAGTCATGGATAGAGCCTCATTGTGTGATGGGTGATCGGCATGAATAGGTAATGTTCTTTCTGTGTCAGTGATGAAGGAAGAGGCAACCCTAGTCGGGGAGTGGTTTCCAATGAATGCTGGCTTTAATCTATCAACAGAAATTTTTCTTGACGACTGTTAATGTCCAGCACAAAAGTTTTGTCGCCAGTTCAGATAACGTGAAATGGTCCATCATAGGAACGCTGTAATGGCTTGTTGTGGCTGTCAACACGTACGTAAACAAATTTGCTTTGCATTGGTGTGGGAGGAAGATATGACGATGGCTTTGAATGATGATTGGCTGGTGTTGGTAGTGATATATGCATTGCACGTTGGAGGTGACGAGGGAAATCTTCTGATGGTTGGATGTTTCTAGGATTTTGGTGGTCAACGAATTCCCCTGGAATGCGAAGAATGGAGTCATACACCAATTCCGTCGGCGAGCATCCCGGTTCTTCATGCCATGCCACGTGAATACCGAGCAGTACAAAAGGAAAGTGATCCATCCAATAGGGGTCTGTAGTCCGAGCTTTGAGTGAGTTCTTGAGTTGGCGGTGTAATCTGTCAATCATGCCGTTAGCTCGCGGATGGTAAGCGGTAATGGTGTGTAACTGTACTCCGAGGACTTGACCAAGTTCCGTTCACAGTGAGGAAGTGAACTGTGTGCCTCGATCAGATGTGATGTTTTCCGGGAGACTGAAACGTGATATCCATTGTCTGATTAGGGCTTGGGCGCATGTTTTTGCTTTGGAATCGAAAAGAGTAATAGCTTCCGGCCACCGAGTAAAGCGTCAATGCTGGTAAAATATATGACATTCCTTCTCTAGGGGCAACGAACCAACCAGATCAAAATGTAAGCTTTTAAAACGTCCTGATGGTGGTAATCTGTAAGTAAGGAGGGTTCAGACATGTCGATTAATGTTAGATAATTGGCAGCCGTGACATTTCTTGCACCATGGTCGAATATCTTTCTTCTGCTTTGCCAAACAAAACGGTCAGCCACAGCTCGTTGAGTTGGGCGCGGGCCAGCACGTGACAGCAATTGTATTGTTTGAAAAACTTTGAAAGTCCATTCCTTTGCAACAACAGAACGTAGTTTTCCTAAAAATAGATCGCACAATAAAACAGTGTGGTTCAGAGGAATGTCTTCGAGAAATAAACTGGTGATAGCGGTACGGTAAGCTGAGATTTTGGTAGAAGTTGCTTGGTCTTTTGCCAGTTGTTGGAAGTCAATGTCTTGCAGTTCTGCGGTTTCTATTCTAGATAGGGTGTCTGCTACGACATTGTATTTTCCATGTACGTGGCGAATGTCGGTGGTGAATTCAGCGATATAGGAAAGATGTCGTGATTTCCTGGGAGAACGGTCTGCTGAACTTGCAAATGCAAAGATGAGGGGCTTGTGATTTGTACAGACAGTGAAAGGTTTTGATTTAATAAAACGGCGAAAGTACCGGATGGCTGCATAGGCCGCAAGTAGTTCTCGGTCAAATGCACTGTAATTTCGTTCGGAAGAAGATAGTAGTCAATTTTTTTCCTCAGCTGTTAAAACATCCTATGTGGTTTCTAAATTGTGCTTTTTCACCTTCCTGTACGGTGCCGCAAACCCGCTGTAAGTCACTTCTTAGTTGCATTATTGAACCTTGCGTTTTCTTTGTACTGCAAGTTGGAATTCAAATTGGCAACACCACTGCTTTGAGCATAACCTACCGTAATTTACTCTATACGAAAATTTACTGATGGTCCGCCGTTGTTTTGGCGATCGTTTAACTGCATCAAAGTGTCGCATTTTATTGGATCAACCATTTGTCATTCGGATTTATTTGTAAAGAACTGTCGGTTAACAAATTGGTATGCAATAAATTTATTATTGCTTATATCATTATAATTGTAAGGTAAGCGCAGTGCAATAATGCTTCTAAGTTAAGTGTATCAATCGCCCTTTAATTTGTTTAATTCTTTATGACGTTCTTTTTTAATTTAAAGTAGCGTTATTGTGATGTATTTATGTGGAAAAAAAACTGCTGCCTTTATTGCTGCCATTATCGTTGCATTTATTGCGATCTTCAATTTAAGAATAAACGAGCGGCAAGTTAATTAATCCCGGCGTGTTGCAGAGACTTCGAAAGGGTTGACGAAAACAAACAAAAATAATTTTCAAGAGAAGAATACAGTAGGGGCCCGCGTGTCTTTGTGCAACTGTTCTTGTTGAACGCCTAATCCAACGTCTGACGCGTCTACTGTAATGCTAGTGATCGCATTGGCACGAGGGTCTTGAAGTAAAGTTGCGTCATCTAAAAAGGGTTTTGCGCAATCAAATGCCTCTTGGCAAGACAGTGACCATTCTAGTGACTTTCCTCGACCGCTCGACTCTCGATGTGGTGGAGCCAACTTATGTGCGATATTACGAAGAAATTGATGGTAGTACACCCTTGTGCAAATTAATTGCTTAAAACCAACTTTTATGGCAAAAATTGCATTTCTTGGCATAGACTTGTCTTTAATTAAATGATAAGGATTTTTTGTGACGAAATAATTGTAATTCAATGTTAGCAAGTGATTTTGCTTTTTCCACTGGAGTTTCAGTTCATTGGCACTCAAATCTTTGAAGGTGATGCAATAACTCATAAGCTTAATTCTGATGTATTTTGGTTAGACTGAAGGTGTTTTGCTATTTACTCTGCCATTTATTTTTACACTTTACTAAAGAAACGTCTAAATGGATACTCCTCCACGCAAGCAAACAAAAATGCTGACCTTACACGAGCATACGGAGAAAAACCATCGTGAAATAGCCGGTATCGTGGGTGTAAACCAGTCCACAGTTTCACGACTTTTGAAGCAAGCTCGAGCCACTGGCACATTGTCATCCAATAGGAAAGAAAAGTGTAAGAAGAAGAAGACTTCGATAAGAGACGACATCGGTTTATTGCGAGGAGTAAAAAGGATCCAAGAAAGACGAGTGATACGCTGAGGAAGAATTTATTGTCCCCTTGAATGAGTGTTAGTTCAAGTACAATACACCGTAGATTGATCGAATGTGGGCAAATGGCTTGGAGACCAGTAAAAATTAAGAAAAGATTTGACTGGGTGAAAACATACTGGAATACAAAGGTGTAGTTGATCAGTCCCAAGAAGCGTTAGAGAGCAGATCGGCTTTGAGAAATTGAAAAATTTTAATAGACCACATGCTGTCAGGTATAGGTTGGATCCCTTTAATTGTGACTTTATCGCCTAAATAGTCGAGCTCGGTAACTCCAAAAACGCATTTGGATTTGCTGATGACAAGACTATTAGTAGAAAGAACGTCAAAAACTTGTCGAAGGTGGCCAAAATGCTCATCATTAGAAGAGCTGGCTATCACAATGTCATCCAAATAAGCGAAAGCGAAATCAAGTTGACAAAAAATGCGTTTTTGAAACATTTGTGCACCATTTTTTTTATCCAAAGGGCATTCGAAAAAACTCCCATAGTCGAAAACGAGTGACAATTGCGGTCTTGGGGACGGAGTCAGCTGCCATGGGAATTTGGTAGTAACTACGGACGAGATCAATTTTAGAAAAAAATTTAGCCCCTGCTAATTTAGAATTAAAATCCTGGATATGTGGGAGGAGATATCGGTCATCAACTGTTGTCTCATTAAGACGATGGTAGTCGCCGCAAGGACGCCAACCCCCATTGGGATTCGGAACCATATGCAAGGGGGAAGACCACGGGAGTGGGAACACTGGATGCTGACAGCTTCCTCCATCTGAAAGAACTCTGCCTTTGCCTGTGCCAACTTATCGGCGGGTAAACGACGAGAAAGGGCATGCATAGATGGGCCTGTGGTAATGATATGATGTTCGACGCCATGTTTATTGGTTTCGGAGGTAAAATGGGGCACCACTATCTAATAGGTGGGGGTAGAAAAACTTAAACCCGAAAGATTGGCAAGTTTAGGTTCGCGTGTTGCAAGAAGCGTTGACCCGTGGTTCAAATCTATAAGGCGCTGTCCACGATAGTCAATTGCTACATTATTTGCGCTGAAAAAATTTGCTCCTGGAATAGGACGCGTGACATCAGCCAAAAGAAAATCTTGTGTGTAACGGCAGTCGTTCGCCAGGTGAACAGAGAGTAATTGATGGCCCTACGTAAGAATATTGAAGCCAATAGCAGCGATGAACTTGCAAACCGGATGCCGGTTTTTTTTTGTTCATGGGCAAAGCTGGAAAAACGCATATGTCGGCGCCTGTTTCAACAAAAAATGACGTTCTGTTTTGACGGTCCCACATCGACAGAGTGTTGATAGAATTAATGCCAGTCACAGGTGTCAATAACAATCAGCTATCTCACTTCCCTGAGAGATAGGATTGGTCTTAGTGGTTGCCTGCAAAAAGCTTTGCAAACCGACAACCTGGACGGCAAGTACAAGCATCAGGACTAAATCGTCTGTGGAAGTAACAGGTAAAGGGTTCGTGAGTCACTGGACCGGAAGGCCTGACGTGGTTGACGTGGTCGACGATTGATAGAGTTCATAGCGAGCTGAGGCAAGTTATTAGCTTCAGCAATGCAATCTGCTGCTAAAGCAAGCTCGTGAATATCTGCAAAGTTCTGTAACGCTAAAATAGTGCGAAATTAAGATGGAAGCTGGGCTAAGAGAAATGCCCATCGCAAAGTATCTGCATCGTTATTGAGGGATTCTATTTTGCCAAGCAGACTTGATTGCTTTCTGTCTCCAAGTCCACATATACTAAAAAGTTCATTGTCTTTTTGCGTCTGTGATTTGCCGAACGCAGAAATGAGATCTGTGTTGAGAGCGACATACTAGTCCTGTGATAGTGGCTGACAAATAATTGCTTTTACTTCAGCCACTGTGCGATTAATTTAGTGCCGCTACCACGAAATCAAACTTTGTTGAATCTAAAATAATAGCTCTAGAGCGAAATTGAGCCTCTACAAACCAAACTGCGGGATCATCTGTCCAAAATTCTGGCAGATTGAGGCTGACTACGTAGATTGCTGTCAAGTCCTGTCTTGGTTTCCTGTTGTCTGGCTGCTTGAAGGCCTCGAGGAAGCAGCTATGGCCGTGCTAGCACTAAGGCTACCAATCACCTCAGCTTACTTATTTAAGGTTTCATTTTCTAGTGCCATGTTCATGTGTGGGGTCAACAATATAGCTAATTGCTAATGAAGGAATCAATCTTTTTTTCAGTTACTTGTCTCAAGTGAACACACTACTATCCAACAGGCGCACACACACAGCGCAACAACAGCATTCTCTCGTCATAGCGATGAAGTCAGTGAAGCGAAAAATTACACAAATATTTACAATGATTAAGGGTTACCACACTACCACTTAAGATCGCAAAAGCTGCTCAGGTTCAAGTTGCAAACTTAAGCGGTATGTTACTCTATTTTACAATGGCTGATCAAAGATTGGCTGCCATACATCATGTTCTATTTTTAGTAGAACAATTATTTTACTTGACCTTACAAACTTGTAATCGTTAGACAACGTTAGTTCTTTGGTGGATTTTGATTACTTTTCCTCACAAACACGGTTTTTTTGCATTATCTGTCTACGTTTTCAAAAAGATTCAATAAAAAATAAAGTCTCTTAACGGTTATGAAAGGTAGCCTACCGGTCACAAACATTCATGATTTTGGTGCCTGCATTTCAAATTTAGGAACCTTTAGTGCACATTTGGCCAACTGCATTTACAACGTTTTCATAGCCAAAGGTTTTTTAAAGACTTTCTTGTAACATTGTTATTGTGACAAAACAATGACACTCGAAAAAATTCTGATGTTGAGTAATTTGAATCTGGATTTTGCCAACCACACTGACTACGTTTTAACTACCTGCAGCTGCTTTGAACGGTTACCTTGGGAGATTGCGATTGTGACGTAACATGACACGGTGAAGAATTTTGCTGCTCTAGAGCCTGCTTGAGACATAATGAAGTTGTGTACCTTGAATCTACAATTGGCAAACCTTATTTTCAAACAGTGGCGTCCGTTGATGAAGTAAACCCATATCTTTTGTGTTGTTGTCGTGGTTATTCCTCCTCTTCCTTGGGGAGAGTCAATTTATGAAACCATTTTCCAGATCCAGATTGCAAACCTAATTGGATTAAGCTAGGGAACAAGCGGTAGCCCATTTTGAACCACCAATCAAGGATGCAAACTGCAGACTGGTAGCCCACCACCAACAAGGCAGACTGCCGTTGGTGGGTACCCAAAAGTCACCTTTTACGACATGGTGAATGAGCAGCTTTATCATTTTAACCCAGTAAAATGTGGGTAAAATGCTGAGTGTGAAAAAGTAAGCATGATGTCAACATATTACTTCCATAATTGCTTTGACTATGATAAACTTCAAAGCAGTCAGGAATGCATGAAAAAACTTGGCACAATTTTCAGTGGTTTACAAGGGTTTTAAGAAATTTTTTTGCTCTACTTTGATGCTTGCTATTCTTGGCACATACAACGCAACTTCTTTGTACATGAGATCTGCGAGCGATCGTTTGATTGTGAGCAGGAAAATGATGATATTTTCGATCAAGTTCTTTGAAAGGTGGATAGAGATAAAATGCCATATCTTCTCTATCTTGTGCAGTGATAACATCGCCGACCAAATTTTCTATCATGTTTAACTAGAATACAGACGAGGCATTGGTTGCAACTCCTTATTCAAGGCATTATAAATTTTCTGGGTGTTTACCAAAGCAAGGTTGATTAAGTGGAAAAACAACTTCTTCCACCAATCCATTGTTTTTCATCTGAAAGAATACCGCGACAGTATTTCATCATTATTGTCAACTCTAGACACGTGAGTGTTATAATCCACTGCTGCCACAGGTTTCTTCTTCGTGAAGGAACTTCTTGTTTATACTTCTTTCATATCAGCAGTGTGTTTAGCAGATAAAACTATAGCATCGCCATTATCGCTCCACTTTAAAGCAAGATGAAGTCCTTGTTGACTTGCTATGTGTGTATGCTGAAGAACATTTTGCTTCAAAAATCCCTTTCCGATTTATCATGCATGTATCAACAACAATAGTTTTTCTTATGTACAGATCATTGTGTAGTTTAACAGAAATGTGATGTCTGTCCATGTACACCTCATGTCTTTTTTCAAGTTGATCTTGTGTGAGATCAAGCGCAATGTTATGAGTCATTCTTGATTCTGCAGTGGAGATTTTAAATACTACAGTAGCCAGTCACGGAGTGATAACTCTAAAAGATCTAAAATCCTTATTTCTTGCACTTTTTAGGATTGTAACTATGAAAATATACTTTGCGTTTAAAAGCACGTATATCCTCGTCAATGCTGAGTTCTTTTCCAGGACTAAAGACAGTTTTAAACTGCAACACGAGGCAGTTAATAAATGGATCAATTTCCCTTAATTGGTTGTGTTGAGTAGATTCAAGTGACTTACAGACCATTCACAAGTTTTTCAATATGTCCAAAACTCGATTTTTTGACATACTGATTTGTAGACTAAAGAATTTTTTTTTGAAATTGTATTGCAGGAGTTTCGCCTCCCATTCAAGCAGAAGTGCGCAATCGGCTGCGATCCAGAACTTGCACAACAAGTTGTTTTACAAGACCGATTGGAAGAGTCATCAGAACTTGTTGCTGCGTTGATTCCATTCGACGTTGGCATGTTACTATTTCCATCGCAGTGGCGGGACGATCCTGATGCAGCATCAGTGGCCAGATTCATCAGGAGGTCATGTCTCGTAATAGTTTTGATGATCTTTTGAGATATCAGCATGTCGTTGACAGCAGGTCCTCTCAGGATTCTTACATGACACAAGATCGTTTGTTCAAGAACAAATTAAAGGGCGATTGATACACTTAACTTAGAAGCATTATTGCACTGCGCTTACCTTACAATTAAAATGATATAAACAATAATAAATTTATTGCATACCAATTTGTTAACCGACAGTTCTTTACAAATAAATCCGAATGACAAATGGTTGATCCAATAAAATGCGACACTTTGATGCAGTTAAACGATCGCCAAAACAACGGCGGACCATCAGTAAATTTTCGTATAGAGTAAATTACGGTAGGTTATGCTCAAAGCAGTGGTGTTGCCAATTTGAATTCCAACTTGCAGTACAAAGAAAACGCAAGGTTCAATAATGCAACTAAGAAGTGACTTACAGCGGGTTTGCGGCACCGTACAGGAAGGTGAAAAAGCACAATTTAGAAACCACATAGGATGTTTTAACAGCTGAGGAAAAAAATTGACTATTATCTTCTTCCGAACGAAATTACAGTGCATTTGACCGAGAACTACTTGCGGCCTATGCAGCCATCCGGTACTTTCGCCGTTTTATTAAATCAAAACCTTTCACTGTCTGTACAAATCACAAGCCCCTCATCTTTGCATTTGCAAGTTCAGCAGACCGTTCTCCCAGGAAATCACGACATCTTTCCTATATCGCTGAATTCACCACCGACATTCGCCACGTACATGGAAAATACAATGTCGTAGCAGACACCCTATCTAGAATAGAAACCGCAGAACTGCAAGACATTGACTTCCAACAACTGGCAAAAGACCAAGCAACTTCTACCAAAATCTCAGCTTACCGTACCGCTATCACCAGTTTATTTCTCGAAGACATTCCTCTGAACCACACTGTTTTATTGTGCGATCTATTTTTAGGAAAACTACGTTCTGTTGTTGCAAAGGAATGGACTTTCAAAGTTTTTCAAACAATACAATTGCTGTCACGTGCTGGCCCGCGCCCAACTCAACGAGCTGTGGCTGACCGTTTTGTTTGGCAAAGCAGAAGAAAGATATTCGACCATGGTGCAAGAAATGTCACGGCTGCCAATTATCTAACATTAATCGACATGTCTGAACCCTCCTTACTTACAGATTACCACCATCAGGACGTTTTAAAAGCTTACATTTTGATCTGGTTGGTTCGTTGCCCCTAGAGAAGGAATGTCATATATTTTACCAGCATTGACGCTTTACTCGGTGGCCGGAAGCTATTACTCTTTTCGATTCCAAAGCAAAAACATGCGCCCAAGCCCTAATCAGACAATGGATATCACGTTTCAGTCTCCCGGAAAACATCACATCTGATCGAGGCACACAGTTCACTTCCTCACTGTGAACGGAACTTGGTCAAGTCCTCGGAGTACAGTTACACACCATTACCGCTTACCATCCGCGAGCTAACGGCATGATTGACAGATTACACCGCCAACTCAAGAACTCACTCAAAGCTCGGACTACAGACCCCTATTGGATGGATCACTTTCCTTTTGTACTGCTCGGTATTCACGTGGCATGGCATGAAGAACCGGGATGCTCGCCGACGGAATTGGTGTATGACTCCATTCTTCGCATTCCAGGGGAATTCGTTGACCACCAAAATCCTAGAAACATCCAACCATCAGAAGATTTCCCTCGTCACCTCCAACGTGCAATGCATATATCACTACCAACACCAGCCAATCATCATTCAAAGCCATCGTCATATCTTCCTCCCACACCAATGCAAAGCAAATTTGTTTACGTACGTGTTGACAGCCACAACAAGCCATTACAGCGTTCCTATGATGGACCATTTCACGTTATCTGAACTGGCGACAAAACTTTTGTGCTGGACATTAACAGTCGTCAAGAAAAATTTCTGTTGATAGATTAAAGCCAGCATTCATTGGAAACCACTCCCCGACTAGGGTTGCCTCTTCCTTCATCACTGACACAGAAAGAACATTACCTATTCATGCCGATCACCCATCACACAATGAGGCTCTATCCATGACTCTCCGCCAAACCACAAGCGGAAGACAACGTCGACTTCCCACACGTGTTAATACTGACAATTTATGCAATGACTTAGCACGCCGTTTCTCATTGCTGGGAGGGGCCATGTGGCGACACTGAATCATTGCAGATATTTGTGTAATTTTTTGCTTCATTGACTATGTGGGTATGACGAGAGAATGCTGCTGTTGTGCTGTGTGTGTGTGTGTGTGTGTGTGTGCCTGTTAAATAATGGTGTGCTCACTTAAGACAAGTAACTGAATAAAAGATTGGTAGCTGATTGATTCCTTCACTACAAAGTAGCTATAGTAGGTGCGAACTTTGCTGTTTATGTTTCAAATCGGTATTTGCTCATCTCTTGACTGTACTTAATTGGTCTAATTGTTTTGTAAGCACAGTGCAATACGTCAGTATGCGTATTATCACCTAATACAAGGCCTCAATTGGCAAAACATTGAAGAGGCTGATCATTATACAGTTAGTTATCAATTTGAGACTGATAGATAAGTTACAGTAACTGAAGCTAGTGACCTAATTTTTATAAAGCATATAATATTAACATACTACATTATACTATTCACATATAATGCCCGGCAAAGCCAAGCGTTTAAATGAGAGATAGAGATTGGAAGTAATCTTTAAGTTGAGTTAGCCAAATCTCACAAGCAAACGATGCATCGCACGACAGTACCTTACGAAGTGAGTGAGACAGCAACAAGAAAAGTCTGGAAAAACCGTAAAGTTATTCTTAAATGTTCTGATCTGATGTGTGGAATAGCAAGAAAGAAAAAGTTTCGAGCGTCTGTTGGGGGTTTACTGAACTGGAAAATTACTTATACTTTTGGATTGATAGCATGCGAGTAGTATAGGATATTTTTTTTGACCAACATTTTGTGGTGCGTTTGCGGTGCGCTCTTACATCATGAATTACTTCCTGTGTCACTTTCGATTACATTTTACGACTCCCGTTGAACATTGTATGATTTCCGTTTGTACTTGAATTCATTAAACTTAGCAAATAAAAGAAAATAATTTTATTTATTTTGTGTTTTTATTTGTTTGTGTTTTTGTTTGTTTGAGTTTTTGTTTTATTTGAGTTTTGGAAATAATTTTATTTGTTTTGTGTTGTACCCACTTCAGATCGTTCTCCATATAATAATTGCAGTTTGGTTTTCAACTGGATTTTATTTGTTTGAGTTTTTGTTCAATTTGTGTTTGGAGATAATTTTACTTGTTTTTTGAAAATGATTTTATTTGTTTGAGTTCTTTTCAGGAATGATTTTATTTGTATTGGAAATGTTTTATTTGTTTTTGAAAGTGATGCATTTGTTTTTGTCTTGTTGGTTTTTTGAAAATGATTGTATTTGATGTTGTACCCTCGTTTCAGAATATCCCCACTTGAGAAGTTCTCCGATTGGTATTAATTTCACTTTGGTTTTCAGCTCGTTAAACGATCTCGATCTTTTGTCCTACTGTGTAAGCACAGCTGTTGTAAAGCGGAAACATTAACTTCAATGTCGTGTCTGAAAATAAAAGCCTTTGGTAGGGTACTATATCATAAACAAACTCCTTGGAACGCTTTCCTAAGCGGAAGCATTAGTCGCACGTAGGCGTTCACGACGTTTCTTAAAAATTGTTCGTCATTATAAAATCATACAACCTCGTTCTGATTGATTCTTTTTTGATTTATTGTTTTGGTCTTGTGATCCCTAGAATGTTGTGTCTTTATAATGATCTTCTAAATGTATTTATTGAAGATATTTTTTAAACTTGATACTTTCTTTTAATCGATAGAGTTATCTTGATATCAGTTTTGCAGTTAATTAGAATTAATTTATATCGATTTCAGTAAAAATATGTAGACAATGGGTTTAGTCTTATTACAACATAATCTTGAAGGAAGAAAATCTTGGAGGAGTAGAGTATAGATTTCAAAATACATAGAAGTATAATAAAGGGAAAGACAGATGTTTAAATAATTTGACAATGGAAAAAATTTGTATGTTCATCACTAGCTGAAAATTTACAGAAATTTAATTTAACAACTTTAGTACAACCAGTAGTTTAAAAGAACTAGCAGCAGAAACGATCTTGGAGAGTATAGATTTCAATGTAACTACCAGTGTGATGAACGACAGATGTTTCAATTACCTGGCAATGAGAAAAATGTGCATGTTTATCACTAGCTGAAAACATACAGAAGAAAATAATTTAACAACTTTAGTACAACGAGTAGTTCAGAAGAACTAGAGGCACATACAACCTTGGAGGAGCAGTGTAAAGATTTCACAATAGCCACCAGTGTTGAAAAAAGAAAGGTAGATAGATGTTTAAATCATCTGACAATGAGAAAAACCTGAACCTGCTTATTCATTACCACTTGTAGACTTACAGAAGAAAATTATATACAACCAACAGTTTTTCTAGATCATACAGACTTGCTTGAGAATAATCGGATGCAGTGGAGCGACGTTGTGAAATCTTGAGTTTACTTCTAGAAAAAATTAAGCTTGGTGGATTTTATCATCGTGAAAGAAACAATATCTAATTTGACACAATTTCAATCAAAAGCTTTCATCGCTAGTTGTTAGTTTTACACTTTTTTAGAAGAAAATTTCAGTAGCTTGAGCAGACTTTTGTGTAAAATTTAGACAAGGTTTTTTCACGTATGACGGTAAGGTCGTAAAATCGTTAGTGCAACTCCGTAGTAGACACATTCTGTAATGTTAAAAAGGAAAGATCAGAACAAAGAAGTCTGTTTAAATTCTGCAATTTTCAATCATTACTGATACTTTACACCATAAAATTGAGGAGATTTAACTTTAGTTGTGTGCAGATCGTTTTAGAGACTACTTCAATAATTGTTAAACTTTTACTTATAAGCATTCCCCATGCATCGAATTTACAGTCATTTTTCATGTGACAATCATTGCACTGTTTTAAGGTTTTATTTAAAAATTAGCAACTTTAAATTCTAAATCGACCAAAATAAAATTTTTACTTTTTACAGTCTACTTAGCTCACCAAGATGAAAACAAAAATCAGCTAAACATTTACAACTTTTTATGTAAAAAATATTAAAAAATTTCACTTGTGCAATAAAAGATATTTTGGTGACTCGCTGTGTAAATTAGTTCTGGAAACAATGATGTGACCCGCTGCAATATCACGAAGTAAACCTATTGTTAGGTAAGGCACGCCAAGTCAAATTAATGAATTTGTTTCCAATACAGCATAAATCACAAAACAATAACGAATCGGTGAGGAAAAGATACAGAATTTAAAGATCGACGAGTTGTAGTGATGTTATCCTCCAAAATATTTCGCTTTCCGTAGAAGAAGTTTTAACTCTGCTCTCGTTTGCCTTTGGAAATATTAGATCTTCAAAATGTGTATTACTTGAAATTATCGTTGATTATTTTAATTTATTACGTCGCATTTACAGATTTTAATTCTCGAAAGGGCGTTGCGAAAGTCAAAAACTTCGAAGTTTCAGATGTTTTACAAATCAAAATGACTCTTCATTTATTAAAGTTGCTTGCAGCAACAACAGTGTGGATTTTGAGTTCTTATTAACAAATATACAAGATTACTATAGAAATAAGATTGATTTAATTGTTCAGAATAATACCAAAACCCATCGCTATGCTATGCATTGTCATGCAGCACAAACCCTTTCTCGATGTGAACATCACGTAATAACCCCAGCTTATGCCGCGTTTATTCCACATCTTAATCAAATTTGTAGTATGATCTCAAAAGGTGTAATGAAAATGCTAAACGAATTACTTTCTCAGCTGCAAGAACAATATTTGCTAAGATATAAACAGTTACCAATTACTCTTAGATTAATCACCACGAATGGTAAACTAGAAAGCGTTTCGTATATATAAAATTGAAATACGTGAGTTGAAAAGTAAACCAGGATGTCATGAAACTTCTACACAATATGCAAGAGATATTTGATTGAAACAAAATGTGACTAGAGAGATATCAAAATAGGAGATGAAGAGTAGTAATAGAATGATTTATGTTTCAGGAGCGGATTGTAGAATTATTTGGCAGGCTGTGTGCTAAGGTTTTTCAAAATACCTGTAATGGCAATGTAAGTTTCATTCATTCCTATGAGTTTACGCTTTGTTTACAGATCTTTAATTAGACTGGTACGCCGCAAAACTGCTTGAACCCACCATTTATCTGCAGCGTAAAATCCGTTAAGCACTTTTTTTGAAGAAAACAAGCAAAATGGTCGGTTTTTTTTCTAAATGAAACCTTTCATAATGTGCGCTAAGCTGTAAGCATTGTTTTAAAAGTCTTTGGCATTATTTGACAAGGAAATCAAGCCCAGATCTTACGATCGTGAGGCGAACGTCTAATCACTGCCACGACAATTGTGCGTTTGATAACACCACGTAACACAATTTTTGTTTGGCAACTTTTTTGAGTGCTCCTTTATATATTTTTGAGCGCTGAGTTTAAAAATCCGGTTAGTTTTTTTGTATCATCGTTACTTTTTGAGATATTCGTTACTTTTTGAGATATAAACTGATAGTATTTTTGGAATCAGCGCTTGAAAATCATACAGACATACTTAAAAAAATTAACCAAACAAACTTTTTTTAAATTTTGTTACGTAGTAAAATCGGAAAAAGTTAAAATCGTCGTAACTTTGATTTTTAGTTGCATAAAAGCGTAAAATAACTTGTAAGTAAAATCATATCTGACAAAAATTGATGATATTGTTTTTTTTCGGTGATATGTAGTGTCGAAAGTTACAAATATTAGGCTGGCTGTCGGAAATTATAATAAACTTTTTAGAGTTGTTGGGGTCAATTCAATTTACAACTATGTACAGAGATGATAAATGTAGTAACGCGAGTGCACAGTAAGAAAATATAACAAAAGTTTAAAAATACTTTACACTATAAGATAGAATTTTTGATTTGAATTGATACAAAGCAACAAAGTATTAGATTTATTACATGGTGCAAAAAAATAATTCAAAACATTAGACCACTTAATCACCATTTTGGTTTGAACTCAGAAATAGTACCTGTGAGCTGTGATAATTGAAAACTTAAAATTGAAAAACTTTACATTTGTTCTACAGAGCGCACACAATGCATTAAGCTCAGTGGTCTTCAACTTAAATATTTCATGAGAGCGTCAGATAAAAACGTAATAAATCTTTTTATGATTGTTGAAATATTTCAACATTGCGAGTTCAATTTTTGGAAAAGATGAAAATTTTAACTAGACAATAAGTTTGACTTGTTTGTATCTAAAAAGTTATTAGAAATGTTAAAGTCTCCAAGTTCCAGAGTAACTACAAGAACATTTTAAACCAAAGAATATACATGTAAGTAGATTGTAAGTTTATAAAATTTTGATATAAATTCAAGTGTATTGATGTGAGAAGTTGAATGAAGTGAAGCAAATCAGACAAAAATTAATTTGCTAGTAGTTGATCTTTGATTTATTGTTGCTCAACCAGGTGTAGTGTATTTTTATAAGAAGTAAATTTGATGAGAAAGTTAGATGATGATTGAAGAAAACTGCAAACTTGGATGATCCAAAAAGTTATTAGAAATGTTGAAGTTCCATAGTTGGTGAGACTAAAATTTTCAACTAGAGGATATAAGTAGATTGTAAATTTATAAATTTTGATATGAATTTAAGTGTACTGACGTAAAAAGTTGAATGTAGTAAAGCAAATTAGGCAAAAACTAAATTTTTGTTGTTGTTTTTTGATTTCTTGTTTCACAATAAGGTGTAGGGTATTTTTAAAGAATATTCGATGAGTATTTGGGTGATAATTGAATAAAGCTTTAAACTTAGATATTTTGCATATTAATTGCGTATAACAGTTTTAGATATTTAAACTTGATGCTTGGTGACTGTAATGAAAATATTTGGGCTTTAAAGTTGAATGTTGGTAAAGAAATTTATATGGATGTTTATAACCAAATTGTGTTACAAATAATAATTTTGATTGAAAAGAATAAATTTTACTGTACGGATTTTTATTTAGACAGACAACTTTTAAAGTAATTCGACACAAGTTTATTAGTATGCGCGGAGATGATTAAAATTATGGCTGCTGCCAGTGATTAGTTTGAGTTTTGCAATGTTTTTGTGGGTGAAATTTAAAATCCTTTGTTTTGTAGTTGCTTTGAAATGGTGCAAGTAGCAAGTTTAATCTAGGGTGGGGGTAAACAGATAAAATATTTGGTTGAATAAATCTATATCAAAATGGTGAAATAAGTAAGAGTTTATTACTTTGTGAAGAATAGGAAAACAAAACTTGAAAAAATTTTGATAGGCCGAAAGATTAGGCAAAGTTATGTATAGCAATATCAGAAATTGTGGGTGTGATTCTTAAAAATAAACGATAAGTTTGAAACGTTTGTTGTATAAAGGAATGAGCTTAAAAGCTATTAAATTGCGAGTTTGATGTTAATTTATTAAAAGCTTGAATGAAATTTTTAAAATGTTTGAAAATAGTAGGTCGTGAGTTCAGATTTTTTCTATGAGACGATACTTGGTAAAGTCAATGAGGTGAAGTTCAGAAAATATTTCACACGTTTAGATTTTAAGGTGTTAAAAGCATTGAAAAAGTTGATTGTGAGGAAAAATTGTTTAAGAATAAAACGTTAAAAGTAGCTTGCAAGAAAGTTAATCAAGACTTTCACTAGAGCACATTCAAAACTTTTGTGTGTTGGTCGCTGCGATTACTAATGAGATCACCAAGAAAGACAACTATAAGTTAACAGTTTTCCATATGTTAGATGCTACTGGCAGAGTTTGTTCGGTTCTAACAGAATGTTGTACGTTCAATGATTTGAGAAACCAAGTAGAAAAACGTTTATCAGTTGTTTTTGTAAACTCAGATTTTACATTTTGCAGCTAATTTTTAATTTATAGTTGATACAGCAGCATTGAAGTTGTTTTAAAGTTTGATAAAAATGGATAGTAAGAAATTTTGTAAATTCAGATCAATCAACTTGGCGTGTTTGAAAACCTGCAATCACAAACGTGTGTAGCAGTGATCATAACTGAAAGCGTATAAGAAGTGTATTAGGGATATCAGTTAATATATTTATTTTGCGAGGTTTTAGGTAAAATTCTTGATTTAGCTATATGGGAAACAATATACTATAAGAAGTTTTATTTCTTTTAGTGGAAAGTTGTAAATTACAAAGCAAAATTACAAATAATGGTTTCATTTTCTTATAGGTCAAAACTTAGTGCAAGAGTTTAATTGTACGAAACAAAAGTCTTTGATCAGCCAAGACGACTTTTGATTTGTGTCAATACATAAGTATGCTTGCTCAAGATTTTAGATAAAGTACTTCCAAATTAACGGTTAGTTGGAACTTTTTTAGTAAACGTTTAAAAGCAATGAGTATTAAATTGGTAACAACACACAAGATTTTTTGTTTTGAAAATTACACATAAAATCTTGAAGCATGACGCTTTTTGTTTGTGGTTTTCAGCAAAAAACGAAAAGTTAAAGAATTGAATAAAGTTGATTCTTCATTCAACAATAATTTCCGTTTGCAGTAGATGACAAACACTATAGAAAAGATGTTCAATAAAAATGGGGTATAATTTTTGTGTTATTTTGTTTTTTAATGCTCAACAAATAATGTTAAAAGTTGTAAATGTTTAGCTGATTTTTGTTTTCATCTTGGTGAGCTAAGTAGACTGTAAAAGGTAAAAATTTTATTTTGGTCGATTTAGAATTTAAAGTTGCTAATTTTTAAATAAAACCTTAAAACAGTGCAATGATTGTCACATGAAAAATGACTGTAAATTCGATGCATGGGGAATGCTTATAAGTAAAAGTTTAACAATTATTGAAATAGTCTCTAAAACGATCTGCACACAACTAAAGTTAAATCTCCTCAATTTTATGGTGTAAAGTATCAGTAATGATTGAAAATTGCAGAATTTAAACAGACTTCTTTGTTCTGATCTTTCCTTTCTAACATTACAGAATGTGTCTACTACGGAGTTGCACTAACGATTTTACGACCTTACCGTCATACGTGAAAAAACCTTGTCTAAATTTTACACAAAAGTCGGCTCAAGCTACTGAAATTTTCTTCTAAAAAAGTGTAAAACTAACAACTAGCGATGAAAGCTTTTGATTGAAATTGTGTCAAATTAGATATTGTTTCTTTCACGATGATAAAATCCACCAAGCTTAACTTTTTCTAGAAGTAAACTCAAGATTTCACAACGTCGCTCCATTGCATCCAAGGTGAAATTAATACTAATTGGAGAACTTCTCAAGTGGGGATATTCTGAAACGAGGGTACAACATCAAATACAATCATTTTCAAAAAACCAACAAGACAAAAACAAATGCATCACTTTCAAAAACAAATAAAACATTTCCAATACAAATAAAATCATTCCTGAAAAGAACTCAAACAAATAAAATCATTTTCAAAAAACAAGTAAAATTATCTCCAAACACAAATTGAACAAAAACTCAAACAAATAAAATCCAGTTGAAAACCAAACTGCAATTATTATATGGAGAACGATCTGAAGTGGGTACAACACAAAACAAATAAAATTATTTCCAAAACTCAAATAAAACAAAAACTCAAACAAACAAAAACACAAACAAATAAAAACACAAAATAAATAAAATTATTTTCTTTTATTTGCTAAGTTTAATGAATTCAAGTACAAACGGAAATCATACAATGTTCAACGGGAGTCGTAAAATGTAATCGAAAGTGACACAGGAAGTAATTCATGATGCAAGAGCGCACCGCAAACGCACCACAAAATGTTGGTCAAAAAAAATATCCTATACTACCCATGCGTCGAGCAAACCAATCCTTCCATCTTTTCTCACCATTTAAAAGCAAACAACTCGTCGAACAACTATCGATATCACAGAAAGACTTTAAAGTATCATTATGGCAGTGGTTTAGCAGATTTAGAGAACGCCGAGGATTACAACAACTTCTTCTTCACGGTGAAGAAGTAGAAGTGGACAAAGATAACCCTAACCTTCTGGGGGCGTAGAACAAGTTATGTGCTATAATTGCGCAGTACGTGATCTTGAAAATGTATATAATATGAATAAAACTGGCCTATTTTTTTGGCTGCTGCTTAGATACACTTATGCCATTCGAAGATGTTAGTAGTACAATAGATAAGAAAATCTAAAGAACGAGTGTCACGTGTAGTTTGTGCGAATGCAACAGCAACTCACAAAATTCCATGCATATTAATTGGAAAACAGAGTTTCCAACTTGTATTAAAAATCGAGCTTGGCATCCTAAATACTTTAGTCAGAATAAGGTATGGATGGACGATGCCACATGTTGGAAATGGTTTGAGGATGTGTTTTCTTCTGAGGTAAGAAAGAGAACAGGATGCCCAGTCCTTTTACTATTGGACAATGCTCCAGATCATTTTCCCGTTTTTGAATGAAATAATATTAAGATAGTGTTCTTTTCACCTAACTGTACTAGCTGGAAACAACCTTATGATATGAGAATTAGAATTATCGCAGCACTAAACAAAAAGAATGAATACTTATATCTCAATGATGTTTTGGATTCTTACAAGCTTGATGAGAAGCTGAAGGCCCGCGAAAAGAGCAAGCAAAAAAGCTACCTTAAGCTGCAGCAGATGTCACTTATGGCAATCCTGCTCATTTGCTAGATGCAGCTCAATATATTAAGCTTTCTTGGAATGCAATATCGGATGGGACAATAAAGAACGCGTTCAACAAGTCTGAATTACCAACGTTGCGAGGTAGAGCTGATGAGAAGTTGATTTGATGGCTCATCTGTTCCGCGGCTTTAGAACATTAAATATTCCAATAGATCAAAGCACTACAGACGATTTTGTGCTCACTGATGACGAAAACAACGTAGTGTTCTCGAAATAGATTTTAGATGATGTCAATTAGATGTTAGAAACAATGCAAGCAACAAACGACAATTCAGAAGATGAGAGTGATCATACGGTTGCCGAAGCTTGAGCACAATTTCCGGACCCCAGCAGAAGACAATGTCAATTTTGGTGGGTTTGAGCTTATGTAGGAAAAAGTCCTTGCAGTTGAGAATCAGTTGTTGAGTCCTGATGTGCAAGCTCATATGGGAGATGACTATAATGAACAGAAAAATTTTTTTCGAACACTTTCAGCAAAAATTATGGCAGGTGATTTCAAAAGCAAAACGCAAAAGAAGAGCTGTTATGCATCAGCTAACGATTCATGACATGTTTAAACCGGTTACTTTACCACTGTAAATAACCTACAATAAATTACTGAAAAACTTGAATCTAATTTTTGTGAAGATTTTTTTCGAACTCAACAGGCACGCGAACTTAAGCGGTAGGTTATAATGGTCCATAGCCCTAGATAATTAGAGTGAAATATTGCTTGAAAGCAAATTTACTAAGCTTTCAAAGGACAGTAATTGTTACTACCTAATTACAGCTTTTATGTATTTACTTACCTGTTTCTACTCAGCTTATCATTTTATGGCAGGGGTAAAAAGCTACACTACCGGGGTTAAAGTTCAGTTTTTTCAGTATAAAATGCAATACTAAAGATACATATCATATACTATCGGAACTACTTTGAAATAATCTTTAATATGGTGAAACAACTTTGAAAATCGGTTGAGAAATGAGGTCATAAATCATTTTTTAGTAAATTGTAAAAATGTTGGAATTTTTTGATAAAATCATCACATTATGATCTCGGTTAGTGAAAGACTGTGTTGATCGTATTGGGCGGCATTATGACATGTTGTTGTTGTTTACCCGACCCCTTCCGAGGGATGGGGGCATGGCGGAAGACCATGGAGCCCCAGGCATTATGACATCGCCTAGAGAGCTGTAAGCGTGCGAAAGAAAAAGAGAACCAAGCTTAGATGGCCTAAAATGCTTAAATAAATGAAGAATTGCTTGATGCATTGTCAAATGAGCTTAATCTGTTGTAAAGTTGTTTTTATTGAAAACACGTTATTAATCGATCGCGTTTCAAGAAACGTTAATTTTTGCTAAAAATAATTCTACAACATCTTGCTCAGTATCAAGGTGCAACAAGCGATTATTTATTTGATTGTTTTTAAAGCGTGCTTTTTTGTCTTGAATCCTTCTGTAAAGCACTGTTACGTCATAAAGTTAAATTACATTTCAATGTTTACCATTATATAGTGAGAACAGCAGCAGAAGGCGATATTATTCACTATCATTTTGATAGCAAATATGAATAGTAAAGTCCATTACAGATACTTTTAATTAACAAGCTCTTTACATGGGAATGTTTGGATTCGGGGCAACGTTAAATGTAATACAATCCTAAGTTTATGAAACGATCTAGATAAAACAATAATAGGATCAATTTGTAAAACTGGATTAATAGGAAACGTTTTTGTTTAAAAATATCTTTGTAGGCGCTTACTGGAATAGGGGGTATGACGTTTGGAAAAGGCATGGTCTCTTTTCTCGCTATGGCCGAATTAAACCAAACGGCGTTGCGAAAGAATTTGATATCACAAATATAGATAAGCAGGGGGCCCATCAAATTGTCATATAGGCCTACCACTGAATAGATCATTTCTTTAATCGTCAAACGACCACCAATTGGGTACTACCATCATTTTTGAGTGTGTTTTACTCTTTCTCACTAACACTTTTTAAAAGTATGAATAATATTTTGTGATATCATTCTTTTTCAGTGAGTATTATTAGTCTTGATTAATAGACTAAGATGATTACCATTAAGTGCACAGGAACTATGGCCTATATTTACTAAACCATTTCTTTACTCTTCTCACAAAGATTTTTACGATGAAGCCGGCGGAGCTGCCTTAATTGCTACGTTTTTACTCGACACAGGTAATGGCATGCACTGCCGGGGTAAAATTGCACCGTACCAAGGAGAAACATTTTTTTCTATTTCTCTTTATAGTACCTTTATAGAGCTACCGGGTCAAACCTAAAAGTTTTGGTAAGGGAAGGACACTTGTTACTCCTTTGTTTACCCAACTTCTGAGGCGCGCCTGAGCAAGGAAAAATGAACATGCTCCATAATGAGTGGCCAGCAGGGACTTGAAAATATTCAAAAGGAAATTAATAAAAAACAACGTCTCTGTGTAAAATCGCACTACATAGAATAGATTATTGCTATATGGCTTCAAAATATCTTAATAACAAAACTGTATTTCGTACTTTTAAGCTGAGGAAAACGCAAGGTTTTCTTGGTTTCGCGTAACCGATAAAGAGAGCATGTAGACCTAAGGCGTAGCCAGAATCTTGAAATGAGAAATTTTATAGCAAAAAGGAGTGCACCAATCACGAAAACTGGATGTGCAAAAAACATATTGACTATTCGTTACTGTTTAAGCAGCTACGCAATGAGTGAACCGATATTCTTAACCACAACCATTGTTGCCAACTGGAAATGTGTAAAAGTTCTAAGACGGAGTAAGAGAATTCCTGGAATGGCTATTTTTGCGTAAAAAATTCCAAGTTTCTGCAATGCTTTTCCATTTTGCGTCTTTGGGATTCGCCACAACAAAAACTTTTTCAACATCAACAAAACTTTCCTGATGAGATGTTAATCTCTAAAGAAAAATCTTCACAATTGACCCAAAAAATTCCAAGATTTTTTCAAATTTTCCAAAATTGGCAACTAGTAACCCCAACGAAACTGATGGGAGGCGGGAGACGACGCTGGCAGAGCCGGCAAATACATTTTGAATTTATTTTAAGTCAAGCGATGTATGATGACGTCATGCGCTAATGATAACCTAATAACTTGAAATCATTGCATTCATTTAATCTATTGCACTAGAAACCACTCTAAAATCACTTTTGTGATCTTCAGTTTTATTTGCTGTGGGAAGAATCTACTATGTAGCACCAGATCGACCTGCTACTTATGACATCTCATTCTAAAACTTGCATCTCTTTTTTCCATCAAACTAAATTTCGGTACAAAGAGAATGTGTTTCCTGATACTCTTCTCGGTCTCATTCTGATAATCTATTTAGGGTTAGAAGCATAACGCTTGCTTTTTGGCATGTAACAAAACTTCGTATGCGCTGATTTATTGGTGGCTGTGTGGCTTGTCGTTGCTAGTGATTTATTAAAATTAGTTAAATATTATGCTAAAGCTTTCTTGTTGAAGAATAATGTCTAAGCCAATACAATTGGATCAAAACAGTCCCCACATGTTCTGTTTCATCTGGGGAAAGTTCACTTTTCCACATACTGCTGTGTTATCCATACCAAGCCTCCACTCTGTCTGGTAAGTTTTCATAATACTTTAGTGCGCCTCAATCGCTTAATATGCGTCCAGACTGCTTCAAAGATTCACATAAAAATTAAGAACCAAAGCAAACCGAGAACAAATCACACTTGATCACTCAAGAAGATTTAAATGATCTCGTAGGTGAGTTAAATCCACCCCAGGACAAAAGTGAACTCTTGAGATTACGGTTACAACAAGTGGAATCTACTTGCTCTGGAAACTCTGGTTACATTCTATGATCGATGATCAAAGTTTTTGTTTAATTTGTTTGTGGCACCAGGTAAGCTCTGTTGCTACAGTAACATCCCAGCTTTTTTGGAAAGTTTTGGAATTAATCATCACTGCAATGACCAGAGACTTTTCATAGATAGTCTAAAGAAAATACTAAAGCTGTGTTTCTGCAGAGTGGCAATCTTTTGCCATTAAATACAGTTGCATAATCAGCTACACTGAAAAAAAGCTACAGCACTTTACAGTTGCACTGATCAAAACGCATTACAACAATTTTTGATGGTCTGTATGCAGTGGTGGATTTATGGTGAGGCAGCTGCCTCGGGCTCCCCATTTTTGGGACCAAATTTAAATAGAATGAGGGCCCCCTTCTCAAACATGTGCAAACTTTTGGTGTTAAAATCTTTGAACTGCAAAAATTAGCTCTGTACCCCAATTTGGAATAATGATAAGCAATTGCAGCCTTCCAACAAGGTAATCTCCGAGAAAAAAAAGACCTTCATTTTAACTTGCATTATAGACCCAGTTTATAGCGGCCCTCCGACAAGGTGATCTCCAAGGAATATGATAATTAAATAAAGGCTTTCATTGAGCACTTGGGCAGTTAAGGGGCTCCTCATGAATTTTTGCATCAGCCGCCCGAAATTCCTCATCCATCACTGTTTGTATTAGCTGATTTGAAATAATAGCTATCTGACTGAACTTTGATTGGGCTGAAAAAAGAGGAATTCACGAGATAGAAGTAAACACTAAAAAAACTGGCCGTGGTCAATAAGATCAGCAATTGAGTTGCGCTAACATAACCTTGTTGGTCACACGAGAAAAATGATCCTTTCTCCTCTAGCCTACGAATTGAACTAGATCTGTTTTAAACAAATCTGTTGAAGCTTTGAAAAAGGATTCTCTAGTATTTAGTTTTCTTGAAAAGTCTTTTTCCAGTATTGTCAAGTGAAAAAATAAAGAAAGGTGTGTTTGTAGGATCACAAATACGAAAACCTACTCTCATCTAAAATTTCGACAACCTCTGAAACGAAAACAAATTGAAGGCCTAATACAGGGTGGGCCATAAATAACGCACCAAAGCATATAAAACAATTCAGATAATAATAACAAACGTTTTGGGCCATAAATAACGCACCAAAGCATATAAAACAATTCAGATAATAATAACAAACGCCATCGGCACCAGACATTAACACTAATTCAACTCGTTCTTTAATTGTTAAGTGCATACCCTAAAAATGATATAAATTATTTTAAAAGGCAAATCATAACTAAAAAACTTTGATTGAAATTAAATTTAACAGCTATAGTAACTGACATTGAAATTAAATTTAACAGATACCCAAAGAAAAGATATTTACATTATTTCACATCACAATTTATTTTAAATCTTTGGTGCGTTATTTACGGCCCACCCTGTATTTTAAAGAAATTTTCCAGAATTTGTTTGCTTTAAAACGAGTTAGAAATTTTGAAGAAATTGCTGCAAACATACTGTACAGCACATCATGTGGTCGGTTGCAAGGTGTCACTAAAAGTGCACTTTTTGAAATCTCATTCAAGTATTTTCTGAAGAAATTTGGGAGCTGTTTTAAATGAACATGGCATAAGATTTTACCAAGACATTTGGGTAATTAAAAAAACGGTTCAAAGGCAAATGGTCAATTAGAATGCTTGAAGATTAGTGATGGCGGATACAACGAGACATCTCTCATATAGATCATTTGCGACATAGATGCTGAGATATATTTTTCATCATACAGTTTGTAAAGCTTATTGGCATTCATTATTGCGTTCTTGGTATTGATGATGTATGTTTGACTCAGTGCAATTGTTTTGGTCTTTCGTAAACAAATAACACAAAAGCGGTATTTCTTGTGTGAAAACACATTTTTGAAGGTTCAATTGATGATGGCTTTTTGGTAAAAACAAGTTATTTATGTATTCTGCTTACATAATAAAAGTTTGAGTCCTGTGGTCTATATATTCTTTCGATATATTACAAAGCACGCACATACAAGAACTTTATTTGTATTTATTCTCAAATACCTTTTATAGCTTACCAATACAGTAACAGTTCAGCATCTATCATTTTTTGGCGTAAAGGCTAAAATTTAAAAATGCTTTTTCGGTGAAATCCTGACGCGTATCTAAAAACGTAAGCTTAGATTCGGATTCAGTGCGGTCAAATTCGAAAATAACAAACCAAAAAATTATTGTGATTTTTTACAAACCAAAATTTGCTGCGCAATGTAATCAGAGGATTAAGATCCTTTGCTATTGCTTAGCTTTGCGATTGGCTGCTGCAGCAATTCATTATTTAACATTATTTTAACTCATCATTAATAACGACTCCATAAGCAATCGCGTAATATATTCTCTTCCATTAAAAAAAAGCACTCCCACATTTCCAGTATAAAATATTATTTTGGTGCAAACTAATTTGATGTTATTTACATTAATCACAAAGCGCAAATATATTAAATAATGGCGGAGGAAATTTGTTCGAAGTACATGGTGATGGATTTATACTTGGTTGATTGAGTCGGCTTGTTTACATTGCTGGTGTTTTTTTCGTATTTTTGTTTTATCATTTTTGATGTATGCTGCTCTTTTGTTTTTATATTTTTTGGGTAACGTCATGTAACCAATTTTTGAATTTTTGTAGATTTAAGATTTTTTTGTAAATTTGCTTATTGTGTTGTTTTTTCATGGATAAATATTTTGTTTTTAATATGTTTTGATCGCTGCATTTTTTTTAGTTTCAATTACGTTTTGAACTTTTTGTTTGGCTAGATTACATAGAGATAATTATACTTTGTTTGATATAAGGGGCGACGGAAGGCATTTATATCACAAAACAAAGGCGAAGATTGAAAAAGTTCATCTGAGTGACTTTTTTAGGATCGAAAATAAAATGAAGATTTTTTTGAACTTAAAGGTGTTTAGAGCGACTTTTTTGCTATTTTCAGCTTTAAAATAAAATGAACGCTCTTTTTCGGAAATTAATTCGTGTTTTGTTAGTATTATAGTTTTTCTCACTTTTGAAGTTTCCGTGATGGATTCCGCCCCCTCTAGTTTTACGTTTACGCCAGATTATCTTTATTTTTGAAAATGATTTAAATGAGATGACAGAAAACATAAAATGATGTCTTGAGGAAAATGCTGGATATTTATTTTTACATTTCAGCGGCGTGTTCAACAGGTCTTCTGCAGAAAGTCAGAGGAGACATTTAGTTAGTTTGTTTCGATCAGTTAGTCAACGTAACTGACACCAATGCCAATGATTGAATAGAAAGAATCCATCTTGATCGAAACAAATAAAAATCGAGACTACAAAAATGGGGTTGAGTGGTTGGAAATCTCCAGCTGGGGAATGAACAGATCGTTTGTGCTGATTTGTCAGTGGTTTTCCACCACTTGGCCCTTTCTCACAAATGTTGTACCAAATGACCTTTTGTGCAAAGCTACAAGTAGTTCGTTCATAAGGAGTTACTGATTGGAAATTGATACTATCTGTGGGAACTACTCACCGATAAAACCCCGTGAGACCTGCTTTACTCTTAAAAACCGTTACAACCTACTCCGTAGTGAAACCGCAATGTGTTGACGTGCAGTAGTCTATGTTGAAGACCTGATTTTTTCGCCCTTACTCGCTATTTACGACTCACGTTGGTGGAGGCGTTGGAGCTATTCCTATAAATTACTGAAACCTACATGGAATAGGTCAGTGGTTCTCAATCGGGGGTCCATTGAAGATTTTTGGAAAAGTAGATCTCAAAAACAAAAGGCTTTCAACTTCGTTGTGAGACGAAAGTAGGAGAATAATCACTATATAAAGTTGATCTCCAAAATTAAAAGATCTTGCACTTTGTTATGTTATGAAGCAAATAGAGGATTAATCGCTTTTGAAAAGCTGGTCTCTGAAAAAATGGTCTTTTGCCTTAGTAGGGATTCACAGCATGTCAAACAAGTCTTCAAATGAGTTCATGGCAACGAAAAGATGGGAAACCAATATGATGGATGATAAAAAACGGGGTCACATTTCAACGGATTAGCTTATACAAAAGTTGTCTCACGGTAATGGGGTGTAGTCCCATCTGGGTGACATAATGCTAGAGAAGAACGCTTTAACAAATTGATTTATGAAAAAATTCTGTTTAATTAGTTGTCAAAAGATTTTTTTATATATCTGCGATTTTGAGGAAGCATTTTTTGCGGTCACCATGGATGTTACTGCTGTTGAGAAAACTTGTTGCTTAGTCTTGAAAAACGTGCGATAATCGCTAGCATTTTTACCTGTCTCCAGGTGGAATCAAACTTACAAATGCCATTAATTACAAAATGTTTCGTTAACCTCGACACACCTATGAGAACACGAATATTTTAATAAAAGAAAGAAAGTACGCTCTACCTGCGGACATGATAAGCGAATTCACACGGTCAGCTCAACTGCTAGGAGCACGCTTCAGATTAGTTTATCTTTCCACTTACTGTTTAATATGTTTACATCTACTAATGTCATCAGCGTGGTTGGCTTACACCATGAGCAAGCAGATTAGAAAAAATGAGGCTTATTTTATGAGAAATCATGAAAGACTCGGAGTAAGTTTATATACATGTAACTCTAGATATTTAAGAATCAAATAATAGCTCTGTTTACGTGTTTACACCAGACCAGAAAAATGCAAACGAATACTAAAATAGCTCTAGAAAGTATAGTATTCATTCTCGAAGCTTTTCGTCTGACACTTTGCAAGAGAATCCGTCAGAAATAGAGTGAAAAGGTGAAGTGAGTCACTTATATAGAGACACAATTGACGAAAAAGAAAAAAAAAAGGGAAAGCTACATCGTGATTGGCAAAAGTCGCTTGTCTTATCAATCACGATGTAGCTTTTTTCCCTTTTTTTTCTTTTTCGTCATTTGTGTCTCTATATAAGTGACTCACTTCACCTTTTCACTCTATTTCTGACGGATTCTCTTGCAAAGTGTCAGACGAAAAGCTTCGAGAATGAATACTATACTTTCTGCAATTTTCAAATTCTGTACAACAAATCAACTCTTTAAAGTAGCTCTTCAATCTATGACATAGCAAAGTTTACAAAAACTCAATATTTTTTCCGCAAATATGTATGCCCTTACCTATTGATTTCATGACATTATTGGTAATTGATTTATCATTTTATTTCTGATCAATTTTGTTATTTTTACAAATTCGCACAAAAAATATCAAAGCGAAATTTCAGCAATACGGTTTAGAATAACACTGATGGAAAAATAAAAAACGCAACTTCTGCCGCCGGCGGCAGCAACACAATTCGTTTGATCTTCTTGAAGATGAATTTAGAAAACGCGGGATCTTCTAAGTTGAACACTTTTGGGTCTGCAAAAAATAATCAACCATATTAACAATTGAATAGTACTACGTTCACAACAATCATACTGTAAGTTTTACTGTAAGAAACGAGTGTAATGCGTCACGATGTGTTTTATATAAAGGTAAGCTAAAGTGGGCAAAGTGCTGCCCTCGTCGGACTGATATTGTGTGGTCGGCGGAAATATGCGACTTGTGACCCGTGTCCACAAATTGATTATCAAAAAAAGCCTTCAGTTTAAAAACTTTGCTCGTTTGAGGTTGATCTCAGAAAAACGGTTGTTGAAGAAAAAACTCTGATCTTTTGAGAAGCTAATCTTCAAAAAAATTAAGCAAAGGCCTTGGAAAGAGACGGAGTCTGGTCCACAATATTATTCAGCTTTGACAATTTGGACGGTCTGCAAAAAACTTTCGGCATCCGTGGGCCAAGCTATGAAGTTAAAATGAAACTGCAGCACGTGGAAACACAAACGCTTAACCGCACGCACACAAACACACACAGCTTCCACATTGTCACCAAGTAACGCCAAAGATCTGAGATATTAATTTTGTTAACTAGGCGCCGAATTCTGGCTATGCCGTTACCTCACTGATTTTGATGAGTAAAAGTCAGAGACCAGTTTATAATTTGTAATGGTGAAAGGCTATCACCACAACGCTTCTGATTATATCAGTGCTGCCGTCCTTATTTTTAACAAAATAATGTGAATTCATTCAACTTGACGAAAACAAGGTCAATGGAAAATTTTGTAGATTGCAAATTTACGATCTATGAGTTAGAGGCAATGTAGTAGCTTAAACTGGCTGCTACGCGTGAAAGCAATAAATGCCGCTCATTTTCAATCAATTAATTCATAACTATCGACGTTTGAACTCCCAAGTCCAAACATAGCTAAAATTTGTCTGTCAAAAATGGCCGCCATCTTCGCGTGACCACACACCCCTCCGTATTAGATATCAGTCACCGTTCGATGACAAGTGAGAAACTCAATCCATCGTGCCACACTTTCGAAGCATTTACGTCAAAACAATACCTGCAAACTGGTGGAACTCCAAATGTGTGGTTCTTGCAGATCGCAAACTCATTTCCAACAAGTTTTAAGCCGGCCAAACAACGATACCGCACGAGATTTCCCTCCATAAAAACATCTTGATCTAATGATTCTACGATGCCACCTGCTGGCGGTAATGGTAGCGAACAGGTACCTAAAAAAACACAAAAAGCAAAAACTGATTAGCTTGCGATTGACACTGTCTTCAAGGTTTAGGAGATATTTCCAATAATACGACATTTTTTCAAGTACGTCACTACATATACCAACTCCAAAACCGTTGCACATTACAAAACATTTCTGTCTCAAAGACAAAGTACCAGTACACTTATTGCATATCTATCCTCCGGTCATGGGAAAACCTTTGCGGTTACTGATAGAAAATTTTGTATTCAGACCAGCATCGAAGTGACCAGTACTGACAGTGCATTTCTATCATAAACTTTGCAACCGTCTTTCTTAACGACACAACAACGTGACCATCGAGAGAGCCGAACTCACGATCAATGTACCAATAAACGGCGCACCAACCCTCGCGACCACGCTACACTCCTTTACACCCAGCTTCTTTTTCCTAATATTTTAAAATCTGTAAACACTCTGTGTCTTTTAGTCTATACTCACCGGAACAAGTCGGCACATGCCCAATCCACAAACCATGATGGCACGTTTGTCTTGCAATTTTACGAGATTTTTCAGTGAATCCTGAATTACATTCCCAAGTGATTGTGTCACCTTCCATGTAAACTGCTTGTGAAGGAGAGCAATGAGCTTCAAACTGAACTCTGGGCTGTAGACAGTTTTCTAAAGCGTTTCAAAATTTTAATTGTTTTGATATTGAGTTTCTGTGTTTCGGTTCTACATATTCAGAGATACATTATAATGCTGTTTTACTAAAAGTATTTAATATTTTTTGACCAACAAAAAGAAAAATTATCGACAATCAATCTCAGTTTTCTGAGAAGTTGAATTTTTTGAAACGGTAAAGTTTAATCACATTTCTTACGTAAAAAGTGAGCTTTTTCATATTTTGTCTACCGATCTGTACGGCAATAGCGGTAGCCAGACAAAAACTTTAGTAATAAATGAGATATTATATGTTGCATTTTTGGTAATTGCCTGTTAAGAAATTCGATAAACTTTTACAATAATAATCGGGGTTATTTCACAAATTTTGAGAGTAAATATTCACTTTCTTGAGACATTGCTCAAAGTTTTGTCAAAAGTTATTTATTCGGTTTTGCTTCTTTCTTGGTCACGCTCACAGCACACAGCTTTCATGAATAAACTTGCGACTTACTTAAACACTTGTGAATAGGTTTCCCAACCATACTGACACCACTATAGCCAGGGTAGCAATGGCAAGTGTGGGATGAGCCATCTTTATTGCTTCGACATTTCGCATTGTAAGGACAAGCGTTCTTCATCCAGCATGGGTTCATTTCTAAAAAAGATGTCGTCTGTTTGAGTAAGCTCTACCTAGGTAATGAAAGGGTTCGCTTTGATGGGTGGGAAGCTATTTTTTCCTCCGGTTGTTTAGAACAACTTGATTTAGACTTGCTTCGGATATACTAGCACTGCACAGTGCATTGTATCCACAAGCAGTGCAGCCAAGCATGGAAAAGTACAGCGAAAGTTTGCCTTTTCCAAGAACCTTTTGTCGTTTAAACAGTGAAATGTCTTTTCAGAAGCCATCCTGTCATTGAACTTAAGACCTCACAACTGTTAAGTCAACGTCATGCCGTAAAAGCTAATTTATCGTTATTAAAAGAAAAAGTCACCATAAAAAATCAACAGAACCCAGAAAGGTCCAATTATTTTCATAGCGATGAGGAAAACGGAAACAAACGCGCAAGCTACAGCAAACATATTTTCAACAAAACAATACAAACAACAAGGACTTTCAGCGTAAACGCTTGTACCGTGCAATAATGGAAATCGGCGTTTGATCGAAAGTCACCTGCTTTAAACGTCAAACTCACTTTTGCAAACGGGAACTCCTTGTGTCCATTGCTGATTTTTACACATGTTGAGCCTTGGACCAAATAGTATATAGCCTTTGTTGCATTTATACTTGATCGCCGACTCATAAAGGGGTCCTTGAGGTTTGATATACTCGATTGTTCCATTTAGAGGAATTTTTGGTTCCAAACAATCTCCTATCAAAAAAGCAACAGCTGAAATCTAGATTTCTAAGGAAGGGAGAAAATGTTTCAATTCTCCTCCTCTTCCTCTCTAATTGAGTAAGAGCATGACGTAACAAAATTACATTAAACGATTTCAATCTTACAATAAGAAAAATATTTGTGTATTGTTAACTCATGCACCCCGTTGAAACAACGTATACATCAAAAGAGCGGAGAAAAACTTGAACTTGTGACAATTGACACTAAAGAAAAAGCAGGCCAAACAATCTAATACAGCTGGAATATTCTTGGGCTGATTTTGGAACATGTTTTCTCAAAACAATATTTTGTGTCATGTTTTCGTAGTGAATCTGTGTTCAACATTTTTCTTTATTTTGATGAACTGATTTTTGAGTCACTGTGTTCGACGGAAGAATTGAATCCAATTTACCATAAACCACCAACCTATTACGCAAGGTCTTCACAAAAAAATGTCCTTATTTTACGGAACATGACAACGTAGAACTTTATTAAAAAAACAACTTGTTCGAAACTTTCTGCAAAAGTTTCGGCCCTCAACTGGTGCCATATTCAACGCTAATTATCTATAACAAAAAGGTTGATTGTCAACTATACCTGGTGGTACAAAAAAATATGATTCGAGAAGGCCTAAATTTGTTTGAAGCGATTGAAAAACAATTTTTTAGCAAACTCAAAACAGCAAAACTTTCCCACACTTTGGTGAGAGGGTTAAGATAAAACGATAAAAGTATTAACAATATTTATTTACCTTGTCTTCGTAATCTCATAAGGCGTAAACGGCCTTGCAGCGACGCAAATTGAATTGTAAAAATAAACAAAACAAAAGTAAACAAGTACTTCATGGTGTGATGATATAATTTAAATCTGTGAACAAAAGTTTTGGTTTTACTTTTGTAGAAACACGAGCAGTCCAATACAAACTACTCGTCGTAAGAACTTGTTTCCCGACCTGCTTCGAAATTACCGGTAGCTGCTGCCAATACGATGTCAGTAGCTGCTGCCGATACAGTGCATTTTATTTTCACACTGAGACTGGTAAAGTGGTAAAAACGTGCGCTTTGCGTTATTGTACTTGTGTTCGATTCTCCTGTCGCTCAAATCAAAGACGTTAAAAACAATACCTGCTGACCTCCTGCTTGGCTCTCAACAATACGACTTTATGGAGAGAATGAAATATGAAACTGAATTTAAACAGTCACAAATTTGAAATGTTCGAGCGTTAAAAAACGTTGCAGTAAAATTGTCATAGGTGACATTATTATAGCAGGTTTTCTTCTAAAATCGGCCTTTTTAAAATGTTGGCTTCTGACACTACTGCTTTGATACGACTCTTATTTAATTTAAACTGTTTAATATAAAGCAATTTTAAAATTTCGTTTCACAACAGGTAAAACGCTGGTACAGCACCGTATTTTAGAAGTGTGGGGTAAATGATCTCTTC
This sequence comes from Trididemnum clinides, assembly GCA_963675345.1. NCBI lineage: Eukaryota > Metazoa > Chordata > Ascidiacea > Aplousobranchia > Didemnidae > Trididemnum > Trididemnum clinides. The sequence goes on from OY776303.1 coordinate 17,319,090, forward strand.
AAAACTCGGCCAATGACCCTAAATTGTAAATAATAACGCGATCACGACAAGGGAGAAATTAAATCACGCCTGCCTCATCTTTAGCACACTAATTTTTCAGGCTACGTGCCTGACAGTTTGCATTGCTGGGATTAAAGTGGTGACGTTTTTTATCGGTGGAACAGTTTCTATGCTTGCGTTGGGAAGCTTACCCTTATTCCTACTAATTGCAATGCTTCTTGCAACAAAAACCTTGCTTCTTGATAGAAAGCTTCTTTTTAAGACTGAAGAATAGCCTACAAACGACCTCCTATTTAAGTCAAGACTTTAAGGTGCCGTGCAAAAAATCGAAGTAGCCCACTTTCGACAAGTGTTGCGTAACCGAGGTGCCGTGCTAACTTACAAATGTAATTAAAGACAAGTTTCAGGTACTTTTACCATGAGTTCCTCAAAAAGTAATTCACACAGCACAGATCACCATGTTTTATAGAAACACGAAAGTCGTGCGAGAAAAGACGAAAACAACAGGTTTTAAAATCATTTGTCGATTAATCAATTCTTTTTCATTAGTGCAGTGTCTGAAAAAGGAAATTTCATAGCAATAAACTTAATACACGATTTTCACACACTCGAATGCCATACAGGAGTGCAAGTTTCGCAATTGCTATATTTGTCATTAAACAACTCAACGTGATTGTGCAGTTTTTGATGCTTGTTTATTGAGCTGATTGGTAGCCCTAAAACATTTTTCATTTCGAATATATTTTGCTCGATAGATTGCAAAGTCGTATTGGGGGCAAATGACATATCTTATGTTTTAATTATTGCTGAAGTTAACATTGGCCCGTCAGGTTTTTAAAGAAGAAGGAAGAAACGAATTTGTGGCTCTCACTTTTTGCCTCAGTGTAATACGGCGTTGGTCTTGAAATCAAAAGGCAATGACCTCACTCTTTATGCAACTTTTACGTCACTTAGGATGTTACCGTTTTTTGGAAGGTACGCCTTTGATCGGGTAGCCAAAATGCTGGACAATGTCTAGCGAGAGTTTGAAATTAAAGGGAGATATATAGGGGCAAACGGAACATATCACGCTCTAATTTTACTATAGCGTTTTAAGAGTTTGGAATTGTAAACGTAGAAGTAAGTGCAACTTATGTATTTGGTTAGATTGCTGTGGTATAGAGCTTGATGTCATTAGCTGAACGAAATTTAGAAAATTTTATTCTACTCTAGCATATAGGTGCAACCAATAGTTTCCAGCATAAAGCACAATGTGCTGGCAGCTACACATACGAATAAATCATTTTAAGTCCACCATAGGGTAAGATATTAAGCAACGATTAAACTATTGGTTTCCTATCTTTATAAATGTATTTCTTCGTTGATATTTTATTTGGAGCAAAAAGGGTTTTAAACACCTGTCGTTGCTCCTTTTTCATAATATATAGAAAAACACAAGTCCTTAATAACGTCCTAACTCAATATACCCTGATGTAAAATTGGATCGCAGTCAGGCGTACAAACAACATATTGGCAACACCAAGACAAAGATAAGGCTTGTAGAAACGCTGAATATATCACCCTGCAAAGATATACTGAGGATATGGAGAGAAACCCTCAAGTCTTCTAGCCATAGCATGAGAATCCGTCCACCTGATCCCCTACTAACTCATAATACATTTTGGGTCACGTGGAAAATGCAGAGTAGGTCGCTTTAAAGTAGCCACGAAAAAGTGGGCTATTCCACCTCCTGCAGCATCTGCAAATGTGGCACCGAAGCTGAGGACATCCAACATCTTCTAAGGTCTCATAAAGTGCAAAAAACACCACATTTCGTAGCTAGTGACTGAGTTGTAAGATTCAAGAATCAATGCATCATTTTCGACCTCGTATCCAACAACTCCAGATTAACAACCACACGGAGATCTTATTGGTTTTGTGTTAACACTAATTTAACTTGCCTGGCGCACTCTTTGCTGTAACGCAAGGAGGGCAATATACTGTGGGCGACTGCAACGAAACTCTCTCCCAATCTGCACTCATTTCATTTATTGTTATGCGCGGACTGATGTGAATGATCAACCGACGCTTACATTAAGAGTGAGGTCATTGCCTTTTGATTTCAAGACCAGCGCCGTATCACACTGGGTGCTGCAGTAGTACATTGTTAGTGCTGAAATGTATTTAGCAGCAAATGCTAAGCATATTTTTATTTTTAGACATCGCAGAAATAAAACTGATAACTATCTATATATATAAAACTCAAAGTTTGTCTGTCTGTCTGTCCGCTATAGAAATAAAACTGGAGACATTTAGATACAAACAAACATATGAATCTTATATAACTTTTTCCAGGGAAGCCAAGTACGGTATTTTGATTTCGATCAGAATCGTCTATGGGGGGCTACGAGCCTATATTTATTCAACCTATATTAAAATATGGTTATTCAATGTTAAATTTAATCAGTCTTTACATTTTACCCGATCAACGACGGGGAAATCTGCTAGTTATTTATAGAATGCTTCTGTGCTTTTTCATCTTCAAAATCTTCATCATGATTTTTATAGCATGTCTCTGCGCTCTTTCATCTTCAAAATCTTCATCAATCATCTTATCTCACAACTATTTTTGTTTAAACCTCATTTAAGAAACGTGAAAAGTCAATCCACTAATTATTTGACTTCGCTATAGTTGTTTGTGTTAAAAGCCATTGAGACTTTTTAAACACATAGTCAACCGCAAACGCATGGTTCTGAATACAAACACTACTGAGCCTAATCATTTTACAATATCATTTCCTTTGAAAAATATATACCTCTGAATTGATACAGGAATCCTTCTAGATTTTGTCGTTTATCAGAAATCAAGCGAAAATATTTTATCGCTTACCATACTGTGTTTTCTTTACTATATTACGTACAGTTAGCCTATCAAATAGGCTACAAGTCAGATGAGTGGTCGCTATTGAAGGGGCTGAGCTCCAATGGCCAACGCAGAAATTTGTCATGATTGGGGTTTGTGTTTCTCTCACAAGGAATACCAAAAGCACTATTAATCTTTGGAGATCAGGGGGCATACCTTCCCTGAAAAAACTTTACAAAATTGCAATAAAATATAAGCATTTGATTGCTGTTTAGAAAAAGTTTTTGACTAATGCATGCTTGGATTTTTTATTTGGTTAAAAATTGTGTTTATTAAGTTAAAAAATTGTATACCATCAATATTCATGGGGGTCGGCTTCCAAATCCCTCGGTGCGTACGCCACTGCTGATTTCTCATGAAAACATTGGGCTACCAAAATTTAAATTTCCTTCTATTTGAATAAAAAGCATTTACAAACATATGACGTTGGACAAAAATCTTACCGTTTAGTGACATTTACATTATTTTTCTGGTAAGCTGATGAATGCTAAGTGCAAATCTTTGAAAAAAAATTTTTTTTGAGGAATGGTCAGCAAAAAGTGAGAGCCACAAATTCGTTTCTTCCTTCTTCTTTAAAAACCTGACGGGCCAATGTTAACTTCAGCAATAATTAAAACATAAGATATGTCATTTGCCCCCAATACGACTTTGCAATCTATCGAGCAAAATATATTCGAAATGAAAAATGTTTTAGGGCTACCAATCAGCTCAATAAACAAGCATCAAAAACTGCACAATCATGTTGAGTTGTTTAATGACAAATATAGCAATTGCGAAACTTGCACTCCTGTATGGCATTCGAGTGTGTGAAAATCGTGTATTAAGTTTATTGTACAATAGAAGAATTTGCTCAAAAATGATCACCAGCATCATACGGTACCATACAGCAATCCATTACATCATGTCAATAACCCGCGACCGGTTTCGACCTTGTTGGGTCTCATCAGGCGGGTGTAAAAAACACTCAACAATAAATATGCTAAAAAAACAAATTTGCCATTGGGTGCAAAAAAAAGGAAAATGCAATGCAAAACAATATGACACAGCAATACCTATATCATGGGGGTCACATTCAAGGACACACACAAATGACATGGACAACAAGTCACATCGGTAAGCACTAATAGGGGTGCAGGATCATTGTCAAGACTTATCAATAATACATGAGTTGCTAGTTGCTAGCCAGCAATTTTCAAGGTAATCTCCTATCAAGAGGGATCTGCCTCCAGCATCAAAGTACAATAGAAAAATTTGCTCAAAAATGATCACCAGCATCATACGGTACCATACAGCAATCCATTACATCATGTCAATAACCCGCGACCGGTTTCGACCTTGTTGGGTCTCATCAGGCGGGTGTAAAAAACACTCAACAATAAATATGCTAAAAAACAAATTTGCCATTGGGTTCCAAAAAATAGGAAAATGCAATGCAAAACAATATGATACAGCAATACCTATATGCATTTTCCTTTTTTTTGCACCCAATGGCAAATTTGTTTTTTTAGCATATTTATTGTTGAGTGTTTTTTACACCCGCCTGATGAGACCCAACAAGGTCGAAACCGGTCGCGGGTTATTGACATGATGTAATGGATTGCTGTATGGTACCGTATGATGCTGGTGATCATTTTTGAGCAAATTCTTCTATTGTACAATAAACTTAATACACGATTTTCACACACTCGAATGCCATACAGGAGTGCAAGTTTCGCAATTGCTATATTTGTCATTAAACAACTCAACATGATTGTGCAGTTTTTGATGCTTGTTTATTGAGCTGATTGGTAGCCCTAAAACATTTTTCATTTCGAATATATTTTGCTCGATAGATTGCAAAGTCGTATTGGGGGCAAATGACATATCTTATGTTTTAATTATTGCTGAAGTTAACATTGGCCCGTCAGGTTTTTAAAGAAGAAGGAAGAAACGAATTTGTGGCTCTCACTTTTTGCTGACCATTCCTCAAAAAAAATTTTTTTTCAAAGATTTGCACTTAGCATTCATCAGCTTACCAGAAAAATAATGTAAATGTCACTAAACGGTAAGATTTTTGTCCAACGTCATATGTTTGTAAATGCTTTTTATTCAAATAGAAGGAAATTTAAATTTTGGTAGCCCAATGTTTTCATGAGAAATCAGCAGTGGCGTACGCACCGAGGGATTTGGAAGCCGACCCCCATGAATATTGATGGTATACAATTTTTTAACTTAATAAACACAATTTTTAACCAAATAAAAAATCCAAGCATGCATTAGTCAAAAACTTTTTCTAAACAGCAATCAAATGCTTATATTTTATTGCAATTTTGTAAAGTTTTTTCAGGGAAGGTATGCCCCCTGATCTCCAAAGATTAATAGTGCTTTTGGTATTCCTTGTGAGACAAACACAAACCCCAATCATGACAAATTTCTGCGTTGGCCATTGGAGCTCAGCCCCTTCAATAGCGACCACTCATCTGACTTGTAGCCTATTTGATAGGCTAACTGTACGTAATATAGTAAAGAAAACACAGTATGGTAAGCGATAAAATATTTTCGCTTGATTTCTGATAAACGACAAAATCTAGAAGGATTCCTGTATCAATTCAGAGGTATATATTTTTCAAAGGAAATGATATTGTAAAATGATTAGGCTCAGTAGTGTTTGTATTCAGAACCATGCGTTTGCGGTTGACTATGTGTTTAAAAAGTCTCAATGGCTTTTAACACAAACAACTATAGCGAAGTCAAATAATTAGTGGATTGACTTTTCACGTTTCTTAAATGAGGTTTAAACAAAAATAGTTGTGAGATAAGATGATTGATGAAGATTTTGAAGATGAAAGAGCGCAGAGACATGCTATAAAAATCATGATGAAGATTTTGAAGATGAAAAAGCACAGAAGCATTCTATAAATAACTAGCAGATTTCCCCGTCGTTGATCGGGTAAAATGTAAAGACTGATTAAATTTAACATTGAATAACCATATTTTAATATAGGTTGAATAAATATAGGCTCGTAGCCCCCCATAGACGATTCTGATCGAAATCAAAATACCGTACTTGGCTTCCCTGGAAAAAGTTATATAAGATTCATATGTTTGTTTGTATCTAAATGTCTCCAGTTTTATTTCTATAGCGGACAGACAGACAGACAAACTTTGAGTTTTATATATATAGATAGTTATCAGTTTTATTTCTGCGATGTCTAAAAATAAAAATATGCTTAGCATTTGCTGCTAAATACATTTCAGCACTAACAATGTACTACTGCAGCACCCAGTGTGATACGGCGCTGGTCTTGAAATCAAAAGGCAATGACCTCACTCTTAATGTAAGCGTCGGTTGATCATTCACATCAGTCCGCGCATAACAATAAATGAAATGAGTGCAGATTGGGAGAGAGTTTCGTTGCAGTCGCCCACAGTATATTGCCCTCCTTGCGTTACAGCAAAGAGTGCGCCAGGCAAGTTAAATTAGTGTTAACACAAAACCAATAAGATCTCCGTGTGGTTGTTAATCTGGAGTTGTTGGATACGAGGTCGAAAATGATGCATTGATTCTTGAATCTTACAACTCAGTCACTAGCTACGAAATGTGGTGTTTTTTGCACTTTATGAGACCTTAGAAGATGTTGGATGTCCTCAGCTTCGGTGCCACATTTGCAGATGCTGCAGGAGGTGGAATAGCCCACTTTTTCGTGGCTACTTTAAAGCGACCTACTCTGCATTTTCCACGTGACCCAAAATGTATTATGAGTTAGTAGGGGATCAGGTGGACGGATTCTCATGCTATGGCTAGAAGACTTGAGGGTTTCTCTCCATATCCTCAGTATATCTTTGCAGGGTGATATATTCAGCGTTTCTACAAGCCTTATCTTTGTCTTGGTGTTGCCAATATGTTGTTTGTACGCCTGACTGCGATCCAATTTTACATCAGGGTATATTGAGTTAGGACGTTATTAAGGACTTGTGTTTTTCTATATATTATGAAAAAGGAGCAACGACAGGTGTTTAAAACCCTTTTTGCTCCAAATAAAATATCAACGAAGAAATACATTTATAAAGATAGGAAACCAATAGTTTAATCGTTGCTTAATATCTTACCCTATGGTGGACTTAAAATGATTTATTCGTATGTGTAGCTGCCAGCACATTGTGCTTTATGCTGGAAACTATTGGTTGCACCTATATGCTAGAGTAGAATAAAATTTTCTAAATTTCGTTCAGCTAATGACATCAAGCTCTATACCACAGCAATCTAACCAAATACATAAGTTGCACTTACTTCTACGTTTACAATTCCAAACTCTTAAAACGCTATAGTAAAATTAGAGCGTGATATGTTCCGTTTGCCCCTATATATCTCCCTTTAATTTCAAACTCTCGCTAGACATTGTCCAGCATTTTGGCTACCCGATCAAAGGCGTACCTTCCAAAAAACGGTAACATCCTAAGTGACGTAAAAGTTGCATAAAGAGTGAGGTCATTGCCTTTTGATTTCAAGACCAACGCCGTATTACACTGAGGCAAAAAGTGAGAGCCACAAATTCGTTTCTTCCTTCTTCTTTAAAAACCTGACGGGCCAATGTTAACTTCAGCAATAATTAAAACATAAGATATGTCATTTGCCCCCAATACGACTTTGCAATCTATCGAGCAAAATATATTCGAAATGAAAATGTTTTAGGGCTACCAATCAGCTCAATAAACAAGCATCAAAAACTGCACAATCATGTTGAGTTGTTTAATGACAAATATAGCAATTGCGAAACTTGCACTCCTGTATGGCATTCGAGTTTGTGAAAATCGTGTATTAAGTTTATTGCTATGAAATTTCCTTTTTCAGACACTGCACTAATGAAAAAGAATTGATTAATCGACAAATGATTTTAAAACCTGTTGTTTTCGTCTTTTCTCGCACGACTTTCGTGTTTCTATAAAACATGGTGATCTGTGCTGTGTGAATTATTTTTTGAGGAACTCATGGTAAAAGTACCTGAAACTTGTCTTTAATTACATTTGTAAGTTAGCACGGCACCTCGGTTACGCAACACTTGTCGAAAGTGGGCTACTTCGATTTTTTGCACGGCACCTTAAAGTCTTGACTTAAATAGGAGGTCGTTTGTAGGCTATTCTTCAGTCTTAAAAAGAAGCTTTCTATCAAAAAGCAAGGTTTTTGTTGCAAAAAGCATTGCAATTAGTAGGAATAAGGGTAAGCTTCCCAACGCAAGCATAGAAACTGTTCCACCGATAAAAAACGTCACCAATTTAATCCCAGCAATGCAAACTGTCAGGCACGTAGCCTGAAAAATTAGTGTGCTAAAGATGAGGCAGGCGTGATTTAATTTCTCCCTTGTCGTAATCGCGTTATTATTTACAATTTAGGGTCATTGGCCGAGTTTTGAAGAGATCATTTACCCCACACTTCTAAAATACGGTGCTGTACCAGCGTTTTACCTGTTGTGAAACGAAATTTTAAAATTGCTTTATATTAAACAGTTTAAATTAAATAAGAGTCGTATCAAAGCAGTAGTGTCAGAAGCCAACATTTTAAAAAGGCCGATTTTAGAGGAAAACCTGCTATAATAATGTCACCTATGGCAATTTTACTGCAACGTTTTTTAACGCTCGAACATTTCAAATTTGTGACTGTTTAAATTCAGTTTCATATTTCATTCTCTCCATAAAGTCGTATTGTTGAGAGCCAAGCAGGAGGTCAGCAGGTATTGTTTTTAACGTCTTTGATTTGAGCGACAGGAGAATCGAACACAAGTACAATAACGCAAAGCGCACGTTTTTACCACTTTACCAGTCTCAGTGTGAAAATAAAATGCACTGTATCGGCAGCAGCTACTGACATCGTATTGGCAGCAGCTACCGGTAATTTCGAAGCAGGTCGGGAAACAAGTTCTTACGACGAGTAGTTTGTATTGGACTGCTCGTGTTTCTACAAAAGTAAAACCAAAACTTTTGTTCACAGATATAAATTATATCATCACACCATGAAGTACTTGTTTACTTTTGTTTTGTTTATTTTTACAATTCAATTTGCGTCGCTGCAAGGCCATTTACATTTACGCCTTGTGAGATTACGAAGACAAGGTAAATAAATATTGTTAATACTTTCATCGTTTTATCTTAACCCTCTCACCAAAGTGTGGGAAAGTTTTGCTGTTTTGAGTTTGCTAAAAAATTGTTTTTCAGTCGCTTCAAACAAATTTAGGCCTTCTCGAATCATATTTTTTTGTACCACCAGGTATAGTTGACAATCAACCTTTTTGTTATAGATAATTAGCGTTGAATATGGCACCAGTTGAGGGCCGAAACTTTCGCAGAAAGTTTCGAACAAGTTGTTTTTTTAATGAAGTTCTACGTTGTCATGTTCCGTAAAATAAGGACATTTTTTTGTGAAGACCTTGCGTAATAGGTTGGTGGTTTATGGTAAATTGGATTCAATTCTTCCGTCGAACACAGTGACTCAAAAATCAGTTCATCAAAATAAAGAAAAATGTTGAACACAGATTCACTACGAAAACGGGACACAAAATACTGTTTTGAGAAAACATGTTCCAAAATCAGCCCAAGAATATTCCAGCTGTATTAGATTGTTTGGCCTGCTTTTTCTTTAGTGTCAATTGTCACAAGTTCAAGTTTTTCTCCGCTCTTTTGATGTATACGTTGTTTCAACGGGGTGCATGAGTTAACAATACACAAATATTTTTCTTATTGTAAGATTGAAATCGTTTAATGTAATTTTGTTACGTCATGCTCTTACTCAATTAGGGAGGAAGAGGAGGAGAATTGAGACATTTTCTCCCTTCTTTAGAAATCTAGATTTCAGCTGTTGCTTTTTTGATAGGAGATTGTTCGGAACCAAAAATTCCTCTAAATGGAACAATCGAGTATATCAAACCTCAAGGACCACTTTATGAGTCGGCGATCAAGTATAAATGCAACAAAGGCTATATACTATTTGGTCCAAGGCTCAACATGTGTAAAAATCAGCAATGGACACAAGGAGTTCCCGTTTGCAAAAGTGAGTTTGACGTTTAAAGCAGGTGACTTTCGACCGAACGCCGATTTCCATTATTGCACGGTACAAGCGTTTACGCTGAAAGTCCTTGTTGTTTGTATTGTTTTGTTGAAAATATGTTTGCTGTAGCTTGCGCGTTTGTTTCCGTTTTCCTCATCGCTATGAAAATAATCGGACCTTTCTGGGTTCTGTTGATTTTTTATGGTGCCTTTTTCTTTTAATAACGATAAATTAGCTTTTATGGCATGACGTTTACTTAACAGTTGTGAGGTCTTAAGTTCAATGACAGGATGGCTTCTGAAAAGACATTTCACTGTTTAAACGACAAAAGGTTCTTGGAAAAGGCAAACTTTCGCTGTACTTTTCCATGCTTGTGGATACAATGCACTGTGCAGTGCTAGTATATCCGAAGCAAGTCTAAATCAAGTTGTTCTAAACAACCGGAGGAAAAAATAGCTTCCCACCCGTCAAAGCGAACCTTTCATTACCTAGGTAGAGCTTACTCAAACAGACGACATCTTTTTTAGAAATGAACCCATGCTGGATGAAGAACGCTTGTCCTTACAATGCGAAATGTCGAAGCAATAAAGATGGCTCATCCCACACTTGCCATTGCTACCCTGGCTATAGTGGTGTCAGTATGGTTGGGAAACCTATTCACAAGTGTTTAAGTAAGTCGCAAGTTTATTCATGAAAGCTGTGTGCTGTGAGCGTGACCAAGAAAGAAGCAAAACCGAATAACTTTTGACAAAATTTTGAGCAATGTCTCAAGAAAGTGAATATTTACTCTCAAAATTTGTGAAATAACCCCGATTATTATTGTAAAAGTTTATCGAATTTCTTAACAGGCAATTACCAAAAATGCAACATATAATATCTCATCTATTACTAAAGTTTTTGTCTGGCTACCGCTATTGCCGTACAGATCGGTAGACAAAATATGAAAAAGCTCACTTTTTACGTAAGAAATGTGATTAAACTTTACCGTTTCAAAAAATTGAACTTCTCAGAAAACTGAGATTGATTGTCGATAATTTTTCTTTTTGTTGATCAAAAAAAATTAAATAACTTACTTTTGAAGTTTTAGTAAAACAGCATTATAATGTATCTCTGAATATGTAGAACCGAAACACAGAAACTCAATATCAAAACAATTAAAATTTTGAAACGCTTTAGAAAACTGTCTACAGCCCAGAGTTCAGTTTGAAGCTCATTGCTCTCCTTCACAAGCAGTTTACATGGAAGGTGACACAATCACTTGGAACTGTAATTCAGGATTCACTGAAAAATCTCGTAAAATTGCAAGACAAACGTGCCATCATGGTTTGTGGATTGGGCATGTGCCCACTTGTTCCGGTGAGTATAGACTAAAAGACACAGAGTGTTCTCAAATTTTAAAATATTAGGAAAAAGAAGTTGGGTGTAAAGGAGTGTAGCGTGGTCGCGAGGGTTGGTGTGCCGTTTATTGGTACATTGATCGTGAGTTCGGCCCTCTCGATGGTCACGTTGTTGTGTCGTTAAGAAAGACTGTTGCAAAGTTTATGATAGAAATGCACTGTCAGTACTGGTCACTTCGATGCTGGTCTGAATACAAAATTTTCTATCAGTAACCGCAAAGGTTTTCCCATGACCGGAGGATAGATATACAATAAGTGTACTGGTACTTTGCCTTTGCGACAGAAATGTTTTGTAATGTGCAACGGTTTTGGAGTTGGTATATGTAGAGACGTACTTGAAATAATTGACAAATTATGTCGTATTATTGGAAATATCTCCTAAACCTTGAAGACAGTGTCAATCGCAAGCTAATCAGTTTTTGCTTTTTGTGTTTTTTTAGGTACCTGTCCGCTACCATTACCGCCAGCAGGTGGCATCGTAGAATCATTAGATCAAGATGTTTTTATGGAGGGAAATCTCGTGCGGTATCGTTGTTTGGCCGGCTTAAAACTTGTTGGAAATGAGTTTGCAATCTGCAAGAACCACACATTTGGAGTTCCACCAGTTTGCAGGTATTGTTTTGACGTAAATGCTTCGAAAGTGTGGCACGATGGATTGAGTTTCTCACTTGTCATCGAACGGTGACTGATATCTAATAGGTAGGGATGTGTGATCACGTGAAGATGGCGGCCATTTTTGACAGACAAATTTTAGCTATGTTTGGACTTGGGAGTTCAATCATCCATAGTTATGAATTAATTGATTGAAAATGGGCGGCATTTATTGCTTTCACGCGTAGCAGCCAGTTTAAGCTACTACATTGCCTCTAACTCATAGATCGTAAATTTGCAATCTACAAAATTCTCCATTGACCTTGTTTTCGTCAAGTTGAATGAATTCACATTATTTTGTCAAAAATAAGGACGGCAGCACTGATATAATCAGAAGCGTTGTGGTGATAGCCTTTCACCATTACAAATTATAAACTGGTCTCTGACTTTTACTCATCAAAATCAGTGAGGTAACGGCATAGCCAGAATTCGGCGCCTAGTTAACAAAATCAATATCTCAGGTCTTTGGCGTTACTTGGTGACAATGTGGAAGCTGTGTGTGTTTGTGTGCGTGCGGTTAAGCGTTTGTGTTTCCACGTGCTGCAGTTTCATTTTAACTTCATAGCTTGGCCCACGGATGCCCAAAGTTTTTTGCAGACCGTCCAAATTGTCAAAGCTGAATAATATTGTGGACCAGACTCCGTTTCTTTCCAAGGCCTTTGCTTAATTTTTTTGAAAATTAGCTTCTCAAAAGATCAGAGTTTTTACTTCAACAACCGTTTTTCTGAGATCAACCTCAAACGAGCAAAGTTTTTAAACTAAAGGCTTTTTTTGATAATCAATTTGTGGACACGGGTCACAAGTCGCATATTTCCGCCGACCACACAATATCAGTCCGACGAGGGCAGCACTTTGCCCACTTTAGCTTAACCTTTATATATAACACATCGTGATGCATTACACTCGTTTCTTACAGTAAAACTTACAGTATGATTGTCGTGAACGTAGTACTATTCAATTGTTAATATGGTTGATTATTTTTTGCAGACCCAAAAGTGTTCAACTTAGAAGATCCCGCGTTTTCTAAATTCATCTTCAAGAAGATCGAACGAATTGTGTTGCTGCCGCCGGCGGCAGAAGTTGCGTTCTTTATTTTTCCATCAGTGTTATTCTAAACCGTATTGCTGAAATTTCGCTTTGATATTTTTTGTGCGAATTTGTAAAAATAACAAAATTGATCAGAAATAAAATGATAAATCAATTACCAATAATGTCATGAAATCAATAGGTAAGGGCATACATATTTGCGGAAAAAATATTGAGTTTTTGTAAACTTTGCTATGTCATAGATTGAAGAGCTATTTTAAAGAGTTGATTGGTGGTACAGAATTTGAAAATTGCAGAAAGTATAGTATTCATTCTCGAAGTTTTTCGTCTGACACTTTGCAAGAGAATCCGTCAGAAATAGAGTGAAAAGGTGAAGTAAGTCACTTATATAGAGACACAAATGACGAAAAAGAAAAAAAAAAGGGAAAAAAGCTACATCGTGATTGATAAGACAAGCGACTTTTGCCAATCACGATGTAGCTTTCCCTTTTTTTTTTCTTTTTCGTCATTTGTGTCTCTATATAAGTGACTCACTTCACCTTTTCACTCTATTTCTGACGGATTCTCTTGCAAAGTGTCAGACGAAAAGCTTCGAGAATGAATACTATACTTTCTACAGCTATTTTAGTTTTCGTTTGCATTTTTCTGGTCTGGTGTAAACACATAAACAGAGCTATTATTTAATTCTAAAATATCTAGAGTTACATGTATATAAACTTACTCCGAGTCTTTCATGATTTCTCAGAAAATAAGCCCAATTTTTTCTAATCTGCTTGCTCATGGTGTAAGCCAACCGCGCTGATGACATAAGTAGGTGTAAACATATAAACAGTAAGTGGAAAGATAAACTAATCTGAAGCGTACTCCTAGCCGTTGAGCTCACTGTATGAATTGGCTTATCATGTCCGCAGGTAGAGCGTACTTTCTTTCTTTTATTAAAATATTCGTGTTCTCATAGGTGTGTCGAGGTTAACGAAACATTTTGTAATCAATGGCATTTGTAAGTTTGATTCCACCTGGAGACAGGTAAAAATGCTAGCGATTACCGCACGTTTTTTAAGACTAAGCAACAAGTTTTCTCAACAGCAGTAACATCCATGGTGACCGCAAAAAATGTTTCCTCAAAATCGCAGATATATAAAAAAGTCTTTTGACAACTAATTAAACAGAATTTTTTCATAAATCAATTTGTTAAAGCGTTCTTCTCTAGCATTATGTCACCCAGATGGGACTACACCCATTACCGTAAGACAACTTTTGTATAAGCTAATTCGTTGAAATGTGACCCCGTTTTTTATCATCCATCATATTGGCTTCCCATCTTTTCGTTGCCATGAACTCATTTGAAGACTTGTTTGACATACTGGGAATCCCTACTAAGGCAAAAGACCATTTTTTCAGAGACCAGCTTTTCAAAAGCGATTAATCCTCTATTTGCTTCATAACATAACAAAGTTCAAGATCTTTTAATTTTAGAGATCAACTTTATATAGTGATTATTCTCCTACTTTCGTCTCAAAACGAAGTTGAAAGCCTTTTGTTTTTGAGATCTTTTTTTCCAAAAATCTTCAATGGACCCCCGATTGAGAACCACTGACCTATTCCATGTAGGTTTCATTAATTTATAGGAATTGCTCTAACGCCTCCACCAACGTGAGTCATAAATAGCGAGTAAGGGCGAAAAAATCAGGTCTTCAACATAGACTACTGCACGTCAACACCTTGCGTTTTCACTACGGAGTAGGTTGTAACGGTTTTTAAGAGTAAAGCAGGTCTCACGGGGTTTTATCGGTGAGTAGTTCCCACAGATAGTATCATTTTCCAATCGGTAACTCCTTATGAACGAACTACTTGTAGCTTTGCACAAAAGGTCATTTGGTACAACATTTGTGAGAAAGGGCCAAGTGGTGGAAAACCACTGACAAATCAGCACAAACGATCTGTTCATTCCCCAGCTGGGGATTTCCAACCACTCAACCCCATTTTCATAGTCTCGATTTTTATTTGTTTCGATCAAGATGGATTCTTTCTATTCAATCATTGGCATTGGTGTCAGTTACGTTGACTAACTGATCGAAACAAACTAACTAAATGTCTCCTCTGACTTTCTGCAGAAGACCTGTTGAACACGCCGCTGAAATGTAAAAATAAATATCCAGCATTTTCCTCAAGACATCATTTTATGTTTTCTGTCATCTTATTTAAATCATTTTTCAAAATTAAAGACAATCTGGCGTAAACGTAAAACTAGAGGGGGCGGAATCCATCACGGAAACTTCAAAAGTGAAAAAAACTATAATACTAACAAAACACGAATTAATTTCCGAAAAAGAGTTTTCATTTTATTTTAAAGCTGAAAATAGCAAAAAAAGTCGCTCTGAACACCTTTAAGTTCAAAAAAATCTTCATTTTATTTTCGATCCTAAAAAAGTCACTCAGATGAACTTTTTCAATCTTCGCCTTTGTTTTGTGATATAAATGCCTTTCGTCGCCCCTTATATCAAACAAAGTATAATTATCTCTATGTAATCTAGCCAAACAAAAAGTTCAAAACGTAATTGAAACTAAAATAAATGCAGCGATCAAAACATATTAAAAACAAAATATTTATCCATGAAAAAACAACACAATAAGCAAATTTACAAAAAATCTTAAATCTACAAAATATCTCCAAAAATTCAAAAATTGGTTACATGACGTTACCCAAAAAATATAAAAACAAAAGAGCAGCATACATCAAAAATGATAAAACAAAAATACGAAAAAAACACCAGCAATGTAAACAAGCCGACTTAATCAACCAAGTATAAATCCATCACCATGTACTTCGAACAAATTTCCTCCGCCATTATTTAATATATTTGCGCTTTGTGATTAATGTAAATGACATCAAATTAGTTTGCACCGAAATAATATTTTGTACTGGAAATGTGGCAGTGCTTTTTTTTAATGGAAGAGAATATATTACGCGATTGCTTATGGAGTCGTTATTAATGATGAGTTAAAATAATGTTAAATAATGAATTGCTGCAGCAGCCAATCGCAAAGCTAAGCAATAGCAAAGGATCTTAATCCTCTGATTACATTGCGCAGCAAATTTTGGTTTGTAAAAAACCACAATAATTTTTTGGTTTGTTATTTTCGAATTTGACCGCACTGAATCCGAATCTAAGCTTACGTTTTTAGATACGCGTCAGGATTTCACCGAAAAACATTTTTTAATTTTAGCCTTTACGCCAAAAAATAATACATGCTTAACTGTTACTGTATTGGTAAGCTATAAAAGGTATTTGAGAATAAATACAAATAAAGTTCTTGTATGTGCGTGCTTTGTAATATATCGAAAGAATATATAGACCACAGGACTCAAACTTTTATTATGTAAGTAGAATACATAAGTAACTTGTTTTAATCAAAAAGCCATTATCAATTGAACCTTCAAAAATGTGTTTTCACACAAGAAATACCGCTTTTGTGTTATTTGTTTACGAAAGACCAAAACAATTGCACTGAGTCAAACATACATCATTAATACCAAGAACGCAATAATGAATGCCAATGAGCTTTACAAACTGTATGATGAAAAATATATCTCAGCATCTATGTCGCAAATGATCCATATGAGAGATGTCTCGTTGTATCCGCCATCACTAATCTTCAAGCATTCTAATTGACCATTTGCCTTTGAACCGTTTTTTAAATTACCCAAATGTCTTGGTAAAATCTTATGCCATGTTCATTTAAAACAGCTCCCAAATTTCTTCAGAAAATACTTGAATGAGATTTCAAAAAGTGCACTTTTAGTGACACCTTGCAACCGACCACATGATGTGCTGTACAGTATGTTTGCAGCAATTTCTTCAAAATTTCTAACTCGTTTTAAAGCAAACAAATTGTGGAAAATTTCTTTAAAATATTAGGCCTTCAATTTGTTTTCGTTTCAGAGGTTGTCGAAATTTTAGATGAGAGTAGGTTTTCGTATTTGTGATCCTACAAACACACCTTTCTTTATTTTTTCACTTGACAATGCTGGAAAAAGACTTTTCAAGAAAACTAAATACTAGAGAATCCTTTTTCAAAGCTTCAACAGATTTGTTTAAAACAGATCTAGTTCAATTCGTAGGCTAGAGGAGAAAGGATCATTTTTCTCGTGTGACCAACAAGGTTATGTTAGCGCAACTCAATTGCTGATCTTATTGACCACGGCCAGTTTTTTTAGTGTTTACTTCTATCTCGTGAATTCCTCTTTTTTCAGCCCAATCAAAGTTCAGTCAGATAGCTATTATTTCAAATCAGCTAATACAAACAGTGATGGATGAGGAATTTCGGGCGGCTGATGCAAAAATTCATGAGGAGCCCCTTAACTGCCCAAGTGCTCAATGAAGGCCTTTATTTAATTATCATATTCCTTGGAGATCACCTTGTCGGAGGGCCGCTATAAACTGGGTCTATAATGCAAGTTAAAATGAAGGTCTTTTTTTTCTCGGAGATTACCTTGTTGGAAGGCTGCAATTGCTTATCATTATTCCAAATTAGGTACAGAGCTATTTTTTGGAGTTCAAAGATTTTAACACCAAAAGTTTGCACATGTTTGAGAAGGGGGCCCTCATTCTATTTAAATTTGGTCCCAAAAATGGGGAGCCCGAGGCAGCTGCCTCACCATAAATCCACCACTGCATACAGACCATCAAAAATTGTTGTAATGCGTTTTGATCAGTGCAACTGTAAAGTGCTGTAGCTTTTTTTCAGTGTAGCTGATTATGCAACTGTATTTAATGGCAAAAGATTGCCACTCTGCAGAAACACAGCTTTAGTATTTTCTTTAGACTATCTATGAAAAGTCTCTGGTCATTGCAGTGATGATTAATTCCAAAACTTTCCAAAAAAGCTGGGATGTTACTGTAGCAACAGAGCTTACCTGGTGCCACAAACAAATTAAACAAAAACTTTGATCATCGATCATAGAATGTAACCAGAGTTTCCAGAGCAAGTAGATTCCACTTGTTGTAACCGTAATCTCAAGAGTTCACTTTTGTCCTGGGGTGGATTTAACTCACCTACGAGATCATTTAAATCTTCTTAAGTGATCAAGTATGGCTTGTTCTCGGTTTGCTTTGGTTCCTAACTTTTATGTGAATCTTTGAAGCAGTCTGGACGCATATTAAGCGATTGAGGCGCACTAACGTATTATGAAAACTTACCAGACAGAGTGGAGGCTTGGTATTGATAACACAGCAGTATGTGGAAAAGTGAACTCTCCCCAGATGAAACAGAACATGTGGGGACTGTTTTGACCCAATTGTATTGGCTTAGACATTATTCTTCAACAAGAAAGCTTTAGCATAATATTTAACTAATTTTAATAAATCACTAGCAACGACAAGCCACACAGCCACCAATAAATCAGCGCATACGAAGTTTTGTTACATGCCAAAAAGCAAGCGTTATGCTTCTAACCCTAAATAGATTATCAAAATGAGACAGAGAAGAGTATCAGGAAACACATTCTCTTTGTATCGAAATTTAGTTTGATGGAAAAAAGAGATGCAAGTTTTAGAATGAGATGTCATAAGTAGCAGGTCGATCTGGTGCTACATAGTAGATTCTTCCCACAGCAAATAAAACTGAAGATCACAAAAGTGATTTTAGAGTGGTTTCTAGTGCAATAGATTAAATGAATGCAATGATTTCAAGTTATTAGGTTATCATTAGCGCATGACGTCATCATACATCGCTTGACTTAAAATAAATTCAAAATGTATTTGCCGGCTCTGCCGGCGTCGCCCTCCGCCTCCTATCAGTTTCGTTGGGGCTACTAGTTGCCAATCTTGGAAAATTTGAGAAAATCTTGCAATTTTTTGGGTCAATTGTGAAGATTTTTCTTTAGAGATTAACATCTCATCAGGAAAGTTTTGTTGATGTTGAAAACGTTTTTGTTGTGGCGAATCCCAAAGACGCAAAATGGAAAAGCATTGCAAAAACTTGACATTTTTTACGCAAAAATAGCCATTCCAGGAACTCTCTTACTCCGTCTTAGAATTTTTACACATTTCCAGTTGGCAACAATGGTTGTGGTTAAGAATATCGGTTCACTCATTGCGTAGCTGCTTAAACAGTAACGAATAGTTAATATGTTTTTTGCACATCCAGTTTTCGTGATTGGTGCACTCCTTTTTGCTATAAAATTTCTCATTTCAAGATTCTGGCTACGCCTTAGGTCTACATGCTCTCTTTATCGGTTACGCGAAACCAAGGAAACCTTGCGTTTTCGTCAGCTTGAAAGTACGAAATACAGTTTTGTTATTAAGATATTTTGAAGCCATATAGCAATAATCTATTCTATGTGGTGCGATTTTACACAGAGACGTTGTTTTTTATTGATTTCCTTTTGAATATTTTCAAGTCCCTGCTGGCCACTCATTGTGGAGCATGTTCGTTTATCCTTGCTCAGGCGCGCCTCAGAAGTTGGGTAAACAAAGGAGTAAAAAGGGTCCTTCCCTTACCAAAACTTTTAGGTTTGACCCGGTAGCTCTATAAAGGTACTACAAAGAGAAATAGAAAAAATGTTTCTCCTTGGTACGGTGCAATTTTACCCCGGCAGTGCATGCCATTACCTGTGTCGAGTAAAAACGTAGCAATTAAGGCAGCTCCGCCGGCTTCATCGTAAAAATCTTTGTGAGAAGAGTAAAGAAATGGTTTAGTAAATATAGGCCATAGTTCCTGTGCACTTAATGGTAATCATCTTAGTCTATTGATCAAGACTAATAATACTCACTGAAAAAGAATGATATCACGAAATATTATTCATACTTTTAAAAAGTGTTAGTGGGAGAGGGTAAAACACACTCAAAAATGATGGTAGCACCCAAGTGGTGGCCGTTTGACGATTAAAGAAATGATCTATTCAGTGGTAGGCCTATATGACAATTTGATGGGCCCCCTGCTTATCTATATTTGTGATATCAAATTCTTTCGCAACGCCGTTTGGTTAATTCGGCCATAGCGAGAAAAGAGACCATGCCTTTTCCAAACGTCATACCCCCTATTCCAGTAAGCGCCTACAAAGATATTTTTAAACAAAAACGTTTCCTATTAATCCAGTTTTACAAATTGATCCTATTATTGTTTTATCTAGATCGTTTTATAAACTTAGGATTGTATTACATTTAACGTTGCCCCGAATCCAAACATTCCCATGTAAAGAGCTTATTAATTAAAAGTATCTGTAATGGACTTTACTATTCATATTTGCTATCAAAATGATAGTGAATAATATCGCCTTCTGCTGCTGTTCTCACTATATAATGGTAAACATTGAAATGTAATTTAACTTTATGACGCAACAGTGCTTTACAGAAGGATTCAAGACAAAAAAGCACGCTTTAAAAACAATCAAATAAATAATCGCTTGTTGCACCTTGATACTGAGCAAGATGTTGTAGAATTATTTTTAGCAAAAATTAACGTTTCTTGAAACGCGATCGATTAATAACGTGTTTTCAATACAAACAACTTTACAACAGATTAAGCTCATCTGACAATGCATCAAGCAATTCTTCATTTATTTAAGCATTTTAGGCCATCTAAGCTTGGTTCTCTTTTTCTTTCGCACGCTTACAGCTCTCTAGGCGATGTCATAATGCCTGGGGCTCCATGGTCTTCCGCCATGCTCCCATCCCTCGGAAGGGGTCGGGTAAACAACAACAACATGCCATAATGCCGCCCAATACGATCAACACAGCCTTTCGCTAACCGAGATCATAATGTGATGATTTTATCAAAAATTCCAACATTTTTACAATTTACTAAAAAATGATTTATGACCTCATTTCTCAACCGATTTTCAAAGTTGTTTCACCATATCAAAGATTATTTCAAAGTAGTTCCGATAGTATATGATATGTATCTTTAGTATTGCATTTTATACTGAAAAAACTGAACTTTAACCCCGGTAGTGTAGCTTTTTACCCCTGCCATAAAATGATAAGCTGAGTAGAAACAGGTTAAGTAAATACATAAAAGTTGTAATTAGGTAGTAACAATTACTGTTCTTTGAAAGCTTAGTAAATTTGCTTTCAAGCAATATTTCACTCTAATTATCTAGGGCTATGGACCATTATAACCTACCGCTTAAGTTTGCGTGTCTGTTGAGTTCGAAAAAAATCATCACAAAAATTAGATTCAAGTTTTTCAGTAATTTATTGTAGGTTATTTACAGTGGTAAAGTAACCGGTTTAAACATGTCATGAATCGTTAGCTGATGCATAACAGCTCTTCTTTTGCGTTTTGCTTTTGAAATCACCTGCCATAATTTCTGCTGAAAGTGTTCGAAAAAAATTTTTCTGTTCATTATAGTCATCTCCCATATGAGCTTGCACATCAGGACTCAACAACTGATTCTCAACTGCAAGGACTTTTTCCTACATAAGCTCAAACCCACCAAAATTGACATTGTCTTCTGCTGGGGTCCGGAAATTGTGCTCAAGCTTCGGCAACCGTATGATCACTCTCATCTTCTGAAATGTCGTTTGTTGCTTGCATTGTTTCCAACATCTAATTGACATCATCTAAAATCTATTTCGAGAACACTACGTTGTTTTCGTCATCAGTGAGCACAAAATCGTCTGTAGTGCTTTGATCTATTGGAATATTTAATGTTCTAAAGCCGCGGAACAGATAAGCCATCAAATCAACTTCTCATTAGCTCTACCTCGCAACGTTGGTAATTCAGACTTGTTGAACGCGTTCTTTATTGTCCCATCCGATATTGCATTCCAGGAAAGCTTAATATATTGAGCTGCATCTAGCAAATGAGCAGGATTGCCATAAGTGACATCTGCTGCAGCTTAAGGTAGCTTTTTTGCTTGCTCTTTTTCGCGGGTCTTCAGCTTCTCATCAAGCTTGTAAGAATCCAAAACATCATTGAGATATAAGTATTCATTCTTTTTGTTTAGTGCTGCGATAATTCTAATTCTCATATCATAAGGTTGTTTCCAGCTAGTACAGTTAGGTGGGAAGAACACTATCTTAATATTATTTCATTCAAAAACGGGAAAATGATCTGGAGCATTGTCCAATAGTAAAAGGACTGGGCATCCTGTTCTCTTTTTTACCTCAGAAGAAAACACATCCTCAAACCATTTCCAACATGTGGCATCGTCCATCCATACCTTATTCTGACTAAAGTATTTAGGATGCCAAGCTCGATTTTTAATACAAGTTGGAAACTCTGTTTTCCAATTAATATGCATGGAATTTTGTGAGTTGCTGTTGCATTCGCACAAACTACGCGTGACACTCGTTCTTTAGATTTTCTTATCTATTGTACTACTAACATCTTCGAATGGCATAAGTGTATCTAAGCAGCAGCCAAAAAAATAGGCCAGTTTTATTCATATTATATACATTTTCAAGATCACATACTGCGCAATTATAGCACATAACTTGTTCTACGCCCCCAGAAGGTTAGGGTTATCTTTGTCCACTTCTACTTCTTCACCGTGAAGAAAAAGTTGTTGTAATCCTCGGCGTTCTCTAAATCTGCTAAACCACTGCCATAATGATACTTTAAAGTCTTTCTGTGATATCGATAGTTGTTCGACGAGTTGTTTGCTTTTAAATGGTGAGAAAAGATGGAAGGATTGGTTTGCTCGACGCATGGGTAGTATAGGATATTTTTTTTGACCAACATTTTGTGGTGCGTTTGCGGTGCGCTCTTACATCATGAATTACTTCCTGTGTCACTTTCGATTACATTTTACGACTCCCGTTGAACATTGTATGATTTCCGTTTGTACTTGAATTCATTAAACTTAGCAAATAAAAGAAAATAATTTTATTTATTTTGTGTTTTTATTTGTTTGTGTTTTTGTTTGTTTGAGTTTTTGTTTTATTTGAGTTTTGTAAATAATTTTATTTGTTTTGTGTTGTACCCACTTCAGATCGTTCTCCATATAATAATTGCAGTTTGGTTTTCAACTGGATTTTATTTGTTTGAGTTTTTGTTCTATTTGTGTTTGGAGATAATTTTACTTGTTTTTTGAAAATGATTTTATTTGTTTGAGTTCTTTTCAGGAATGATTTTATTTGTATTGGAAATGTTTTATTTGTTTTTGAAAGTGATGCATTTGTTTTTGTCTTGTTGGTTTTTTGAAAATGATTGTATTTGATGTTGTACCCTCGTTTCAGAATATCCCCACTTGAGAAGTTCTTCAATTAGTATTAATTTCACCTTGGATGCAGTGGAGCGACGTTGTGAAATCTTGAGTTTACTTCTAGAAAAAGTTAAGCTTGGTGGATTTTATCATCGTGAAAGAAACAATATCTAATTTGACACAATTTCAATCAAAAGCTTTCATCGCTAGTTGTTAGTTTTACACTTTTTTAGAAGAAAATTTCAGTAGCTTGAGCAGACTTTTGTGTAAAATTTAGACAAGGTTTTTTCACGTATGACGGTAAGGTCGTAAAATCGTTAGTGCAACTCCGTAGTAGACACATTCTGTAATGTTAAAAAGGAAAGATCAGAACAAAGAAGTCTGTTTAAATTCTGCAATTTTCAATCATTACTGATACTTTACACCATAAAATTGAGGAGATTTAACTTTAGTTGTGTGCAGATCGTTTTAGAGACTACTTCAATAATTGTTAAACTTTTAATTATAAGCATTCCCCATGCATCGAATTTACAGTCATTTTTCATGTGACAATCATTGCACTGTTTTAAGGTTTTATTTAAAAATTAGCAACTTTAAATTCTAAATCCACCAAAATAAAATTTTTACCTTTTACAGTCTACTTAGCTCACCAAGATGAAAACAAAAATCAGCTAAACATTTACAACTTTTAACATTATTTGTTGAGCATTAAAAAACAAAATAACACAAAAATTATACCCCATTCTTATTGAACATCTTTTCTATAGTGTTTGTCATCTACTGCAAACGGAAATTATTGTTGAATGAAGAATCAACTGTATTCAATTCTTTAACTTTTCGTTTTTTGCTGAAAACCACAAACAGAAAGCGTCATGCTTCAAGATTTTATGTGTAATTTTCAAAACAAAAAATCTGACTGTGTGTTGTTACCAATTTAATACTCATTGCTTTTAAACGTTTACTAAAAATGTTCCAACTAACCGTTAATTTGGAAGTACTTTATCTAAAATCTTGAGCAAGCATACTTATGTATTGACACAAATCAAAAGTCGTCTTGGCTGATCAAAGACTTTTGTTTCGTACAATTAAACTCTTGCACTAAGTTTTGACCTATAAGAAAATGAAACCATTATTTGTAATTTTGCTTTGTAATTTACAACTTTCCACTAAAAGAAATAAAACTTCTTATAGTATATTGTTTCCCATATAGCTAAATCAAGAATTTTACCTAAAACCTCGCAAAATAAATATATTAACTGATATCCCTAATACACTTCTTATACGCTTTCAGTTATGATCACTGCTACACACGTTTGTGATTGCAGGTTTTCAAACACGCCAAGTTGATTGTTCTGAATTTACAAAATTTCTTACTATCCATTTTTATCAAACTTTAAAACAACTTCAATGCTGCTGTATCAACTATAAATTAAAAATTAGCTACAAAATGTAAAATCTGAGTTTACAAAAACAACTGATAAACGTTTTTCTACTTGGTTTCTCAAATCATTGAACGTACAACATTCTGTTAGAACCGAACAAACTCTGCCAGTAGCATCTAACATATGGAAAACTGTTAACTTATAGTTGTCTTTCTTGGTGATCTCATTAGTAATCGCAGCGACCAACACACAAAAGTTTTGAATGTGCTCTAGTGAAAGTCTTGATTAACTTTCTTGCAAGCTACTTTTAACGTTTTATTCTTAAACAATTTTTCCTCACAATCAACTTTTTCAATGCTTTTAACACCTTAAAATCTAAACGTGTGAAATATTTTCTGAACTTCACCTCATTGACTTTACCAAGTATCGTCTCATAGAAAAAATCTGAACTCACGACCTACTATTTTCAAACATTTTAAAAATTTCATTCAAGCTTTTAATAAATTAACATCAAACTCGCAATTTAATAGCTTTTAAGCTCATTCCTTTATACAACAAACGTTTCAAACTTATCGTTTATTTTCAAGAATCACACCCACAATTTCTGATATTGCTATACATAACTTTGCCTAATCTTTCGGCCTATCAAAATTTTTTCAAGTTTTGTTTTCCTATTCTTCACAAAGTAATAAACTCTTACTTATTTCACCATTTTGATATAGATTTATTCAACCAAATATTTTATCTGTTTACCCCCACCCTAGATTAAACTTGCTACTTGCACCATTTCAAAGCAACTACAAAACAAAGGATTTTAAATTTCACCCACAAAAACATTGCAAAACTCAAACTAATCACTGGCAGCAGCCATAATTTTAATCATCTCCGCGCATACTAATAAACTTGTGTCGAATTACTTTAAAAGTTGTCTGTCTAAATAAAAATCCGTACAGTAAAATTTATTCTTTTCAATCAAAATTATTATTTGTAACACAATTTGGTTATAAACATCCATATAAATTTCTTTACCAACATTCAACTTTAAAGCCCAAATATTTTCATTACAGTCACCAAGCATCAAGTTTAAATATCTAAAACTGTTATACGCAATTAATATGCAAAATATCTAAGTTTAAAGCTTTATTCAATTATCACCCAAATACTCATCGAATATTCTTTAAAAATACCCTACATCTTATTGTGAAACAAGAAATCAAAAAACAACAACAAAAATTTAGTTTTTGCCTAATTTGCTTTACTACATTCAACTTTTTACGTCAGTACACTTAAATTCATATCAAAATTTATAAATTTACAATCTACTTATATTCTCTAGTTGAAAATTTTAGTCTCACCAACTATGGAACTTCAACATTTCTAATAACTTTTTGGATCATCCAAGTTTGCAGTTTTCTTCAATCATCATCTAACTTTCTCATCAAATTTACTTCTTATAAAAATACACTACACCTGGTTGAGCAACAATAAATCAAAGATCAACTACTAGCAAATTAATTTTCGTCTGATTTGCTTCACTTCATTCAACTTCTCACATCAATACACTTGAATTTATATCAAAATTTTATAAACTTACAATCTACTTACATGTATATTCTTTGGTTTAAAATGTTGTTGTAGTTACTCTGGAACTTGGAGACTTTAACATTTCTAATAACTTTTTAGATACAAACAAGTCAAACTTATTGTCTAGTTAAAATTTTCATCTTTTCCAAAAATTGAACTCGCAATGTTGAAATATTTCAACAATCATAAAAAGATTTATTACGTTTTTATCTGACGCTCTCATGAAATATTTAAGTTGAAGACCACTGAGCCTAATGCATTGTGTGCGCTCTGTAGAACAAATGTAAAGTTTTTCAATTTTAAGTTTTCAATTATCACAGCTCACAGGTACTATTTCTGAGTTCAAACCAAAATGGTGATTAAGTGGTCTAATGTTTTGAATTATTTTTTTGCACCATGTAATAAATCTAATACTTTGTTGCTTTGTATCAATTCAAATCAAAAATTCTATCTTATAGTGTAAAGTATTTTTAAACTTTTGTTATATTTTCTTACTGTGCACTCGCGTTACTACATTTATCATCTCTGTACATAGTTGTAAATTGAATTGACCCCAACAACTCTAAAAAGTTTATTATAATTTCCGACAGCCAGCCTAATATTTGTAACTTTCGACACTACATATCATCGAAAAAAAACAATATCATCAATTTTTGTCAGATATGATTTTACTTACAAGTTATTTTACGCTTTTATGCAACTAAAAATCAAAGTTACGACGATTTTAACTTTTTCCGATTTTACTACGTAACAAAATTTAAAAAAAGTTTGTTTGGTTAATTTTTTTAAGTATGTCTGTATGATTTTCAAGCGCTGATTCCAAAAATACTATCAGTTTATATCTCAAAAAGTAACGAATATCTCAAAAAGTAACGATGATACAAAAAAACTAACCGGATTTTTAAACTCAGCGCTCAAAAATATATAAAGGAGCACTCAAAAAAGTTGCCAAACAAAAATTGTGTTACGTGGTGTTATCAAACGCACAATTGTCGTGGCAGTGATTAGACGTTCGCCTCACGATCGTAAGATCTGGGCTTGATTTCCTTGTCAAATAATGCCAAAGACTTTTAAAACAATGCTTACAGCTTAGCGCACATTATGAAAGGTTTCATTTAGAAAAAAAAACCGACCATTTTGCTTGTTTTCTTCGAAAAAAGTGCTTAACGGATTTTACGCTGCAGATAAATGGTGGGTTCAAGCAGTTTTGCGGCGTACCAGTCTAATTAAAGATCTGTAAACAAAGCGTAAACTCATAGGAATGAATGAAACTTACATTGCCATTACAGGTATTTTGAAAAACCTTAGCACACAGCCTGCCAAATAATTCTACAATCCGCTCCTAAAACATAAATCATTCTATTACTACTCTTCATCTCCTATTTTGATATCTCTCTAGTCACATTTTGTTTCAATCAAATATCTCTTGCATATTGTGTAGAAGTTTCATGACATCCTGGTTTACTTTTCAACTCACGTACTTCAATTTTATATATACGAAACGCTTTCTAGTTTACCATTCGTGGTGATTAATCTAAGAGTAATTGGTAACTGTTTATATCTTAGCAAATATTGTTCTTGCAGCTGAGAAAGTAATTCGTTTAGCATTTTCATTACACCTTTTGAGATCATACTACAAATTTGATTAAGATGTGGAATAAACGCGGCATAAGCTGGGGTTATTACGTGATGTTCACATCGAGAAAGGGTTTGTGCTGCATGACAATCCATAGCATAGCGATGGGTTTTGGTATTATTCTGAACAATTAAATCAATCTTATTTCTATAGTAATCTTGTATATTTGTTAATAAGAACTCAAAATCCACACTGTTGTTGCTGCAAGCAACTTTAATAAATGAAGAGTCATTTTGATTCGTAAAACATCTGAAACTTCGAAGTTTTTGACTTTCGCAACGCCCTTTCGAGAATTAAAATCTGTAAATGCGACGTAATAAATTAAAATAATCAACGATAATTTCAAGTAATACACATTTTAAAGATCTAATATTTCCAAAGGAAAACGAGAGCAGGGTTAAAACTTCTTCTACGGAAAGCGAAATATTTTGGAGGATAACATCACTACAACCCGTCGATCTTTAAATTCTGTATCTTTTCCTCACCGATTCGTTATTGTTTTGTGATTTATGCTGTATTGGAAACAAATTCATTAATTTGACTTGGCGTGCCTTACCTAACAATAGGTTTACTTCGTGATATTGCAGCGGGTCACATCATTGTTTCCAGAACTAATTTACACAGCGAGTCACCAAAATATCTTTTATTGCACAAGTGAAATTTTTTAATATTTTTTACATAAAAAGTTGTAAATGTTTAGCTGATTTTTGTTTTCATCTTGGTGAGCTAAGTAGACTGTAAAAGGTAAAAATTTTATTTTGGTGGATTTAGAATTTAAAGTTGCTAATTTTTAAATAAAACCTTAAAACAGTGCAATGATTGTCACATGAAAAATGACTGTAAATTCGATGCATGGGGAATGCTTATAAGTAAAAGTTTAACAATTATTGAAGTAGTCTCTAAAACGATCTGCACACAACTAAAGTTAAATCTCCTCAATTTTATGATGTAAAGTATCAGTAATGATTGAAAATTGCAGAATTTAAACAGACTTCTTTGTTCTGATCTTTCCTTTTTAACATTACAGAATGTGTCTACTACGGAGTTGCACTAACGATTTTACGACCTTACCGTCATACGTGAAAAAACCTTGTCTAAATTTTACACAAAAGTCTGCTCAAGCTACTGAAATTTTCTTCTAAAAAAGTGCAAAACTAACAACTAGCGATGAAAGCTTTTGATTGAAATTGTGTCAAATTAGATATTGTTTCTTTCACGATGATAAAATCCACCAAGCTTAACTTTTTCTAGAAGTAAACTCAAGATTTCACAACGTCGCTCCACTGCATCCGATTATTCTCAAGCAAGTCTGTATGATCTAGAAAAACTGTTGGTTGTATATAACTTTCTTCTGTAAGTCTACAAGTGGTAATGAATAAGCAGGTTCAGGTTTTTCTCATTGTCAGATGATTTAAACATCTATCTACCTTTCTTTTTTCAACACTGGTGGCTATTGTGAAATCCTTACACTGCTCCTCCAAGGTTGTATGTGCCTCTAGTTCTTCTGAACTACTCGTTGTACTAAAGTTGTTAAATTATTTTCTTCTGTATGTTTTCAGCTAGTGATAAACATGCACATTTTTCTCATTGCCAGGTAATTGAAACATCTGTCGTTCATCACACTGGTAGTTACATTGAAATCTATACTCTCCAAGATCGTTTCTGCTGCTAGTTCTTTTAAACTACTGGTTGTACTAAAGTTGTTAAATTAAATTTCTGTAAATTTTCAGCTAGTGATGAACATACAAATTTTTTCCATTGTCAAATTATTTAAACATCTGTCTTTCCCTTTATTATACTTCTATGTATTTTGAAATTTATACTCTACTCCTCCAAGATTTTCTTCCTTCAAGATTATGTTGTAATAAGACTAAACCCATTGTCTACATATTTCTAGTGAAATTGATATAAATTAATTCTAATTAACTGCAAAACTGATATCAAGATAACTCTATCGATTAAAAGAAAGTATCAAGTTTAAAAAATATCTTCAATAAATACATTTAGAAGATCATTATAAAGACACAACATTCTAGGGGATCACAAGACCAAAACAATAAATCAAAAAAGAATCAATCAGAACGAAGTTGTATGATTTTATAATGACGAACAATTTTTAAGAAACATCGTGAACGCCTACGTGCGACTAATGCTTCCGCTTAGGAAAGCGTTCCAAGGAGTTTGTTTATGATATAGTACCCTACCAAAGGCTTTTATTTTCAGACACGACATTGAAGTTAATGTTTCCGCTTTACAACAGCTGTGCTTACAGTAGGAAAAAAGATCGAAATCGTTTAACGAGCTTAAAACCAAAGTGAAATTAATACCAATCGGAGAACTTCTCAAGTGGGGATATTCTGAAACGAGGGTACAACATCAAATACAATCATTTTCAAAAAACCAACAAGACAAAAACAAATGCATCACTTTCAAAAACAAATAAAACATTTCCAATACAAATAAAATCATTCCTGAAAAGAACTCAAACAAATAAAATCATTTTCAAAAAACAAGTAAAATTATCTCCAAACACAAATAGAACAAAAACTCAAACAAATAAAATCCAGTTGAAAACCAAACTGCAATTATTATATGGAGAACGATCTGAAGTGAGTACAACACAAAACAAATAAAATTATTTCCAAAACTCAAATAAAACAAAAACTCAAACAAACAAAAACACAAACAAATAAAAACACAAAATAAATAAAATTATTTTCTTTTATTTGCTAAGTTTAATGAATTCAAGTACAAACGGAAATCATACAATGTTCAACGGGAGTCGTAAAATGTAATCGAAAGTGACACAGGAAGTAATTCATGATGTAAGAGCGCACCGCAAACGCACCACAAAATGTTGGTCAAAAAAATATCCTATACTACTCGCATGCTATCAATCCAAAAGTATAAGTAATTTTCCAGTTCAGTAAACCCCCAACAGACGCTCGAAACTTTTTCTTTCTTGCTATTCCACACATCAGATCAGAACATTTAAGAATAACTTTACGGTTTTTCCAGACTTTTCTTGTTGCTGTCTCACTCACTTCGTAAGGTACTGTCGTGCGATGCATCGTTTGCTTGTGAGATTTGGCTAACTCAACTTAAAGATTACTTCCAATCTCTATCGCTCATTTAAACGCTTGGCTTTGCCGGGCATTATATGTGAATAGTATAATGTAGTATGTTAATATTATATGCTTTATAAAAATTAGGTCAGTAGCTTCAGTTACTGTAACTTATCTATCAGTCTCAAATTGATAACTAACTGTATAATGATCAGCCTCTTCAATGTTTTGCCAATTGAGGCCTTGTATTAGGTGATAATACGCATACTGACGTATTGCACTGTACTTACAAAACAATTAGACCAATTAAGTACAGTCAAGAGATGAGCAAATACCGATTTGAAACATAAACAGCAAAGTTCGCACCTACTATAGCTACTTTGTAGTGAAGGAATCAATCAGCTACCAATCTTTTATTCAGTTACTTGTCTTAAGTGAGCACACCATTATTTAACAGGCACACACACACACACACACACACACACACACACACACACACACAGCACAACAGCAGCATTCTCTCGTCATACCCACATAGTCAATGAAGCAAAAAATTACACAAATATCTGCAATGATTCAGTGTCGCCACATGGCCCCTCCCAGCAATGAGAAGCGGCGTGCTAAGTCATTGCATAAATTGTCAGTATTAACACGTGTGGGAAGTCGACGTTGTCTTCCGCTTGTGGTTTGGCGGAGAGTCATGGATAGAGCCTCATTGTGTGATGGGTGATCGGCATGAATAGGTAATGTTCTTTCTGTGTCAGTGATGAAGGAAGAGGCAACCCTAGTCGGGGAGTGGTTTCCAATGAATGCTGGCTTTAATCTATCAACAGAAATTTTTCTTGACGACTGTTAATGTCCAGCACAAAAGTTTTGTCGCCAGTTCAGATAACGTGAAATGGTCCATCATAGGAACGCTGTAATGGCTTGTTGTGGCTGTCAACACGTACGTAAACAAATTTGCTTTGCATTGGTGTGGGAGGAAGATATGACGATGGCTTTGAATGATGATTGGCTGGTGTTGGTAGTGATATATGCATTGCACGTTGGAGGTGACGAGGGAAATCTTCTGATGGTTGGATGTTTCTAGGATTTTGGTGGTCAACGAATTCCCCTGGAATGCGAAGAATGGAGTCATACACCAATTCCGTCGGCGAGCATCCCGGTTCTTCATGCCATGCCACGTGGATACCGAGCAGTACAAAAGGAAAGTGATCCATCCAATAGGGGTCTGTAGTCCGAGCTTTGAGTGAGTTCTTGAGTTGGCGGTGTAATCTGTCAATCATGCCGTTAGCTCGCGGATGGTAAGCGGTAATGGTGTGTAACTGTACTCCGAGGACTTGACCAAGTTCCGTTCACAGTGAGGAAGTTAACTGTGTGCCTCGATCAGATGTGATGTTTTCCGGGAGACTGAAACGTGATATCCATTGTCTGATTTGGGCTTGGGCGCATGTTTTTGCTTTGGAATCGAAAAGAGTAATAGCTTCCGGCCACCGAGTAAAGCGTCAATGCTGGTAAAATATATGACATTCCTTCTCTAGGGGCAACGAACCAACCAGATCAAAATGTAAGCTTTTAAAACGTCCTGATGGTGGTAATCTGTAAGTAAGGAAGGTTCAGACATGTCGATTAATGTTAGATAATTGGCAGCCGTGACATTTCTTGCACCATAATCGAATATCTTTCTTCTGCTTTGCCAAACAAAACGGTCAGCCACAGCTCGTTGAGTTGGGCGCGGGCCAGCACGTGACAGCAATTGGATTGTTTGAAAAACTTTGAAAGTCCATTCCTTTGCAACAACAGAACGTAGTTTTCCTAAAAATAGATCGCACAATAAAACAGTGTGGTTCAGAGGAATGTCTTCGAGAAATAAACTGGTGATAGCGGTACGGTAAGCTGAGATTTTGGTAGAAGTTGCTTGGTCTTTTGCCAGTTGTTGGAAGTCAATGTCTTGCAGTTCTGCGGTTTCTATTCTAGATAGGGTGTCTGCTACGACATTGTATTTTCCATGTACGTGGCGAATGTCGGTGGTGAATTCAGCGATATAGGAAAGATGTCGTGATTTCCTGGGAGAACGGTCTGCTGAACTTGCAAATGCAAAGATGAGGGGCTTGTGATTTGTACAGACAGTGAAAGGTTTTGATTTAATAAAACGGCGAAAGTACCGGATGGCTGCATAGGCCGCAAGTAGTTCTCGGTCAAATGCACTGTAATTTCGTTCGGAAGAAGATAATAGTCAATTTTTTTTCCTCAGCTGTTAAAACATCCTATGTGGTTTCTAAATTGTGCTTTTTCACCTTCCTGTACGGTGCCGCAAACCCGCTGTAAGTCACTTCTTAGTTGCATTATTGAACCTTGCGTTTTCTTTGTACTGCAAGTTGGAATTCAAATTGGCAAACCATTGCTTTGAGCATAACCTACCGTAATTTACTCTATACGAAAATTTACTGATGGTCCGCCGTTGTTTTGGCGATCGTTTAACTGCATCAAAGTGTCGCATTTTATTGGATCAACCATTTGTCATTCGGATTTATTTGTAAAGAACTGTCGGTTAACAAATTGGTATGCAATAAATTTATTATTGTTTATATCATTATAATTGTAAGGTAAGCGCAGTGCAATAATGCTTCTAAGTTAAGTGTATCAATCGCCCTTTAATTTGTTCAATTCTTTATGACGTTCTTATTTAATTTAAATTAGCGTTATTGTGATGTATTTATGTGGAAAAAAACTGCTGCCTTTATTGCTGCCATTATCGTTGCATTTATTGCGATCTTCAATTTAAGAATAAACGAGCGGCAAGTTAATTAATCCCGGCGTGTTGCAGAGACTTCGAAAGGGTTGACGAAAACAAACAAAAATAATTTTCAAGAGAAGAATACAGTAGGGGCCCGCGTGTCTTTGTGCAACTGTTCTAGTTGAACGCCTAATCCAACGTCTGACGCGTCTACTGTAATGCTAGTGATCGCATTGGCACGAGGGTCTTGAAGTAATGTTGCGTCATCTAAAAAGGGTTTTGCGCAATCGAATGCCTCTTGGCAAGACAGTGACCATTCTGGTGACTTTCCTCGACCGCTCGACTCTCGATGTGGTGGAGCCAACTTATGTGCGATATTAGGAAGAAATTGATGGTAGTACACCCTTGTGCAAATTAATTGCTTAAAACCAACTTTTATGGCAAAAATTGCATTTCTTGGCATAGACTTGTCTTTAATTAAATGATAAGGATTTTTTGTGACGAAATAATTGTAATTCAATGTTAGCAAGTGATTTTGCTTTTTCCACTGGAGTTTCAGTTCATTAGCACTCAAATCTTTGAAGGTGATGCAATAACTCATAAGCTTAATTCTGATGTATTTTGGTTAGACTGAAGGTGTTTTGCTATTTACTCTGCCATTTATTTTTACACTTTACTAAAGAAACGTCTAAATGGATACTCCTTCACGCAAGCAAACAAAAATGCTGACCTTACACGAGCATACGGAGAAAAACCATCGTGAAATAGCCGGTATCGTGGGTGTAAACCAGTCCACAGTTTCACGACTTTTGAAGCAAGCTCGAGCCACTGGCACATTGTCATCCAATAGGAAAGAAAAGTGTAAGAAGAAGAAGACTTCGACAAAAGACGACATCGGTTTATTGCGAGGAGTAAAAAGGATCCAAGAAAGACGAGTGATACGCTGAGGAAGAATTTATTGCCCCCTTGAATTAGTGTTAGTTCAAGTACAATACACCGTAGATTGATCGAATGTGGGCAAATGGCTTGGAGACCAGTAAAAATTAAGAAAAGATTTGACTGGGTGAAAACATACTGGAATACAAAGGTGTAGTTGATCAGTCCCAAGAAGCGTTAGAGAGCAGATCGGCTTTGAGAAATTGAAAAATTTTAATAGACCACATGCTGTCAGGTATAGGTTGGATCCCTTTAATTGTGACTTTATCGCCTAAATAGTCGAGCTCGGTAACTCCAAAAACGCATTTGGATTGGTGATGACAAGACTATTAGTAGAAAGAACGTCAAAAACTTGTCGAAGGTGGCCAAAATACTCATCATTAGAAGAGCTGGCTATCACAATGTCGTCCAAATAAGCGAAAGCGAAATCAAGTTGACAAAAAATGCGTTTTTGAAACATTTGTGCACCATTTTTTTTTATCCAAAGGGCATTCGAAAAAACTCCCATAGTCGAAAAGGAGTGACAATTGCGGTCTTGGGGACGGATTCAGCTGCCATGGGAATTTGGTAGTAACCACAGACGAGATCAATTTTAGAAAAAAATTTAGCCCCTGCTAATTTAGAATTAAAATCCTGGATATGTGGGAGGAGATATCGGTCATCAACTGTTGTCTCATTAAGACGATGGTAGTCGCCGCAAGGACGCCAACCCCCATTGGGATTCGGAACCATATGCAAGGGGGAAGACCACGGGAGTGGGAACACTGGATGCTGACAGCTTCCTCCATGTGAAAGAACTCTGCCTTTGCCTGTGCCAACTTATCGGCGGGTAAACAACGAGAAAGGGCATGCATAGGTGGGCCTGTGGTAATGATATGATGTTCTACGCCATGTTTATTGGTTTCGGAGTTAAAATGGGGCACCACTATCTAATGGATGGGGGTAGAAAAACTTAAACCCGAAAGACTGGCAAGTTTAGGTTTGCGTGTTGCAAGAAGCGTTGACCCGTGGTTCAAATCTATAAGGCGCTGTCCACGATAGTCAATTGCTACATTATTTGCGCTGAAAAAATTTGCTCCTGGAATAGGACGCGTGACATCAGCCAAAAGAAAATCTTGTGTGTAACGGCAGTCGTTCGCCAGGTGAACAGAGAGTAATTGATGGCCCTACGTAAGAATATTGAAGCCAATAGCAGCGATGAACTTGCAAACCGGATGCCGTTTTTTTTTTGTCCATGGGCAAAGCTGGAAAAACGCATATGTCGGCGCCTGTTTCAACAAAAAATGACGTTCCGTTTTGACGGTCCCACATCGACAGAGTGTTGATAGAATTAATGCCAGTCACAGGTGTCAATAACAATCAGCTATCTCGCTTCCCTGAGAGATAGGATTGGTCTTAGTGGTTGCCTGCAAAAAGCTTTGCAAACCGACAACCTGGACGGCAAGTACAAGCATCAGGACTAAATCGTCTGTGGAAGTAACAGGTAAAGGGTTCGTGAGTCACTGAACCGGAAGGCCTGACGTGGTTGACGTGGTTGACGATTGATAGAGTTCATAGCGAGCTGAGGCAAGTTATTAGCTTCAGCAATGCAATCTGCTGCTAAAGCAAGCTCGTGAATATCTGCAAAGTTCTGTAACGCTAAAGTAGTGCGAAATTAAGATGGAAGCTGGGCTAAGAGAAATGCCCATCGCAAAGTATCTGCATCGTTATTGAGGGATTCTATTTTGCCAAGCAGACTTGATTGCTTTCTGTCTCCAAGTCCACATATACTAAAAAGTTCATTGTCTTTTTGCGTCTGTGATTTGCCGAACGCAGAAATGAGATCTGTGTTGAGAGCGACATACTAGTCCTGTGATGGTGGCTGACAAATAATTGCTTTTACTTCAGCCACTGTGCGATTAATCTAGTGCCACTACCACGAAATCAAACTTTGTTGAATCTAAAATAATAGCTCTAGAGCGAAATTGAGCCTCTACAAACCAAACTGCGGGATCATCTGTCCAAAATTCTGGCAGATTGAGGCTGACTACGTAGATTGCTGTCAAGTCTTGTCTTGGTTTCCTGTTGTCTGGCTGCTTGAAGGCCTCGAGGAAGCAGCTATGGCCGTGCTAGCACTAAGGCTACCAATCACCTCAGCTAACTTATTTAAGGTTTCATTTTCAAGTGCCATGTTCATGTGTGGGGTCAACAATATAGCTAATTTCTAATGAAGGAATCAATCTTTTTTTCAGTTACTTGTCTTAAGTGAACACACTACTATCCAACAGGCGCACACACACAGCGCAACAACAGCATTCTCTCGTCATAGCGATGAAGTCAGTGAAGCGAAAAATTACACAAATATTTACAATGATTAAGGGTTACCACACTACCACTTAAGATCGCAAAAGCTGCTCAGGTTCAAGTTGCAAACTTAAGCGGTATGTTACTCTATTTTACAATGGCTGATCAAAGATTGGCTGCCATACATCATGTTCTATTTTTAGTTGAACAATTATTTTACTTGACCTTACAGACTTGTAATCGTTAGACAACGTTAGTTCTTTGGTGGATTTTGATTACTTTTCCTCACAAACACGGTTTTTTTGCATTATCTGTCTACGTTTTCAAAAAGATTCAGTAAAAAATAAAGTCTCTTAACGGTTATGAAAGGTAGCCTACCGGTCACAAACATTCATGATTTTGGTGCCTGCATTTCAAATTTAGGAACCTTTAGTGCACATTTGGCCAACTGCATTTACAACGTTTTCATAGCCAAAGGTTTTTTAAAGACTTTCTTGTAACATTGTTATTGTGACAAAACAATGACAATCGAAAAAATTCTAATGTTGAGTAATTTGAATCTGGATTTTGCCAACCACACTGACTACGTTTTAACTACCCGCAGCTGCTTTGAACGGTTACCTTGGGAGATTGCGATTGTGACGTAACATGACACGGTGAAGAACTTTGCTGCTCTAGAGCCTGCTTGAGACATAATGAAGTTATGTACCTTGAATCTACAATTGGCAAACCGTATTTTTAAACAGTGGCGTCCGTTGATGAAGTAAACCCATATCTTTTGTGTTGTTGTCGTGGTTATTCCTCCTCTTCCTTGGAGAGAGTCAATTTATGAAACCATTTTCCAGATCCAGGTTGCAAACCTAATTGGATTAAGCTAGGGAACAAGCGGTAGCCCATTTTGAACCGCCAATCAAGGATGCAAACTGCAGACTGGTAGCCCACCACCAACAAGGCAGACTGCCATTGGTGGGTACCCAAAAGTCACCTTTTACGACATGGTAAATGAGCAGCTTTATCATTTTAACCCAGTAAAATGTGGGTAAAATGCTGAGTGTGAAAAAATAAGCATGATGTCAACATATTACTTCCAAAATTGCTTTGACTATGATAAACTTCAAAGCAGTCAGCAATGCATGAAAAAACTTGGCAAAATTTTCAGTGGTTTACAAGGATTTTAAGAAATTTTTTTGCCCTACTTTGATGCTTGCTATTCTTGGCACATACAACGCAACTTCTTTGTACATGAGATCTGCGAGTGATCGTTTGATTGTGAGCAGGAAAATGATGATATTTTCGACCAAGTTCTTTGAAAGGTGGATAGAGATAAAATGCCATATCTTCTCTATCTTGTGCAGTGATAACATCGCCGACCAAATTTTCTATCACGTTTAACTAGAATACAGGCGAGGCATTGGTTGCAACTCCTTATTCAAGGCATTATAAATTTTCTGGGTGTTTACCAAAGCAAGGTTGATTAAGTGGAAAAACAACTTCTTCCACCAATCCATTGTTTTTCATTTGAAAGAATACCGCGACAGTATTTCATCATTATTGTCAACTCTAGACACGTGAGTGTTATAATCCACTGCTGCCACAGGTTTCTTCTTCGTGAAGGAACTTCTTGTTTATACTTCTTTCATATCAGCAGTGTGTTTAGCAGATAAAACTATAGCATCGCCATTATCGCTCCACTTTAAAGCAAGATGAAGTCCTTGTTGACTTGCTATGTGTGTATGCTGAAGAATATTTTGCTTCAAAAATCCCTTTCCGATTTATCATGCATGTATCAACATTAATAGTTTTTCTTATGTACAGATCATTGTGTAGTTTAACAGAAATGTGATGTCTGTCCATGTACACCTCATGTCTTTTTTCAAGTTGATCTTGTGTGAGATCAAGCGCAATGTTATGAGCCATTCTTGATTCTGCAGTGGAGATTTTAAATACTACAGTAGCCAGTCACGGAGTGATAACTCTAAAAGATCTAAAATCCTTATTTCTTGCACTTTTTAGGATTGTAACTATGAAAATCTACTTTGCGTTTAAAAGCACGTATATCCTCGTCAATGCTGAGTTCTTTTCCAGGACTAAGGACAGTTTTAAACTGCAACACGAGACAGTTAATAAATGGATCAATTTCCCTTAATTGGTTGTGTTGAGTAGATTCAAGTGACTTACAGACCATTCACAAGTTTTTCAATATGTCCAAAACTCGATTTTCTGACATACTGATTTGTAGACTGAAGAATTTTTTGTTTGAAATTGTATTGCAGGAGTGTCGTCTCCCATTCAAGCAGAAGTGCGCAATCGGCTGCGATCCACAACTTGCACAACAAGTTGTTCTACAAGACCGATTGGAAGAGTCATCAGAACTTGTTGCTGCGTTGATTCCATTCGACGTTGGCATGTTACTATTTCCATCGCAGTGGCGGGAAGATCCTGATGCAGCATCAGTGGCCAGGTTCATCAGGAGGTCATGTCTCGTAATAGTTTTGATGATCTTTTGAGATATCTGCATGTCGTTGACAGCAGGTCCTCTCAGGATTCTTACATGACACAAGATCGTTTGTGCAATGTTGAGCCGTTTATCAATCGTCTTCTGTCGATATTCAAGGCTTTGTTCCAACCTGATAAAGACCTTAGTCTTCACAAAGTTACCTGTTCATTCAGGGCAGAATGAACTTTCGATGCCACAATTCCAACATACCTCATAAGTGGGGCATCAAGTTGTATGAGGTGTGTGATGCTGCAACGTGGTACTGTTATTACTTCGAGATTGCTTCGAAGGAATATAGTGCGGTGTATGGTATAGTACGCGACCTTTGTACCAATGCTGGTACTAATGTCACTGGTATATTTTTGTTTACATGCTCATTATTTACTATGTACAGGATGTCAACTAGTGACAATTGTTGTAATTGTAAGGAATGCTGTAGTTGGTGATCTGCCGATGTAAAATAGTTTATAGAACTACTATACAAAAATGCTCTTGTATTGACGTTTCGCTGGGCAGATGCACTTCGTTTCATTGGGGTGGTTTTTCAATCGTAGCCTGACCAGCAAAAACATAGCAAGTAACATTGCGATTTTTTCTCAACTGACAAAATTCTTGATGTAGATGAACATTGGTTATATGAAAAAGATGGGATAGTATCGTGGTCAAACTAATACGTGATACCTTTACCACCAACATCATCACTGTAAGCAAAAGATGATAAATTATTATGCTTCAAGCAATGTAGATGAACGGTTAGTCAACATGATGGCTGTAACCAAACAAGAATTTTTTTCATCAAAGTGTGAATCTTTGGGAAAGTGCGTAACTGGACCACCGTGAGCACTGTTGTAAGATTATAATGGTGAGGAAATTTGTGTTGCTTTTATGACCGACATTGCTATAGCACAGTGATAACTGTGAAAATAGTGCTCGTTGACTTTTGTGATCATGATTCATGAGCTACATGTAAGTTGCTATTAACAGTGTCGCCACAAGTAGCTAGATTTTTCAAAACATTGTGCTATGAAAAAAAGCTATTATCGCACTGGCACTAGTAATAATTCTCAGTGAAATGTGATAGCAATCATCAGTGTTTATGTTATTCGATTTAGTGTGATAAATTGGAGGTTCATTTTAGTTTAAAGGTGAATGTAATTGTTTTTTATATTATTGTCGATGCCTCCTATTTCACTCTTCACCATAATGCAGGGGTCCCCAACCAGGGGTGCGAGGCAGCATCTTAGGGGGTGCGAGATGGTGTTTCAAATTTTTGTGTTGCAATTTTGTCCTGTCATGCTCAGTTCATCATGTGCTAATAGTTCTTCACAATCAGTATCTAATTACTGCATGCCTAATGCGCAGCCTTCAATTCAGCCCGAAACAATGCGAGATTGATCATGACCTTTTTTTTTCTTGGAGATCGCCTCTGCAATAGTGGTGGGAAAACTGCAGAATTTGCCTGCTTGGAAGCTACGGAGTTGAACTCTAATTACAGCATACTTAGTGCATGGCCTTATTCTTCACATGTTAAAACAGTATAGGAGTGTGAGAACATATTAAGATATTTTAGGGGTGCGAGAACATATTATAACAATTTATGGGTGCAGGCCATTAAAAAGGTTGGGAACCACTGCCATAATGCATAGAATAAAACTGCTAAAAATGTAAGATAATTCGTTTAGTGTAAAAGTGAGAATAAACTTTTGAAATTCTGTTGCAGTTGTCGAC
This sequence comes from Trididemnum clinides, assembly GCA_963675345.1. NCBI lineage: Eukaryota > Metazoa > Chordata > Ascidiacea > Aplousobranchia > Didemnidae > Trididemnum > Trididemnum clinides. The sequence goes on from OY776303.1 coordinate 17,360,107, forward strand.
ACCTCATATCATTGTTTACTATATTGCATGGTTGATGCTTGCTTTGATATACAAGATCTCTTCAAGGCACCTTTGTCAACGAACATCCTACTTTGGAAAAGCCGCAATAGCCAACTGAAAACAGCTGTAAACAAATGTCATATGTAAAATTGTGTGCTTTTTTTATTTGTTTGAACAGTATAACGATAGCTCAAATATCCAAACACATTATTGAATGACATGTGTGTTAACGTCGCTTACATATTTTTGTTCACCTGTACAGCATTCCACGTGTGTGACGTTTTTGAGTGAACGCAATAAACATTTCCGTGATTACTCTTTGTGTTTGAAACACGATGTTGTAACGCAAAGATGGGTTTGCTTTCTTCAACAAGGTATTGCAGCATGCAGTCATTGCTTCTTGAGCTGGAGTGCTGGCAGACAAGAACAATCAGTAGCGAACAGTCGTTTAAGTCAGTAAATGATGTGTTGGAAACAAGTAACAGGGAACGAACGAGTAGCAAACTATAAACTGATGCTCTTGTTTATTTTGGCTCAGACTCACGTAAAGTTATAGTACGGATTGATAGGGAGGGAAAGCTATAGTTTCGATGAGGCTTTGTGGTGTGTTTTGAATGCTGATTGGTGGTTGCTGACAACCCGCTGGGAGAGCAACTTTACCTTTGTAGCAAAATAAACTGAACACCTTTTTCAGTAGTGATGAAGTTGCATTCTTCCCTGGGTCTGGATGGATGGACCCGTTTGGCTCGGGGGCCGCAGTTTATGTAACCCTGTTCTATTGATGTTCGTTATCATGTAGCAACAGACTTTCCAGCGATATTAATACAAGTAAATTTCAAATAAAAAAGCCCAGTCCGTCATTTTCTACACTCTCCAAAAGCATCCAAAATGTGAGTGCTTGGCCTCTGCCACTTGTAATTGATGAAAAAACTGCACTCTTTGAAATTATGCTTCAGTTTTCCGTCATTAAATGGTTTATTGACTCGGAATGTTACAAGTTTCCTAAGAGATTGATATAAAGGTTAAATTTTTAAAACATTTTGAAAGGTAAGCTGCTAGAATGAAAAAAGGCTATTTCCTAACAAAGAAAGGGCGAAGGTCAAGATAATGCTGTTTGATCTTTAGCAACAAAATAATTACTCTAAACTATGTATCACATAAACCTTGAAAAAAGAAACACCATTTTTAAGGACTGATAATAAAACATAGGTGGAGCTATGGCTTTTTTTATTGCTCAAAACCTAATCATAACTCCAATACTGAGGTTTTAGTAGCAGTCAAAGAAGATCCAAGGCGTGGCTGATGGGCTTCAATAACCAAGCATTTTTGAGTAAAATTAGACTTTTTAACAATTTCAAAATACTTTTCCATGGTAGAACGACTTATTGACGTGAAATGCATCAAGTTTCTTAGGAGATAAATGCAAAGTGATAATTTTTGAACATTTTAAAAGATAGGCTATTAATATTGAACAATGGCTATTCTCAAAAAAAGGGGGGGGGGGGGGTAAAAATAAACTTGTTTGGTCTTGAGCAACAAAGTAGCAACTCTACAGTAAACTACATACCACGTTCACTGACTCGAAATATTGCAAATTTCCTAAATGACAGGAGATAGTTGCAAAGAGAAAGTTTTAAAAGTTTTTAATATTGGCTACGAGAATTGAAAAATTGCGATCCCCAACAAAAAAAGGGAGGAGATAAAGATGGGCTCAAGAGGTCAAGATCTTTTTCATCTTTAGCGACAAAATAATTTTTCCAAACTACAGATTATGTTTATCGACTTGAAACGTATCATGTTGCCCGGGAGATCGATGTCAAGGGAGAGCGTTTGAAGATTTTGAAAGGTAGGCTACTACAATCTAAAAATTGCTATTCCCAACAAAGAAAAAGGGGATAAAGATGTTTTTGTTTGGTCTTTAGCAACAAAGTATTTACTCCAAGCCACGAATCATTTGAAAGTTGAAGAAATTCAATTTTTGCTGATATATGATATGACATAATTTGAGCCATTGGTTTTTATATAATCACTGATCAAATCCTAATCCTAACTCCAGTTTTAAGGCTTTTGTAGCAGTCAAAAAAGGTCTAAGACTTTGGTGGTGGGTTTCACCAACAAAGCATTTTTGAGTAAAAGTAGACTCTCAGGAGCGTGAACAAGGGGTTTCAGTCGGCACCTTTGGTACTAGGTTCGGAAAATTTTAGGGGTACCGGATTTTTGAAAATGTCGAGCGCAATGTTAACAATAAATTAGGCCTAAGCTTTCTATTTTTTTGTCATCGAATGCATAACCTATATAATAATTTTTGTGACATGATGACTGTTTTCTTCATTTTGGCCACAAAAAATTTGCTTAAAAACTCCTTTTTAAAAAAATTCCCCCCCCCCCCAAAATACTTCCTAGCCCCGAGGCCAGAAACATAAAATCTAGTTCCTGTAACTCCTAAAGCATATAACTTTCTAAACATAACATAATTTTAAGCCCAAAATTCCTAAATCTTAAACCTAGATATTCCGTATGGATTAATCAATTTGTTTATGGTAAAATTTTGCAAAAATTTACAAACTGGCCAGAGAGGACTTGAGAAAGTTAGAGGAGAAATCAAAAGAAAACAACGTTACTGTGTAAAATTGCATCACATGGAAAACATTTTGCTTGCAAACAGCTTAATATCAGAAATGTGTTTCAAACTTCTAAAATCAGGAAAACACAAGTAAAACTGAATTTAGGGGGAATATTTTGTTTCAAAATAACTTGGCCTGATGGGCTCCTACTAGAATATGGTGAATGATTTTGGAGATACCATAGCGCCTTTCATCGCTATGCCGGAAACAAGGCAAATACCGCCGCCAATGAACTTTACACTGCAACCATAAATAGGAAAGGGGAAGCACCAAATCTCAAAATAGGCTTACCATTAAATGGTTTTGTTCTGTAATTGTAAAAGCAACATTATTTGGCCGCCACCATCACTTTTGACTTTCAATCTCTCCCTCTTACACTTTTCAAAAGTATTAATGATAGTTTGTGGCAAGATTACTTGTTTGTGAGCAATACCAGTCTTGATTAAGATTATCACCATTACGTGAACAAGAATTATGGATGCTCATAAAAAACACAATTTTATGGTTTCTGGTCACACGGGTGCACGATAGGTAAAGCCAGCACAGCCGGCTAAACGTGTACCGGAGTTGCTGATAGGGACCGATTGTTGGGGGAGTGTGCCTCGCCAGTAGTGAAAGCGCATGCATTAAACCTTTTTAAACTGTCATTGTCTTTGCAAACTGTCATTGTGCATACTTCTGTCGCAGAAAATAAAATTAGTAAAGTAATTTTAGAAATTTTATATTTTTCACTCTGCCCTATTACCCATACATACGGCGAAGACTTTTTTCTTTGATTCAAGTTTACCGATACGTATGGCATAGACCTTTTTTTTGGAAGGTCCACATTTCAACAAATTTTTCAAACAAAACCGTTTTCTGAAACAAAATAAGCTTGCAACCAAAGAATAAGCTTGTTTCCCAAAAATAAAATGATAACCCTGTCCATATTAGTAAGTATAAAGTGCAACCTTGTGCGTATTTTTGGGTATCTGTGTGCCTTTACTCTTCGGAAACTATCGGGTGTACAAACATGAAACTTGGAACGATTGATCGCCGTTTCGAGGTAAGCGCCATAAAGGGGTTCACGACTGACAACTGACTGGTAGCATTGACGAGGGCTGCCGGAAGACCCGACTGAATTTCATTAAGCGTAATTACTAGCGTAGCCTGAAACTTCGTTGCTTATCTATTTCAATAGATTTCAGATAGATGGGAAACATTTCTTCCATGATTTAATGAGCCAAATTCATCAAGCAAGATAAAGTTGCCAATCACCGAAAATTTAGCAAATGTTTTTCAAAACTCGGGTTATAGAAACGTGACGAAATTGCGGTGTTGGAACACTCTGCCAATAAACACCAATTAAAAAAATTTATCTTTTAATATAACACCGCCATGACGTTACTAACCTTTTATGAAATCCTCCCCGAGTAAGTGATCAATCGTGCCGAGTGTCACGTTTCTAAGCGCAGTAGTTTTGAAGAAGTTTAAGGCGTTTCGCACGCATCCACCGACAGAGCTCTATTTGAAGGCTGGTTTTCATTGGGCGTAAATTGTCAGCTTAGAACAAGAATTCTTTGTTTATCTATTCAATTTTAAACTCGAAGCGTTCTTCCCCGTTAGGTAACTTGAAATAAATAATAAGTTAATGAGCCAAACGAATATTCAGAGCAGTACTTTATTAGATATATTGAAGTTGTTATAACAAAACTAACATAAACAAAACCGCCAAAGCTTTTCGATCTCTTTCAGAGAATTCATCGGATAAAATATATCTGCAGATTTGTTAAAATTTTTTATTTAATTTGAAGTTATATTTTACCCGATGAATTCTCTGAGAGAGATCGAAATGCTTTGGCGGTTTTGTTTATGTTAGTTTTGTTATAACAACTTCAATATATCTAATAAAGTACTGCTCTGAATATTCGTTTGGCTCATTAACTTATTATTTATTTCAAGTTACCTAACGGGGAAGAACGCTTCAAGTTTAAAATTGAATAGATAAACAAAGAATTCTTGTTCTAAGCTGACAATTTACGCCCAATGGAAACCAGCCTTCAAATAGAGCTCTGTCGGTGGATGCGTGCGAAACGCCTTAAACTTCTTCAAAACTACTGCGCTTAGAAACGTGACACTCGGCACGATTGATCACTTACTCGGGGAGGATTTCATAAAAGGTTAGTGACGTCATGGCGGTGTTATATTAAAAGATAAATTTTTTTAATTGGTGTTTATTGGCAGAGTGTTCCAACACCGCAATTTCGTCACGTTTCTATAACCCGTGATTGGCAACTTTATCTTGCTTGATGAGTTTGGCTCATTAAATCATAAAAAAAGTTTCCCATCTATCTGAAATCTATTGAAATAGATAAGCAACGAAGTTTTAGGCTACGCCAGTAATTACGCTAAATAAAATTCAGTCAGGTCTGTTGGCAGCCCTCGGCAATGCTACCAGTCAGTTGTTGGATAAGAAATATCGATTAAGCCGGTACATCGACTTGACCGAAATCCCAACATCTCTGAGCAGTGGTCATTGTAATTACCAAATGGTTAAAGTGTAAAAAAATCTAGTCAAAGCCTTTGACCAACCGAAAACTGAGCAATTATAGCTGAAAATCACCAGTGATCGTATCTGCATCCTTTTAGATAAACAGACTCTATTTGAATAAGGAACTGATGATGACCATTAAATAGTCGAAATTTATGTATTTTCGGTAAATAAAAGTTAAGCTGAATAATTGCCTATATTTAATTATCTAAAAGATTTCTGAGAGCAGTACGAAAGTATATATAGACAGCGACATCGCCTCTACGCCCCTAAATTTCGATCATCCACTTTGAATTAAGAGAGGTCTTACTCGCAAACACTCTTATTATTTCACAATTTTATTTGTACTTTTCAATGATTATGGGGGCTCAAAGTCAAAGTTAGGGTGTGCGCCGTAGTGTTTTCGTTTTGAAATTACAGAAATGATTTACGTCTTGTTAATATTTCGTGAAAAAAGCGGTCAACAGCGTTTCTACGATCATTACGCTTTGAGAAAATGAAGAAAACAAATTTTTTAATCAATGTTTAACTACTGTATGATGTCATTTTAGTTCTTAACAAGATCAAACTGCAGTTGTTTAATCGGGCGCTGGGTTTTGTTTAATCAAAACCCATTCTCTTCCATCAAGAAATGCGAATTTCACAATTTATCTTCAGTTGTCAGTTGTGAACCCCTTTATATGGAACTTACCCTGAAATGGTGATCAATCGTTCCAAGTTTCATGTTTGTGCGCCCTGTAGTTTCCGAAGAGTAAAGGCACACAGACACACAAAAATACGCACAAGATTGCACTTTATACTTAATAATATGGACAGGGTTATCATTTTATTTTTATTTTTAAAAAACGAGCTTATTCTTTGGTTGCAAGCTTATTTTGTCTTAGAAAATGATTTGATTTGAGAAATTTGTTGAAATGTGGACCTTCCAAAGAAAAGGTCTATGCCATACGTATCGGTAAACTTGAATCAAAGAAAAAGATCTTCACCTTGAATTGGGTGTTAAATGGTTATTGTTACGGCATAATCATCGTTTTATCACAGTGAGCATTTTTCCAGGCAGTTGGTAAACTAAGTATAGATAAAGGTGCAACTAGTCGAATTCACGATGAAGGTAGAGTTTGAGAGATTGCGAAATGGCCTTGCTGTCGTCACATCAGTAGCCACTCACAGATGTCATGGCAACAAATGCCATAAAGTGTAAACTTAGAATCAAACTATGATTCGCTTGGCACAGATGTCATCGCACAGATTTCATGACAACAAGAGCCATAATGTGAACCTAAAAGTGTAAACTTAGAATCAAACTATAATTCGGTCAGCCGTGCCCCACGCTTGCTTTTACGCTCAGAGAGCTGACTTTGCTAACTTCAGACAGCAAATTTGTCGCTCAGAACATCGAGCTACGATTCCGCCAAAATAATTGGGTCAGCTCGATAAAGAATAGTCAATACATTTACACTACAAAGCATTCGCAAGAACTATGTTGCGTAGAATTGTTTTGAATATCTGTATTGAAACAAAAAATTTAAAAATCCTGGTGCATCTTTTACACTTGCCATAATTCTTAATCAAAGGCATATACGACGCCCGACAAGAATTTTTTCCAGTGCGTGGGATGTTCTTTCCCCTCCCACTAAAAAAGAATAAATGTCATCACAAAATTTTAGTAAATTTCAACTTCGACAAAGTAAAGCTTGGCTGACAAAGACAGACACTCGGACTCTGGAGTGAAATCGTGATACAACGCACGTTGGCCGGTCTTAAACTAGAATTCGTTAACTGTCGAGATTTTGCAACCTTTAAGCTTGCAAGTGGATAACAACGCTGTCTACATCGAAAAAGCATTCGGTTTCAGTAAGCTGTCTGAACACTGTGATTGCGAGCACTGGCTTAGAACAGCATATTTTTTTCTTTTGCTATAAGCCTATAGGCGGTTTACAAATAGGCTGTTAAATCATTACAACAGGCTAATCGTATCAACTTCTATAATTTGTATAGGCCTTCCCCAATGTTGCCAAAAGTCTGAGAAAAAAAGGGCTAGATTTGATAAAAAATAATAAATTAGATTCAAAAATGCTACAAAAGGCTAGATTTGTTATGCCATTATCGCAATAAAATGAGACCAATAGTATTTTCTTGGCAAATAGTAGCCTTTATTAGCAATATTTTTACTTGAATCTTGGAGTATTTTGGAAACAATGATTAATTACCGGGGTGAAGCAGAGAATTTCCCGATCTCGAGAAAATCTTACTTGAGCCGACTTTGCTGTGAGATTGAGAAAATTTTATTTGAATAGAATCGCACGTGTGACGATTGTGATTGTGAAAGCGCAGACGACTCATAATCGTGGCCTTTGAAAAAGGTCAAATACTGTATCTGTTCTTTCCATGACAAATTCCTTTAACTTTGAAACGTTACATTTTCTTGACGTAGAGATATGACTTTTCATTAATTTTTTGATCACTTTGGATTTAATTACGTAATTGCTGAACTTTCTCTCAATTCATTAATGCAACTTGCTGGCTTTTTTAGTCACGTAGCCTCTACCAAAGAAAAAAAAAACTTATTACGTCAGCGTTGCCCAATATTCTCAATTTAAAAAGGGCACTACTGTGTTCTCTTCCAAAATCGAAAAGAGATCTCTTATCAGGCACTACACGTGGTGGCAGTGGTATAAAGTAACAATAAAAATTAGTTCTAGTATTTCGCTGTATACCTACCAATATTAGTTTAGCGAGCTGCAATAGCCTAACGCTTGCACTGATCTCCCCTTCGCGAGCTTATTTTTGTTGTTTCTATTACTGTGTTTATACTTTTTTCTTCTTTAAGGCAAAGACATGGCATAAAACGTTTGTTCAGTTCACGCAGAAAACCTGATCGAAAATTGGCTGGGAGTACGGCATTCTTTTTTGAGCTAGTTCTAAATACAAATTGTAGACTGATAGTCCCATCATCAACAAAGCGAACTGTTATCAGGAAGGTTGCAAGTTTAAACCCCATATGTAATCTGCTTTGAGAGGCCATGGAAAGTTAGGCCTAATGGTTTTCTTTTACTTGGGAAACAAAGATAACTAGTACGCACGACCTCACTTCCAACATTATTGTCGATTTGTAGATCTAAAAAACTTGGATTAATTTTATCTTCATCATGAAGTGTATTTTTGTTTTCTTAATATTGATTTTTGCAACAAAAGTTACTCCAGGAAATTCTGATTATTTCAGCTTTATTTCAAGCCAACGTAAGCAAATATTTTTTGAATGTAATAAGCCTTTAGCTCCGTTGTAGCTTGGAATGGATTCAGTTGAGTTCCAGATGAATCTCGTATTTTTGAGATTTATAAGTATCTTCTAGGGTTGCCGTTTTCTTGGCCTTTCATTAAAAAAACCGGGTTTTGTAAGCAAAGGTACTTTATTCTTAAGCGAAGTCAGGTAACTTAAAAATATCTGTTTTTAAGGTTTGAAGCTCTTTTTTATTCAAAAATAGTTTTCACGGTCAGCATCAATGAGACGGGGATCCAGCAAGTAAACTTGCAAAGTTTTGGGATCCGAGACTACTTCAGGGCTGTATTGAGTTTTGGTGAAGGTTAATTAGTCTCTATTTTGTTATTCTACTGTATGGTAATTTTGCAAGTATGAGGGGCCGAAATGGCTTTTGTACAGCCTTGAAGGATTTTTCTTAAAGACTCTTCAATGGTCTTCTCTGCACAGCCCTTCCTTCCTTTTCAAAGAGTGATTTTTAATTCCGATTGTGTTTCTCTAGCACTAGCCTCGGACACACAAGTCGCGTGTTCAGTATCCATCTAGGAACCTGGTGGTCGTGCTGTAATAATGGCAGACAACATTTGATGTATTTTCCCAGTTGGTAAACTAACCTAATTTAATTTCTTTTTTAATGCTCTGCAGTTTGTTCGCTACCACCAATCCCTACCAATGGGGGAATTAGCTTTGTCGGAGGACGTGGAATTCTGCGTGCGTCTGTGGTCAGATACAGGTGTGACGAAGGCTACACCTTACACGGCTCTACTTTTAATTCATGTAACAATAACAGATGGACACAAACAGTCCCCGTTTGTAGACGTAAGTATGGTATTTACACAGATGACTTTGAACTTGTGTTCATCTTGCATATCATACGAGCGTGCCCTGGTGCATACAATCGTACGCAGAAGCTACTTATTTGTTTTTATTGAAAATCTCTCACCATAGTTGATGTTTTTGGCAAATAGAAGAAACAAATATATTTGGATGTGCGCTTGCAGAGCGTGGTGAGTGGGAACGAATCATTTGCTAGCTTTGTGGCTCAAAGTTCAGACTTTGAAGCTTGAGTTCTGAAAATTTTGAACCAATACAGAACACATCTTTAAAACATTACAGTTGTGTTTTGTTAAAAGCTATAAATATGAAAGCAATGCTATGCTGAAGAATATGGCAGCGGCAAATATTAAAGGGATAAAATTGAGCGGTTTCAAAAGTTTTTGTAAACAAATGTTATTGAAAGTTGAACATGCAAATGCAGTTCAAAGTTTGTGACGTCAATAAAATGGAAATGTCGTTCAATAGACGAAAAGTGATCAATAGTGAGCAAAAGTTGTACTTTTTGGAACAACTCTTTCATAATTTCCCGGCTCAGCGGTACATTTGTAACAGAACACGATAAATGGAACCCCACAAAATAGACGATTAAACTGTTTTCTCTATCGCATCTAGCGCTCAAAATGATTTTTTCGATTACTAAAAAGTTTAATCATCTTTTTTAAAATATCTTATAAAAACTTTGTTCAACATACAAATTTACATTGTTCAATGACGTAAGCTGTGAAATGGCTTCGTCATTTTGTCATAATTTGATATACTCCAGTTTTGGTTAAACTTTTTCTGTAGAATAAATTGTATATTGACTGTATGAAAGCTTTTGAAAATTTTGTCTTCCTTTCGTGACGAGTGTTTAAATGCAGAAAATATTTCTCTAACAAACGTAGTACCATTTATTGGTTTAATTGCCAAGTAACCTCCAAATAAGAATCCTGGTTAAGCAGCTGGTCTAGACATGGTTAAGTTATATTATGTTGGCTACAACTTGTGGTCGATAGATAGAAATATACAAATGTTTCTTTAAAATATTTGTTTACCATAGATTGACAGCAGACTCAATGGCATTGGGTAGCGGCATATTTAGGAGATTGATGAAGGGCCATGTCTCCCAAAAATGTATTACAGCAGCATAAAATGTGAAAAGAAAAAGGCCATCATTTATGTTTAGAGACATGATTGGGCAAAATTTTTTGCTTTAAAAAAGTTTGTCTCCAAGAAAGAGGTCTACATTTTCAAAAAATGCTCCACCTCCCCAAATAATTATTTCTAAAAACGCCACTGTCCGTAAGGTCTTGCGATGCTTTCCGCTCGCTTCATTCGCGCTGGCAAAATAAACCCAACTGAATTGACATTGAAGCTGCGTTTTTATATTTTTAGGTACAGATCCATGCTTGAAGCGAAGCGTGTGTCCGTACAAAGCAACATGCTACCGTACAGGAGAAACTTCTTATGCTTGCGTGTGCAGCCGCGGCTATACAGGTGTCAGCAGGCCTGGACAGCCAGTACATAAATGTTTAAGTAAGTTTTCAAGGTTGTGTATTAGTTAATGGCTTTAAATTGTGGGCAGCTTGTCTTCAGTTTAAGAATTAAGTGGAACACAAGAAATATTTTTACAAATATTTGGTAATTTTTGAATATATGTAGCCATACTAATAGTGGATTTTGTGACATTCATACAAGGTGTGGTAGCGTTTATAATACCTCAATGTTTTGACAACAAAGACGAACAGCTGTTTTTTCACATTTTCGTTTCTTCGTCCAAAATGAATCTACTATTAATTAGCATCTACTTGGGTATAAGAAATCGCAAATTGAAAGCAGTGATTGCTTTGTGTATTGTACTAGTCGGCTCAGCCAGCGTTGTCTGCCAGGGCTATTAGTTAGTTATGTCGGATAAGAATTATCTATTCAGTATTCTGCGCTTCACGCACATAATATTTCTGGGATCAGCAACGATAAGTTGGTGCAAATGCGAGCATCCCTGTATTCCCCCAAATCGTTTGCCCTAGCACTACTTTGAGTTATTTGGTCTTACTCACTAACCCTCAATCAAATCATAAATTCTATCCGTTCTTTCCGATAAATGCAGGGTCACAAAGTAAACGTTGGAGCGGAGGCCCATGAAGGTTTTGTTTTAAAATTACAGAAACAAGTTGTCTTGTAGCATGAAAATGGGCTTTCTTTACTAATCTGAGTAGAAATATGATAGCCAGTAAACTAGTGAGCATTTTATTTCAAAACGTTTTGCTTTATACTGAAAGCATCATCAGTTATAATTAAAACGTTACCTAATAGGCTACGTTAAATTTTGTGAACTGTTGTACCGCTTAGATAACTAAAACTACCACGATTGTTATCCACATGTAGCAAAAGAATACTAATACAAAACGACTGTAACAACTGGACTACGAGAATTCTTATTGAGGTGATTTAAAATTTAAGAAAACAGTAGAAATTTAAGAAAACAGTAGTATAGTTTAGGTATTCACACTTCTATATTAAATAGTTACAGTAATTTACAGCTAGAACCAAGAAAATGGGTAGATTAGTTACGTGTTAAGTAAATAAATTGGGTGGACGTTTCATCTAGGTTCAACAAAGGCTTGTATTTTTGGATTTTTTTGATGCATAGTTTTCTATTGCTACAGCTGCGTCCGATTATTTCTGAGGAGTTCAAATCAATGCTGTGATTAGGATTCAGTATGAGGTGTTTTGCAACGTCCGATTCTTGATGAGGTTTTCCATGTGGTTTGTGGTCGTTGATTCTTGTGATAAGGTTGCGACGAGTTTAACCAATGTAAAATTGACCACAAGATCAGTTTAGCTGGTATACAAGTCTTAAATTGTGCAAGAGTGCTTGACCTTCTTTAAATTTGAAGTGATTGCCAATATTGTAAGTGTCATGAATTAAACTAAAGCGAAATTTTCTCCGGAGCTTTTTAGCTATGAATTTTCAAATTTCTTTTTTAATTTAAAGTGACACTTTGCCAAGATATGGAAGTCACAAAGGAAAAAAGTTTTATTTTCTTTGGTGGTGACTCCAAGATTATCACAATTTTTATCTGTAGCACAATTTAAAATAGAGCTTTCGGTTGATTTATGTCGCTTGTTAAAAAATAATCGCATTTTTTTATGACGTATTGACGTACCAAAGACGATAACCATTGCTTTTTAGTACAGAAACAATCTTTTGAAAATGTTTATGAATTACATTGTACGAGTTGCATATGCTATAAGCTCTGTACAGTAGACTCTTAATTAAATTTAGCTTGTGATGAGGGGAAACAAAACTTTGCCAATTGATATATCGCACAGTGTTGGTGGGTTTTCGGTAAGGATTTAGTTTCAATTTATGGTTGCTATCATCTATCCAAACATTTAAAAAAGGCATTTTGTGATCCTTTGCAATTTCGTAAGTAAATTATATGTCAACATGCATCTTGCTAAGCTGTTGATAAAAATTTAAAAAATCGTTTTGGTTTGAAAACAACGCGAAGCAGTCGTCAACGTGTCTATAAAATTGAATTAATTGTGGATTTGCCTTTTTCGTTTAATCAATAATCCAGTTCATGCACACATCAGTCAAAAAGTGGGGCTAAAGGGAATTGTGATTCTCGACCTAATTATAAAAATTGCAGGCTTCAGCTCCGCGTATGTTTTTGGCTTCCGCCGTAGGAAGGGTGAGCTGATCCGCAGCCCACAGCCCGGCTTCTAACGCAGGATTCCACAGTCCAGCATATACAGTGGGCTAAAGTGGATAACCTATCGACCAGGATTTTGTGCTAAAAAAGATAATTGTTTTCAATCCTACTTGATTGCACATTACAACTCGGTATTTTGTTCCACTTAGCTACACGTGATAAAATGCCTTAGGGGTAAAGAGCACTCAAGCGCAACATGGCTATGCTGCAAAGATTTTTAAAGTGGATACCAACAACAGTTTACCTTCTATAATCTCCGTGCTTTCTTTGTGTTGATAAAAATTTAGATTTAGACTGGTAGGTTATGCAAGAACTGTATTATCACAGCAATTCGCCAAGTTCAGTTTAGATCTGGCATAAGAACTGTATTATATCATCTAACTTAAACAAACGACAAGTTAGAAATAGGTTTTACTAATTACGTTTTCCTTCAAAACATTAATGGATAACAAGAACAGCAGCTACACGGTGCTATTTTTACTGAATTAGTACCAGACAGCATTATGACGACACCAATCAATATAACAAAACATTGCTTTTTTGGAAGCGTAAAAGAAAATAAAGAAATTAACTACGCTTAAAAAAGCTTAAAGGCTTAATCGCTTGTTTTTATTGTCAATAAAGCTTGAATTGTTAAACAATTATTTTTATCGATAGCAACTCTTTAATATCTTCCGAAAAAGCTTTCAACAATTTTTCTACGGTCAGTACTTCGAGGACATTTTAAAATCAATCATAAATTGCAACGTATTGTTGGTCCCTCAAGAGAATGAAATTTCTTGAAGTTGGTACGTCGGGTGCCAGCTTTCATTTAAGCAAATCACCGTTTTCCTCCTTCAAAAAATTCAAATTAAAAAATTCATCTTTGATCATGACGTCATAATGGTGTTACCAAACCCCTTATGACACTCACTCTTGAACGGAAATCAATATTTCTGCGCCCCTTAGTTTCGGAGGAGTTAAATCGCGCGCGCGCACACACACAAACACAACACAGGATTGTGCCTTATGATATACTAGCCAGCTCCGCCGGCGTCACCCACAGGGCCGCTTTTGGTAACTCCGGAGTTAAGAGCATCGGTTCAGATGGTTACGCCGACTTTACCCAATGAAAGTCGTGCAAAGAGTAAAGGAAAGTTGTTGGTTTGTCTGCACATCCAATTCTCGTTCCTAAATTAAATGTTTTTTAAAAATAAGTGAATCAAAAACATTGTGGGCAGTTAATCTGGTGGAGCGGCAGCGACTAAGTAGCGATTGTTCTTGAAAATACAAAACTGGTTTTGTAGTAGGAGTATTTCACGACTTATCGCGCTTCTGATGACTAAAATTGCACCTTAAAGCTTCTGGTTACGCCTTGGATGTATGCTTTCTGTTCATTGCTTAGGTGTAGCCCAGGGCTTCATGCATTTTCTTTAGTTTGCTAAAATAGCATAATTGTGTTCCATATGGTGCGAATTCAAACAAGGATGTTGTTTGCTTTTGATTTGCTCTTAACCCTTAGATGCAGGAACCTTTAAATCCACACCAATGCAGAAACCGGGCCTCTGAGGCCCACCTCTGTAAAAGTAGTATGTTTTCATTTGAGGTTGTGTTTGTTGGTTTATAATGGAGCATTTACACATAAAGTACCGTATTGTAGAAGTGTGTATTATGTATTTTGGTTCCACTGCATAACTTTATGTACAAAATCAGCATGAAGATCCAATTCAAAACTCACTCTGGAGACAAGCACACACTAAAATTACAAGCACAAGTTAACAAACGACTCAGCATTTTACGGACAATTGTTGCAAATGACAGAACTACGTTCCTTACACACGTTTTTGTTACATTTCTTGCGTACTATGGCATTTTTACGATCTTTTTTCGAAAGGCGATAGTGGCATCCTTTTAATTTGGTTACAGATATCTCTGAGACAGTCTCTACACATTTTCTCTCTACTATTTTTTTCATAAGACTAAAGCTAGCAACCAACAAAACAAACCGCTAGTGCTAGCGGCTTGTTTTGTTGGTTGCCGTGGAGAGGCTATAGGATCGTATACGAGCAATTCTATAACACAAAGCTTACTAACGATGTGACGTGAGTTTAACTTTTTAGCTACATTCCCAACTTAAGCAAAATCACGAGCATATTAAAAAGCGAGGCCAAAGAAGCAGTAGAGATTTTTTGTTAAAATCAGGTTGCGAAAACAAATAACAAAAATAAGTAGAAAAAGAGATATACTCCAAAATACATCGGAATAATATCGGTATAATATTGGAAAGCGATCGAGGCAAAGCACAAAACTGAAAGTCCAAGCGAAACTGGTACCCAAAAATTCAGCACAGTCTAATGAAATGGATGCCCCCTATCAGCAAAGAATTTTTTTCTGCATTAACCCACGAAAGCAATCTCGAATAAGTTGTAGAAGAATACCTGGAACGCCTGAGCAATATGTTTAATAGAGTCGACATAAATTCAAAACAAAAATTTTGCCCGGCCTCCCAGACCCATTCCTACATCTAAGGGTTAAACTTTCTTAAGTCTCAGCTGGCAACGCCTGATGTTCCCCAATGAAATGTACTCAGAGGAGTTCAAAGGAACCTTGTTTTACCCTTAAATTTTTAGCTTTGTAAAACTATTTTCAAGAAAAATAGCAAAAATTGTTTTCCCAAATGTGTTGCGATTTTATCCCGGCAGAGCTTGCCATCAGCTATGCAGAGGTAAAAAGATACTGGTTCAAGCTACTACGCCGGCTTCACTGCACAAACATATGTGAGAACATTAACAAAATGTTGTAAGAAATGAAGGCCGTAGTTTCTGTAACCGTAATGTTGATGATCTTACTCTATTAATCAAAACTGATAACACTCACAAATAAAGTAGAATTTCACAAACTATCACTCATTTTTTCCAAAAATTGGAAAAAACAAAGTCAAAAATAATGGTAAAGCCAAAATGGTGGGCCTATTAATGGTAGGTCTATTTCACATCTTGGTGCGCTCATTTTCGTATTCATATTTGTGATATTAAGTTCTAGCGCTAAGAAAAAAAGGGGTTATGGCTTCCCCCAAAGTCATGTACCATATCCTAATACCCCTATTGGGCTATTTTCAGGTAAATAATCCCACTAATCCAAATCGAAAAATTGTTAGACCTATGGCTTATCTTGATTTTTTCTTAAAGTTGGGATATTATTTTATTTATTTTTCTACTCTATTTTATATATTTATTTTTCTTAAACTTGGAATTTTACTTCTTAAACTTGGAATTTTAGGTAATTTTGCCTCTAATATCAACCTTCCACTTTTTTTGAATAAGGAATAATGTCATGCACAAACAGCTTATGAATTGAAAATATCATTCCACTTCAACATGGAGCATATCAGAGATTAATGTTTGCTTTCATTGTAAAAGTTGGTAAAAGCACAGCCGCTGCCTTCACAAAAATCGTGCTGGAGAGCATTGTGTTATCACAAAGGTTTTTTGAAGGCTTCATAAAAAACAATAGCTAAAAGGTGGCTTACAATCAAAAAACTTTACGAAGAATCGCTTCTTGCATTGTCAAAAAAGCTCTAAATTAGAAGTAGTTGATATTTTTTTTTTGAAAACTTTTTAACCGTCTTTTTACGTCAATACTTTTTGAGAAAATCGAAAAAAACAAATTTTGCAATAAAACGTTAATTGTGACCTCGTCTTCAACTCTAAAGAGATAAATTTTTGCAAGTTGGTAAGTTGAGAGCTAGCGTTTGTTTAAAAGAAAAAAAAACGTTTTTCTTTTTTAAAAACAAAAAATTTAAAAAATTAGCTTTTGTTATGACGTCATTATGGCATCATCAACCCCTTGTGACACTCACCCAGTGCCAGTGATCCATTGCGCCAAGTTTTATGCTTGTGCACCCCGTAGTTAGTTTCGGGGGAGTTGAAGCGTTAAATATAGCAGGCATTCTTCGCATGTCGAGTGTAACGATATTTCAACCAGATCGATTCGTTCTTTCGACAATTTACTTTTCAAATTTAACGTTTCGCTCCCCTTAGTTACCGGGAGCTTCTTCAGAAAACGGTAGGTGTTAGTAGTGTAACATATAAACTGTACAACATAAAAATATAAAGACAACCTGTATTACTAAACACTAAAAATTATTTACCAACAGGGCAGGCAATCACGTAATAACGAAAAACATTGTTGCATCACCGATACAGGAGTGGGCAAGTAAAAAGTGTTGTGAGATACATAAGACATCATTTATTGGAGACGAACACACTACAAAAAGTCGGAAAATTTGCACCATCATTGCGATTAATTACATTACATGAACAAGCCTTTTGATTTATTAAAAACTTTCCGCAACGCAATGCTGTGTATGTAGGCGAAACAGGACGTAGTGTTAGAACTAGAAAACGGGGACATGCTGATGCGGTCAAGACTTCTAATACTAAAAAGTCAGCGCTGAGTCAACATGTTATGAATTTCGATCATAGAATAGATTGGGATAATGTCAAAATACTGAAGTCAGAATCACATGCATACAGACGTTGCGTTGCGGAAAGTTTTTTGATAAATCAAAAGGCTTGTTCATGTAATGTAATTAATCGCAATGATGGTGCAAATTTTCCGACTTTTTGTAGTGTGTTCGTCTCCAATAAATGATGTCTTATGTATCTCACAACACTTTTTACTTGCCCACTCCTGTATCGGTGATGCAACAATGTTTTTCGTTATTACGTGATTGCCTGCCCTGTTGGTAAATAATTTTTAGTGTTTAGTAATACAGGTTGTCTTTATATTTTTATGTTGTACAGTTTATATGTTACACTACTAACACCTACCGTTTTCTGAAGAAGCTCCCGGTAACTAAGGGGAGCGAAACGTTAAATTTGAAAAGTAAATTGTCGAAAGAACGAATCGATCTGGTTGAAATATGGAGTTGAAGCGTTCGTACACACAGAACTCTATGTATTTAAAGAGATCTAAAGGGAAGTAGATTTAAGAAAACGAGGCACAAAATATACGCAAATGGACATCATTAAAAACTTAAAAAAGCTAAAGTCTATTTCCTGATTTAGTTTTTGTTTACTCTTAGATAAACAACAAATATTAATTATTATCAAGATTGCAGTGCATACTTTTTCCTGGCTGCACTTAACGTGTAAGTTGCACTTAGAGTGATTCTTCTGTTTTTAAACACGATTCTATTCGAACAGTAGAAAGGACTTTAAAACCTCTGTGATAAAAAGTTTTGCTGTGAACTTTATTGTTGATATGTACTGGAAAATTTAGCTTCTTAGGTCCTTTATCAGGTTTGTTAATATTGCAATGTCTTGCATTTTACTTCGTGTAGGAAACTGTCGAAACCCCGGATCTCACTATCAGGCCACACTCATCGGCAGAAGATTTGATGGTTACACAGAAGGAGATAAAATTACTTGGAGATGCAATTTCGGATTCACTGAAAAATCTCGTACAATTATAACACAAATATGTAGCACCTACGGATTTTGGTTTGGTTCTCGGCCTACTTGTTACAGTGAGTCGATTAACACAACAAGTTTAAAAATATTGGTACCGAATGGTATACATTCGGGATTTGAGTGTCACTATACCTCAACACTTTTAAAGCTTTTTTAGGTACTAAGTTAGGTTTGTGTCAAGAAAATAGAATTGCATAGGTTTGTAACATTGACGTAGCCAAAAGCAATTTTTTTGGGAAAAGAGGGTGTGGGTCAAAGATATTATTTGGTCTGGTGTTTCTTAAATTGCTGAAATATCTATGTTTGGGGAGATCGACATTTTCTAGTCCCAATTTTTCCAATTTGTTTTGCAAAATTATTGAATTGTTTTTAGAGATTGACGTTTTTTAGCCGTTATATCTCAAAGAAAGTTTCGTTCCTTTTTCGGATTCAAAAATTGGGGCATCGCGTCTTCATCCCTCCATTCTGGCTACGTCTATTGTTTGTAAGCTCTTCTGAACACCTATAATTAAGGGTGTATATACAAAGAACCTAAATTTGCCAAAAGCTTGGTTTGAAGACTTTTTTATGGAAAGTACTTCCCCTCCTCCAATTAACTCCCTTTCCTCTTTCCAAATCAATTGTTAAACACATCCTTGCTTGCCTTACCCTCGAAAAAGTGATTTCCACACTTTTTACAGGAAGTAATCTTTGCTTGCGGCCTCGAGCGCCGAAGAATGGCTTTGTCAATCCTTCTAGGAGCAATTGGATCAGCGGCGACGTCGCTCGTTTTGGATGCAACGCTGGTTTTCGCATTGTTGGTCGATCTTCCGAAGTTTGTGAAAGTGAAACCTCATTTCAAAATCCCCCGACTTGCGAAGGTAACAACATCAAAAATAAAACTTAATGCTGAATTTAGAAAGGCGGGGCACAGAATGCAATTGCATCGTGATCTGTGGTTAAAGCGACACCCTTCAAGACCTCAAACAGAAATTTCTATTCCTGAAAAAGATCTGAAAAACACTTCAATGAAATCAGAGAATTTATTTTAATAAATAAACATGAAAAACAGAAAAAAAAAGAGTCGTTTTCACTAAGTGGTACATCACGAGCTGATATATTGAAAGAGAAGAGGATAAGTAATTTTCTTTCTTAGGGATATACCCAGTTGGAACTCTACACTTGAAAATAGTGCAGCAAGAAGCCTTTTTTTAAACCAAATTATGAAAATCTTCTTCGAAGAAATTTTTGAGCGAACGGAAGAGAAAAATTAAAAAATATTATTCACAGCTGATAAACATTTAAAGGAAGTGTAATGTTAATCTATTCAATAAGCAATTTTTTTTATAATCGTTATAAGGAGTTTGCCTTACTTCTTCTTCCTTGTCTCTACTACTAATTCTCTCGACTCCACAAAAATCTTTAATTACGTCCAAAAACAGGACTTGAATGTCATATAAGGGCATAACAGTTATAGTTTTTTGTATTTTTAACAAGGCTTCAGTCCCCACTTTGAAAAAGCACGACTTGCTCTTGTTTAAACTGGTCTTTAATATACAGATCAAGATGAATGCGTTAACGGAAGCCATTCATGCCATGCAAATGCGACATGCACAAACACAGAAGGAAGTTTCGCTTGTTCTTGCAAAGATGGATTCATAGGAGATGGTTATAATTGCACTGGTGAGTAATCAGCAATAGTACGAAATGATAAAATAACAATCTTGCAATCGAGATTTTATTGCCTTCATTACTGAAAACGTATGATTGAACTTCGCTCTTGCCCCTCAAATCGGTCGTGAATCTTCACCTCGTTATTGTCATTAATTACAGATGGCAGCATCTTAACAAATTTTTTCTACTTTCTCTGAACAGTACTTTGCAACTGCATCCATATTCAACGTAATTGAATGGCTTTGCTAATTTTTAAAGACTACGCCGACTTTTGTAGTAAAAGCAAACAAGAAAAAGATACAAAACGCAAAATTGAGCGACAGGTTACACTGATCGTTTTGAGATAAGAACCTTCGGTTAGGACTAAATTTCGTGTTGGTAACTAAATATGAACACTACAAATATAATTTTGCTTATTTAACAATCGAGATGTAAAATTTTGAAAATAAGAAAGTAATCATTAGGGGTTTGTATCATCTATAGCGATTTTGCTACGTGTTTTCCTCAAAATCAAATAGTGTTGTCTGAAAATAAAGATTTCAATCAAAATTTAATGCAATTTCGGAAGTGATATTAAAAAAGTGTCACTGCTGAAAGGGTGTCTCCCCTGGGTACATCGTTCCTCGATACGTCTCTGATACTACCCAAACTGTGAAATATTCCGCGCTATTTATCGTGCCAAGTATGTGAAAAAACATATTTACGGGGAAAAGCGAAAGGAAAGAAGCTTTGTTCGGAACTACTCGTAGGTGGAGCCAGGTTAACAAGATAATAATTTTGAAACTTTTAAATATAAGCATGCAGGAAATAATTCCCGCAGATGATAGGCCCCCGGGCCGCATCTCCTAAATGAATAAAAGTTAAAATTCCAATTCGTTTGCTATCAAAACCTGTTGTCATGATCAAAATGTTGATACAATCACTTAAAGTTATTAATCCAATCAAGAGAGATGAATGCGGTTGAACTTTGTACCTCTTGTAAATCGAGCTTTATAACACTTACCGTGAGATAAAGTCTTTTTAACCCCAAATTTTTGGTTGTCATTGTTGTGAAAGGATTGTACAATTAAACCACAATATTTTTTTGAAAAAATTTGATTATATTGTTTGTGATTGATAAAATGGCTGGTGATGTTGATAATAACGTCCGGGTTTAAATTTATTGTTTTGACTCAGCTTTGAATTAGCACTGGATCAGGTCCTTGTACTTTAAAAAACGGTTTTCAACCGTATCCACAGAAATCTAGCATTCATGTCCTTTTACGACAGAACGAATGTAATTTTGTGAAAAAAAGAACAACATGAGTAAACTGCATGTAACATGAGTAAGCTCATGTTGTTCTCTTTTTTGAAATCAAGTAAATTTAAGCAAAATGCTGGGAAACAGAGAGATGCATCTTTGGGTGAAACTTGTTTTTAGATCATCACAGCTTGCTCGAAAGTTGGCAGATTTTACCAAATATGTTCTTTACGCATCGATTTCAATTATGTTTTATAGTAATCTTGAAAATTAAACAATTTAAAAGCTTTCTTCATGCAGTGATACAATGTGCCTCCTTTGCAGCGTATGACGAAATAAAACCAAATTTTTTTTGTTTTATATATTACCTATAAATCGTTTCACTAAAGTAGCTAAAATTAAGTTAGATTGTAGTTATGACCGTACTCTAGCGAACAGCCAAATAGAGATCAATTATTTAAATTATACAAATTTGAAAGTTAGCGGTCTTTATTAGCTGTAGGTATCTTAGTTTTTCTGATTCTAAGTTCGTTTTGTTTTGCCTTCAAAACAGTTTCTGTTTTAGATGCGGATAATTCTGGATCTAATGATGGTGGTGAATCTTACACCATTATAGCAACAGCAACAATAACTTCTAGTACAACCTACAGCTCTGCAACACAAAGTAAGGCGACCCAAATATAGCAGTTTTACAAGAGGAATGCATATAAGTTGTTGATTAGCTGTTAAGTCTATTTACTGGTACTAGGCAGTTATTTTTGTTCATTTGTATTGTTTGAGCTGCAGTCATGTTGTAGTGGCAATCATTTCTGACTTTGAACCAAACGTTGTGGTGTTCGAAGCTTCATAAATGAATTATTGAGATTGATTAAAAAGTCCATTTGAAATTAAAGTGATGCGTTGGTCCAGTGAAAGGACTGGTTCGAAAGCGAGTGTGTATTGATAGACATACCCTGAATCAAGACGTCTGAGGATGTGAAAACGCAAGAACAAAGGACGTAGAATTGAGCACAGAAAAATATTACCACCGCAATTTTACGTCTAAAGTGCAAAAAGTATTGATGGCCGAAGCGGGGGGGTAATAACATGCTCACCACTGTTTTTATACGGAGGCCTAGGGGCCCTATTCTATTTAGTGGTGCCTAGCGTAGTAGCTCAATATTAACCGATTTGTACCGTAGTATCCCAAAGCGTAACAGAGATGTTTCGATTGATTCTCCAACACGATTCTCATTTGTATTACCGATACTATCACTTACTTACTGTTAAATAAAAGAGGCAACTCTGAAGCATTACAAACAATTATTATCCTCATACTTCCGGCACTTGTTTCGACAATTAAATGCAGTTTGGAATGATTTTTATAGGCGCTCTTGCACTTTGTAACCATAATTGACCAGATTGACACAACGACATTTGATCTGCAAGCTAGAATAAAACTGGCCACTGCTTTTGGGCCTCCCTACTTTAAGAATGGTTCTGCCATCACTAGATTAAAGTGCTGGTAAGTCGCAAAGATTTTAAGCGTGAAGGTTTTGGCTTCCAATCGAATGGTTAACGAACCCACAACATGGCTTTTTTCTTGTGCTCTTCAAAAAAATAAAATTGATTTTCAAAACTCAGTTCAAGGTGCTTACTATTGTTAGATTGCATGCTTGTGATGTAAATGTATTGTAACAGAGGAGGCTTACTTGCTGCCCATAGCGGATCTTGACTCTACTTGCCCTGTGTTTAACAGTAAATTACTTCCCAGAAATGGTGGATCCGGGTAGGAGATGCATCCCCACGTTTGTCTTTCCAATTTATGATTCGCTTTTAAGTTTGTAGTGATTTAAATCATAAGCCTTATATCTAACAAGTGCCCCGTGCGGGTCCAACAAAGACAGGAGTTGTTTTCTCAATAATTTTTCGAAGCATTTAGTTATTTTTGATATAATTCAGATCAATGATTAATCTATATTTTTGTTACGCAGAAGAAGATGAATGCCATGACGGAAGTCATTCATGTCATGTAAATGCGGCATGCACAAACATTGGGGGAAGCTTCGCTTGTACTTGCAACGATGGATACGTAGGAAATGGTTACAAATGCAGAGGTGAGTGGCCACGATGTTTATCTCGATAACGAATGGTTGCATTGCAATTCCGTATCCAAATCGAACCCAGGTTCAACTGACTGTATCCAAATTTGGCATCTGTTTCTTGAGTTACAGCAGATCCTACGAAAGTAGCTACTTGTCTTATAAACCGAAATCTTTATCGAGCTTGCTGTTCAACGGGGTAGTTGTTTTTCATAAAAACTTTTCTCCATGACATCATGCAGTTGCTAGATTACATAATTTTATTACGTAATAGTTGCGCATTACGTGGGGATAGGTGTTGCAGCAATATTAGTCTCGAAGGCAAGCATTTTATTGTTTAGTGGCATGGGTTTTTCCTATACCATTTGAAAGGGTGTGTAGGTTTTGAAACATACACATTTCAGCCGGACTTACTACTTCATTTATTCAATTGCATAACTTCACGTTTCGTTTGCTAGTCTTTAGTAAGACTGAATCACCACCAGAGAAGAATGCTCGTTGTTTGTAACATAAATTTGGAGAAGTTTTGTTTAGTGATTTTTCTAAGGGTTTGACAAGCAGATTGCTGGCTTAAGATAATGCAATGCTTAAGATAATGCAATGTTGGCTTAAGATAATTTAAGATAATGCAATGCTTTGGCTGATCGTTAATGCCATTTCTTGTTCATACGACTGGTAACTTTGATCCAGATCTCTGTTGCAAAGATTTTCTTATATCTTTACTCAGCATATTGCTTGCTAATCCAACTTTGCCATCAGTTGAAACAAATTGCTTTGCTTTCTTCAGCAACTTGTCAACCACCAGCACGACCGGAAGGTGGCACTGTTGATGCATTTGCTCGGGATGTGTTTGTAGAGGGAGATGAGGTGCAGTATCGTTGCTCCGTCGGCTTCGAACTTGTTGGAAATGAGCGTGCAACATGCAGGAATCACACATTTGGAATTCCTCCACTTTGCAGGTATAATTTTTTTGCTTATAGGCTTATCAGCTGAAAATTGTTGTGTATAGCTCATTACAAATACTAGTTGACTAATGACCAATGCAATCTGCCATCTTTGTCAGGATGCAAGCTGTAAAGATGCGCTAACGACTCATATTTATGTCAGTCAATGCACACTGCACTATAGACAAAGATTACGATTAATCATGCAAAGTTTACCCACGCGAGAAGTCGAGTTTAACAACATAACGATTTGTCGCGATTAAGGATGTCAATTGTTTGGCGAAGAAAATGCAAAGGTCAAGGATGGCAGCTCCAAATGTTAAACAGAAGTTTGTACACAACGTATCACAAAAAACGTATCACAAAAAATATAATTTTCACTTTTTGTACGTAGGCTAGAAGTAGGCCACGAGTAGATCTATAAGAGAAGGTTTAAAAGCTAAACAAGACTAGCTTAGGCAGGCTGACTGCAGCGGTAGGTGGGCTAACAAAGTAGATATCTCCAATATCGTAATTAAGTCAGAAGTAGATTTTTGAGCCACCTAACAACTCTATAAATAATATAAAGACCTTTCTTTGGAAATAGCCGACAAAGTTTTGGGTTAGTCCCAAACCATTCTAAGAAAAACTCTTGACTGCCCGCGCCTAGATTAAGGCTAGATCCGTAGTTTTGATTTACAATTATTTTGTTAGCCTGTTTCAATAGCAGTATGGGCCTACATAATTTAATACGTAAGTATGGTGATGAAATGTCTCAAATTTATCCATGCCAGAGCAGAAAACAATCAATCAGTAATTTCATCTTGCCCAACATTGTCTAACAAGCCCATATTAATTGGCCTAAATTTGATAGCCTGTTTTCCTTCCTTTTTTTGCAATAGATGGAGTGAAAATGACTCTAAAACCTTTTGAGGCGCGCTGTTTTTATCGTGAGCTTGTAGAGTTGTCTGGTTTGCAAGCAAATAAAACAAAAACTTTGCAAAAAATTAAAACACAAAACTCTCTCGGTTGCTTTCCTGGCCTTCACAAGGTAGTATTACGTTTTTGTCACAATTCGAACAGCAAGCATTGCAATTGAAAAGCCAACGTCACTCGAAACATCATGTCACTATTGCCTCAAAGAATCTTTTGAAAATCTAAAAGCGGTGGAAATTATCCTATCTTTGTCATATCGTATTGTTGTGTACGTTGGGTCAAATAAACATATCAACGCAGAATTTAAAGTCGCTCAATTTTTGTATTTTTTTAGAGGCGAGATAAACATACCCTCGTTATTATTAATGCCAATTGTGTAGGCTATATTTAGCTTTGAAAGTTGGTTTACATGACTTAACGATAGCTTGAATTAAGTGGCAACCTCAGTTGGCGGCCTGCTTAGGCTGATCGTTAATGCCATTTCTTGTTGCAGACCCAGAGGTACTGAATCTACAGGAACTCCAATCCCATAGAGCTGGGATACCACAAGAAGTTGACAAATTATACTCTTGCATTGAATTTTGTTGCCAAGGAAGATGCACTGTATATACTAAGCTGTTATCAATAATTCATAAATCTGCTAATCAGTGTTGCTTGCATTATACTGTTGCACGGTTGTATTATACTCGTACACATATCATACTTGTATACACCATATCGTATTATATTGTCGTATTTCATTTACATTGCTAGAAATATAAACTGAAATTGCAATTTATTGCTTGTCCATCAAACCAGATGGGTGAGAATTTGTTCTCCTCAGAAGTACTTCTGTGTTTTTAAGCGCATTTAGCTCAATAAAAAGAGATTGATTGTAAACTTGTGCTTGAAAATCACATTTAAATTAATGTTTTGATATCATTGCATTGCTGGTTATAAGTTATGCATCTTAATTTTTTACGCTGTTGCTCCCTTTACCAATTCTATTTAATATCTACACTTCCAAAACAGATTTCAATAGGTCTCCACACGTTCATTTCTATTGTTCAATGGTACAAATTTGCAAAATTGGTGGTCATAAAATATCGATCAAAAAGGCCATTCCACAAAATTGTGATCGTTGGAGATCAGAAAATATAGATCTTCCAAAAAAAGTTATCCAATATAGCGACCACTGAGGTAAAGAAATTTACCTATCGTGGTGGTGGACTTTAACCCAAATTATATAGCGGAAGACCTCTTTGGTGACTTGGTGCAACCCTTCTCGTAATGATTTTTGTGACCTCAACTTCTTTGGATGCACCTATGAGCACTGATCTCAGCATAGAACCAAAGGGGCCATGCTTCACCAAAATGTTTTACATTCGATCGAGTTAGGCCTAGTAACCCATTTTCAAGCCAAACATATTCCTTGCATTGGAAAGATTTCACTTTATGGTATACACTATTTCACTCTTCACACTTTGGATTTCATGATCTACACTCCTAATACCGACCTCCCGGTTACTAGTAAATTCAGACTGGGCTTACTCGCAAGCAGCCAATAATTTTACAATCTTTTTCTGTTCATTTCGCAAAGTTCTTGTGGGAGGGAATCAATTTAAAGTTGTGAGAGAGCGCAAAAATGATTGGCTTGACTTATTTACAGGTAGGCGTATAACTTGTTATTTTGTTTATTTACCAGCCGGTTGTGCTGGCGTCACCAACAGTAATGTCGAGAATAACAATATTGGTTCAGCCTGCCAAGCCGGCTTCACCCACTGGGGAGTTGAGAAAACAGTAATGAACAATTAATGCTTGTTTTGACATAGTCAATTATCGTTGCCAAACAAAACTACAGATTTTTAAAAGGAAATTGAGTAAAAAGCATTATGGGGGATTGCGCGTAGACCACCATAGCCATGACATAGTGATGTCGAGGTTAACATCATCAGTTCAACGGACAAAGCCGGTTACAACCAATCGATAGTTGTAAAAGCACTAATAAAAATTTATAACTTTTTGACATAGCAAAATCTAATTTCGAAACAAAACTATCGTTTTTTGAAAGGGAATCGATTAAAAAACATTATGGGGATTGCGCATTGTCACTATACGTCTCCCGAGTTTCTAGAGTCCCTGGCAACGTCTGTGTGTGTGTGTGTGTGTGTTTACCCCTCCTCTTCCTTGGGATGGAGGTACGGCATGAACGGTAATTCAGGTTCATGCCGTCAACCTAATTGATATTAGGCTAGGGGAAAATGGCAGCCCATTTCGAACCAGTCATGAGTGACTGGTAGCCCCACCACCAACAAGGCGGACTGCCACTGGTGGGTACCCAAGAGTCGTCTGACATGCTGGGTTAGCAACTTCACAATTATAATCCGGTGAAGTACGGGTGGGGCCACCTGTCTGCCACATAAAGGTGGAGGCGTCCCGTTAAGTGCCTTGCCCAAGGACACAACAAGCAAGCTTGCCGGCTTGTTCTCCACACTATCCCTTTTTTATGCTGAGCGCCAAGCAGGGAAGCTGTGAATACCATTTTTTAAAGTCTTTTGGCAACGTCTCGTTTGCCCTGTTTTCAGCATAGACGTCCTTAAACTTAACATTTTTAACTTTTATTCATTCAATTCAGCAAATGCTTGAAAGACGTCGTGGAAAGGCGCCAAGACAATTGATATGCATTTTCCAGATTAAACTCTTAAATATTAGGCCCAATGCTTACGACTTTTCGCAACCCTAGGCAAATTTGTGTACGCAAAAGCCTACGACTGCGGATACGTTGCCTCGTTTGGCATGAACG
This sequence comes from Trididemnum clinides, assembly GCA_963675345.1. Classification (NCBI taxonomy): domain Eukaryota; kingdom Metazoa; phylum Chordata; class Ascidiacea; order Aplousobranchia; family Didemnidae; genus Trididemnum; species Trididemnum clinides. The sequence continues at coordinate 17,388,123 of OY776303.1, forward strand.
CAGATTGGGAAGAGGATATTAACACAAAGTAGAGCACTCATTGCTAAGTTACTGCAATTGCAGGGTCCCCGTCATTAATGTCGAGGTTAAAAATATTGGATCAAACGGCTGCACTGGCTTTATTCAACTTATATTGGTGAGAAGAATAATAGAAAGTTCATGTTTTTTGACATAGCCAATTATGGTTCTAAAATCAAATCGATTAAAAGCACATGATGGGATGTGCGCATAACTGCAATATTTCTCTCAAAGTTTCTCGAGGTACTTCCAACGTTTTGATTGTAATGTTTTCAGCATAGATGAACTTAGGAACTAGATTTGCTCACGATTGAAACAGCTTACGATTTCACAAATATTTATGCGTTTATTTGATGAAGTGCATGAAAGTATGAGTTACGTTATTAGATGTCTAGTGATTAAATGTCCGTGATTAAGTGTCTGGTGATTAAATGTCTGGTGATGAAATGTCGGTAAGCCCTTACTAACATCCACCAAACTTCAAACGTATACTCACCTTCCACAAAACTTAAAAAAAACTATCACCTATTGCAAAAAAATAACAAGTTATTTTAAAAGCTACAACCTATTTTAAAAGACTAAATGCTACAAACTATTCTAAAAAGTAACCATGAACTACAGCTTCTTTGTCCTGTTTCCCCCTTAACCGCTTACCGACAACCACCCAAGTTCAAACGTAATACCCCCTCCAACAAAACTCTCAACCTCTGCCCAATATTTTTCCCTACAATTTTCCCAGATGCCAGCTTTGCTCACGCATCAAGATCAATAGCATTGTTACAGCACCCAACAATAACAAATTTTTCATCAGAGAAAGATTCACGTGTACTTCGTGTAATGTCATTTATGAGTGCTCTTGTTTACTTTGTCCCAAAGCTGTTTATATTGGAGAAACTAAAAACAGTATCAGACAACAAATAAACGGACGCTAAAGTGATCGCAATATTAACAACAAACCTGTTGCTAAGCATTTCACTCTTCCTGGACATTCTATCAGTCATCTTCAAGTATCAATACTAAACAAACTACCTCGAACCGGAGACAACGACTAATCAAAGAACAAAAAATCAAATCCAAATTGAACACCATTCAAGAAGGACTGAACAAGGACTCTGGCTTTTTATCACATTGCTTTAAAAAAAACCATAATTGTCTTCTTGCTACTTCTCTCTTGCATAGTTATTTCTTTACTTAATTTCTCCTCCTCTACTTTCAATTTATTTACTTTCTCTATTTTAGCTTTATTTTATCTGTAAGTCTTTGCTCACGAATTTTTTCACTTTTTTCCGCTTTTTATCCTTTTCTCCGTTTATTTTTATTATTCTCCTATTTCATATTATCTCTTGTCCCTATTTTATTGTTTTGTGATGTCATAGTACATATACTTAACGCTTTTATGTATTGCCATAGTTATTTGTATTAATTTCAGTTCATTTATTGGTTTTCATTAAATTTGCCTGAAGAAGTGAGCATTCGCTCACGAAAGCTTGCAACAATGAATATTTAGTTCGGCTAGAAGTGTCAACTTTGAGTTTCATCTGCGACTTTAAAAGTTGGCACGGATATAAAACCTTCAAATTTCATCAAAATAGGTTTACAAAAAAATATTGGAACCTGGTACAATTTTTGTTGAAACGATTCCATTGTGGCATGGTGAAAAAGCTCCAGAGAATAACATTAAACTTTGAGAGAAAATTAGTGGTTTTTTATCAGCATATTACATACAAACTAACTTCATACTGCGTAGACAAAAAGTAGCCCATTTGGACGCTTTTTTTTCGGGCCATTCTAGGTTTAATGATTAACGCTTACGTTAATCATTAAACCAAGAACTTTTGAAAAAAAATCCCGAAGGGATTTCTTGCTACCTACAGCTGACCAAAAACTTCTAACGTAGGGAAAAATCTTTTTGAGTGGCAGCCCCGATGCACAACAAATATAATGAAACTCATTTTTGTGAGGATTTAAAGCAAGCACTGTTTTAAACATATGATAGTCAGTCTTTTAGAAATCAGTCTGAATTTTATGTTGTGTACGTTAACGTAGCCAAGGAGTCCATGCGTTTCCCTTGGTTTGGAAGTATGACAAAAGTGTCTTTTGTACGGTGCGATTTTACACAGGGATGTTGTTTTCTTTTGATTTTAGTTTAAACTTTCTGACATCCCGTTTACTACGCCTTATGTTTCCTGCTCTCTTTTTGGGCGTAATCAGGGGAGTTGAAAAAGACCTTGCTTTTCCCCAAATTTGTAGCTTTAATTCCATGAGCTCTTATGAAGCTATTATCAAGCAAAATACATGTAGCAAAAATGTTTCCTTCAAATATAGTGCGATTTAATCCCAACAGAGCTTGCTATCAGTTTCCAGATAGCACAGAACGTCATTATGACGATGGATTTTTCGTCACCATGGTTAATTATTGGTTAAAGTTATTAAGTAAGGCTATTGCGACCTAAATTTTACGCAAAAAAGTAAACAGTACATTTTGAGCGTCAGTAAAACGTTATTTTGACGTTTATGTCACGTTAAAAAATGAATGTTGCATTTTCGTAGTCACTAAACCTTTATTTCAACATCGATTTTAAGTTAAGAATAAACATTGTCATGGCGTTGATTACAAGTTAAAAACTGAACATTCCACTGCCGTTGTCATTAAAACGTTATTTCAACGCTGAATATAATATAAAAATAAAGGTTACGTTTTAGTTTTTATTAAAACGTTGTCATAGCAATGGTTTTACGTTAAAAGTTTAACGGTTCTTTATGGTTATAATTGAAACGTTGTTGTAACGTTTATATTTAGTTATAGTTTGAAAATTACATTATATTTTGGTTTCCATTAAAACGTTAATGAAATAATGATATGAAGTTAAAAAGTGAACTTTACATACAGATTGCCGCTAAAACATTATCTTAATATTTCGTTTAGGTTGAGAATGAAATGGTACAACAACATTTTTTGCAACTTTTCTGAAGTGTTGATTAAAAGTTTAAATTGGACGTTACAATTTGGTTGTTACTAAATTCTTACTGTAACGTTGATTTCTAGTTAAGGTTTGAAGGCTATATTTTGGTTTTCATTTTGGCTACTTCGTCTTTGCTGAAATGGTGTTTAATTTCACAAAATTTCGGGGGTGATTTCTTTATTTGAAGCGCATTTGTTGTAAGTAGGAAAGCAGTCGAAGAGTCCTTTCGAGATCTTACTTAGCCACAGCAACAACTTTTTACCAAATGACTTTAGTTTTGAGGATACAGTGATGATGTTTTCCGATAGTTCTTCAAGACTTGAATTCAGTGAATTTAATTTGTCAAATAAATCAGAAAGAAATGCCACCTTAATCCACCAGATCTCGCATTGAATAGAAAATCCAAGATTTGTTTTCAGCTTCAAGAACGAAATCAGTTCAGCCTTGAGTTGGACGACACGCTTTAACACTTTTCTTCATGAGAGTCAACGAAAGTTGGTGTGATACAGGAGGCATGTGTAGTCTGAATCCATCGCTTCACAGAACTGAAAGAAAAGTCCGGAGGTAAGCGGTCGAGTTTTGATAAAGTTTACAATTGTAATTACTTGATCCAGAACAAACATCAAATCTTTTGGCAAAGGTCTGAAGGCAAGAACTTCTCTGTGGATCATGCAGTGAACAACAAACTTATTTGGATTTTTTTGAAGCACAAAAGTGAGAAATTCCTTTCCACTTTCCAGCATGGAAGGGCAGTCATTGCTGCAAACACTGACACAGTTTTTCCACTGTAGTATTAAGAGCAAAACGTTTTCGTTCACCACATTGATAATATCTTCGCTTTTGGTCCTAGTTTGTAAGTCTTTGCAAAAGAAGTCCTCGCTGACACGGTTTTCATCCTTAACCGAATAAAAGCCACCAGCTGGACTTTGCCGCTAATGTCAGTAGATTCATCAACTTAAAGAGACCACAACAGGGACACTTTATCGACAGGTGCTTCAAAGCGTTTGCAGATTTGATCTCTTAAATCTGACGATAAGTCTTCACTTCTGCGCGAGATAGCATTGTTTAAGAAAGGAACTCTCATAACTTTTTCGGCGGCATTGGGTCCAAGGATAGTCTCAACAACTATTGCTAAAGCTGGTGCAATGACTGATTCAGCCTCTGTATGAGCTTTATTGTATTTTGGTAGCAACTGAGCAACCTTAGAGCTTGCAATCAATCCCTTTTCTAGCAGCTTTTGGTAGTTTGTACATTTCTTAGCTCGTTTACTTTGTTGAGCCCTTATGTTTTCGAAGTAGTCTTTTGGTGGCTCTTTTACAGCTGGATGTTTCGTTTCCAAGTGTCTAATTTGCTTGGAACAAGTGCCTCATTTGATAGAGCTGAATTGCAGATCAGACAGAATGGCAATGGATCTTCTTCAAGTTTCGAAGATATGAAACCATACCCGATGTAATCTTCTCTGTGTCTTCCTTTGGTTTCTTGCTTTTTATTCAACGCTTTCACAGTTTCATACTTGCTAACACATTTTTCGATGAGTAGCAATGAATATTGCTTGTTGACAATTTTAGATTATAAAATATAAGCATACAATGTAATATAAATGTTATTGTCCGGGTAGTCTTGGAAGGCGGTTGTCGAACGTGCTACATAGAATATAAAAATATAAATAAGACACACCAATTATTATTATCGTTAACAATTCCAGGACTGTTTTGGGTCTGAATTTTAGTCATTATTCATCATGGAAAATTACATAACTTAAATAGCTGACACTTCTTGTTGTCAAAATGTAGCGTTCTGATTATTTATACAATATGCATTATTTATACAATATGCATTTCTTCAAATCTGTAAGACAAACTTGAGGGATTTTGCGAGGTTGTCAATACGCTGTAATAAACTATCTATTTTATCTGCACACACCACTGATGAACTCTACGCTACTAAGAAAGACATTAGAACTTTCAATGACCAGCCATTGTTTGAGGCAGCAAATAAAATTCAACTTTACTTCGATAAAGCCAGCAGGAATAGTAATTATTTTAGTTACAGCTTATCAGTTATCCATTGCAGCAGTGGTCAATCGTAATCTTATTGTCATGTGAGGCATTGCTTGTAGAAAAAGAAACTTTTCTCACCCTTCTATTATGCTTTAATTCATCAGCTCAAAGATAAATTATAACCGTTTTACGAACCGGTCATTTTTGACCAGTTCGGGCTTATAGCTAGACGTGCAAAATGCTCCATTTACAAAAGCTATAAAAGAAAAATTGTTTGACTTACCAAAACATCATCCAAAGTTAGGAAAAGTCAAGGAGTATGAAAAATCAAATAGCAAAAATGCCAGAAATACGAAGCGTCAAAATTTAAAACCGGTCAAAAATGACCGGTCCGGGCTTCTAGTGTTAATATGATCTCATTATTGAAAATACATTTAGACACCAATAGAAAAGCTCAATTTGTTATCAATCCGTGTTTATTACTTGAAAAATGTAGTGGAGCGCACGATACCCGAATATTTTACTTTTGAAACTGATTACAGACTATCTTGCTGTGTTCTTCGTAAGTGGTGTTATGACATCTACTGCAGGTGAGTCTGTACTTTTTGTCCTTCGATCTCGGAGAAAGAAATCATTTCTTGCGCCCTAATAGACGATGCTGGGTGATGCTTTGAACAGCTGGAGGTGCCTCTGGTAAAATCCCGCAGCTGCAAATGATTTGTTTCACAACCTGAGGTGTTTGGATGTCACCAATCTGCGCGTAGCTTGAGGAACAATCAGCGATATAAATAGTTCTTTCATAGGGTCAATATGACCGCAAACAAATAAAATGTGAAATTTACAAAAAAGGCAAAATTGAAATTAAGATTGCATGAATGGAAAGAGTTAATAAGAACTTGCAGAGAAAATACAAAGCGAGATAAAAGCTTATAATCGCAACCTTTTGAATATTTAGCCTATCAAATAAGCCTGGGTTCATATTGACCCCATGGTACCAGAGCAGGGTTAAGAGTATAGGAACTAAGGCCTACATTTTCTACAACTTTTCGTTGCTGGTCTCACAAATGTTTGTGCGGTAAAGTCGGCGCAGTTGATACGTTTTAACTCGATAGGGCGATGGCTTCACCTACAGGGGTAAAATCGCACCACACTTAAGGGAAACAATTTTTACTATTTGTTTGATAACAGCTTTATAGAGCTAATGGGTCAAACCTAAAATTTTAGGAAACAGCAAGGATTGTTTTAACCTCCCTGACCACATCTAAGCAAGGAGAAGCGAGCATGTAAGATAATGTGTAGCCAGCAGGGACTTGAGAAAGTTTGAGGGAAAATCAAAAACATATCTTCACTATGTCAAATCGTACCACGTGGAAAATATTATTAATTTTTTGCTTTATAGAGCTACTGGGATCAAATCTAAATATTTGGGAAAAGCAAGGACTCTTTTAACTCTTCTGGGAACGCCAAGCAGAGATAGAAAAACATGAAACATAATGCCTAACCAGCAGGGGCTTGAGAAAATTCGAGGAGAAATCTAAAGAAAATACGTCACTGTGTGAAATTGTACCACTGAAAAACATTTTTGCCATTTGGCTTGCACATAGTTCAATATCAGAAATGTGTTCCCAACTTCCAAACTCAGGGAAACCCAAAACCCCCTTGGGATGACATAAGCAATGAACAAAGCACATACATCTGAAGCATATCTAGGACCTCCAAACCAGAAATTCTATTAGGAAACTAGTGTTTTACTAGTAGTTTTGCTATTTTTACTAGTGTTTCGTACTTTCAAACTTAGGGGAACGATAGGCCTCCTTGGGTTCACATAGGCGATGATCAGAGCACACAGACCTAAAGCGTAGCTAGAAACTTGAGATCATAAATTCTATTAGGAAAAAGAACGCACCAAGTCGTAAAAATCTTATGTGCAGAAAAAATAAAAACTTTTTGTTACTGTCCACTCAAGTTCCCGATGAAAGCGAGATGGCTGCCGGCGCTGCCGGCTAAACCCATGTATTAAACCCCGACGTCACTGATGGGGAGAGCCTGCCGGGCGGGTCGGCAGAGCCGGCTAGTGCTTAAATAAAGGTACGTCAATGCAAGCTAAAAATATAAATACTTCAAAAATTTAAAATAACTATTAAAAAACCCGTGCGTTATACCAAAAACTGCAATTAAATTCGTAATCAGCGCTCCAAAATTTTCCCAACACTTTTTTCAAATCTTTGGGGCTTTTTTGTGCTGCACATTGTTGTTGGAATAAGAGGCAGCGTGGAGAAAAATGCAAAGCCGAAATCTGTTTCTGAGTAAGTAAAATAAAGTGATAAATTATTAGCCGGCTATGCCGGCGTCGCACGCAAAGCTTTTGTCTGTGACGTTATGGTAAAGAATATCAATGGAGCTGGCTGCGTCGGTTTCACCCAAGCAGTAATTGTGAGATTATTGATACAAAGTTGATGGTTTTGGTGCAGAGCAAACCACAGTTCCTAAACCAAGTGTACTTTATAATGAAATCGAGTAAAAACCATGATGGGAAAGAAAAACATAGTTCTTGTTCCCGTTTTTCCGATTTTTCTTTTTTTTTTATTGAGTGGTCTACGGAGACAAAATTTGTATTGAAAAGTGAAGATAGCGTCAAAACAGCAATCGTTTTTACAAAAACATGAATAAAATATCAAATGATAGGCCTATATCATGACTTGATGCCCTTCTTTAAGTCCTTACATTTGTGACTTTAACGTTCTGCCTGCTTCTTTGTCCTTTGTGCTTTGTTCCTTGCTTACGCTTAACCAAGGAGGCCAAGGGGGCTTTGCCTTTCCCCAAGTTTTGGACTCTGATTACAACAGGCGCAATGAGCTATTTTCAATCAAAGTAGCAAAATGATTCTCTTACGGTGCGATTTCTCTCGGAGATGTTGTTTTGAATTTTCCTTAAGCTTTCTCAAATTTTGATTACGTTTTATATGCTCTAATTTCTCTACAGGCGTACCCTACGATGTAAATGGGACCTTGCCTGCTCCAGAATCTTTAGCTTTGGCCACGGTAGTCCTATTTAGTCGTTTTAAACCAAAAGAGCAAAATTTGTTTTCCCCTAATTCGGTGCAATTTCATCCAGGCAGGATTGCCTAACAGGTATTTAAAGATCAATTCAAAAATGAATGCTCAGTTAGTTTTATAGCAAAAACATTGATGAGCACGTAATCCGAAATGCGTTGTAAATAAGGTGCCACATAGTTTGTGTACCCTATTAATCGAAAGTGGTATAACTAACAAACAGCCTATCATTTCACAACTCTTTATCGTTCTTTGCGATAAGTAAAAGAGGAGGAGAAGGGCGCCAAAGTAGGGTCGTTTCCAAAACTACAAACATAACCTGTTTTGTGGTAGACCTATTTAATCACTTGCTTTGCCATTTTCGGTAATTATATTTGTGTTATTAATGCAGTAGTTCCCAACCTTTTTTGACTTACGACATTTTGTTTAAGTGATGAATAACTTGTGGCGTCCTGTAGCAAGCTTAGGCTATAGCAATTTTTCTAAGAGCTTTTATGCCACTCTGAAAATGTATTATCAAACACATAGAATGTATTTCATGCTTGGAACGATTTATTCTAACAGTGTGAAATTTGTGATTCATTTCTATCCAAAATACTGTGCACAGCTTCAAAGAAACAATAGGAGCAAGTTAATATTTACAGCAGTTTAATAGTCTAAGTGGTTATGCGCTGCCTACCCATCGCTACTCTTACTTGACTGGCTTAGCTTAAAAAATGCATATGAGCTTGAATATTCATACACGATATTTTCTGACATGAGCATACTCATGACCAAGCAATAAATGGCAATTGCAGCAAAAGCCGATTTCAGTTTTATTTATGTGAATTTCTTGGCGATTTAATCGGGCGTATGCCAACTATACAAGTTGCTAAGGCACACGGTTTTGAAACAACAGCAGGTGTATTTTTCAAACAACCTTGCAGGCCACTCTATTGCATTAAGTATTACAGCCACTAAATTTCGGACTTACGCAACAGTGGCAGCTTTTTTGTTTATAAATTAGCTTGATTAATAAGAGGGCGTACTTGATTTTCAGCGCACAGCCAAGATTTTCTAACATACGCCCAGATGCCAAAAACCAATCAGTCTGAACTTAAGTAATGAGCTTCAGTCTGGATCTGAAATTGTATTGATGACAAACAAAAAACAAAATAATTGGAAAAAGGTATTAACTTTCACGTTGACTTGTAATTTAAACAGCACTCCACGTACCGGATTAAACACTAGAGCTGGCAGCAATATTTTTGCCATGTCTCGTGGCACTACAGAGTACTGCAAACAACACTCCGGTTGGCAACCACTGGCTTAATTGCTTGTTGCACTGTCGATAGAGTTCAAATTGTTAAAAAATAACTTTTAACGAGAATTACTTCTTGCAAAAGCGTTTAACCGCGACTCGACGACTAGCACTTACTGAGCAAATAAAGAAAACAAATTTTACGATCAGTTGTTTGTTTGTTTGTAGTTACCCCTCCTCTCCCTCTGGATGGAGGTACGGCATGAATGGCAATTCAGGTTCATGCCGTCAACCTAATTGAAATTAGGCTAGGGGAAAGATTGCAGCCCATTTCGAACCAGTCATGAGTGACTGGTAGCCTCACCACCAACAAGGCGGACTGCCATTGGTGGGTACCCAAGAGTCGTCTTTTACAACATGCTTGGTGGGCAACTTCACAATTGTTATCCGGTGAAGTACGGGTGAGCCACCCGTCTGCCACATAAAGGCGGAAGCGTCCCGTTAAGTGCCTCGCCCAAGGACACAACAAGCAAGCTTGCCGGCTTGTTCTCCACACTATTACTTTTTTATGCTGAGCGCCAAACAGGGAAGCTGTGAATACCATTTTTTAAAGTCTTTTTGTATGACTCGACTTAGGGAATGAACCCCAGGTCTATCGACTGCGATGCAGACGCTTTCATCACTACACCATCGCGCCGGTCTTTTACGATCAGTCGTTAATTATGATGTCGTGTAGTTCCCAACAGTGTAAAAGAGCAACTATTAAGTCGAATGCTGGGTTTTGTTTAAGCAAAAACCGATTTTTTTCCACCATGAAATGTAAATTCAAAAAGACTGATCTTCAATTGTGACGTCATCGTCATCAACGGTTTTGTTAAGGTTTGGTTCAGGAAACCATCAAGAAATTTGGTGAGGCTGCATTTGTTTATCAAATTATTCGAAATGATTTCTAAACAGATTTTTTATTACTGCATTGGCAGTCACAAAGAACAATTAGTACTACCGGTGCTGCACATACAAAAATTACAAGACAAATTTTTTATTTTATCTTCATCAAACCGTTCATGGTCATCAGTAAAAACATAGGCTTCTTTTTCGCCATCTGCATATTCTACGGTCTTAAGTGCTCGCTTTGTCACTCTCCGCCTATCCTTTGCTTTTGTCCATTTTTGAGCAATCTCTAGCACGCCGTTCTCATTAAGCTACTCTGGGCCGTTCATTGAAACATTTATCAGAGTGTTCAAGGTAACGTTAAGCAGCCGGCTTCGTGCTTGGTACGGCACAGAGTTGAAAATCCTCCTTCCGCCAGGCTATGGCAAGTGGAATAGACAGCGCAACGAAGTAAATCCCGTACAGTTCAGGAAACATCTCACGAAAAATTTTGCCTCGGATTATTTTGCCCCAAACTGCATCAACATTCTGGCAAAATTTGAACTCTGGGAGAGTCATTCTATCCTTTAACGTTACGCAGTGGTGGCACTAGCGGCGCTAAAAATAATGTCCGCTATCAGAGCCGCTAGAGTTGCGTTTGCACCGATATTGTCGTCGTGAATTAACGGAAATAGTAGCGGAGGTTACTTTTTTGTACAATAGCGCTAGCGGAAGTTGCGCTAATTTTTTCAAATGTAGTTGCTGCTAGCGCTAAGTCCGCCCCAAATAAATAGAAATATCATTGTATCGAAAGTGCAAAATATTCCAAAATTACAAGCTACCAAAGTGCATTTTCCGACATGAATTTTTAAATGAGCATTTGCGGAGAAGTCACAAAAAGACAGCAACTCTGAGAAGCAATTAGACAACTTTTTCAAAGTTGTCTAATAGCGGGTTTTCAATCTTGAATGTGGTGTAGCTCCTTCGCTGTGTCTGTGGAAGCGAAGGCAAAGCGATGCGCATGGCAGTACACCTTGTAAGTAATCAAGTTTCGTTCAATCAACTTCTGGTAGAAATAATTTCGACGGTCTATCATTGCAGGAGACCCATCACCTGTAAAGCGACATGCTTGCTGAGATCAAGATCGTAATCGGCAGCAACATCATTCCAAAATCGGAACAGGTTGCAGCAGATGCTCTACGAGCGTCATTGCGTTCAATATCCAAAAATGATGATGCCTCGCATCCTTTTATTTTGATGTACGCCTACTGAATAAAAGTAAGGTATTCCTGCAATGTAGCAGTAACGGTTACCTCGTTGACCATAGTACCCCAGCCTGAGATATACTTGACATTACAAACAATGCGATCCTCAAATATTGAGATGAGCAAAATGAACTTGATTAACTGCAGTTGAACTGATATGGCGCAAGTCGAGAAGCCGATCATTATAGCCACTATGGCGACCTTACGAGGTACAAACTCTGGATCATCGATGTTTTGCTGAAATCATGTGGGTGACTCATAAACATTCTCGTTCTGTTCGTGCGCTCGGTATTGTACTGTATATTGTTATTGTAAATCATTCGTTGACCTCAATATCAAATCATTCGTTGGCCTAAAAACTGGTCATAAACGGCACGATATGTCGTGCAAAAATAGCTTTGCACCGCACGATCTGTCTAATTTTTAAAATTTAATTTTGGGAAAGCGAAAAGATTTCCCTAGTTCGAAGAAAAAGTTTTTTGGGTGATGTTTATATCCTAATTGCAATCAAATTATTTACTTATTACCTAGCACGAAATTTCAGAATTGATTATGATGAATGGGCAAGGCTTTTGCCAGTACTGCACATATTTGGTGTGAAGAGAATTGGTTTTGGACGTCAATTCAATCAACAATTCAGTTGAGCCAAAACTTTTCATGATTGTTCAGATTTGACGTGAAATAAGAAAATGCTATTTAAACAATTCAGTTTTTCAAACGTAAAAATACAAATTTTATGGGATTGCAGAGAAAATTTATGGGACCCATTTGGCCCCACAAAACTAAAAACAATGATTGTGAGGTCATGAGCTCAGTTATGGCACTTTCCCCGAAGTGGTGATGAATCGTACCAGGTGTCGTGATTGTAAATTTGCATGAAAGCATTGGGCACGTGCCCCTCAAAAAATTATATCGTCTTTTGCAAAAACATTCTAGCCTACTCCAAACGTTCAACCAGATAATTTGACTAATAGTCACAATCAACCGAAAATGTGGGGAGGGGCTACGTGTAGGGGAAGGATAAAAAGTTCGTCCCTGCTAATATTCTTGAGTGTACAGCGGTATGGCCGAGTGGAACCTCAAGCGATAACCAGGATCCAATGTGACGAATTCCATTCGATCCAAAGCTCGTTTGATCGCACGACTTTTATTTCGGTTAGTTGCTTTCGAGCTGTTGTATTTAAGTCGAGAAAAGTTACACCAATTTTTAACTGCTGGGGCAATACTTATGAAATTGTAAACTTTTTCCACGACTCAACTCAAGGGATAACCGAAATGGAAAATTTAAGAAAAGAAAGTTCAGACTTGCCAGAATCCTCAGTTACAATACAATAGCTAAGAAATTTTTGATACCCGTTGAGTAGAGGGGCATGATGCTGTGGGGAATGCTTTGTCGGATTTCTGTGTGTTGGTGTTGTCGTTGAGTTCAAAGCTCGTATCTCGTGGGGTCTCCGTAATGCTGTACAAGTTATTAAGATGTTATTGCCTGTGGTTTTGGAGTCGCTGCAGCAAATTAGGACCTGGTCAAACGCAGGGAATACCAGAAGCTTGCTAAAAAACGTGGATTTCGAATTTGTTATGGTATTATATGTGATGTCATCAGTTTTAGAAGTAACTAAGGTTTTGTCATTGAAACTGCAAGCTGTTAGCAATGATATAGTGGAATGCCATGCGCATATCGATGTCTCTGATGATATTCTGAGGACTATCTGATTGGATCAGAATGAATAGACACGTGTATACAATGACTATACTAAGCAAGCCAAAAGTTTTGCATTGGATCCTGTTGTTCCGCGCCTGGCCGGAAGACAAAAACATCGACAAAATTATCGAACCAGCGACCCTAAGCAGTGTTGCTTTCAAGCAGTGTTTGTACCGTAATTGGACTTTGTGCTTTCTCAATTCGGTGAATGCTTAGCTAGCCGACACAATATTGCAACAAGTTTGTGCTCGTTGGTTCCTCAACACTTGGGAAAAATATATTTAAAGACTAAAAACCAGATCTTCTCTTTTACGAAAAATTTTTGATTGGCAACATTTTGGATAGTCTGGATAACGAAGGCGCAGAAGTCAGATTATTGAGACGAAGTAGAAAGATCATGAAGTATTTTTTTTCAGATGCTTCATCGACACTTCAAAATTGTTCTGAAAATTTTCCTTCAACTAAAATCTTGCTTCAAATATTTATCACTTCACCAGTTTCAACTGCCAGTGGCGAAAGTTCATTTTCAACTCTTTGTTATTCAAAAGTTACCGCACAAGCACCAAGAACCAAAAAAGATTAAACAGACTTTCCAATATGCGTGATCGCCGCAGATTACTGGGAGACAAACTGTTCGTTACAGAACAAGAGCTGGATATATTTGCAAGAAAGAAGGGCCAAAAAAAGTGTTTATTTTATAAAGAATGTTAAGATAAATTCTTTTTTGGATTAGACTTTGATTCATTGTTATAGAGTGGACCACGTAGTTGTGGTGTGACAGCCCCGGGTGCAAAAGTTCAATGTAAAAATTATGTGCCTTGCAAAAGTCTGCCTGTCCAAATGCTAAATTACTATCGCGTCGTTCATTGGTACTTTGACCGGTAGGGTGGATCTAATAAGCTACGAATAAACAATAAGCAGTGTAGGCAAACGGTTAATTTATACACACTACACGGCTTACCCTAACACAAGAATTCGGTTGCAATATGAATTTATTAAACGATTAGTCTTGGATGCCGGCGACTCTGCCACATCTTTAGATAGACCATAGATGGACTGAAACAGCAACCACAGCCTAACGTAGTACATTTTTGCCTTTTCGATTTTTGTTACTGATTTCCGACAGTTTATTTAAGGGTAAAGTGTGATTTTGCTAGCAAATGCCTATTGACTCAGCTTTATCGATAAAACTTTTATTGTTCCCTGTTTAGTAAATCATATTTTTTCTCAAACTATGCTTTTGTTTCTGTTTTTATTTACTTCCAAGAACTATCTATATGTAGTGTTTGTGCTCTGCCTACGCCTTTGCTGTGGTTTTTGTTATTGTTTCTTTGTCTGTGCTTGCTCAATTAAAGCCCTGCTTACAATTTGGCTTAGCTTGGTGAGGCTGAATTCACTTTTTGCTTTTCTTATGATGTAATGAACGCATACCCTTTGGCTTGGCCTGGTGAGGCTGAACTCACTCTTTGTTTTTCTTATGATTTAATGAACGCAACATAATTGTCTTATGGTGAGAGGCAAGGAGGTAAGCCTGGCTTCGCTTTGCTTGCCAGGGGCGGAAAAAACCCTAAGACATCTGTTGTATGTTTCGGCTGCTTTTTTCGTTGTTTTTCGGTTTTTTCTCTTACTTTTCATCGGTGCATTTCGGAAAATAAATATACAGGGTGTCCGTAAAGTTACTATACAGTCTTACAAGTTACTATACAGTCTTACAAGTTACTATACAGACACCCTGTAATATATTAACAGTACAGTAAGATATTGTATTACAATATTTATTTGTAACAAAAGAAATAACACCTTTATGTTTATAAAAATCTCAGAAAATACATGTGTTACATCCGAAAAGACTGTAATAATCAAGGCAAACAATTTCTATGACAAATATTCAAATTGGAGGCCTTCAGCTTCAATACATTCTCGACAACGTGACACCACACTATGACAAACTTTGGTACACAAGTCATGATCAAGGTGGGCAAATGCATCAATAACAAATTGTCGAAGATCTTCAACACTTCTTGGCTTTCTCGAATACACAGAGTCTTTGATGACTCCCCAGACAAAGAAGTCCATTGGCGTTATGTCTGGAGATCGTGGAGGAAATTCAATGGGCCCTCGCCTGCCGATCCATTTATCAGGAAATGTCTCATCCAGTAAATTTCGGACAGCTGTAGCATAATGGGGTGGGGCTCCATCCTGTTGGAAGTACAACTTATTGAAATCTGGTCGTTGTTTCAATGCCGGTACGATGACATTTCTCAGTTTGTCCAGGTACCTTTCTCCTGTAACAGTTCCGTCGAAGAACTGTGGACCCACAATTCCATCAGACGATATTCCTGCCCAGACAGTTATTCCAGGCTGGTTCAATTGGGACGTGATCGTAAACTGAGGATTTGTGTCACTCCAATAAACACAGTTGTGACGATTTACGTGTCCCGAAAGTTTGAACGTGGCTTCATCAGTCCACACAATCTCGTCCAAGAAAGTGGGATTATCCTCACACATCCTGACGAACTGTTCGCAAAACTGAGACCTGCGATCAGGATCATCCTCAAGAAGTCCGTGAATTAGGCGCGGAATGTATGGTCTCATGTGGAGTTTCGTGAGTATTTTACATAGAGAAGTTCGTTTGATACCAATTTCTGTACTAGCACGGCGAAGCGATTTCTTTGGGCTTCTGGCATGTGCCTCAGCAACTGTAGTCAAATTTTGTTCAGTGCACACACTTGGCCGACCAGAACGCGGAGCATCGGCAACTGAGCCAGTATCATCAAATTTGTCTCGAAGTTTATAAATAGCCAAACGTGTTGGAGGATCTGTATTAAAATAATGATTCCAATCACGAATTACATCCTGTGCGTTTTCTGTTTTCCAATATCGCTTCAAAATAAATTTGCGCTCTTCCAAAGTTAGCTTGCGTGGCATGCTTAATTAAATAATGCTATAAAACTACAACTATAATACAATAAATAATGCTTAATTAAATAGACCTGTAAAAAAATAAATATTAAATACAGTATAATACAATAAAACTATATAGTAACAAAAACTATTTCATATAATACAATGAAACTGTATAGTAACTTGTAAGACTGTATAGTAACTTTACGGACACCCTGTATATACGCACCACTACTACGACTCATTGAAATTATAACCTGCAAGCCTAATTCTTGCATTTTTGTCAAAATTGATTAAGAATCCAACAAAATGAGTCCATGACATTTTCAGACATAAACTATATAAAAGGATGAAACAATGCGGTAGCAGTAATAGTATAGGCTTCCAAATACCCTTCCCGATCTCAATAAGAAAGAATTATGTTGGCTTACCTCTGACCGTAAATGGTGAAAAACAGTTAATCGGCTTACAGTTACTTAACATATTTAAAGTCATGTAACACCAACATTTTTTTCTAGATCCGCTACTGCATGTGAACAACAGTTTTCTGCTTGTGTGTAATTAACTTGCGCTGCAAGCGCTTAAACGTCCGCAAACGTTATTCCATTTTGCAGCAGCTATTTTAGGCATGCACACTGTTTTGAGTAGAGCTTATTTGGGTTGTGTGCTAACAGTTGGCTTTGTTTAATTATTCTCTTATATTCATATGCGTAGAAGTTGTTCATGTTAAATCATTAGAACATTTTTATTTGTTTTAAACCAAATATATACAAAGTATATTACACACACACACACCAAATTGCACTTAGTGGTATAGATGAAATTTCTTGGCCATAGCAAAAAGAGGCCATTCCTTCCCCAAAAAAGTGGTGCCCGATACCAAAACACCTGTTAGGATATTTTTAAGCAAAACTTATTCCTCTAGATACAATTTTACGTATTAGTAGGCCTATTATGTTATTTTGATTTTTTCTTATCAATCATGGAAAACCACTACATTTAACTATGCATCTAATCCAAATTTTTATTCTTTCAAATGAAGAGTGCTCTTTCAAAAGAACCCTTAGAGGGCCCAAAAAGCTACCGCCCCATCTCTTTGCTCTGTGTCCCCTACAAGATCCTCGAACGACTGATCTACGTTCGTATTGAACCTATTGTCGACCCCCTGCTCCCAGGCGAGCAGGCTGGGTTTCGACATGGTAAAGCGACAGTGGATCAAGTTGTCTTACTAACACAAAATATCGAGGATTCTTTCGAGGCAAAAAAGAAGGCCGGTGCTCTGTTTGTAGATCTGACAGCTGCATATGACACTGTCTGGCATCGTGGCCTCACCTGCAAGCTGCTGAGACTTCTCCCGGATAAACACATGGTTCGTATGATCATGGAACTTGTCCGGAATAGAAGTTTCACCCTTACTACCGGTGACAGCAAGCGAAGCAGGTTGCGACGTCTGAAAAACGGCGTCCCACAGGGATCGGTCTTGGCACCCCTTCTTTTCAATATCTATGTGTACGATCTTCCTTCAACGGCCTCCAGAAGATATGCTTATGCCGATGATCTGGCACTGTTATACTCTTCTGATGACTGGAAGGACCTGAGGGGATCTTAAGCCAAGACATGACTACAATCTCAACATATCTCCAGACTTGGAGGCTACACCTCAGCCACACTAAAACGGTGACGACGGCCTTTCACCTGAACAACAGAGAGGCCAAACGTGAGCTTAATGTCTACAACAATGGCAAACGCCTGCCATTCTGTCCGGTCCCTACCTATCTTGGAGTTAAACTGGACAGATCACTCACGTTTCGTCACCATCTTGAGGCATTGCGCAAAAAACTAACAACGCGCGTTGCACTGATGAGACGACTTGCAGGCTCAGGTTGGGGCGCTGGAGCTAAAACACTGCGTACAGCCGCCCTATCTCTGGCCTACTCTACTGCGGAGTACTGTGCACGAGTTTGGTGTCGCAATGCACACACTCGCCTCATCGATAGTGTTCTCAATGACGCATTGCGCATTGTCACTGGATGCCTGCGTCCAACTCCAACAGACTATCTACCTGTCCTCGCAGGTATCCAGCCGGATGAGCTTCGCCGATTAGGAGCAACGCTCTCCCTGGCATATCGTGGCAGTCTGGACCCTGGCCATATTCTCCATGAATTATTGGCTGGGTCCACACACGGCTACAGAAAGAGACTAAAATCTAGACGCCCCTTTGTGCCCGCTGCACGGAAGTTACTGCAAGATCTAACTGAATTGGATATTCGTGAAGCTCAATGGACTGACTTGAAATGGAGCACGGAATACTCGGAGTGCTCATCTGATCTCCGTGCTTTCATTCCTAGGACAAGCACTAGGCCAATGAGGATGGGCCAGCCCAGATCACCATGGGTCAGGCTCAACCGCTTGCGGGCTGGTGTTGGGTGTTTTCAGTCGTTCATGCACAAATGGGGCCTTGCTCCTACATCGAATTGCAAGTGTGGCGCTGCAGAACAAACCGCAGAACACATCATTCTGACATGCCCCGTACATCGGGCACCTACAGGAATACGTGGACTGACGGTTTTGGATGTCGACACACGATGCTGGCTGAGTACCATCACTGCCAGCATCTGAAAATGTGGATCCCTTCCAAAAGAAGAAGAAGAAGAGTGTTCTTACTCACAAACAGACGATTGTTTCACAAACATCCATTCCGTTTTTAGTGCGGGGAGAGGTAACTAATTTTAATATGGGTGAATGCCAAACTGCTTCTAAACTCGATTTCCTTATTGTTAAATCAAAAGGGGCGGTATCATGCTATTTTTTGAAACCTGTAGGAGCTTTTATCAAAACTTTACATTTCGTTTCACTCTGCAACATGATATCAATATGTCTTAAAAGTTACGATTAGCCAGACGAGCGACACAGGAGTGCGAAAGTATTCTAACGTGGAGTCATCCATAGTTGAGTTATTGCAATTTTCATATTTGCCAATGCATAAATAAAAAAAGAATTGTACGGGTGTGTTAGTATTGTAATATACCATTCTGCTGAAACAGACTGCATATCAGCAATTTGCATTTGCTTCTATAGCCGCAGTGGATAAAGAGAACAGCTGTGACCTGCTGCAGTTTTTAATGAAATGGCACCAGACAGTATCATGACATCACATGGATTTTTGAAGATTTCAGAAAGAGAAAGATAAAGAAGAATTCTTAAAATTAGAAAAACCTTAAAACAGAATTGCTTTATGTTTTGTCAACAAAGATTTAATTTTTGTGAATTCTTTTTTTCAGAAGCACCATCTTATTATCTCCGAAAAAAGCTTTTATTCGCGTTTTTAACATCATCATTTTTTGAGAAAATGCCAAAAAAAGTTTTTTAGCCCAGCTCAATTTTCACATCATCTTAAACCCTAGAAATGCGAAAATTTTGTTCGGTAGCAACTTGGAAGCTGGCTTCGTTTGAGCAAAAATCCTTTTCCTCTGACAATAAACGCCAATTAAAAAAATTTATTTTTTAATATAACACCGCCATGACGTCACCAACCTTTTATGAAATCCTCCCCAAGTAAGTGATCAATCGTGCCGAGTGTCACGTTTCTAAATGCAGTAGTTTTGAAGGAGTTAAGGCGTTACACAGACGTGCATAGACAGAGCTCTATTTGAAGGCTGGTTTTCATTGGGCGTAAATTGCCAGCTAAGCGTAAAAATTCTGTGTTCATCTATTCAATTTTTTGCTCGAAGCGTTTTTCTCTGCTATTTAACTTGAAATAGATAATTCAATAAGCTAAAAGAATATCCAGAGCAGTACTTTATTAAACATATTAAAGTTAACACAACAAAACTAACACAAACAAAATACGCCGAAGCTTTTCGTGTCCTCTCGGGGACTGAATTGGGGCAAAATAAATCTGCAAATTCAAAGATAAATTTAATGCTTTAGTACTGGACACTGTTGAAGAGAGTAGTATCGTTTTAACGCTGCGCCTCTGAATGGAACACGTCAAGAAGCGCCTTATTCCTTGTAAATGACCAAGTTTTATGTTCTGTTTAATTAGCGGGGCTTCCATTTGCTCGGTTTCTGTGTTAAAACGGCATTTTTCTACAATGTAAAGTTTTGTTCTGCTGGCATTGTTTTTGTCTACAGGCTTTGCACTGATCACAATGAAATTAGTGGCAGAGTTAAATAAATTTTGATTATTGAAAAGATGGTTTTCAATTTTTACAAATAGTTATCTCGTCTCCATATCGATGTATGGCGTTTCCTTGTCACAACAGCACGTGTATTGATTGACAGCATTCAAACAGAAAAGAGTGGGTAGAGGAAATTCAAGGTTGAAATACAAGATTATTTTTTAAGTTTGGTAGGCTATTTTTGTATCGTTACGCAGTCTGTCACAAAACAATGCAGCAATGCGTTTACCGAATTTAATAGATGAGGTATCAATGTATGGAAGGGCTAAGTAAGAGTTTTCGTTGGGATATTGTTAGGGGAGTTGACGGGGGACTGTTGGTTATGGTTGTTAAATTTAATCTTAAGCCTGTAAATCACATTTAAGATAAAAGATATTGGGTATCCGTTCCGTTTAAAAAAGGTATAAAAAATTTAATTTCGGTTTTCAGTAACGAGTCATTTGATGAATATAAATACGCCCGATGCATTTAACAAGTAATAAGGTCTCATTTCCAGGACAAAAGCGCTATGCTGTTAAAATGAAAGAGAAAACCAGTAAAAGTTGGTTTGCAATACACACAAATATGCAATTCTCCGTCGCAAATCGTTACTTCAACATCAAGAAATGGTGGTGTGGGGACTGAGGCCTTATCACATGTGCTCCTCCTCAAATAAACTTTCCTCACATCTTCTTGCAGGTCTTTGCACAAGTTTCACATGTGGGGAGGCCTCAGACCCCTTAGCTTTGGCGTGTTTTGTTTATGTTAGTTTTGTTATGTTGACTTCAATATATTTAACAAAGTACTGTTCCGGATATTCCTTTGGCTCATTAAATCATGGAAGAAATATTTCCCACCTATCCGAAATCTATTGAAATAGATAAACAACGAAGTTTTAGGCTACGCTAGTAATTACGCTGAATGAAATTCAGCCGGGTCTGCCTGCAGCCCTCGTCAATGCTACCAGTCAGTTCTCAAGTTAAAAATATCGATTAAGAGCCGGCACGTCGGCTTGACCAAATAACATTTTTTAGATCGGAAACGAAAGTAGATATAAATGGCGCCATCCCCCCCATGCCCCTAAATTCCGATCATTCACTTTGAATTAAGAGAGGTCTTACTAGCAAACACTCTATTATTTCACAATTTTTATTTGTTCTTTTCAATAATTTTAGAAGCTCAAAGTCAAAGTTAGATTGGGCGCCGTAAGTGTTTTTGTTTTAATATTGCAGAAATAACTTTCATCTTGTTGATGTTTCTTAAAAAATCTTTCAACCACGTTTCTATGATCATTACTTCTGGAGAAAATGATGAAAACAAATTTTTCACTCAATCGTTAACTAATAAAAATTGGATGCAGTTGTTATATCAAGTGCTAGGTTTTGTTTAACCCTTTGACGACCTTTGGTACACATGTGTACCATGATTGTTGATTGGTATATCATTATGACGTGATAACCAATTATCTGAAATCCATTATATTTCCGTTGTTACCAAACAATTGCGGCATTGTTTCAAATTTTATGAATTAAATTCTTATGGTCCTCAAAGGGTTAAGCAAAAACCCGCTCTCCTCCATCAAAAAATGCGAATTTTACAATTTATCTTCGATTGGGATGTCGTGAACTTCTTTATGACACTTTCCCCAAAGTGGTGATCTTTCGCGCCAAGTTTCATGTTTGTACGCCCAGTAGTTTCAGAGGAGTAAAAGCACACAGACGCACAAGATTGCACTTTATTTTGAATAGTATGGACTGGGTTATCATTTTGTTTTTATTTCTAAGAAACGTTTTTTTTTTATTGCGTGCTTATTTTGTCTTAGAAAACGATTTTGTTCGAAAAATATGTTTAAAATGTGGATCTCCCAAGAAAAAGGTCTATCCCATACGTATCAGTAAACTTAAGTCAAAGAAAAAGATCTTCACCTTGAATTGAGTGTTAAATACTTATTGTTACGGCAAAATCAACGTTTTACCACAGTGAGCATTTTTTTCCAGGCGGTTGGTAACCTGAGTAGAGATGAAGGTGCAACTAGTCGAACTGTCGATGAAGGTAGAGTTTAAGAAATTGCGAAATGGCCTTACTGCCGTCACATCAGTAACCACTCATAGATGTCATGGCAACAAAAGCCATAATGTGAATCCAAAAGTGTAAACTTAGAATCAAACTATGATTCGGTCAGCCGTGCCCCACGCTTGCTTTTACGCTTAGAGAGCTGACTTTGCTAACTTCAGACCGCAAGTTTGTCGCTCAGAACATCGAGCTACGATTCCGCCAAAATAGTTGGGTCAGCTCGATAAAGAATAGTCAATACATTTACACTACAAAGTATTACCGGTAATAAAAACTATATGGTGTAGAATTCTTTTGAATATCTGTATTGAGACAAAAATTCGGTAATTCTGCTGCATTTTTTTCACTTGCGATAATTCTTAAGCAAAGGCATATACGACGCCCGGCAAGATATTTTTCCCAGTGCGTGGGGTGTTCTTCCTCCTCCACCCAAAAAAGAATAAATATCATCACAAAATATTAGTAAATTTCAACTTCGATAATGTAAAATTTGGCTCCAAAAAGACAAAAACTCGGACTATGGAGCGAAATCGTGATACGAAGCACGTTGGCCGGTCTTAAACTCGGATTCGTTAACTGTCGAGATCTTGCAACGTTCAAGCTTGCAAGGGGATAACAACGCTGTATACATCGAAAAAGTATTCGGTTTCAGTAAGCTGCCTCAACACTGCGATTGCGAGCACTGGCCTAGAACAGGATATTTTTTCTTTTGCAATAAGCCCTTAGGCATATAGGCGGCTTACAAATAGGCTGTTAAATTATTACAGCAGGTCAATTGTATCAACTTCTATTATTTGTATAGGCCTTGCCCAGTGTTGCCAAAAATTTGAGAAGAATAAAGCTAGAGTTAAAAAAAAATTTGGAAAAGGCTACATTCAAAAAAACAGTGCTACACAAGGGTAAATTTGTTATGCCATTATCGCAATAACAGGAGACAAACATTGCTTTCTTGGCAAATAGTAGCCCTTATCAGCAATATTTTTACTTGAATATTGGAGTATTTTGGAAACAACGATGAATTACCGGAGTGAAGCAGAGAATTTTCCCGATCTTGAGAAAATCTTACTTGAGCCGACTTTGCTTCGAGGTTGAGAAAATCTTATTTGAATAGAATCGCACGTGCGACAGTTGTGATTATGAAAGCGCAGACGACGCATATTCGTGGCCTTTGAAAAGTGCCAAAAATCTGTTATTTTCGTGACAAATTGCTTCAACTTTGAAACGTTACATTTATCTAGCGTACAGGTATGATTTTCCACTTGATTTTTTATCACCTTTAATTAAATTACGTAATTGCTGAACTTTCTCTCAATTCATTAATGCAACTTGCTGGCTTTTTTAGTCATGTACCTTTTGTGATATTTTCATGTCATGTAACCAACGAAAAAAAGTTTATTACGTCGGAGTTGCCCAATATTCTCAATTTAAAAAGAGAAAAAAAACCGAAGAGAGATCTCTTATCAGGCACTACAGGCCGTGGCAGTGGTGTGAAGCAATAATAAAAATTAGTTCTAGTATTTTCGCTGTATACCTACCGGTACTATTTTAGCGAGCTGCAATAGCTTACCGCGTGCACTGATCTCGTCGTAAGCTTATTTTTGTTGTTTTTATTGCTGTGTTTGCACTTTTTCTTCCCTAAAATAAAAACATGGCATGAAATGTTTGTTCAGTTCACGCAGAAAACCTAATCAAAAATTGGCCGGGAGTATGGCATTCCTTTTTGAACTAGTTCTGAATACAAATTGTTGACTGATAGGCCCGTCACCAACAAGCGAACTGTTATCAGGAAGGTTGCAAGTTTAAACCCGCATATGCAATCTGCTTTGAAAGGCCGTGGAAAGTAAGACATAATGGTTGTAAATATTGTTACAATATTTGGCAACATTTAATGCTTTAAATCTAGTTTTTGCGTAGCCAATCTGTGATTCGAACCCGCGTTGTGTCGTTGTTTTGTGTGTTTCACTCAAGGTATCGTTTTTTATTGATTAGTCGTTGGTTTGGCAAGGTTGACCTTCAAGCGACGCAGTAGTAACTGCCTTGTTAACACATCTTTACATTACTCTCAAGTAGACACGTTGCAAGAAGGATTACATTGTTTGTAAAACCTGCACGTTTGAGTAGAAGTCAAAGGACTATCAAAGAAAGCTTGTAGATTCCAACGTAGAGAAAAGTTGGTTGAGCTGTTTCTTTGTCGATTTTTATTGTGTGGAGCTGTAGTAAAGAAGGTACTTGGGGTTCAAAATAGTTTGAAACCGCTACGCCGCTACAACGCTACGTCGCTACAACGCTACATCGCTACAACGCCAACGTCGCCGAAGCCAATCCATCTGTTTTTTCATTTCTGCTCATCACTTTCATTATTTCGGTTTTCAATTTTGCGTATTATCAATAAAAGTTTATCAAAGAATTTATTCAAGAAAGTCAGACAATAACAACGTGACGAGACGAAAAGTGCGTTTCATCTATTTACAACTTCAGCTTCACTGCAATCTGTCTCGGGTTCGGAGACTACCCCAAGGGTCTCTGCTCCACGAACCCGCTACAATGGTTTTCTTTTATCTGGGAAACAAAGATGAACATTACGCACGGCCTCACTTCCAACATTATTATCGATTTGTAGGTTCAAAAAACTTGGATAAATTATATCTTGATCATGAAATGTATTTTTGTTTTCTTAATATTGATTTTTGCAACAAAAGTTACTCCGGGAAGTTCCAACATATTCAACTTCATTTTGAGAAGACGTAAGCAAATATTTTTTGAATGTAATAAGCTCTTGGATTGGTTATAGCTTGGAATGGATTCAGTTGAGTTTCCAGGTGTATCTTGAATTTTTAAGATTCATAAGTGTCTCCCAGGGTTGCCGTCTTCTTGGCTCTCCCGTAAAAAAAACGGGTTTTGTAAGCAAATATACTTTATTCTTAAGCAAAGTCAGATAACTTTAAAAAATCTCTTTTCAAGGTTTGAAGCTTCTTTTTATTTTAAAAATAGTTTTTGCAGTCTGCGTCAATTGGACGGGGATCCAGCAGATGAACTTGCAAAGTTCCGGGATCCGAAACTACGTAGGGGCTATAACATGTATTAAACTTTGATGAAGGTTGATTAGTTTCTGTTTTTTAATTCCATGATAATTTTGCAAGTTTAAGGGGTCCCAAATGGCTTTTGTACAGCCTTGAAGGATTTTTCTGGAAGACTCCTCAATGGTCTGCTCCGCACAGCCCTTCCTTCTTTTTCAAAGAGTGATTTTTAATTCGAATTGTGTTCCTCTTATACCAGCCTCGAACTCACAAGTTGCGTGTTCAGTGCCCATCTAAGAACCTGATGGTTGTGCTTTAGAAATGGCAGTCAACATTTGATGCATTTCCCCGGTTGGTAAACTAACCTAATTCAATTCGTTTTTTATGGACTGCAGTTTGTTCGCTACCACCAATCCCTACCAATGGGGGAATCAACTTTGTCGGACCTCGCGGAGCTCTGCGTGAATCCGTGGTGAGCTACAAGTGTGACGAAGGCTACACCTTACACGGCTCTACTTTTAATCAGTGTGACAATAACAGATGGACACAAACAGCCCCCGTTTGTAGACGTAAGTATGGCATTTACACAGGTGACTTTAAACTTGTGTTCATCTCGCATATTATACGAGCGTGCGCTGATGCATACAATCGGACGTTGAAGCTTCTTATTTGTTTTTATTGAAAATCTCTCGTCATAGCTGGCGTTTTTTGGCAAATAGAAGAAACAAATATATTTGGATGTGCGCTTGCAGAGAGTAATGAGTGGGAACGAATCATTTGCTGGCTTTGTGGCTCAAAGTTCTGACTTTGAAGCTTGAGTTCAAAAAACTTTGAACCAATACAGAATAGATGTTAAAAATATTGCAGTTGTGTTTTGTTGAAAGCTATGAATATGAAAGCAATACTATTCTGAAGAATTTAATAGCGGCAAATATCAAAGGGATAAAATTGAGCGCTTTCAAAAGGTAATGTGGACAAACGTTATTGAAAGTAGACCATACAAATGCAGTTTTAAAGTCTATGACATCAATGAAATAAAAATGTCGTCCAATAGGCGAAAAGTGATCAACAGCAGGCAAAAGTTATGCTTTTTGGAAAACAACACTTTAACTATTTCCCGGCTCAGTGTTGACGTTTGAGATAGAACACAACAAAAGCACTGTGTCGGAAATCATACAAAAACTCCAAAACCTGTCTGAAACAGAGCTGTAACCAGAGAGGGTTCAAAAGACCGGGCGCCCCCTTTTAACCATGTTATCACATAGCAGCCCGATTAAAATTTTTGTGTACTTTCAGTCCAATCAATCTGCGAAAATACATGGATCAATCCAAAACAAACTGTTTTAGAAACCAAACCCTTTGAATTTGGTAGTTTTTGTACTACTCAAAAACATACTAGAAGTTTACCAAAATATATTTTGTGGAACCCCACAAAATAGACGGTTGAATTGTTGTCTCTAATGCACCTAGCGGCGGATTTTTTGAATATTTAAAATTTCCAACATCTTTTTTACATATCTTATAAAAACTTTGTTCAACATACAAATTTATATTGCTCAATGACGTAAGTGGTGTAATGGCCGCACCATTTCGTCATAACTCAATACATTTCGGTTTTGGTTAAACTTTTTTTGTAGAATTGATCGTATACTGACTGTATGAAAGCTTTTGAAAATTTTGTCTTTCTTTCGTGACAAGTGTTTGACAGGCAGAAAATATTTCTCTGACAAACGTTGTACCTTTTATTGGTTTAGTTGGCCGCTAGCTTCCTAACAAGAATCCTGGTTAAGCACCTGGTGTAGACCTGGTTAAGTTGTATTGTGTAGGCTACAACCCATGTTCGGTTGATAAAAATAAACAAACGTTTCTTTAAAATATTTGTTTACCATAGGGTGAACACAGAGTCGCAGACTCGATAGCATTAGGCAGCGGCATATTTAGGAGATTGATGAAGGGTCATGGATCCTCAAACGGCAACACAGTAGCAAAAAATGTGAAAAGAAAAAGGCCATCATTTATGTTTAGAGACATGATTGGGCAAAATTTTTGCTTTGAAAAAGTTTATCTCCAAGAAAGAGGTCTACACTTTCAAAAAATGCTCAGCCCACAGAAATAATTATTTCTAAAAACGCCACTGTCCGTAAAGCTTGCGATGCTTTCCGCTCGCTTCATGCGCGCTGGCAAAATAAACCCAACTGAATTGACATTGAAGCTGCGTTTTTTATTTTTAGGTACAGATCCATGCTTGAAGCGAAACGTGTGTCCGTACGAAGCAACATGCTACCGTACAGGAGAAACTTCTTATGGTTGCCGATGCGGGCTCGGCTATACAGGTGTCAGCAGGCCTGGACAGCCAGTACATAAATGTTTAAGTAAGTTTTCAAGGTTGTGTATTAGTTAATGGCTTTAAATTGTGGGCAGCTTGTCTTCAGTTTAAGAATTAAATGGAACACAAGAAATATTTTTACAAATATTTGGTAATTTTTGAATATGTGTAGCCATACTTGTGGTGGGTTTTGTGACATTCATACAAGGTGTGGTAGCGTTTATGATACCTAAATGTTTTGACGAGAAAGACGAACAGCTGTTTTTTACATTTGTGTTTCTTCGTGCAATATCAATCAACTATTAATTAGCAACTACTTGGGTATAAGAAATCGCAAATTGAAAGCAGTGATTGCTTTGTGTATTGTACTAGTCGGCTCAGCCAGCGTTGTCTGCCAGGGCTATTAGTTAGTTATGTCGGATAAGAATTATCTATTCAGTATTCTGCGCTTCACCCACATAATATTTCTGGGACCAGCAACGATAAGTTGGTGCAAATGTAGGCATCGCTTTACGCCCCCAATCCTGATTGCCCTAGCACTACATTGAGTTAAGAATGGTCTTACTCACGAACTCTCAATCAAATCATAAATTCTATCCGTTCTTTCCAATAAATGCAAGGTCACAAAGTAAAAGTAGGGGTGGGACCGTAGTGGTTTTTGTTCCAAAAATTACAGAATTAAGTTTTCTTGTGCTACACTTAATTTACGATTTGATTTAATCTCATCGTGATAATATTTGTGACACTAAGTTCCTTAGCTGTGAGTTTCTGACTCGATGCCGGAAAAAAGCAATAGGGGATATACCTCAGTGGCAGATCGAGGGTGGATATAAAGAATCCATGCCTCTTACTAGCCTTTCTTTGTTTCGGTTTCGTGCGATCATTTGTTTGTATTTGTCAGGAAAAACAGTTTTTATTCAAAAATTGGACTTCGAAAAAATTGGTTTCCAAAAAGAAATTAAAAGTTCTTGACCTACAACGATGATGCATCAATTTAGATAATTCTCATCCTTTCTCCCAAAAATTTATAAATCCACTACTGCTATACTTCTTGCATCCGATCACTCGGTTGGTTTTATAACCCATTCTCTAAAAAAACAATTCTCTCCATAAGTAACATTGCATATTGGTGATTATGATTTCACAGAGTGGTGCAAACCTTCTGACCGCCCCCCTGTTTTTTTGATTTCCAGTCAAAATTTGAATTTTATGAACTACCCTCATCATACCGACCTCTTCACGAATAAATTAAGATTGTGTTTATTTAAGAAAAGCATATAAGTTTGCCAACATTCATGCGTTCATTTGACTAAGTGCATTAGGGTGTAATTTCAGAGTTTTGGAAGAACGCTGAAGTGATAAATGTATTTACCGGAATTAAGCCATCAAATAATTGGTCTATTACTCACAACTTTTTCGTGATTCTCGACCTAACCACAAAAGTTGCAGGCTTCAGCTCCGCGTATGTTTTTTGCTTCCGGCATAATTGCAGCTTGGGGAGGGCGAACTGACATGCAACCCACAGCCCAGCTCCTGACGCAGATCCCAGAGTCCAGCATTTACAGTGGGATAAAGTGGATAACCTACCGACCAGGTTTTTGTGCTAAAAAAGATAATTGTTTTCAAATCCTACTTGATTGCACATTACAACTGGGTATTTTGTTGCACTTAGCTACAAGTGATAAAATGTCTTAGGAGTGAAGAGCACTCAAGCCCGACATGGCTGTGCTACAAAGATTTCTAAAGTGGAGACCATCTACAGTTTACTTTCTATAATCTTGGTGCTTTCTTCGTGTTGAGAAAAACTTTGATTTGGACTTATTATCAGAGCAATTCGCCGAATTTAGTTTAGATCTGTCATAAGAACTGTATTATATCATCTAACTTAAACAGGCGACAAGTCAGAAATAGACTTTACTATTTACGTTTTCCTCCGAAACATTATTGGATAACAAGAACAGCAGCTACACGCTGCTATTTTTACTGAAGTGTTACTAAACAGCATTATGACATCAATCAATATAACAAAACATTGCTTTTTTTGAAGCGCTCAAGAAAATAAAGAAATTAACTACGCTTAAAAAAGCTTTAAAGACATAATCGCTTGTTATATCGTCGATAAAGCTTGAATTGTTAAACAATTATTTTTATCGATAGCAACTCTTTAATATCTTCCGAAAAAGCTTTCAACAATTTTTCTGCGGTCAGTACTTCGTGGACATTTTAAAATCAATCACAAATTACTACGTTATCTTTGGTCCCTCAAGAGAATGAAATTTCTTGAAGTTGGTAAGTCGGCTTCTGGCTTTCATTTAAGCCAAACTCCGCTTTTCTTCTTTAAAAAATTCGAATTAAAAAAAATATCTTTGATCATAACTTTAGGATCACGTTGTCAAACCCCTTATAGCACTTACTCTGTCGTGATTCAATAGAAATTTTTTTGATTCTACAGGGGTGGTCATAAGTCGCTTTACCGAGTGGCCATAAGCCACTTTATCTGGTTTTAATAATAATAAACACAAAATTCGAAATGATTTATAAACAAAAACATAATTAAATTTACATCTTATTTTCTAATTACATCGTATCTTTTAACAGAATGACGTTTGTGCTATTTTTAGGTATTACGTTTACTCGTCGATTTAACCTTAAACTAGCTTCTGGTGTGTCATTTTGTTCATGGTTGCTGGCGATATTGGCATGGCAAGACAATTAACTCTTCAGCAACGAATTTTTATAGTAGAGCAGTGGTTGAAGCACGATAGAAATTCAACAGCTACAGCTGCAGCATTTTCACAAGAGTTTCCTAATGACGTTCCTCCATCACGACAATAAATGCATGCTTTGGCTAAAAAGTTTCACGAGACTGGCTCTGTAACTGACAAGAAAAGAAGTGGGCGCCCTAAGAATATGAATACCGATGAAAATAAAGAAAATGTTAGGACTTTCTATCAGAATGCGCCATCAATGCAGTTCGTGCAAGTTTGCAGTTGCATATACCACGCACAAGTTTCTGTAGAATAATGAAGGACAGAATTTTGTGTTTATCATTATTAAAACTAGGTAAAGCGACTTATGGCCACTCGGTGAAGCGACTTATGGCCATCCCTGTATTTCAATTTTAATTTACTTCTTAAATTGAGGCGACGTATAGTATCGCTCGAATAATTAAGTCTGGTTGCAACTTAATAACTAGAAAAAGATTGGCTTCTAAGATACTTTAACCCACGCACTCCTCAATCAAGAACAGAACAAATATATTCACAAGCCACTTTAAAACGTCGAATTCCTTCATTTGTCAAATACAGAAACTGAAGCATTCTACTATATAAATATCAGACTAACCAAAACTAAAACCACCGAAATAATCGCTTGATTCCTGTCACAACAATCACCACAGAACGACGACTTTTTACTACACTCTACTATCTCTCTCTGAACTACACTCTCTGAATGAAAAAAAATCTCGCCGCGTTATATATACGACTCGAAAATAATCTAGGAATTGCTAGAACATCATGTGACACAGGAAAAATACCGTTAATAAATTACGTAATCGGCAATAATAAAATAAAAGAAAAATCTTTGAGGAGAAGCAAGAATCACTAGAAAACACTGGAATTTTGGTCACGTAGTCAACCATTGTGACGTCAGAGAAGGCGTGTGAGTTACAAATCTATTTATAAATGCGAAAGGAAAAAAGTCTTTTTTCGAAAACAGCTTTGCAAGTTTAGGGCTTTAGACAATTCAGATTTGCAAATAAAACGATCTCTGCAAATTAAAACAAAAGATTTTAACAACTTCACGTATATAAACACTATTCTTTTAACGCAAATTTACTTGTTTATGACACACTCCTGAGCAGAAATCAATTGCGTCAAGCTTCGTGTTTGTGCACCCTGTAGTTTCGGAGGAGTTAAATCGCGCGCGCACACACACGAACACAACGCAGAATTGTGCCTTGTGGTATAATAGCCGGCTCCGCCGGGGTCGCCTGTGGGACCGCTTTCAGTAACTTCGGAGTGAAGAGCATTGGTTCAGGCGGCTTCACCCAATGAAAAGTTGTGCAAAGAGTAAAGGAAAGTTGTTGGTTTGTTTGCACATCCAATTCTTGTTCCTAAATCAAATGTCCTTTAAAAATAATTGAATCAGAAACATTGTGGGGAGTTGATCTGGTGGTGCGGCAGCGACAAAGTAACGATTGTTCTCAAAAATTCAAAATTGCTTAAGTAGTAGGCGTATTTTACGACTTATCGCGCTCCTGATAATTAAAGTTGCGCCTTAAAAGTCCTGGCTAGTTCTTAGATGTATGCTTTCTGTTCATTGCTTAGGCGTAACCCAGGGGTTCATGCGTTTTCTTTAGTTTGGAAAAATAGTATAATTGTGTTTCATGCGGTGCGGGTTCACACAAGGATGTTATTTGCTTTTGATTTGCTCTTAAACTTTCTTAAGTCTCAGCTGGCAACGCCTGATGTTACCCGTTTAGGTCTACCAAGAGGAGTTAAAAGAAATCTTGCTTTGTCCTCAAATTTTTAGCTTTGGTCTGATAGCTCTATAAAACCATTTTCAAGAAAAATAGCAAAAATTGTTTTTCCAAATGTGTTGCGATCTTATCCTGACAGAGCTTGCCATCAGCTATGCAGAGTTAAAAAGATATTGGTTCAAGCTGCTATGCCAGCTTTACTGTAAAAACATATGTGAGAACATTAACAAAAGGTTGTAAGAAATGAAAACTGTAGTTTCTGCACCTGTAATGTTGATGATCCTCCTCTATTAATCAAAACTGGTAATACTCACAAATAAAATAAGATTTTACAAACTATCACTCGTTTTTTTCCAAAAATAGGGGAAAAACAGACGAAAATGGTGGTAGCGCCAAAATGGTGGACCTACTAATGGTAAGCCTATTTCACGATTTCGTGCGCTCATTTTCGTATTCATATTTGTGATATTAAGTTCCAGAACAGCAAAAAAGGAGCTATACCTTACCCAAAAAACATGCACTATATCCCAATACCTCTATTACGCTATTTTCAGGTAAATATTCCCACTAATCCAAATTAAGAAATTATTGGACCTATGGCTTATCTTGTTTTTTTTTAAACTTGGGATTTTATTTTATTTATTTTTCTACTTTATTTTATATATCTATTTTTCTTAAACTTGGAATTTTGTTTCTTAAACTTAGAATTTTAGGTAATTTTGCCTCTAATATTGACCTTCCACTTTCAAATAAGGAATAATGTCATGCACAAACAGCTTGTGAATTGAAAATATCATTCCACTTCAACATGGAGCATATCAGCGATTAACGTTTGCTTTCATTGTAAAAGTTGGTAAACGTACAGCCGCTGCCTTCACAAAAATCGTGCTGGAGAGCATTGTGTTATCACAAAGGTTTTTTGAAGGCTTCATGAAAAACAATAGCAAAAAGGTGGCTTATAATCAAAAAACTCTACAAAGGATCGCTTCTTGCGTTGTCAAAAAAGCTCTAAATTAGAAGCAGTTGATTTTTTTCAAAAACTTTTTAACCGCCTTTTTACGTCATTACTTTTT
The DNA here is from genome assembly GCA_963675345.1 of Trididemnum clinides. Classification (NCBI taxonomy): domain Eukaryota; kingdom Metazoa; phylum Chordata; class Ascidiacea; order Aplousobranchia; family Didemnidae; genus Trididemnum; species Trididemnum clinides. Next base: position 17,421,270 of record OY776303.1, read on the forward strand.
GAAAAAATCAAAAAAACAAATTTTGCAATAAAATGTTAATTGTGACCTCGTCTTTAACTACAAAGAGATAACTTTTTGCAAGTTGGTAAGTTGAGAGCTAGCGTTTCTTTAAGAGAAAAAACGTTTTTCTTTTTTAAGACTAAAAATAAAAAAATTTAGCTTTTGTTATGACGTCATCATGACATCATCAGCCCCCTTGTGCCACTCACCTAGTGTCAGTGATCAATCGTGCCAAGTTTCATGTTTGTGCACTCAGTAGTTTCGGAGGAGTTAAGCGTTCGTACACACAGCACTCTATGTATTTAAAGAGATCTAAAGGAAAGTAGATTTAAGAAAATGAGGCACAAAATATACGCAAATGGACATCATTAAAAACTTAAAAAAGCTAAAGTCTATTTCCTGATTTAGTTTTTGTTTACCCTTAGATAAACAACAAATATTAATTATTATCAAGATTGCAGTGCATACTTTTTCCTGGCTGCATTTAACGTGTTAGTTACACTTTGATTAATTCTTCTGTTTTTAAACACTATTCTATTCGATTAGTAGAAAGGACTTTAAAACCTCTGTGATAAAAAGTTTTGCTGTGAACTTTATTGTTGCTATGTACTGTAAAATTTAGCTACTTAGGTCCTTTATCAGGTTGATTAATATTGCAATGTCTAGCTTTTACTTCGTGTAGGAAACTGTCGAAACCCCGGATCTCACTATCAGGCCACACTCATCGGCAGAAAATTTGATGGTTACAAAGAAGGAGATAAAATTACTTGGAGATGCAATTTCGGATTCACTGAAAAATCTCGTGCAATTATAACACAAATATGTAGCACCTACGGGTCTTGGATTGGTTCTTGGCCTACTTGTTACAGTGAGTCGATTAACACAACAAGTTTAAAAATATTGGTACCGAATGGTATACATTCGGGATTTGAGTGACACTAAACTGCAATGTATTTAAAGATTTTTGGGATAATGAGTCAGGTTTTTGTGCCAAGAAAATAGAGCATAGGTTTGTAACATTGACGTATCTAAAAGCAATTTTTTTGGGAAAAGAAAATGTAGGTCAAAAATATTATTTGGTCTGGTGTTTCTTAAATTGCTGAAATATCTATGTTTGGGGAGATCGACATTTTCTAGTCCCAATTTCATCAATTTGTTTTGCAAAATTATTGAATTGTTTTTAGAGATCAACGTTTTTTAGCCGTTATATCTCAAACCAACTTCGTTCCTTTTTTGGAGTCAAAAACCTGGGGGCACTGCTTCTTCATCTCTTCATCCTAGCTACGTCTATTGTTTATAAGCTCTTTGAAGAACATGAAGAATTCAAGGATATTTACAAAGGGCCAAAATCTGCCAAAAGCTTGGTTTTGAAGACTTTCTTATAGAAAGTACTTGCCATCCTCCAATTAACTCCCTTTCCTCTTTCCAAATCAATTGTTAAACACATCCTTGCTTGCCTTACCCTCGAAAAAGTGATTTCCACACTTTTTACAGGAAGTAATCTTTGCTTGCGGCCTCGAGCGCCGAAGAATGGTTTTGTCAATCCTTCTAGGAGCAATTGGATCAGCGGCGACGTCGCTCGTTTTGGATGCAACGCTGGTTTTCGCATTGCTGGCTATTCTACGCAACTCTGTAGAAGCGAAAACTCATTTCAAAATCCCCCTATTTGTGAAGGTAACAACATCAAAAATAAAGTTTAATGCTGAATTTGAGGAGGCGTGGCACAGAGTGCAACTGCATCGGGGTCTGTGGTTAAAGAGAAAACCTTCAAAACCGTAGATAAAAATTTCTATTTCTGAATATAATCTGAAAAAAAACTTGATGAAATCAGAGAGATCCTCTTCATGAATAAACATGAAGAACAGAACAAAAGTCATTTTAACTAAGTGGTACATCATGAGCTGATATACAGGGTGGCTATAAAGTCGCCCACCAAAGTAAAACTTGCAATCTATTAATGTTTACGAAAACCATATACTAATTTAGCAAATTGTTTTAAAAACGACACAAGAAAAGACAGATAACTTACAGATGTTCAAAATGTTCACCAGAGGAAGTCATGCATAAGCCGATTCGATGGTGGAAGTTATCGGTAACACGATTTAGTTGTTGTCAATCACCACTGATTTTCTGGCAGGCATCACGAATTCTGCTTCGCAAATGATCGATGTCTTCTAATGTCACTGCGTACACTAACTGTTTTAGGCGTACCCAAAAAAATAGTCTAGTTGGTTGAGATCAGGCGATCGAGGGGCCCACTCGGTAGTTTCTCTTTGACCGATCCAATGCTCAAAATTTTTGTCCAGCGATTGACGGACAGCGGTCGCGTAGTGAGCTGGTGCTCCATCTTGCATAAAATAAGAAGATCGACAAACCAAATTCTTTGGTCTTTAAATGACTTTGTCAATAATGACTATACGAGTTTCATCAGGTATTGCAAGGCGACCACTTCTCTCCCTCTCATGAACACTGCCCGTTTCTTTGAACTTTGTGAGTGAGCGACCGACTGTTGCATGGCTTATGTTTATTCCCTCTTGGCTTGATTTGAAGGATTCAGATCGATTAGTGGCACTAATCTGCCCACAAAAAATATTTCTATGCGTTCTTCAATTGTCAGAGACATTTTCGGTTCACGAACGCCACCTCAAATAATGACTAATCTAACCGAAGTATTCTGTTCGATATGACCATGACGCCGACGTACGTCAATGGTACGTCAATTGATATCTATCTTGGCGGGCGACTTTATGGACACCCTGTTTAGAGGGAAGAGAGGATAAGTAATTCTCTTTCTTAGGGATATACCCAGTTGGAACTCTACCTTTGAAAATAGTGCAGCAAGAGACCTTTTTTTTAAACCAAATTATGAAAATCTTCTTCGAAGAAAATTTTGAGCGAACGGAAGAGAAAAATTTTTTTAAATTATTTACAGCTGGTAAACATTTAAAGGAAGTGTAATGTTAATCTATTCAATAAGCAATTTTTTTTTTATAATCTCTATAAGGAGTTTGACTTACTTCTTCTTCTTCCTTGTCTCCTACTACTAATTCTCTCGACTCCACAAAAACCTTTGATTACCTCCAAAAACAGGACTTGAATATCATATAAGAGCATAACAATTACAGTTTTAGTACTTTTGAGAAGGCTTCAATCCCCACTTTGAAAAAGCACGACTTGCTCTTGCTTAAACTGGTCTTTAATATACAGATCAAGATGAATGCATTAACGGAAGCCATTCATGTCATGCAAATGCGACATGCACAAACACAGAAGGAAGTTTCGCTTGTTCTTGCAAAGATGGATTCATAGGAGATGGTTATAATTGCACTGGTGAGTAATCAGCAATAGTACGAAATGATAAAATAACATTCTTGCAATCGAGATTTTATTGCCCTCATTACTGGAAACGTATGATTGAACTTCGCTCTCGCCGCTCAAATCGGTCGTGAATCTTCACATTATTATTGTCATTAATTACAGGTGTACATCTTGACAAAACTTTTCTAGTTTCTCTGAACTGTACTTTGCAAGTGTATCCATATTCAACGTAACTGAATAGATTTGCTAATTTTTAAAGACCACGCCGACTTTTGTAGTAAAAGCAAACAAGAAAATGATACAAAACGCAGAATTGAGCGACAGGTTACAATGATCGTTTTGAGATAAGAACCCTTTCGTTAGGATTAAATTTCGTGTTGGTAACTAAATATGAACACCACAAATATAGTTTTGTGTATATGACAATCCAAATGCAAAATTTTGAAAATTAGGAAATAATAATCATTGGAGGTTTGTGTCACCTATAGCGGTTTGGCTACGTGTTTTCCTCAAAATCAAACAGCGTTCTCTGAAAACACAGATTTCAATCAAAATTTAATGCAATTCCGGAAATGATATTGAAAAGGGTGTCTCCCCGGGTGACCCTCTCCCTCGTTACGCCCTGATACTACCCAAACTGTGAAATATTCCGGCTATCAAAACCTGTTGTCATGATCAAAATGTTGATATAATCACTTAAAGTTATTAATCCAATCAAGTGTGATGAATGCGGTTGAACTTTGTGCCTCTTGTAAATTGAGCTTTATAACACTTACCTTGAGATAAAGTCTTTTTAACCATAAATTGTTAGTTATCATTGTTTTTCGTTAAGATATTTAGTGTTGTGAGAAAGTGGAAGGAATGTATTAATACAATTAAACCACATTTTTTTTTTGAAAAAATTTGATTATATTGTTTGTAATTGATAAAATGGCTGGTGATGTTGCTAATAAGGCCCGCGTTTAAATTTGTTGTTTTGACTCAGCTTTGAATCAGCACTGGATCAGATCCTTGTATCTTAAAAACGGTTTTTAACCGTATCCACAGAGATCTAGCATTCATGTCTTTTTACGACAGAACGAATGTATTTTTGTGAAAAATAAGAACAACATGAGTAAACTGCATGTAACATGAGTAAGCTGCATGTTGTTCTCTTTTTTGAAATCAAGTAAATTTAAGCAAAATGCTGGAAAATAGAGAGTTGCACCTTTGGGTAAAATTTGTTTTTAGATCATCACAGCTTGCTTGAAAGTTGGCAGATTTTACCAATAGTTCTTACGTATTGATTTCATTTATGTTTTGTAGTAATTTTGAAAATTAAACAGTTTGAAAGCTTTCTTCATGCAGTGATACAATGCACCTCATTTGCACCGTATGAAACAATAAGACCAAAATTTTACATTTGTTTTGTAGATTACAAGCTGGCTTCGCCGGCGTCGCCCGGCAGGGCTACCAGTCAGTTATTTCCGGTTGGTAACATCGGTTCTCCGGGTTTCAAATAAATTGCTTTTAAGAATAAAGCAATAAATTGGTACCAATGTGGACATCGTCCCTATGCCCCTAATCCCGATCTTTGGACAATTGCTTTCAATTAAGAGAGGTCTTAGAAACTCTCTATCATTTTACAAAGTCTCTCCGTTCCTTCAAATAAGTGTAAGAGAACAAACACAAAGTTGTGAATGGGCGCCGTAATGGCTTTTGTTTTACAATAACACAAATCCGTTAATCGGTGGTATGCATATTTTACGCCTTAGTGAAACTCCCTTCGTGAAATTAATAAATAGTAAAAAAACAAAGAAATCATTAGCATAAATGATGTCCTGTGTCCTGATCTATCTGTTGCTTTTTATGTAGCACGCTTTAGAGGAAATTGCAGATGTTAGATATTAAAACCACTACTCACTATTTTTTCGTAATTGTATGCTTATGTGTACGACATAAAGCATATAGCTGGGCGCATGTTACTTGATCGTGTCATAAACTCAGCCATGCAAAGAGCAAATTAATCCGAAATAAAGCACTTACCGTGAAGTTATTGCAATAGCAGAACCCCATCAGTAATGTGGAGATAAAGAATATCAGTTTAGCCGGCTCAGCCGGCTTCACTCAATAAATAGTTTTGAAAAAAATTATATAAAATATATGTTTTTCAGATTACAAAATTTCTTTTCTAAACCAAACTATTGCTTTTTGAAACGCAATCGATCAAAAACATTATGGGGGGTAAGTTGCGTATAGCCACTGCATGTCTTCCAGTTTCTCTAGACCCTGGCAACGTCCTATTTGCCATGCTTCTGTTATAGGCGTTCTTCAAGTTAACATACTTTTATCTGTTGATTTCAGCAAGCATACTAAAGGTGCGGACGGGCTCCTAGGTGATTAATATGTATTTTCAGGAATAACCTTTTCAATATTAGGACCGCTACTTACGACTTTTTTGAAGTTGTATGCTCGTTTGTACAACCTAACGCCTCTGGCTGAGAGGACATTGCTTATTCTTGGCATAAATGCAGTGAGGAAAAGAACAAACGAACCGGAGATGCAATTACAGTTGCAGTACTCATATCAGTAATGTCAACTTTAGGAATATGGGTAGTTGTGAGAACAGTAATGAAAAGTTAATGTTTTTTGACAAAGACAATTCTCGTTCCAAAATGAAAAATACCGTTTTTTTAAAAAAAATTGATTAAGCCTGAAAAAGCATTATAAGAGGTTGCGCGTAGCCGTTATATTTGTTCCCCAGTTTCTGGAGTTCCTGGCTAAGTCTTGCTGGCCATGTTTGTTACTTAGGAAGTGGACTTGCTCACTTGATACACAGCCAAAGATTTACAAAAGTTTTGTTGGTTCATTTTGTAAAGCACAATGAAGCATAATTTAAATGTTGTGAAGTAGGGTGGCGGTTTACATGAATCTCTGAAAACTTAGACAGATAATGTCAACAAACCACGCTCCTGTGGAGAAATAGTCAAATGTACTAAAGGACTTAGTATTTGTACAAATTGCGATTTTGTGAAGCCCAGATACCAAAGTTTTGAGTGTTTTCGACCGGCAGGCTACAAAGTTTTTGAAGACTTGATTTTATGATGAATCTTTTTGAAAATTTAGATAAATAATGGCGAAGAAGCATGTTTTTGATAGAAATACTAAAGAGCGTACTTTTCCAAAAATTGCTAGTTACTTAGGAATAGAAGGAAAATGTTTTAGCTAAAATTGAAAAATCATGTATGGCAAACAATTTCTAATTAGCGATCATAAATTAACCCTCATCGCTAACTAATTAGAGTCACATATTGATGGAAAGCATATTTCTTCAGCTTTGAAACGACATTAATTGTTAGTATCTTACCATAACCTTTACATATTGAACTAATCTGTTTTTACTCAGGTTATTACTTTTTGTGAAGAGATAAAAAAGATACACCACAGGTGTTAAAGTTTAGTTTTTTCGAGTAAAAACTAATAGTAAATGCACAAATCATGTATTGTCGGAATTGCCTAGAAATAACCTTTATTATGTTAAAAAATTTGCAAATCGATTGAAAAATGAGGTCACCATTCAGGATTTTAGTAAACTGATTTTGCCAATAATGTTGCAATTTTTGAAAACCTAATCATTACATTGTGATTTGTGTTAGTAAAAGGCTGTTCTGATTGTACCAGACATATATGACATCATAGAGCAAGTTTGGAGCGAGCAGAAAAAAGCGAAGAAGCGCGTTTACAAGGCTTAAATTGGTTAAATAAAGATTCTAATGTTACACTATCAATTGGGCTTAAATTGTTGTAAAGTGTTTTTTATCAAAAGCACCTTGTTAGTGTCTCCCGTAAAACCATTTAATCGCGTTTCTACGATGAGTACTTCTTAATTACATCAAGAAAACGTATTTTACAACTAATTGTCAATTATGACGTCATGTGAGATGCCAACGAAGCGAAATTTGTTGAAGTTGGTAAGTCGAGTACTGGCTTTCGTTTAAGCCAGGGTTCGCCAAACTACGGCCCGCGAAGGCTTTTTATCCTGCCCGCCGAGCCCTTTTCATAATTTCAAAGCAAATGTATAGCGCAGTGTTTCCTTGACAGAACCACTTCGATCCAATCAATTTGATCGCGAACAGCATGATTGGTGACGGCGAGAGAGATGATGATCTTTTGTTTTTTGGAGATTACCTATTTTTCGGGCGACATAACACGATCTCCAATGTTATTTACCGTTACTTCCAAGTAAATTTGAGTTAACTTGGGCCCACGGGTCTTTAAAATATAAGCAATGTGATCTTCCATGAAAAAAGTTTGCAGACCCCTGGTTTAAGTCAAACACTGCGTTCCTCGATCAATACACGCAATTTTTAAAAACTTAATTTTGATTGTGACGTCAGCATGACGTCACAACCCACCCTGTGGCACTTACCCCAAGGAGATGATCAATCGTGCCAAGTTTGATGTTTGTAAGCCAGGCAGTTCGGAGGAGTTAAGACAGACACAAAGACAAACAAACAGAATTCCGCTTTATATATTAGACTAGCCGGCTCTGCCGGCGTCGCCTGGCATGGTCCCCATCAGTAATGTCGAAGTTAACAACATCGGTTTAGCCGGCCAAGCCGGCTTCACCCAATGGATAGTTGTGAAAGCAATGTAAAAAGTTTATGTTTTTCACGTAGCCTAATCTCGTTCCGAAATAAAACCATCGTTTTTGAAACGCAATTGATAAAAAAAACAATTGCGTGGGATTGCTCATAGCCACTACTTGATCCAAGTTTCTGGAGCCCCTGGCAACTGTTTTCACCATAGATCTTCTTAAACTTAACCAACTTTTATCCGATAAAATGAACTAGTGCTTCAATTGAAAGCTTATTGAAGTCGTGGCAGGGCGCTCAAGTAATTGATATGTATTTTCGGGATTAAGTTATTAAATAGCAGGCTCACTACTTACAACTTTTTATTGCTGTTTAGGTATTTGTATGAGCTTACGTCACTGGCTAGGCACATGTTGCGTGGTCCTGACATAAAAGCAGCCAGGAAAAATAAAATTAACCCGAAATTAGAACACTTGCGTTTAAGTTGTGAAAATAGCAGCGCCCTCCATATGGGTTCAATTGGCTTCACCAAATTGATATTTGTGAAAAAGTTAACGTGTTGTTAACGCTGCCAGTTGTCGTTTCAAAATCAGAAGTAATGTTTTTTAAAGGAAATCGATAAAGCCTTAAAAAGCCACTACAGGGATTGCACATAGCCGCCATCATTTTCCAAAAGTTTCTGGAGTTCCTGGCTATATCTTACTTGGTTTGTGTTCTGCCTAGGAACTGAACTTGCTCGCAATTAAAACAGCCAGGCATTCTAAAAAGTTGTATTTACTCATTTTATGAAGTGCATGGAAGTAAAATTTCAAAGTTATGGGTAGGAGAGGCACCAAAGTAATTTACATACGTATTTTCAGGAATACCCTATTAAATATTAGAACCAGTTTTAACGACTTATTCGTAGCTGAATACCTATTTGTTCGACCTAAAGCCTGAGGCTGTGTGCATGTTGCTTGGTCCTGGCAAATACGTAGCCAGCGAAAGAACAAAGTAACCCAAAGTAATGCACCTAGAGTTAAGTTATTACAATAGTAGCCATTAGTAATGATGAGGTTAAGAATGTCAAATCAGACGACTGCGTCCGTTTCACTCAATCGCAAAAGAAATGGCTTTAACATTTAGGTGATATGTAGCTCGAAATTAACATTTTGTTGCAAAAGATAAATCAGGACCATCTTTACTTCCATGTTTTGTAGGGGAATCACCAGTTTGTTTGTTTGGAGTAGGCAGCTACATTTTAAAACGTTTAGAGACTTCATTTTTAGATAAATATTTTAGAAAATGTACATAGCTAATCCCAAACAAGCGAGCTTTTGAGAAAAAATAGTAAAAATGTAACAACACAACTAACTTTTTCTTGACATAGCAATTTTGTGAAGCGCAAACACCAAAATTTTGAGCGCTTTAAACCAGTAGGCTACCAGAGAAAATGTTTATAGTTTTCATTTGGTGATAAATCTTTTTGCGAATTTAGATAGATAATGCTAAAGAACTATGCTTGCTCGGAGAAAGCCGTTAAAATGTACCAAAAAACTAACTTTTTTTAAAAATCGCAGGTTTCTTCGTTCTAGTTGGAAAATTGTTCAACTAACCATGAAACATGACATATGGCAACCAATTTCAATTAGCCATTGTGAACTATTTTTCTTAGCCTTAATTAATTACAATAACATATTGCCGCAAAGCAAATTGTTTCAGCCTTTAAACGTCACTGATTGTTAATGCCTTATCCTATGATTTATACATCAAAGTAATCTCTCTTTACTCAGCTTACCACATGTTTGGAAACATAAAAAGTCTTACATTTCTCAAAGTTGAGCTTTTTTAGTATAAAAACTAATAGTATATGCACATGTCATACATTATCGGAATCGCCTTAAAATATCCTTTAATTTTTCAAAAAAGTCTGAAAATCTATTAAAAAATAAGATCGTAAATTAGTTTTTTGTGAACCGATTTTGTAAAATGCAATTCAATAGAATGCAAAAACTTCAAATGTCTAAATATGGTGATGCCTCACCTGCATTCTCAATTTCCCTTAATCCACACCAGCATCTCACATGCCAGCTATTCATGATCTTTCACACAAAACTAAATCTGTACTAGCCTATTGTAGGCTAGTCCATCCAACAGTGTTTCCGGCATAAAATTCAAATATGCCCCTCTGGGCAATTTCAGATCATGCCATCGATCCATTGCTGCATTACTGCATAGACCTCATACAAGGGCAACGGTTTTGACCTATATCACATAGGCGCTTCACATGTTTCAACCGCATTGCGCTAGAATCAACATGCAGGGATAGCATTTGAGTGTGTCGCAATTTTTGAAAAAATCATGAAATGATAATCTCTGGTAACAAAAGACTGTGTTAATAGTGCTAGGCAGCATTATAACATCGTAGAGCAAGTTGAAGTGTGCAGAACAAAAGCAAGAAAAGCATGCTTAGGCAGCTTAAAATACTTAAAAAAGAATCTGTTGTTGCATTGCCAATTCAGCATTTATTGTTGTAGAGTTTCTTTATCGCAAGCAGCTAGCTAAGATCTCCCGAAAAAGCTTTTAATGGCGTTTCTACAATCAGTATTTTTTAAATAAATTTAGGAAACAATTTTTAAAATTAACTGCTAATTATGACGTCATGTGACATCGCAAAGAAGTAAAATTTGTTGAAGTTGGTAAGTCGGGTACTTGCTTTTGTTTAAGCCAAAAACTGCTTTTCTAGGTCCAAAAATGCGGTTTTTAAAAAAATTATCTTTGACTATGACGTCACAAACCCTCTCATGACACTCACCACGGGGTGGTGATCAATCGTGCCAAGTTTGATCTTGTTACCTGCAACAGTTTCGGAGTTAAAACAGACACACAGACAGACAGACACACACACACACACACACACACACAGACAGAAATGTGCTTTATCGTATAGATTTGATAACCGTTTCATTGAAGTAGCTGAAATTGAGTTGGATTGTAGCTATGATCGTAGTTTAGCGAACAGCCAAATAAAGTTTGAATATAGTATAGATCAGCAGTTTTCAACCTTTATGTTTAGCGGGCCAATCTTTTTTTGGGAGGGCGGTCGCAGGCCGCGCACAAATAGTTAAATACAAAGACTATAATTTTACTTTATTCAAAAAGCTTGCTGAGAGTCAGGCCCACTAAAGTTCCAAAAAACTTTTTTTACCCCTCACACAAAAACAAAAATAAGAAACGTTTTATTCTTTTCATTTTCAACCTTTCAATGCGAGCCGTGGGGCTGCACTTTCTTCACCAAATTTTTTGATCTTCGTTGCAAGTCGGTAACAACCAATTTCATCAATGCCTCTTGATGTGCATGTGTGAGCCTAGTTTGGTAGTTTGACTTTACGAATTTCATTGCAGAAAAAGCTTATTCGCAGCGATATTTTGCTCCAAAGCGAGAGATGAATTTCGCACGGAATGACTGTAACTCTGGAAAGGCTGTGACTGGTACTGCCTTTCAAAAGTTTACCAAATCCTGCCCTTTGGCTATCACCGATAACTTCTTGTAGCGTGCTTCGGGCGCCACTGAATTTTGAAGATCAATCAGTTCCTGTACTCCGAAATTCATTTTGCCAGGATCGACTGCAAACGGATTGATGAATTGTAGATTTTCGTGTTTCACTTCATCCTAGTCTAGTTCTTCGAACCTTTGCTCAAAGTTTTCTATCACCACGTCAAGCTTGTCAACGTAAAAATGTTCATCCACTTTGTTGCCCGGTTCCGCCACTTTATCTTTCAATGCTGAGAAGTTGTCGAAGCATCTCTCACTTATTTGATGACGAAATAACTGCAGCTTTTGTCGGAATGAATTGACTTGATTATTGAGGTGGCTTACGAGTTGTTGCTTTCCTTGCATGCGTTTGTTCAGCGTGTTTAGATGTCTCGAGATATCTGTCAAGAAAGCCAGATCGTTCATCGATGACGAGTCTTTTAGATTCTTTTGTTTTTCCGGCAGCATCTTTATCTCAATTAAGAAATTATACACATGGTGCCCTTGACGGCGAGGAATCGGGCTAGTTCTTTCCCCCGAGAAAGCAAACGCACTTCTGAAGGAAGAAGAAATTTTTGGTACTGTTCATCCACCTCGTTCAGCAATTGGCGAAATTCTCTGCTTTTTAAAGCTGCAGCTCGTATATCATTCACACATTTTACGACCACTGACATGATGTCTTTCATCTGTAATGACTTCCCGCAGAGCGATTCCTGATGAATTATGCAGTGATACTTCAGCAATGTTCTTGCTAGAAACTGTTCTAACTGAGCGAAGAATCCAACGTTACATCCGGTTATAGCTGAAGCTCCGTCAGTACAAACACTTGTCAACTAGTCTTACTGAAAGATCATTTTTTCGGCACATTTTTTGAGCGGGTTCAATATATCAACTCCTCGCGTTCTTCTCTCCAAAGCGACAAGACCGAGTAGCTCCTCCTTTATGTACAATTCTTGATACACAACCCTCCCAAATATGGCTAGTTGAGCTGTATCTGTAGCATCAGTACCCTCACCCAATGCAATCGAAAAGAACACAGCATCCTCCAAAGATTGTATTAGCTGCTCACTCACGTCTTCTGACATCATTTCCATCCATCTGGTTATAGTGCTGTCAGACAACAGTATACAAGTCGCGAATGTGCAAGCTTTGTCACCCAGATATTTCGTCACAATCTGCAAAGCTGGGTTGATAATCTCTTCTCCCTCCATCATAGACCTTTTCTTTTTGGCATCAACAAAGCGAGCTTGAATGAAGAAGATGTTTGATTCTTCAATCGTTTGTTGCCACTGCTAAACATGCTTCTGCGGTAGTCAAGTTTTTCGCAGGCTTTCGTTATCCAGGATTTTCGAAGTTCTGAGCCTACCGGATGTTCGCGAATAAAACTCGTATGAGTTCGATAGTGGCACTAGATGTATTTTTTCAAAGAGCTCAGCGTAGTATGGCAAACCAAACATATTGCCTTCTCGTTTTTCTCAACGAATGAATAGTCCATTGTCCATTCTTCACGAAATTCCCTGCGGCGTTCATCCTTTCTCTTAGACGCCGTCTCCCATCACGCAAAATAACACTCAATAAAATCAGCAACTTACGAAATTTACGGTAAGACGCAGTCGTTTTGACAAAACAGTTCCAAATGGCACCTGCTAATCAATGAACGAATCAATACCAGTCGTGAGCGCTCCACAAAAAGAAAACAAAAAAGGGCGTGGTTTGAAGCATCGTTGTAGGTTCGATACAGATCTCAGATATATCAATATTAGCTAGACATTTCAGACATGTATAATATTCTTTGAAATTCGAGAATAGCTTGCGGGCAACGGGTTAAGATCCCCTGGAATAGATTAATTATTAAGATATACAAATTTGAAAATTACCGAGCTTTATTAGCTGTAGGCACCTTAGTCTTATCTGGCAACTCTGAAGCATTACGTACAAGTATTTATTAACCTCATGCTACCGGCACTTGTTTTGATAATTAAATACAGTTTGTGATGATTTTTTATGTGCGCTCTTTGCACTTCTCCAATCTCATACCTTGTGGTTGCACTTTGTAATCATAATCGACGAGGCTGACTCTACGACATTTGATCCGCAAGCTAGGGCAAAACTGGCCGCTGCCTTTGGGCCTCCCCACTTTAAGAATGGTTCCGCCATCGCTGGATTAAAGTGCTGGCAAGTCGCAAAGATTTTAAGCGTGATAAGGTTTTGGCTTCCATCAAATGGTCAACGAACCCACGAGATGTTTTTTTTTCTTGTGCTCTACAAAAAAATAAAATTGATTTTCAAAACTCAGTTCAGGTCAATTACTAATGTTAGATCGTATGCTTGTGATGTAAATGTATTGTAACAGAAGAAGCCTATTTGCTGCTACGAAGCGGATCTTGACTCTACTTGCTCTGTGTTTAACCGTAAAGCACTTCCAAGCAATGGCGAGTCAGAGAATCAGAGAATTTCTTCTTATAGATAAACATTAAAAACAGAAAACAAGAGTTATTTTAACTAAGTGGTACATCACGAGCTGATACATGTAGAGAGGGAAGAGAGGATAAGTAATTTTCTTTCTTAGGGATATACCCAGTTGGAACTCTACCTTTGAAAATAGTGCAGCAAGAGACCTTTTTTTTTTTAAACCAAATTATGAAAATCTTCTTCGAAGAAAATTTTGAGCAAACGGAAGAGAAAAATTTTTTTAAATTATTTACAGCTGGTAAACATTTAAAGGAAGTGTAATGTTAATCTATTCAATAAGCAATTTTTTTTTTTATAATCTCTATAAGGAGTTTGACTTACTTCTTCTTCCTTGTCTCCTACTACTAATTCTCTCGACTCCACAAAAATCTTTGATTGCCTCCAAAAACAGGACTTGAATATCATATAAGAGCATAACAATTACAGTTTTAGTACTTTTGAGAAGGCTTCAATCCCCACTTTGAAAAAGCACGACTTGCTCTTGCTTAAACTGGTCTTTAATATACAGATCAAGATGAATGCATTAACGGAAGCCATTCATGTCATGCAAATGCGACATGCACAAACACAGAAGGAAGTTTCGCTTGTTCTTGCAAAGATGGATTCATAGGAGATGGTTATAATTGCACTGGTGAGTAATCAGCAATAGTACGAAATGATAAAATAACATTCTTGCAATCGAGATTTTATTGCCCTCATTACTGGAAACGTATGATTGAACTTCGCTCTCGCCGCTCAAATCGGTCGTGAATCTTCACATTATTATTGTCATTAATTACAGGTGTACATCTTGACAAAACTTTTCTACTTTTTCTGAACTGTACTTTGCAAGTGTATTCATATTCAACGTAACTGAATAGATTTGCTAATTTTTAAAGACCACGCCGACTTTTGTAGTAAAAGCAAACAAGAAAATGATACAAAACGCAGAATTGAGCGACAGGTTACAATGATCGTTTTGAGATAAGAACCCTTTCGTTAGGATTAAATTTCGTGTTGGTAACTAAATATGAACACCACAAATATAGTTTTGTGTATATGACAATCCAAATGCAAAATTTTGAAAATTAGGAAATAATAATCATTGGAGGTTTGTGTCACCTATAGCGGTTTGGCTACGTGTTTTCCTCAAAATCAAACAGTGTTCTCTGAAAACAAAGATGTCAATCAAAATTTAATGCAATTCCGGAAATGATATTGAAAAAGTGTCACCGCTGAAAGGGTGTCTCCCTGGGCGCTCCCTTCCTCGTGACGCCTCTGATACTACCCAAACTGTGAAATATTCCGTGTTGTTTATCGCGCCAAGTATGTGGAAAAACATATTTACTGGGAAAAGCGCAAAGATAGTAGCTTTGTTGGGAACTACCCGTATGCGGTGCCAGGTTAACAAGCTAATAAGTTTAAGACTTTTAAATATAAACATGCAAAAAATAATGCCTTGCAGATGATAAGATCCCGGGGCCGGATCTCCTAAATGGATAAAAGTTAAAATCCCAATCCGTTTGCTATCAAAACCTGTTGTCATGATCAAAATGTTGATATAATCACGTAAAGCCATCTATCCAATCAAGTGCGATGAAAGCGGTTGAACTTTGTGCCTCTTGCAAATCGAGCTTTATATTACTTATTTTGAAATAAATTTTTTTAATTACAAATTGTTAGTCATCATTGTTCTTTGTTAAAAAATTTAATGTTGTTAGAAAGTGGAAGGAATGTATTAATACAATTAAACCACATTTTTCTTTTGGAAAAAATTTGATTATGTTGTCTGTGATTGATAAAATGCTAGAGGCTCGTGATGTTGATGTCAAGGCCCACGTTTAAATTTGTTGTTTTGACTCAGCTTTGAATCAGCACTGGATCATGTCCTTATATTTCAAAAAACGGTTTTTAACGGGATCCACAAAGATTCAGCATTTACGTTATTGTCCTTTTACGACAGCAAGAATGTAATTTTGTGAAAAATAAAAACTGCATGAGTAAACTGCGTGTTGTTCTTTTTTTTGAAATCAAGTAAATTCAAGCAAAATGCTGGAAAACAGAGAGATGCCACATTGAGTGAAATTTGTTTTTAGATCATCAAAACTTGCTCGAAAATTGACAGCTTTTTGTCAAATATGTTCTTTACGTATCGATTTCGGTTATGCTTTATAGTAATCGTAGAAATTAAACAATTTGAAAGCTTTCTTCATGCAGTGCTACAATGTGCCTCATTTGTTGTGTATGAAGGAATAAGACCAAAACAATATTTTTTTGTTTTATAATCTATTTCAAAACCGTTTCACTGAATATACAAATTTGAAATTTAGCTGACCTTATTAGCTTTAGGCACCTTGGTCTTTTCTGGTTCTCTGTTTTTTTCGTCTTGCCTTCAAAACAGCTTCTGTTTTAGATGCGGATGATTCTGGATCTGATGATGGTGATGAATCTAACGTCACCACAACCACAGCAACAATAACTTCTAGTACAACCTACAGCTCTGCAACACAAAGTAAGGTGATGCAAATGAAACATTTTTACAAAAAGAATGCCAATAGATTGTTAATTAGCTATTAAGTCTATTTACCGGATCTAGGCAGTTATTTTTGTTCATTTGTATTGTTTGAGCTGAGGCCATGTTGTAGTGGCAATTATTTCTGACTTTGCATCAAAAGTTATGGTGTTTGAAACTCCATGGATGCATTATTGGGATTGATCAAAAAGTGCACTCGGAATTTAAAGTGATGCGTTGGCCAGTGAAAGATCTGGTTTGACAGCGAGTGTCTATTGATAGACATACACTGAATGAAGGCGTCCAAGCATGCGAAAACACAGCAAGGAACGAAGGACGTAAAATTGAGCACACAAAGAATATTATCAACGCAAGTCAAAGGCACTAAAAGCATAGATGGCCGAACTGGGAGGGTGTCAGAGGCAGGCTCTCCATTATTTTTGTATGGAGGCCTAGGGGCTTTACTTTATTTGGTGGTGCCTAGCATAGTAGCTCAGTATTAACCGATTTGTAACTAAGTATATCAGAGCGTAGCAGAGATGTTTCAATTGATTTTCCAAGGTGATTCTCATTTGAAATACCGATACTATAACCTACTTTCTGTTAAATAGAAGTGGCAACTCTGAAGCATTACGTACAAGTATTTATTAACCTCATGCTACCGGCACTTGTTTTGATAATTAAATACAGTTTGTGATGATTTTTTATGTGCGCTCTTTGCACTTCTCCAATCTCATACCTTGTGGTTGCACTTTGTAATCATAATCGACGAGGCTGACTCTACGACATTTGATCCGCAAGCTAGGGCAAAACTGGCCGCTGCCTTTGGGCCTCCCCACTTTAAGAATGGTTCCGCCATCGCTGGATTAAAGTGCTGGCAAGTCGCAAAGATTTTAAGCGTGATAAGGTTTTGGCTTCCATCAAATGGTCAACGAACCCACGAGATGTTTTTTTTTCTTGTGCTCTACAAAAAATAAAATTGATTTTCAAAACTCAGTTCAGGTCGATTACTAATGTTAGATCGTATGCTTGTGATGTAAATGTATTGTAACAGAAGAAGCCTATTTGCTGCTACGAAGCGGATCTTGACTCTACTTGCTCTGTGTTTAACCGTAAAGCACTTCCAAGCAATGGCGGGTTTAGGTGAAAGACGCACCTCCCTCCCACCATCAGCCTTTCCATGTCATGCCTTCGCTTTTAAGTTTGTAGTGATTTAATTTATAAGCCTTATTTCCAACAACAGCCCAGCGCGGTTCCAACAAGGGCATAACTTGTTTTCTCAATAATTTTTTGAAGCATTTAGTTGTTTTTCGATACAATTCAGATCAATGATTAATCTATGTTGTTGTTACGCTGAAGAGGATGAATGCCATGAAGGAAGTCATTCATGTCATGTAAATGCGGCATGCACAAACACTGAGGGAAGCTTTGCTTGTACTTGCAACGATGGATACGTAGGAAATGGTTACAAATGCAGAGGTGAGTGGCCACGATGTTTATCTCGATAACGAATGGTTGCATTGCAATTCCGTATCCAAATCGAACCCAGGTTCAACTGACTGTATCCAAAGTTGGCATCTGTTTCTTGAGTTACGGCAGATCCTACTCGTCTTAGAAACCGAAATCTTTATCGAACTTATTATTAGACGAGATAGTTGTTTTTCATAAAAACTTTTCTACATCACATCATGCAGTTGCTAGATTACATAATTTTATTACATAATAGTTGCGCATTACCAGGGGATAAGTGTTGCAACAATATTAGTGTCGAAGGCGAGCATTTTATTGTTTAGTGACATTGATTTTTCCTATACCATTTGGAAAGAGTGTGTAGATCTTGAAACATACACATTTCAGTCGGGCTTGCTACTTTATTTATTCAATTGCATAAGTTCATGTTTGGTTTGCTAGTCTTTAGTAAGACTAAACCATCACCAGAGAAGAATGCTCGTTGTTTGTCACATAAATTTGGAGAAGTTTTATGAAGTTGGAGAAGTTTTGTTTTAGTATTTTTCTAAGGGTTTGACAAGCAGATTGCTGGCTTAAGATAATGCAATGCTTCTGTACGACTGGTAACTTTGATGCAGATCTCTGTTGCAAAGATTTTCTTATATCTTTACTCAGCATATTGCTTGCTAATCCAACTTTGCTATCAGTTGAAACAAATTGTTTTGCTTTCTTCAGCAACTTGTCAACCACCAGCACGACCGGAAGATGGCACTGTTGATGCATTTGAGCGGGATGTGTTTGTAGAGGGAGATGAGGTGCAGTATCGTTGCTCCGTCGGCTTCGAACTTGTTGGAAATGAGCGTGCAACATGCAGGAATCACACATTTGGAATTCCTCCACTTTGCAGGTATAATTTTTTTGCTTATAGGCTTATCAGCTAAAAATTGTTGTGTATAGCTCATTACAAATACTAGTTGACTAATGACCAATGCAATCTGCCATCTTTGTCAGGATGCAAGCTGTAAAGATGCGCTAACGACTCATATTTATGTCAGTCAATGCACACTGCGCTATTGACAAAGATTACGATTAATCATGCAAAGTTTACCCACGCGTGAAGTCGAGTTTAACGGCGTAACAATTTGTCGCCATCGTAAGGATGCCATTTGTTTGGCGAAGAAAATGCAAAGATCAAGGAGGACAGCTCCAAATGTAAAAAAGAAGTTTGTACACAATCTAGTGAAATGTATCACAAAAAAATATAATTTTCAGTTTTAGTGCGTAGACTAGAAGTACGCCACGAGTAGATCTATAAGAGAAGGCCAAAAAGCTAAACAAGACTAGTTTAGGCAGGCAGACCGCAGCGGTAGGTGGGCTAACGAAGCTGAAATCCCCAATATCGTAATTAAGTCAGAAGTAGTTTTTCCAAGGCACCTAACAACTCCGTAAATGATATAAAGATCTTTCTTTAGAGAGAGCGGACAAAGTTTCGGGTTTGCCCCAAACCATTTAAAAAAACTCTTGGCTGCGTGGGCCTAGGTTAAGGCTAGATTCGTAGGTTTAATTTACAATTATTTTGTTAGCCTGGTTCAATAGCAGTATGGGCCTGCATAATCTAACACGCAAGTATCGTGATAAAATATCTCAAATTTATCCATGCCAGAGCAGAAAATTATCAATAATTGCCAAACATAGTCCAACAAGCTTGAATTAGCATGCCTAAATTTGATAGCCTGTTTTCCTTCCTTTTTTGCAATAGATGGAGTGAAAATGACTCTAAAACCTTTTGAGGCATGATGTTTTCATCTTGAGCTTGTAGAGTAGTCTGGTTTGCAAGCAAATAAAACAAAAACTTGGTAAAAAATAAAACACAAAACTCTCTCGGTTGCTTTCCTGGCGTTGACAAGGTAGTATTACGTTTTTGTCAAAATGCGAGCAGCAGGTATTGCAGTTGAAAAGCCAACGTCACTTGAAAAAGAATGTTACTATTGCCTCATAAGAGTCTTTTGAAAATCAAAAAGCGGGTGGAAATTATCCTATCTTTGTCATATCGTGTTGTTGTGTATGTTGGGTTAAATAAACATAACAACGCAGAGTTTAAAGTTGCTTGATTTTCATATTTTTAAGACCAAGACAGACATGCACTCATTATTATTAATGCCAATTGTGTAGGCTATGTTTAGATTTAAGTGTTAGGTTTACATGGCTTAACGATAGCTTGAATTAAGTGGCAACCTCAGTTGGCGGCCTGCTTAGGCTGATCGTTAATGCCATTTCTTGTTGCAGACCCAGAGGTACTGAATCTACAGGAACCCCAATCCCATAGAGCTGGGATACCACAAGAAGTTGACAAATTATACTCTTACATTGCATTTTGTTGCCAAGGAAGATGCACTGCATATACTACGTTTTTTATCAATAATTCACAAAACTGCTAACCTGTGTTACTTTCATTATGCTGTTGCGCGGTTATATTACACTCGTACACACATACTCGTATACACCATATGGTATTATACTGTCGTCTTTCATTTACATTGCTAGAAATACAAACTGAAATTGCAATTAATTGCTTGTCCATCAAACCAGATGAGTGAGAATTTGTTCTCCTCAGAAGTATTCCTCTCTTTTTGTCGCATTTAGCTTAGTAAAAAAAGATTGACTATGAAATTGTGTTTGAAAACCACATTTGAATTAATGGTTTGATATCATTGCATTGCTGTTTATTTGTATCTTAACTTTTGTCGTCCTTGTTTCCCTTACCAATTCTATTCAATATCTACACCTCCAAAACAGATCTCGATATGACTTCACACGTTCATCTCTATTGTTCAATGGTACAAATTTGCAAAATTGGAGGTCCTAAAATATCGATCAAAAGGGCCATTCCACAAAATTGTGATCGTTGGAGATCAGAAAATATCGACCTTCCAAAAGGGTTATCCAATATAGTGACCATTGAGGTAAAGAAATTTACTCGTCATGGTGACAAAATTTACCCCAAATTATATAGTGGAAGACCTCTTTCGTGACTTGGCGCTACTCTTCTGGTAATAATTTTGTGACCTCAACTTCTTTGGCTGCACCTATGAGCACTGGTCTCAGCATAGAACCAAAGTAGCCATGTTTCAAAATACCTTGCATTCAATCGGGTTAGGCCTAGTAACCCATTTTTAAGCCAAACATATTCCCTTCTTTGGAAAGATTTCACTCGATGATATACACTACTTCACTCTTCACACTTTGGATTTCATGATCTATACTCCTAATACCGACTTCCCGGTTACTAGTAAATTCAGACTGGGCTTACTCGCAAGCAGCCAATAATTTTCCAAATTTTTATCTGTTCATTCCACAAAGTGCTTGGGAGGGAAATTAGTTCAAAGTTGTGAAAGAGAGCAAAAATGATTAGTTCGACTTATTTACAGGTTAGCGTATAAGTTATTATTTTATTTGTTTACTAGCCGGTTCTGTCGGCGTCACCCGCTAAGCCCCCATCAGTAATGTCGAGGTCAACAACATTGGTTCAGCCCGCCAAGCCGGCTTCACCCACTGGAGAGTTCTGAAAATAGTAATGAACAATTAATGCTTTTTTGGCATAGGCAATTATCGTTGCGAAACAAAACTACAGGTTTTTAAAAGGAAATTGAGTAAAAAAACATTACAGGGGATTGCGCATAGACCTTCATAGTCGTGACATGGTGATGTCGAGGTTAACAATATCGATTCAACGAGCAAAGCCGGCTACAACCAACAGATAGTTGTAAAAACAGCAATCAAAACTTATAATTTTTTGGCATAGCCAAATCTCATTCCGAAACAAAACTATCGTTTTTTGAAAGGGAATCTATTAAAAAACATTATGAGGATTGCACATTGTCGCTCTACGTTTCCCCAGTTCCTAGAGTCCCTGGCAACGTCTCGTTTGCCCTGTTTTCAGCATAGACGTCCTCAAGCTTAACAAACTCTAATCCATTCAATTCAGAAAAAAATCCATTCAATGCTTGAAAGCTTAAACGTCGTGGAAAGGCGCCGAGAGGATTGATATGCATTTTCCAGATTAAACTCTTAAATACTAGGCCCAATGCTTACGACTTTTCGCAACCCTAGGCAAATTTGTGTACGCAAAAGCTTCCGACTGCGGATACGTTGCCTCGTTTGGCATGAACGCAGATTGGGAAGAGGATATTAACACAAAGTAGACCACTCATTGCTAAGTTACTGCAATTGCAGGGTCCCCGTCATTAATGTCGAGGTTAAAAATATTGGATCAAACTGCTGCACTGGCTTTATTCAACTGATATTGGTGAGAAGAATAATAGAAAGTTCGTGTTATTTGGCATAGCCAATTATAATTCCAAAATCAAATTGATTAAAAGCACATGATGGGATGTGCGCAAAGCTGCAATATTTCTCTCAAAGTTTCTCGAGTTACTGCCAACGTCTTGCTTGTCATGTTTTCAGCATAGATGAACTTAGGATCTGGATTTCCTCACGATTGAAACAGCTTACAATTTCTCAAACATTTATGCGTTTATTTGATGAAGTGCATGGAAGTATGAGTTGAAGATTATGGTAGAGCACCAAAGTGATTGACATGTATTTTGAAGCATAAAATATTAAACACTTCACATTTGTTGTTGTTGTTGAATGCCTATTTGAACGACCTGAAACCTATGGCTGCGAATGTTGCTGGGTCATAGCATAAACGCAGACAGGGAAAGAACCAAGTAACTCAAAAAAAATGCACCATAGCCTCCTTAAATTTCACGGCCATATAGACTCAAGGGCGTAGCCAGAAAAAATTGAGAGGGGGGCTAAATTTTGCAATTTTTAATGTGACGTCATTTACTTATAACGGCCTTTTGCCTTTCGTGAACTACGCTCGTCGCTACTATAAAAATTGCTGTACAAAACTGAGAAAGTGCGAGGGTAATTTCACTGATCTAATGTAGTTTAAACAAGAACGGCTTTAATAATTCAACTTTAGTTGTGACGTACAATGCACTATTTAAGGAATTTCAAGGAAACCACTCCCACTGGTAGGTTGAACGTTCTAATAAAAGAAGCGACGTCTCGGTAGTAGTCCGCATCGCAATAAAACAAGAAACCGCTCAGCGAGACGCTTATTTCTTGCAATTACCATAACTTGGAATATCAATTCATCACTCGACTGCGACATAGAAGAAAAACTTCGGCGATATTTAGTGTGTAAAAGTACACATCTTGTTTGATAACATTTGTAAGTTTAAAAACTTAAAAAGCCACCCCCGACCCACCCCACCCCCTTGCTAAAAGTCAACAATAAACTCTAATGTACCTGCAGAGGCGCAAAAAAATTTATGTTTTTATTTTTTGATACTATTTTGTAATTTGACTTAAAATTCAGGGGGGGGTCGTGGGCCCTTTGGCCCCCCCCCTGGCTACGCCTGTGTATAGACTGCCTCACAGAGAGAAAATTAGTGGAGTAACTTTTTGCTGTTTGCGTTTTGACTTTTTCCAGTTTGCCTAAACACAAAGGCAGTAATCATGGTTTGAACTAAAGTATTTCATTTGTTAACAAGCTATGTCTCACAGTAGGACTGTACGCATCTCGATACTCGTGCAAACCATTTGCAGTTTGATAGACTGTGCGTCAGCAAGTACAGTGTATTTAGAATATTAATTTCAAATAATCAGTTTATGGATTAAAAAAAAGGTTCATAACATTAATGCAATCGAGGAATGCCATTTTTAAGTTTCAAGCAAAGTATTGAAAAAAGCAACATTTTCAAAATTGTAGATGTCTCTTTTACAGCAGATATGTCATGGGTAGTGCTGATATTAAATTTTAGTCAACGACAACAACTTGGTGTGCTACCGGTAAGAAAAATGCACATATTGTTGAAAAAAATTGCAGTTTTGCTGGATGCGAGCGTAAATATGTAAAATTAACAGCGACCAATATAGATATCTAAAATCATAAAGAATCAATAAGATTGAAATATGTTTAGTTGCAGTGTAATTACTAATTGTTGCTTTACAGTGTGTGCAAGTTACTGACAGAGGTGGACACTTCCGAAAATCCGCAAATTGCGGACTCCCGTTTCTATTTGCGGATTTACGAACCTAATTTCCTACCGCAAATATTTGCGGATTTGCGATGAAAAAACTGAAATTTACCGCAAATCCGCAAAGTAATAGGCAGTGCTACCTGTTCCGCGGGAAACCGCTTGGAAGTGGACGCTCTAATTTTCTGGGTTGGAGGTTAACGTCCGGTTTCATGGTTGTTTTTAATCCAAACATTTTGAACCAAAACAATTAAAGACAGAAATTCGTACAACGCTTTGATGGAGTTTTAACCCGATTTCTTCAATTTACCCAGAGTCTCAAATTGTTCCTCCATCGGTTTTACCATCTGTAACAATTAGGAGAAAATCGCCAAAAAAAAAGCTGCTTCGCTTCCGATTCTATTAGATAAATTTGAAAGAAAAGACGAAATAAAAGAGTTTTCTCAAATTGACGAAAGTTTCTGTCCATCTGCTAGATAACAGCTGCAATTGCACAAAGATGAGGCAATATTTTTTTACAAAACTGAAAACTGCACTACCTATGACATTCTTATAGTATCCGAAACTATTGTTGTATTAAAGTCATTAAATATCACGTTGTTTGTCAAGGGAGTTCTTGCACCCCTTCCTGAATGGTTTCGCAAAGGCAACAATTGCCGTTGAAAAAGCAAAGTCATGTTTGAGAATTTTCCTACGTATCTGATGACGTTGGCTGAAGTTCAGCATATTCTTTACAAAAAGCCAGAAAATGGTAACAAATATTCGTATTATCTTTTACAATTTGTTCTTTTTTTGCGATATGATTCTTTGCTTGCACGCAAATTAGTACAAGATATTTTTACTTCTTTTCTGTAAGCTTGTTAAGAAAAATTAGCAAGAGAAGAATTGATTTCTTGAAAGCTGCAAAAGTTCTTTAAGACAACCAAAAGATTAGCAAGGATGTTGTCTTACTAGTGGACAAGATGTATCTGCAAAGAAGCTTGCAATATCAAAACCGAAAAATTTGCAGAAGAGATGGTGACAGGAATTTGCTTAAAGGCATTCTGACATTCATGATCGTTGGGTTGAAAAAAATCTTCCGTTTGTAGGCAAGCTGCTCACGAAGAAGAAATTTGTGGAAAGTGAGTTGCACAACACATAGAAGATAGCTTGAAGTCTTCACGATATCGGCTTTCGAGTACGCGCAGTAATTTCAGAAAACCACCTCAGTAATGTTGCAGTGTTTCACAACGTGAATAGCGAATATGTTGTCGAAACTCATCAAAATGACGCTTCTTGTCCTTCCAATTCGGGATCCACTACGTATTTGTTTTTCGATTCCGTGCATCTTTTCAAAAACGTTCACAACAACTTGTTGAATTCTAAAGATTCATTTTGACCAGTTTTATGATGACATAAACGTTCCTGAAGGAGAAATTTCATGGAAAGTGCTGCATGATGTTTATGATGAGAACCAAGCATTTTAAGAAAATCTTCGCAAAGCACACAGGTTAACCTACAAACCATTGCATCATGGGAACTACAAGCAGAGGGTTCCTCTTGCGTTGTGTATATTTGACCAAACAACCTCAACAGCTATTAACAGTTATTTTCCAGAAAATCAAGATGAAGCGTCGTTTTTGGAATAAATTAATTTATTGTGGAACTTAAGTAACAGCAAACGACAATTTAATTCAAATAATTGTATTGGAAATACTGCATGCGCAAAGGACAAAAACCCACATTTTAAGAGAGCTTGCTACTTGGCTGCAAGACTGACAGTATAAGCCGCCTTCTAATACTGAGAAATTTACATTGACCGAACAAACTTGCAATGCTTTTATTGTTACTTTAAAAGTGCACAGCCTCTTTGATAGAAGGATTGCTTTATGAAGGCTACAGTTACGTCCTGACTGCTCGATTTCAGTCTGATTCTTTGAAATCACGCTTTTCAAAGTATGAAGTATAATCTCGCCGGTCATCTTGAGTGCTGTATGTTGGACGCTAACTCAACAGAAGTTTCAGCTGTTGTTGCTGGTTACATTGCAAAGCAACTGTTAAAGAAATCTTATTGTAGTAATGCAAGAGGCTTAGCTATGCACTTTGCATCTTTTAACTGGTGAAGAATGTAAAGCCAATGCAAAGGATTTGGATTGCCTACTTAAGTTGTCGAGCTTAGTCTTCCTGCAGTAAAGCATCTTACTACGTGGCAAAATCATTTGCCCTACTAGAAACTGCCCAGGAAGTTATCTTTCACTAAGGTTCAGGCGAAAGACTTGCTGCCGAAAGTGCTCTTACCATGAACAGCTTTTCACAGGCCTCTTTATGCAACAAGCATTCTGTGAACATCAAATTTATAAACCGTATTATCTGCAATGTATTTCTTAACGACGCCCGATGTTAATGAAGTGCGTAAAGACGCTTTACAGGAGTTCAAGCATCGACAGAAACGTAAACGCACAGTCAAATAAACAATAGCTGCATGGCCAACAAATGCAAGCTTCACTGCTCTTTTTTATTACTGTTTTTTCATATTAAGTACAGATACCGAAGCAAAAGATAACGTTTGTCTACAGAAGCACTGAAAGAATCGTGTTTTATGTTGGTTAAGACGGGATATGAGGTCGTTTGAATATCATATTGCGCTTGATAGGCAAATTTATGTGGAAGTGTGTTGATGCCATAGCTCATGCTCACCCTTATGACAACAATTCAAGGCTTTGCCAAACCTTTTCTAACCCGTTAGCGTCATATGATATTTGAAGGGCTGGGCGCTGTACCAATACACAAAATAATTCTCATTATTAATTTTGATTTATGCTCGCAAATCACAAAATTTTATAGTGTTGCTGTATCAGCTTTCAAGCTAATATTTTGAAAATTATTACGAGCAACGAGGCCCCACGAATCTTCAATCGTTTGTTTCCACGAGAAATACTTGAATAGTGCTAATGAACAATACCTTTTGTGTTAGTTCTATTACAGCCTAAATACAGTTTTAGTTTAGTAGTTGGCAATTTATTTCGCTTCTATCTTGTCAACACAAAAAGCTCGACAATCAAATAAAAATCGCCATGAAAATGATTTTTCTCAAGAAATACTGAATTTGAATATTTATGATAATCTGTGAAGTAATTGAAAATTATGGGAAGCTGGCATATTCATATTTATGGCATAATTATAAAAGTATTTGCGCAAGCTGGCATAATTATATTTTGAAGTATAGTTTCGGAATGATCAAGGCTGACAATTTGAAAAAATTTAAGAACAACCAGCCTCAGCCCGAAATTCACTGGTTCTTGATAAAAAAAAAAAAAGCCTATTTAAACATTTTTGACCTTTCTGTCTAGTCTATGAGTTAAAAGCATATGAATGGGTCTCGTTTATAATGAAACACCGTGTACATGTAGGTCATTAACAATATTAGTGGTAGTAATTAGAGACAATTCTTCAGTGCTTTGTGTGCTATTCGACTTTTATAGTTAAACCAATATTGTTTTCTCAGCAAAAGACCAGAGCCAGTACACTGCTGTACATATGTTATCAGAATGTTTCACTAAACACTGTTAGCGTTGTCAACTACATGTAAAATAGTTCAACACTTTGGTTGACAATGCCAACGGCGTTTAGAGAAACGTTCCAATAAATTATGTGCAACAGCATACTGGCTCTGGATTTTGCTGAGAATTGTCTGAAGATCCCAATAGTTTGCTCCTGATATTGTTTTATAACAGAAAATGTACTCTCACGTAGCCTACAGATGTGCTACTAAACGTTGAGAGCTTTTTTAATGCAAAACCCTTCAGTTTGAAAAATATAATTTTGCTTACTAATTTCTAAAAGTTCTCTTGAAATTTGTTGACGGGCCACAAGAAATACCTCCGCCGGCTGTAGTTGTACCGCGGTCACATAGCCAATTCTTGTTCCAGAATCGAAAGTAAAGTGTTTTTTATAAGGAATCAAGTAAAAAAATGTCAGGGGAAAGTTAGTACATAGGCGCTAAATTTTTCCCAAAGTTTTTGAAGTCCCCAACAACGTCTTGTTTACCTTGTTTTCAGCATGTACTTAGAAAGTAGCCTTGCACACAATTGAAACAGCCAGTAATTTCACAAACTTGTATCTGTTTATTTCACTATTTGTATGAAAGCATATGCGTAAAATTGTAAAGTAGGGGGCGCCAAAGTGACAAATGTGTAATTTCAAAACTAAGCTGTCAAATATATGGCACACTACAAACGATTTTTTGTGATTGTATGCCTATTTCTGGCTGCTTATTTCTTTTTGTAATTGTATGCCTGTACGACCAAATATATCTGTGGCTGCGCGCGTATTGCTTGATCCTGGCATAATCGCAGCTTGGGGGATGGCACACTAACCCAAAGACAAGCACTTACAAAGTCTTACAGTTAAGTTAGTGTACAGGTTAGGTTGTGGTTTAACCCTTTGCAGTTCAACTAACCGTCTGAGATGCAAAAACAATCTATGTTCTTTGGTTCAAACTCATGTCACACATGCATTTAGTTTGTTACCTTTCTAAGAAGTCCAAACCGTATACAACAAATGCAAGGGAAGATTTTTTATCGATTTGGATTTTAATTAATTAGTTCAAATAACTTAAACTTAATTTTTCAAGTGCAATAATGCGGAACAAAATTTTTTCATAAAATCAGCAGAGCCATAAACACCTTTCAAAAAAATTAAAAAAAAGAATTTGGACCTAGACTGCCCGAAAGAGTAAATTCAATTGGACAGCAAAGGGTTGAGAGTACTGCATTGCATTGCCATCATCACCAGACAACTCCTGTCAGCAGCCAATAAAGATGTACTACCTGCTTTCCATCAAAGCAACGTTATTTACCAACTTCTGTGCCACTGTAATAGTCGGTACTTGGGTCGTGCTTCCCGAAGAATGCAACAATGGATCAAACAATATGTTCCTAAATTTGTCTCGCGAAGAGACACTCAACACGACCACAAATATTCTTCTTTACCTAGCCAATTTAATAGGAGCCCACTTGAAACCTCGTACTCAGCAATTGGGCAACATTTTTTGCAAAACCCATCATGAGCGCAAAAATACAATAAAGAAAAATTCTCGATCCTCGCCCACGGACGCACGGCCTTTTATCTTTCCACTCTTAAAGCCACATACACAAAATTATCAAATCCGAATCTATGCCAACAAAAAGGACTCGTCTATAGCCTCAAACTGTCACAGTAGTCGCTTGTTCCCCTAGGTCGCTTAGCAATTACATTATCAAAAAAGAACAGATTTATACCGGTATGTTAGAGCAGTTGTAAAGAAAATACCACTATTTAAGAAAAGAAGCATTTGACGTTTTTCCACATAAATTACTTATGAATCATTACAGTTCTAGTTTACAAGATCATTAGTAGCAAAATATGGCAAAATTAACGAATAAAAAGTAGCCTAATTGAATATTGCTATCATAATTAACGTGTTAGTTAACATAGCTACAAGGCACTTTTAATGTCAAAATCAACCGACAAGAAATCTGTTACAAGATTGTTCATAAAATCACAAATTATGTAACTGTTGATAATTTACACGAAGGGAAAAATGAAAGAATAAGAACAGCACGAAATGTAAATGATGTTGATGTCCTTAGAGGATCAATTGGATGAAGTGCTAGGCAATCAATTCGACAATTATTTGCAGAAACAAACATTATGACGTTACTTTACAATAAAAAAAAGTTCTTTTTTGAAACGTTCAAGGAAAATCTTCATTGAAATGCTGAAAAAAATCCCTTGTTGCGTGGTTAATAAAGCTGAGATTACTGTACAGATTTTTCAACGGAAGCACTCATTGTTGATATTTCGAAAAAAAAACATTTCCGCATTTCTGTGGCCAGGATTCTGTGAGAAAATAAAAATAAATTTGAGAGGTTTATTATGACGTCATGTTTCCCTTTGAAGAAGTACAATTTATTCTCGTGTTAAGGAGTTTAGTGCTGACTATTGTTTGAGCTAGGTTTCGATTTCTTTTGTCGAAAAATGTAGATTTAGTGTGACGGGTCTAAGCTATGCTTTATTTAAAGCCTCTAGCTTCTTGTCGGTCACCAACTGCACTTCGAAACAGTGTCGCTGTCTGTAGTTTGCTCAAAGTGCATTGCTTACCTCTTGTATTAATTTAAAAAATATCATTTTGTGAAATCTTGACGATGTAACTAAGCTTATTATGAAACTCGTGCTAAGTTTCACATTTGTACGTTCAAACTTCGGGCAAAATCAAAAAAAAATCCCGAGTAAAATTCCACCGTAAACGGGAAATTTGTTTTGCTATTTTGCTAGAGCATAGTCTTATTAGCCAATCGGGTTCAAGACTAACAATTTGGGCGGAGACATGGTCTGTACAAAGTGTGAAATCGGACCGCAAGCAGGAAAATATTTTTCCGCGGTCTAGGAAAACCCGTTAGGAAACATAGCCACTTGCACCCTCAGGATGAGCCTATGAAAGAAACTGGATACATATTCAGAGTTTAGACAAAGTTTAACTCTGAAAATCAAAGAAAATCAAAAGAAAACTACACCTCTGAATGAAATCACACTGTATAAAGGTAAATATATTTGCATATTTGCTTGGAAAAAAATTAATATGTCCAGCGAGATCAGGATAAAAATTAGGCACGAATTTTTATCACAAGATCTCTTTCGCCTACCGGACCACACCTCTACTGGGTACATAAGGTCTAGCCATAGGGTTGAGACAATCTCGGGGCAAATCAAGAACAAACATTCATGAGTGAAATCGCACCACATTATACATGTACGTGCAAATGCTTTGCTTTTCTGCTCTAAAACAGTTTCATAGGCCAACCAAAATCAGGAAAAAAATTTAAGTTTAGAAGGTGGCATAGCCTTTTCACTTTTCTTGATACGCCTATGCAGAGAACAGGGCTGCGAAGGTGTAGTCAGAAACTTGAAATCACAAATAAAATTACGAAAGGAAGCGCACCAAATCGTGAAATGGGCTGCCTATATTCATGCAATATTTTGTTTTTGATTTATGAAAACAATCACTACTTAGGTGCTTCCTTCTACTTCAACTTTGATTATGCCCCAATAGGCTACTGAATTAAAAGAATATGAAAATTAGGGTGATAGAAATAGGGGGTATATTACTCTTCCAATGCTTTTGACTTAATTGCCTTTTCAATTGTATTTTGTTTTGGAACGAGAATTGGCTATGCAGGATAACATCAACTTTTCATCACTGTTCTCACAACTCTCAAGATTTCATTATTTTAAAGAAGTAAGGTTAAAAGAAAAGAGAAGAATTACCAAACAAAATGACGTTACCAATCTTACTGTATTACAGACATAGCCGACAAGAGTTAAAAAACAAAAACCAATTTCAAAAAAAAGGGATCATCAGGACTGTGAAATAAACAAAAAAGGCCTTCGGCTTTGTTTCAATACAAAAATGCCTTCAACACCCCGCTCATACAAAACAAAGTGTTACGCCTATGAGCTCAACACAAAACTTTATTCAAGAACCACTAACCCCTTAAACATGAATTTGAAACCTAAATCAGTCATGCTGAAAATGCTCACTCTCCAAGAAAAAAAACAAAATACGGTACCGATCTTAAGGAAAATACACGAGATATAATTAAGCATGTTAGAGAATGGGGTTTCAAGTCCCCTAACTAACGCTTTAGTTTACCTGAACGCAGTTGGAAAACTAAATTTATGAAATACATGTCTAGTTAGTAACTAGGACTTGTCGGAAAAACTGCTAATCGAAGTCCGCAATAAAAACCCTCAGGTTCAAGTCTGATACCCTGCTCAAGATTGCAGAAAATAGTGTGGAATTGCAACGATAAAAGGAATGTAAAGAATAAAAATCAAAAACTCATCACAACAATAACTGCAAGACAAACACCAAAAGTGGAAGTGACAAAATAGTTAGAGAGCTTAATTATATTGCTTTGTACTGAACATAGCCTATACTTTAACAGCAAGTGAAATAAACAAAAATGTTTCGTTGCTGAATCACTTTCTACCGCTAATTGAAGCAACATAGTTTTGTATACCTGACGTTTAATGATAATGGTAATAATCTTTGCAAAACATTTAGGCAGTTACGCCATGTAGCTGACATCACTGTTGCGCAAGATATGCGTCATGGCTCAAATCACCTGAGTCTCTACCAATTTTAAATGTACACGTTTGTAAAAGTGCTGACGTTTTGCAGAGAAAATGACCTAAACTTTTGACTGGTACACTGAATATCCATTTCAAAACCAATGATTTTGAGCAAAATATTAAAGGTTGCATAGTTCCAAGCTAACACTAGATTAACTGAATTTAACTTTGGGGCAGAAAATTCAAATTTTTCTTTCATCAGCTTTGCTAATAGTTTGATCTCTCAAAAAAAGTTTCCCAATCGTTTCGTAGTATGCAAAGGAGTTCCATAACATTGCGAAATTATACGGGAGGATCCATGACGCCAAAGAGATTAATGATCACTGGTGTGCACTAAAACAATTGTTTTATACTGGAAATAAGTGACAGGTTTTTCAATGCAAGCGATTACCGTATTATTTTAAATAGAAGCCGCGACTACTATTGATTTTTAAATTGTGTTGTGCAAATTCTAATCGAGGGCCTGATCATTTATTTGTTGAATAAGCTGATGGTACTTTTCGATTTATTTCTACCAAAGTAAATCTATAATTTAGTACCATTGTTGCCAATATTGGGAATTTTCACGGTTGCTTGGAATTTGAATCAAAATTTTCATTTTATAAAGTATATCAGGAAAAATCAGAGGATTTTTTAAACCAACCTTAGAATATTTAAGCGAATCTTCGGATTTTTAGCGATGTTATTTGGCAAAGACGTTTCTTTTCTTGAAATTATCTGCATTTTATGAAATTTATCGATTATTTTTGGGAGAAGAGTACTTTTTGAGATTACCTATAAGTCATGGAATTCATTAATTACACTGGTCTACACAAATTTTGAAACAAAGAAAAGAACATGTCTCCTTGGCTAATTTTGGTGCGCTGATTTCGAATGTGATGTTAGTTTTTTGTATTAGGTCTCAGGTTTTAGTAATCCTCTGTTATCACCCCTCCCCAATAAGCTTTAAATGTCGTTTTGGATACATCAAAACTAAAGGAAACTGATAACAATTTTCAAAATATTCCAATTTTTAGAAGCTGGGCACATAGGTCTGATGTATTGTCAATGACATTATTCTTTTAATCTTGCTTTTATACCCTCATCCCAGCTGGATAATACTTTGTTCTCCTACAAGTATCCAACTTTCTGTAAACTTTCCGAGTGGCATTTTTGCTCAGTTTGCTTTGTAGTAATTCACTGGGAAAGCTCACTTCAAGCAGGAAAGGTAAACTATCTTGATGAGTTTGACTGCTATTGGAAATCTTATGGCAGTTAAACAAGGCATGCATTTTCCACCAGGGTTGAGCTTAGACTGCAGGGATGCTGTGTTATGGTAGCTAGATGGCGCTAATACTGCTGAAATTCATGTCATAAATTTTGTTTTGCAGAAAGTTGTCAAAATATTTCATTTTAGTGTTTGAGTGCCAAAGCATGACATCAAGTCGTAGAGGCTGTGCAAATGATCCTGATCTTTTCTGTTACGTTTGTGGTCGTTTCACAAGGACAAAGGACAGACGAAATATTACTCCATTCATAAAGAATGCATACCATGCTTACTTTGGTGTAAAGCTGGGCGACCAAGACAAATACTGTGCCCCACACAAAGTATGTATAACCTGTGTCTCAACGTTCAGCTTGTGGATGAAAGGAAAGCAGCATTTCTCTTTTGGAGTTCCCATGGTGTGGCGAGAGCCACAAAATCATCTGAATAACTGCTACGTTTGTGCTGTCAGAGTTACTGGTTTAAAATCCAAAACAAGGTCATCTATCAAATATCCCAGTTTGCCATCAGCAATTCAGCCAGTTCCTCATACTGATGAACTTCCTGTACCAAATTTCAACAGTTTTCAGCTGAGTGTAAGTGACCTAGCATCTTCAAGTGAGGAGAGTGACCGATGTGAAGAGTTTATAGTCTCCAGTCAGAGTGATGAGCCACAATTATTCACTCAAGCAGAGTTGAATGATTTAGTGAGGGAGCTTGATCTTCCGAAATCTTCTGCTGAATTGCTAGGATCACGACTAAAAGAAAAGAACCTGTTGGCTCCTGAAACAAAGGTCAGTTTCTATCGTTACAGGGAAAAAGGTCTCATAGAATTCTTTAAAATGGAAGAAAACTTGCTGTTTTGTGACCACATAGATGGACTCATTACAGCAATGGGAACTTCCTATACTCCATCAGAATGGAGACTGTTTATAGACAGTTCTAAAAGAAGTCTTAAATGTGTTCTGCTGCACAATGGTGATAAACTTGCTTCCATACCAATCGGTCATTCTGTGCAAATGAAGGAAACCTATGAAAACATGAAAACCATTCTTGACAGAATCAAATATGCCGAACATGATTGGGTAATATGTGGAGACTTGAAAGTGCTATCCATGCTCCTTGGCCAACAGAGTGAGTACACAAAATACCCGTGCTTCCTCTGTTTATGGGATAGCAGAGCAAAGCAAGACCACTGGATAAAAGGAGATTGGCCAAGTAGAGAGGTGTTCGTTACTGGAGAGAGAAACATCGTGAATGTTCCATTAGTGAATAGAGAAAAAGTGCTTTTACCTCCATTACACATAAAGTTAGGACCAATGAAGCAATTCGTGAAGGCTTTTGACAAAGAGGGAGAGTGCTTCAAATACCTATGCACTAAGTTTTCTCGTCTAAGTTATGAAAAAATCAAACCAGGAATTTTTGATGGACCCCAAATAAGGCATTTGCTGAAGGATCAGGAGTTTATCTCCACAATGAAAAGAGAAGAACTGCAAGCATGGAAAGCATTCTCAGATGTAGTGAAAAACTTCCTTGGCAACATGAAATCCCAAAACTTCAGTGAACTTGTTGAAAACTTGTTACAGGCTTTTCACAACCTACTGTGTAACATGAGCGTTAAAGTACATTTCCTGTATAGCTATTTGGACTATTTTCCAGAGAACTTAGGGGCTTTCAGTGAAGAGCAGGGTGAAAGATTTCACCAAGACATAAAAGTGATGGAAAAAAGGTATCAAGGAAGATGGAACATCAGTATGATAGCGGACTATTGCTGGAGTTTGATGCGTGAAACTTCGGAATTTGAACATTCCCGTCAATCAAAAAGAAGGAAGCTATTGCCTTAAGATTTTGTTTAAGATTGTTATTTCATCCCCTGTGCTAAATAAATGCCACATCTATCGCTTAGTATGAGCTTTTGCTTTCACAGCTTTACAATAATTGATGCTATTGTGGTGAGCAGCAGTAAAAAATTATAATCAGAAATTTTGAAAAATCTGACCTAATACAGCAAAACGGATGTCAGATTCGAAATCAGCACCCCAAAATTAGCCAGAAAGAATGGTTCACATTCTTGTTTCTTAACCTCGATCAAATTTTGTAGATCTGTGTTATTCTTGAAAAAGGACTCTTTTTTTTAGATCAACTGCAACTCATAAACTTTATCAATCATTTTCGTAAAAGACTTTTCTTTCGATCAACCTGAAACTTATGATGCGAGAAAACATTTTTAAATCTGGGAAATTTTTACACAAAAATTGCTATTTTCAGTATTTATTGAAGCAATTTTTCCGCTTTTCGAGTTGTCAACTTTGATCAGTGCAAACAGTATGTACGGTGCAGCAGTAAACAGTTATCCGTTCTTAGTGCGAGGCTGTAATTCATGGGTCTCCTCTGTTGCTAGAATGTTTTCGCTCTTCCTAATTGGGACCAACGGACGTTCAAGTGCAAGAATACATTACTAAAGTCACTCTCCCAAATGTGATCAATTGTCACCGCATGCAGATCCTCATAATCTGCAAAGCACTCCACAGTATCGATTCGAAAATAACGCACAATATAAAATTCAGTGAAAACTATTTTTGGACCACATGACTAAGTGGTAGTTTTGACCACGAAAGCTCGAATTTATTTGTTAATGTACGAGTTGCCATAGAAGTGCCGCTGTTAGCTTGTTTTAGATCTGTTTTTGCACGATTGTTTTGATGACGGGAATATTGAAACTGCTACACAGACAAAATGACTGTCGGCGGTAATTTAAGCTAAATAGCTTCCCAACCCATACTTTAATGCTATAAAAATTAACAAGCTAAAGGTAGACCAAGCCCTAAAACAGTCAAAAAGTTTCGATATCATAACACTTACTTGAGAGATATAAGCCAATAATAATCGAAAACGGTCAAAATGACCAATCAGATATTTCTAATATTAGTTATGTTAGTTAATACACTCATGAATAAAGGCTTAAACCACTCTCCTCAAAAACTTTTTTCCAGTAAGTGCAATGTTTTCCTCTCTTAAGAAATATAAGAATAAAAATCAACCCAAAACAAATTCCAAGACTTTGAAGGGTTCAAGAAAAAAGAGAAGCACGCATTGAAATGTTTAAAAAAAGAATCTGTTGCTGCATTTTCAATTCACCTTAAATGTTTGTAAAATGTTTTTGTCGAAAGCAACTTGTTGATATCTTCCAAAAAAGAATTTAATCGCGTTTCTATGGTTAGTACTGTTTGAGAAAATACAAAGAACAAATTGTACAATCAAACGTTAATTGTGACCTCATTCTACTTCTGATAGGGATAAAATTTTGGCAATTGGTAAGTTGGAGATTGGGTTTCGTTTAAGCAAGAAATTGTTTTCCTCTGTCAAAAAATGCAAACTTTAAAAAATTATCTTCGATTGAGACGTTATGATGACGTCACAAACGCTCTTTATGGCACTCGGTCTTAGGAGGTAATCAATCGGGCCAACTTTGGTGTTTCCACGTCCAGAAGTTTTGAGGGAGTTAAAAGAGACAGACAGAATTGCGCCTTGCAGAATAGATTAAACTAACTGAAATTTTCGTCTTAGATTAATTTTATTAACTTCGGCAATTTGTTTTTGTCTGACTGTAATCGTCCTTTGAATGGAACTGTAGTTGCTGCAATTGATTAAAACTGCGCTGACATTGCAAATGCGTGGACGTTGGAAAGCGCCAAACATCTGTTTGTTTCATGACAAATTGTTTCATTTGTTTGAACAACGGAAAGTTATTGTTGCTTAATTTAACCTACGAGCGTGATTTTTCCTTTTTTTTCAATCAAGGTAAATTAAATTATGAAATGAAGAACTTTTTTTCTTGACTCTTTTGTGCGATTTCTGTGTTTTTCTAGTTATCTGTCCTACATCAGCTACAAAAGACGCTTTTCAGAGCTTGTAGTAGTCTCAGTTTAAAAAGAGTGCTGCTGTGATTGTAACATGCGGTAGAACGGTGATCAAGTTAAGAATAGAAGTTGTTTCAAGCATTTTTTCTGTGCAACAACCAGTAACTCATTTTAGCGGGCTGCCAACACGTGAACTGAGATTTCAATCAAGAGATTGTTTCATTGTTGTATTTCCACCTGTTCTCTTCCTTGAAAGGAGGCACGCCATAAATGGTTTGTGATGTTCACATCTCAAACCTAATCAAAAATTGGCTTGCGGGGGTGTGTGGCAAGCCTATCTAAACCATTTAGGAGTACAAACTGCTGGCTGGTAGCTCCACCACCAACTGCTATTGAAAGATAAAACTCGAGTTTAAATTCCTTATAATCTGCTGTAATGAAGAGCATTAGGAAATTTTGCCAAATTTTGTTCTTTTTACTGTAAGCATGGCGTACCATAACAACAGGCTTTGCAAATGTGAGCGTCAATCATATGACTGGAGGCGAAAGACTGAAGGTCAAAAAAAGTCCTTTTGTGCTGCATTTCAGATGCGTAGGGGTCAAATATTGGGTTTAAGAAAAATATCCAACTTTACTAACAAATCCAAACAACAATTTACTTGCATTGTGAAATTTACAACTAAGTTTTGAAAAAACAAATTACCCTCGTATCTTTTATTAAATTTTTTACAATCATGCTTGACTGACCAAATGACTTGTTTAGGTACCAAAATCTTTCGATAATTTAATCAATCAACGATTGAAAACAAATCACTGCAATGAACCTGCCATCTTTACTCGAAAAATAAAAATTGCCTTGTCCCAAATTTCTCAGTATCAGATCATAATTTAACACAATTTTGAGCTTTTACGATTTCAGTGATATGATGGCAATATAGTGTATATCGCAACTTAAATTAGGCCTGTAATAATACGTAATTAGTATTGACTATGAAGTTGCAA
This sequence comes from Trididemnum clinides, assembly GCA_963675345.1. Lineage (NCBI taxonomy): Eukaryota > Metazoa > Chordata > Ascidiacea > Aplousobranchia > Didemnidae > Trididemnum > Trididemnum clinides. The sequence goes on from OY776303.1 coordinate 17,459,394, forward strand.
TCGGATAAGATTCAGGCTGGTGTACTTCACTTTAGCAGTGTTTACTGGTGTTCTTTAAAACGATTTTTCAACTGGAAAAAAATCTACATGTGATAAAGTAGACATTAAAACCAGATTTTTTGGCATTATAGATAAAAACTACAAATTGATTTATCAGTTTACATAAACGAAAGCTCAAACACATCTTGAAACAAGTGAAAAATAAAGTTACAGGTAACTACAATGTGCTGCGGTCACTAATTTCTCAACCAAACTGGGGTGGATGTAAATGATGAAAAGTTGTAAGGGGCAAAAGAAAGAAATATTGGCTGCTGTTGTCTTAACAGATCTTAGTGGATACACAGAGTTCAATGATTCTTTGAAATTAGAAAATATTGTCAAAACGGAGAAGTAATTTACATCAAATCAACACTTCATTGCATTTGGTTCGAAAAGACCTGTGATTTCAGAATAATGCATGAGGAAAAACCGCTTTTTATGCTAAATTCTGGTAAATTACATTTTCAATAAAGGAGAGTCTTGGAAATGACCCGCCGCCTCAGAGATTTTTTAAGTTTGTAGAACAAAGAGTTACGCTGCCTTTTCGAGGTATCTCACACTGATTGATGAATGAACCTTCCCCTTTTCTGCAGTCCAGGATTGTGCCTGAAGCCAAAAATTCTTACATAGCGTAAGGGATAAAAATTAGCCTTGCAACTTTAACAGAGAGCACTTGAAATGTAGAAACAAAACATTGAAAAACAGTTATTTACCATTTGTTTAGATTCACACAACCATTCGACAATTTAAATTTTTGCTCTTTAGAATAACACCGTAACGGTATGTTTAATTTATAAACTTCAAAGTGATGTGGAACACTCTGTGTAATTTGCACTAATTCTTGAAAAAAATGTTTGTCAACCCTAACCAGGATTTGGGCACAACTCGCAAATCACATATCAGCTCAATAACTTTAGGCAGCGAATTGCAACATATAAAATGTGTTTTTTTTGAGAAAGATAATATACGAAAGTGTTACCCTCTAGCGAATGCAATCACAAGGTCTTTTTGATCCACCACAATTTAGATTCTTAGTGTAACATTTATAATGTGGCTATTTTATTGTCAACGGCATTTTTCCTGATTGTCGTTGAATGTTTTTGATTGGTTTGTGATCGCCTTTTGATCAGGTAACTACTTTTAATGCTATGATTGACAAATTAGAGTAAATCAACTTACCCCAACGCAACTAAAACCAGAGTCTAGCTTAGCTGCTAATGATTCTAGGGAGGTATTACTCAATAGTTCGTGTACGCAACCTCCATAATGTGCAGGATATCTTGCGATGTCAACAAACCATAACTTCAACCCTGACCACAGCTCTGACCCAAAACTTAACCCCAACCATAACCCTAATTTTAACCTGCAAAATGCGAACATTGAGCACGTACCCATTGCATGTCCCCAATGCCTCCATTGCGGACGTATACTATTTAAAACTACCGATTCCAGGGTAAAGTTCAGGGATGAAAGCAACATAGATCTTTGTTACAACGCTGTAAATATTACCAGTACATGTTGTAAACAAACTTTGCTTAGGACCAAACGATTGAGATCTTTTGATTATTTTCAGTAAAAAAACCAGAGTCAGCATACTGCTGTACATATTTTAATTAGGACGTTTCGCTAAACACTGTTAGCATTGTCAACCAAAATAGTGCAACTGATTACCTTAAAACTTAATATACCATGGCCAAGTACAACATTTATGACGTTGCAATTCAATTACAAATGAAGTAAGCAATAACTATTACATATTTTGGGATCAATGTTATTTCGTTTTAAATTAGTGAGGCAATAACTAAGAACAAAAATAAAACAAAATTTGCACATCAAAGAGGTAAAGTGGATGTGAAGCTTCATCTGAGTTCAATTGTGGCTGTAGCTTTTGAACACATAACGTTTCCTTAATACGCAATTTTCGCCAATCAATTTCTTAAGCCGATATTAGTGGATTGTGAAAGCCGATTGTGTGGTCTGGATTTTCTCGTAAATGACGTGTAACATCGCTCTTTCTAAATGTAAGAGAGCCATGTTCTTCCAATCTTGTTTTTAAATTTCGTTTACTTTTGTCCAATATAGGTTTTTCCACACGAGCATTGAAGTTCATACACTGTCCCAGTGAGGTGTAGTAGAGCCTGTTTGTCCTTATTTCTGAATAGGTTTCCAATTGTTGATATGCTGTGGTTTATTCGAAGGCTAATATTCCTTTTATTTTATTTTCTAAAAAATGTTTGATTTCTTTTTCAATTTGCTGTGATGTTTCTCCGATAAACAGGATCTAGTACATTACCCTGAGACGGTGTATGAACTTCAGCAAACGAAATTTAAAAACAAGATTGGAAGAACATGGCCCTCTTACATTTAGAAAGAGCGATGTTACACATCATTTACGAGAAAATCCAGACGAGCATTTACTGTAATTGCTAGAATTTTCACTCTAGTCATCATTGTTTTAATGCTTTTTTCTTTTACACGCAGTATGCCAGTTGACGGATTTGTATGACTTCGAGTGCCACAAAATTTTGGTTTTGAGCCATCTGATATGAGCAGTATGTAATATGTTTACACATGATGAAATGCGGAAGTGAGAATATTTACGCGTGCGATGATAAAAGGGGAGGTTCAAATTTTAGGCCAGTTGTAACCAGGCGCAGAATGAGCAGAAATTTTCTTTGTCTTTTTCTTGAAACAGTGCACTAAAAAGTAGCGAACTACAGAATAAGCGCCATGTTCAATCCATTTTGAGCCTAAAAGTGCAGAAACCGTTAACTATTTTTACTTGAAAATCTCACTACCACACTAATTAAGCAACGTTTAGTAGAAAATAATTACAAAAGTATTTACCATGTCAAGCCAATGAAAGAGGGAATAACCCCTAAATTTCTTTTCGACGTGCACACGGCAATGATTTGCGCATATATAGTTACGGAGAGATGCAAATCGGACATTTTCCCCCAAAATGAAAAGAGTTTGAGCAGCAATCTGGCAAAAAAGGGGTGAAAGGGAAATAAAAATATACATTCAAAAGGCACGAGGCCCAATCATTGCCTGTTACGGGCAACCGCAACTTCACAAGTCGTAACGCGCTGTAGACAATAAAAAACAAAAAACACGGTTCATCACCCTTTAGCTTGCCATGAATAATCTGCTCGCTTGCTAGGGATTTCCGATTCCGTCTGTATAAGCTTGTGTTATAAAAAAAATCAAATCTATTCCTTCTCGCGCAATATATAAGCAAATGCGATAGCCTAATTTCATTTCGTGATGATGCAATGCTTTTCTTACGAAATGAAGAGACCCAAAAAAGTTTTTAGGCGACCGAAGTTTGGGTTGCGACTCAGACGTTGGAAACCCGAGGTCTCCCTCCCTGTTTAGGTGACCAAGTTAGTAAGGGTGATGATTAGTGAGTTAGACAAGTGAGACGTGGTTCAATAAATGAACAGAAATCTATTTAATAGATGTAGTGGACTGCATCAGTCACCAGTGGATAACGAGCTTTTCTTTCATTCGCCCTCGTGGTTTAGCAATAGCAACACTTGCTAGCTACTATATGTCGTCAAAATGATTTCACATGGAAGTGCGGGCATTCTATTTTGTCAGCGACTTTGTTTAAGTATCAAAAAAAATTGAAACCAATAAGCCAAACCTCAAAATGGTACCGCAAATTTTAACTGTACATAGACCAAAACTACAAATGTACCCCTGGCTTATAGTTGGTAGGGTAGATATTTGCTTAACTTATCGTTACCTTTTTCTTTCAACGTTCCAAACTTCATCTAGTTTGTCTCACACAACATCTAGCATTGCTAATTAACTACAGCACCTTTCTTAAAATTTGTATTTTTTACAACTTTTATCAGTTTTATCAGATCTTTATCAAAATCAATGCTCTTCAACCGGAGTTCAGCGAAACATTTGCAGGGGACCTGTGAGCTTAAAGGATTGCGCAGAATTTCTATGAGTTTTGATATAAATATTCCGACAATGATGATTTTTGCATATGAGTACAAACCGTGAAGCAAAGCGTATACGCACAAATCGAGTTTATGTGATAGTGAAATACACGTTTTTCTTGTTGGTCTCATTGTTTTTTAATTCGTGTTCCGCAACATTTGCAAAACTAAGTAAACGGTTTCCAAACGCCAAAAATGTTGAAAAGCGTTGATCTAAATGATATTTAACCTCAGCCTACAACAAAGCATTTCTTCAAACAGTAGATTAAGTCAAACACGACTAGTTTTTCAATAAAACTGGAATCTTATCTGCATTTAAGAAACAGGAACTAACAGACATACAGCAGTACTTCACATCTGCAAACCAACAGCTATAACAATAAAAGCAAAAAATCTCACCGCCAGTCAAGTAATTGGCGTGAGCGTTTGCAAGGCCTGTTGTTTTAGTACACCATGACCGGGAAGCAAAAATAAGATTCTTCCAACAGCTTTATCTTTATAATCATCATTTCTTTACAGCTCAAAAAACTTGGATCCATTTTATCGTCATCATGAAGTATGTTTTTATATCCTTGTTGTTGGTTTTTGAAATAAAAGCCATTGTGGGAAGAGCCGATTTTTTCGACTTTATGTTGAATCGAAGTGAGCTAATATTGATTCATTTTCAATAGACGATTTTGCAAAGTTTACAAAAAATTGTTTTGGCTGCTGTCTTCTCGGTTCAGTAGAGTAGACGCATGTATTCTTTTCATAAGCAAAGTCATGTTTAGCAAAAATGGTAGTTACTTTATTAACAGAAATCAATAAAAAGTATTAAAAATCCGTTATAGCGTTTGCCGAGCTTTTTGATTCTAAATGATGTTCTGAAATGGGCTAACTTTCACAACCCTTCTTCTTGCTTACGGAAAATATTCTTTGAATCCGATTCTGTTCCTTCCGCACATGTCACACTTCCATAATACCCAACTGAGGACTTGAGGCTTGATCTTCAAAAGCAGCATACAGCAAGTAATAAACTTCGACTGTTAAGAGACTAACTATAGGTTTCACGGTTTATTATTCAATCTGTTTTTTTGTTTATTTTGCAGTGTGTTTGCTTCCAAGACCCCCTGTAAATGGAGGATTTCGATCTATTGGAACTCGTCAACTTCCCCTGTCCGTGGTCACTTACAAATGCGACGAAGGCTACACCTTACACGGGTCTGTTGTAAATATCTGTGAAAATAAGAGATGGATACAAGCAACCCCCGTTTGTAAAGGTAAGTGCGGCTTTCAAACAAGTGACTTTAAACTTGTATTCACCTTGTTCTCTCTACAAGCGAATACTGCAGCGTTTTTCTGGTTCTGCCAAAAACCTCTAACTAAAGCTGGTGTTTTTGACAAAACAAAAAAACGGCATACTTGGACGTACGCTTGCAGAGAGTGGTGAGTGGTGGGTACGAACTATTCGCTGGCTTTGTGGCTCAAAGCTCTCACGTAGAAACCTGAGTTCTGAAGATTTGAACTAATTCAAAATAGACGTTTAAAATATGGCCTTTATGTATTTAAAAAAAGCTATTAATTTAAAAGAAACGTATGTTGAAGAACATGATGACGGAAAATATTTCACTGAAAAAATTGTGTGGTTTACAAGTTGATATCATCAAACCGTTATTAAAAGTAGACCGCAAAGATGCAGTTTTAAAGTTTATGACGTCAATTAATTTTATATGTTGCCCAATTGGCGGATAAGCGTCCAAAACCTAGCAGCAGTTGTGCTTTGGTAAAGCATTCTGACGTCATTTTTCCTGCTTAGCCTAGAAATAATACTTGTCATAGAAAATACAAACGCGTCGCGTCGGCAATTGTACAAAAACTCAACAGCGTTCACCAAACATGTTCGTAGCCATGGTGGGTTTAAAATATCTGAACTCTTCTTAGCTGTGTTGCCATTAGCCTCATTGAAAGTTATTTGTACTTTATGTACCTTCATAAACGAGAAACCAAGACGGGAGCTGAAAACAGGCTACTTCAAATTTCTTGGAGCCATTGTTCATATTAAGTTACCATCGCGTAAAATAGCAAAAGTTTTTCGATCCTTTTACTGGATTGTACTCTGAGGATATCATTCTCTAGTTATATTTTATCAGACTTTACATTTCGTGTATTACGTTTTAAGTCGTTTGTACGTTACAGCTAAAACTGTTTCATTCACCTAACGATGAGAGATTTACCTAAAAGGCAAAAGTGGATTAATAAATACTCTGATTATGGTTATACTTGATCTTTTCGAAAAAACCTTAGGCGTGCACTGATACCTAGAATGCTTAAAAATATTAGTCTTCCTTTTTTCACCAATTTTTGACCAGAAGAAAATGTTGCTTTAACAAACATTGTAGCATTGTAGTTTAGATTGGTCGATATCCTCCTCGCAGGAATCCTGGTGAAGAACTTGCCCATTAAACTCAGTAGCGTTGTGTACAATCTTTCCTATGAAGAAAGATATGTACAGGTTTCTCTTGATATGTTTGCCTACCAAAGGAGGCAGCAGACTTATTGGTTGCAAGGTCTTTCGCTGCTTTCCGCCCATTTTACCTTTGCTCCACCACAAGAAATTCCCAAAAAATCTCGCGATATTTTTGGTAGCAATCTTGGTGGAGCCAAAACTGGGAAGTTACGTCACACAGTTTTAGAGATTTCGGGAGAAAAAAGAAGCAAATTTCTCGGGAAATTATCAAAATTACGATGGGACAATTTGGAAATTCAAGACGTGGATGTTATTGGTGGAGCCAATTGGGAAAAATTAAGCGTGGAATTTTAAAATATTCTGTCGGAACTAGGCAAAATGTTGCGATTCTCTATTTAAGATATGTCCTTAAACCAAATTCGATGCTTTCGTTTGCGTTCTTTTGAAATACCAATGCCTATCAACAGCATGAATTCTTTTTCACATAATACAGGGCGTATTACGACTGGTACTACTTGTAGTGCTGAGTTTAATCATTCTTTCCCGAATTGCTCTACTAAAAAGAATAGCTTAAGTCAAGGTTTTCTAACCGAAATCCATTAACCCCTTGGGGTATAAAAATTTTATCACAAGGGATTAGTAAAACACTTCTGGAAGTCAACCATAGACTACTTGTTTAAACTAAAATATTTGGCTTACTCGGTGTAGGTAATTACTGTGTTGTAGTTGTAGTTGTGATAAAATCACATATCAATCTCATGTAGCAGTATCTTTGTTTGTTCTGATTTCGTGTTTATAGCATTACAATACCTTTGATATCATCGTGCGCCAAAAATGCATTTGTCTAGTTGGTATCTTTTAACGGGCAATGAATTCATTGTTTTAGGATGGTGACTCGAGAGAAGGGCTTAATATAACTGACAACCCTTCGGAGTTTGGAGCAAGCAACTTTGAAGCTTTCGTCAATCTTGCAGCAAAATTTCTCTTGATAATTCGCCCTTTTGCTTCAGCTTGCATCTAAGAATCTGGATTTTCCACTTCGGTTGTTGTAAAAACAAAGCTGCAGTCACTCTCTGACATCGAATCTGATGTGAAAGCGACCTTATCAGTTACACCTTTAAGGATCAAACGTCTTACAAAAAAAAACGAAAACAGAAGCATTCGTCTGACTGCGCAATAAGCGTTGAACAATTTACAAATCAAGTCCTTCTATACCTTTTTCCATTCTAATTGAGAATAGATGCAAACTAATTGAAATAGTTGCAAACTAATTGGAGTAGTTGCAAACTAAATGAGAATATATAGTTGCAAACTGAATGAAATAGTTGCAAATTAAATGAGAAAAGTAAAATCAATTTTTTAATTCAATAAACAACAAATGATTCAAAAATACTTAAAAGCATTCATATATTAAAATTCCATGTCTTTCAAAGCTAGTTCACCTGGCACTTTTTCTTGAATATGTGCAACACAAGAACAGCATAAATCAGGCACAATGAAATTTTTACCAATACTTATGAATCTCTCTAGAAATTGAAGGCGATATTCCGTAACTGTCAATGAACCACGGAGTTCGTCATTCAACATGTCAGACATATTTTCGGCCATATTTCTCTTTACGTCCGCTTTCACAACAGACCAAACATGTTCAATGGGATTGAATATGGAACTGTACGGAGCTAATCTTAGGAATTTATGATCTTCCAATAAAATCTCCTCAATACGAGAATGGCAGCGAGCACTGTCTAAGACTACCACAACAGGTCTTTTATGAAAACTGTATGCGTTTCTCAAACAAATATGCATCCACTGCATTGCCTCCTCCCTGCGGAATGAGCCCCTTTTTATTTCATGGTGTGTCAGTCCAAGAGAACCAATACAACCAATCTTGTAAACATTTGATCCCGATGCTACAACAGTGCATCTTCGTCCAATCAAAGACCTACCTACTGAGCGAGAAATATGGATATTGAGATTGGTTTTATCCACATAAAGAAGAGGTACATTACGGCTTTGATGAGCCAATAATTCTTGTACAAAAAGTTTGCGCTTCTCTTTATTCTCTGAGGTGTTAGCCCTTTCGGGCTCAAACCTTACTCTTTTAAGAGAATAAATCATAGCATCCAGGTGCCTGAACACAGTACTCTTAGCTGCAGTTAACTGATGTTGGTCGGTTAGTTTATCAACTAATTCACCCAGAGTTATACGAGGATTTTCTTCAATGCAATCACATATAGCATTTTCATGCTCCGTTGTGATTTTTGAATTATAAGCTCCTCCTCTCCCATCAGTTTTGTCCCTTTCATTGGCCCAACGTTAGGCGGTAGTTTGAGGTACGTTTAGCTGAGCAGCTAAACGACGCCAGTCTCCATCTGTATAGTATAAATCAACAATAGTGACTTCTTTCTTGCCCATTCTTTCTTTTCATCTTCAGTTCTTCTCAGCACGGGTAAATTTTTTATCAAAAATGTTTATTTATCTAAAAAGCAAGAAATATTAAATGATTTTACAAATGAAACTTCAGTTACAGTACTCAAAAATTCACAATTTATTGAATATTTTAAATGGAAAAAGAGGAAAGAAGTTAAAAATATAAAAGTAAGATAAGGTAATATGGTGAAAAATAAATTTATTTTTGTATAAATACAAGTGCTAAAAAAATTGTTCGTCAATAATTTATAGCACAAGAATTATTCTCTTTTAGTTTGCAACTATTTCATTTAGTTTGCAACTATTCCAATTAGTTTGCATCTATTCTCATTTAGTTTGCAATTATTCCATTTGGTTTGCAATTATTCTCAATTAGTTTGCATCTATTCTCATTTAATTTGCAACTATTCCATTTAGTTTGCAACTATTCTCAATTAGTATGGAAAAAGGTATACAAATACATTTGTTCTTGTTATTTTGAATTTAATTTTAAGAACCAATGCTTGTGAGAGCTTTTGTTATAATTTGGATTCAAATGTTACTTAAAAAAGTTAGGAATCTTGGAATTTTTTGGCAGCCTTACAGGTTTGTGTGGAAAAAGTTCGAGTGCCCGTTGCTAGTAGATTTGGCGATTCCACTGTGTAACCAGAACGTAACATCACAAAAAGGTTTGTTAATGCACGCTTTTGTCGACTTTGAATTGTCTGGAATGTAGACAATATTGAAGTATGCTCTGCCAAAAAACTTCGAGATACGAGTGATTTCGTTCATTCCAACACAAGTTCACTTCGACAAATATCTGATGGAGCAACTTCTGCTTACAGTCAGCTTCACCGATGGAATTTCTCTAGATGAAATTTTGTTGCCAAATAAAAATTTTGAAAACCGAGAAATTTAAACAATTCCCGGAAGTGCCAAAAATTTATATTCGCTCACTGCCTTTGCAAAATAAACTGAGTTAAGGAAAGTTGACATAAGAGCTTTGTTTCGATTTTTAGTTACGCATCCATGCTTAAAGCGAAAAGCATGTCCGTACGAAGCAACATGCTACCGTACAGGAAGAGCTACTTATGATTGCCGATGCGGGCTCGGCTATAAAGGTGTCAGCAGGCCTGGAAAGCCAGTACATGAATGCTTAAGTAAGTTTTCAAGGTTTTTTTATTAGTTTCGGCCTTCAGATTATGGGCAACATATATTCATTTTGAGAGTCAAATGGGTCAAAAGAAAATTTTTGCACAAATATTTGTAGCCATTCTAATAATTGGAATGGTAAGATTCCTATAGTATGCTGTAACGATTATTTGAAGAGTTCGACAAGCATTACTAAAAGCTTTTTCCGCAATTGCCGTTGTGATGCACTGTGACGTGATTAGCCGTTATTTGGTGTCAAACAGCCTTGGAATGATGGTCGTCTTACGTTTACAGAAATAAGTTGTTTGATGATAGGCTTGTTTCACCTGATGAAACTCCTCTCGTAATAACTTACGTGACGTCATATTCCTTGGCTGCACCTACTTGCCTTGATCTCGGCATGGAGCAAAAGGGTCTATATTCTCCCCCCAAATGTCTTGCATGGTTGACCTAATAACTAGTTTTCAATTAAAAATTTTCTTCCGTAGACGCGATGCCACACATTGATAGGCTTTAGCCCATTGACCTATTTTTTCTGTTGAATTTATATAAATTTTAAATTTCATAAGTTATATACATAATACCGACCTCTCGACTATTTAATTAATACTGGAAGTGTCAGCGGCCAATGCTTTTACAAACTGCTATCCTTTTATTTATGTAAGTGCATGGGACCGTAAATTCAAAGTTGCAGTAAGATGTTAAATTGATATAATTACTCAAATAAGCTATTATGTAGTAGGTCTGCTATTTACGCCCTTTTCGTAATTGTAGGCCAATTTATGACCTAGATCAGGGTGGTCCAACTTCTTTTTTAGACCGATTAGATTAGAAATGTAAGGGTATTTACCAGGCCTCAAAGGTGCTTAAATGTATGCAGTTTATCTTAAATATGTACAAGGTATTTTGAAATTGTTATATCTTTGGAAATTAAGGTTGCAGTAAAATATTAAGCGACTACAGTGTGGCCCGCAGGCCACGTTTTGGACCACCCTGACCTAGATCTTCTGGGTGCGTTTATGTTACTTGGTTCCGGTATAAAAACAGCCAGGAAAAAGAGAAGTGACTTGGAGGCCAAAGTTTAGCATCCTCATCTCAGTTATTACAATTTAGATTAAATTATGGCTTAAGCCTTTGAACCCTGACCTCCTGGGCCTAAAAATACCCTGCATCTGAGATCCTGAGCAAAATTTTAGAAACTCGAGCGGAGAAGACATCTCTGTAATGTTGGGAGGACAATTTTGTGGCCCTACACCTCTAGAATCAAATTCTACCCGGAGATTTTGTTGAACAAATACTCTTGTCCATCCTGTTGACAAATTATCTGCATCACCACCAGCTGTAGGCCTAGATCTATTCCTACCAGTGCCACGCCCAACTTGGGCCGTGCTAGGTCTAGGTGCAGGACTACTTAGATCTAGATCTAGATCTACATCAAGCCCTTCATCTTCATTGCTTGGTTCAGAGTTGACATCAGAATCTACTGACTCTAGATCACTTTCAGGGTAAATATCAGCTAAATCCTGCTCATCTTCGTCCGAATCATACACAAGATCTAAAGCCTGTTGTAAAGAAAATAGGCGTGACCTCTTACCAGATTCACCAGAAGTTGAGGGTTGAGAGAATGATCGTTTCATTGTCAATTTTACACAGAAAAAATACACTCAAGCATTGAACATGGGTGCAGACATCTTTGAATGGCGTCGGTATCCCATAATATATATAAGTCAACCTCATTGGTCGGATAAAAAAAGCGATTGCAACATGTTTTTATGACGCACTCTCAGCGCGACGTGGAGCGTGCACTCGGTATATAAGCAAAGAAGGCTTGCGACGTACAGGTCGCACTCAGGGCTGTCGACTTAAGTAAATAACCGATCGACAAGGTTTTTGTACCAAAAACGTGAATAATTTTTTCTGAATCCTTCAAGATTTCCCATTATGTTAGAAATGGGTCATCACATAATGTATACGCAAGAAAGCAGATCATCAACATATTTTTGAACACATATATTCTTTGCATGATTGATGTTCGGTCATAATTACACTTGACTGTGTATGATTGCAACTCTGCTGTCTTATTGTGTTTTGTAATTTCTAGTTTGCTTGTCCCACTCCTTTTTTCTGGTTTGCCTGGCAACACAGAGACATTAGTTAATTTTACAACCATATTTTTTTTAACAAGTTCTTTGTTTTATAGTTTAAAACTGTAAATTAATTGACACTTGTCTAATTTTAATGAAGTTTTATTTATTATTATTTTTTTTTTTGGCTAATTGTGTGATGTTAGCACCATGAGATACGGTTTCAAACAGATAAATTTTTTCAATGTGCCTCTAAAATCAAATTGGATATGACGCGAATGCAATAAACATGAACCGTTTTGTTTCTCATAAATCAAAATATGTAACCTGATAGAAAAAAACTGAAAAAATTGAAATCAGCGGCCTTGAATTTAAAAAGATCACCAATTTTCATTTCAGAAACCCTCCAAAATTTTTTATTTGTCGAGCAGTGTTGTCATTGCAATGTCTAACATTCTAATTTTTTTAGAAAAATGTCCAAAACCTTATGCTTACCACCAGGCCACATTTATTGGCAGAAAATTTGATGGTTATAAAGAGGGCGATAGCATCACTTGGAGATGCAATTTCGGATTCATTGAACGATCTCGTAGAATCATAACACAAAGATGCAACAGCTTCGGATTTTGGTCTGGTTCTATGCCCTTTTGTTACAGTAAGTCAATTAACGCAATTGATGAAAAAATATCGATCGGCATCTAATAGTAAACGTTCGAGATTTGAATGGCTGAACCATACAGCTTTCAAAGATTTTTCATGTAGACTAATAGATTTTTTTGCGTCAAGAAGATAAAACTACAAATGTTTGTGAAGTTTGTAAAACACCCAGAATCATAGCCATAGTTACGAGGGGTTCTTATCTGCCAGCATCTTGATTTTCAACACTTTTTTGGGAAAAGCACTTTTGTTTATCTGATCAACAATCTCTTCCCTTTTTCATCAATTTTCAAATCCCTCGTTGCCCAGGCTACACTCACAAAAAGGTTTCCACAAATTTTACAGGAAGTAATCTTTGCTTGCCACCACGAGCACCGAACAATGGTTTTGTCAATCCTGCCAGGAGCAATTGGATCAGAAATGACGTCGCTCGTTTTGGATGCAACCCTGGTTTTCGCATTGTTGGCTATCCTACGTATATCTGTAGAAGCAAAACCTCATTTCAAATCCCCCCGACTTGCGAAGGTAACGAGAGCGGTAAAGTTCAAGGCAGAATTAAGGGCGCTGGAAGAGTGCAGATTGCAGTAATTGCGATAAACTTGTGATTATAAAAACACCTCTAAAATCTCAAAACAAAGCTTTTCATTTCGGATATATATCTAAAGAAATTTTACGAAATCAGAGAAGTTTTTTTAGTAATAAATAAAGAAAATGGGAAAAACAGAAAACTATTTTCAATCAAGTAATCTACCACCAAGACAATACTTAGGAAAAGGATCTGAATGGTTCTCGTTGTTAAGGACAAACTCGGTTGGAATTCAACGTTGCCGCCGAAAGCTTTTTTGTCAAGATCACATTACGGAAGTCTTTTTTGAAAAGAATATTGAGCAAATAAAAAAGAAATTTTTAAGATTGTCTTCAGTTGATAAGCGCTCAAAAAGTTTAATGTAAATATATCAACAGCATAAGTTTGTTTCTAAGTTTTAAAAGGAGTTTGGCTTCTTTCTGCTACCTTTTTCTTAATATTGTTTTAGTTATCGCTCGTCCAAACATGCTTTCGATTTCATCTAAAAGAAGGTTCAAGTTATTGTAATAGAGTTTAAAAATCGAAGTTTCCTATGCTTTTAAGGAGGCTTTAAAGCCTATTTCACAAAAACACTGCTAATTTTTGCTTGCCCTAGTCTTTGTGACGCAAATCGAGATGAATGTATTGACGGAAATCATTCATTTCCAGCCAAAGCGAAATGCACAAACGCATAAGGAAACTTTACTTGTTCTTGCAACAATTGGTTTTAGTGAACGATTTCAATTCCACTGGTAAGTTGTCAACAACGTAGTTTATTCATTCATGCCAGCACCCTATTTCGACGGTCAACTTACTCATCCTTACAAGCAGCCAGCTGAGCTTTGCTGCTAAGCAGCGGCATTGTTTCTCACCGGCCGAGTTTCGGACTGATGTCACCTGCTCTGCGAAATCTTTGCCAACACCCATTCTGTCAAAACAACTCGGAGATTTAAGTCGAAGCGTTTGTTTGTGGATGCCAGGCTTAATCGAATTTGAATAGGCGTAGCTATGTACAAAATAATGATCTTTCTCACCGATCTCCTTGTACAATGCCAAGGATTTAGCAATAGGCCATGTTGCTCGCAACCGCCAGCTCTAGATTCCGATATGAAGCCCTTGGTTTAACAAATATTGATAACTAGCATGTTCAGCGGCTACTCCAATGCGTAACTCAACACCACACCTTGCTCAATCGGCAATACTTTTGAACGATAGTTCAACATGATAATAGGACAATCTTGCAATTTAAGTTCAACGTTTGCATGCATTGTGCTCGGTTTTTGAACTGACGAATTGCTCCCTTCGACACCCTATACTTTAGTTGATTGTCGCGCTCGTCATAGAAACGTACGCCAAAACTGCTTTAGCGATTTTGCTTAAAATTTATGTAAATTTGCGCTGACGCTCGCACTCAAGTCTCACGACTGCAATCATGGTGCATTATTTGCGTTTTGGCCATGTTGAGCGAAGTAAAAGAGAAGAATCTTTAGTAGAAAGCCTCCCGCCAAAAATAAGTTGATAGCTGATTTCTGGTCGTGTACCAGCGTTGATCATTCCAACAAAGTCATGCATTACAGGGTGGAGGAGTGGTCACTAGGAGTGAGTAATTTTTTTAATTACTTAATAAAATTAGTAAAGAAAGGCAATGTGCACTGGAGGGGCAGGCCCTTTATGTGAATGTATGAGGTAGTGTAAACTGGAAGAGAGTGTACAGGTAGAGGAAGTGGACACTAGGGGTGATTCTTCTTCTTGCAAAAGCATCGAATAATGATTAAAAATTCTAATTGGATAATTCCAATTTTTTATTTTGAGCGGTGGCGGGAGTATTTTTTTTGGCGGGGGCTGTCCACAAAACATCCAAAGAGAAATATAGGCTTCGATTAGGGTTTTTTATTCCCCGATTGTTCATAAAAACCGTGAAAAATCTAACGCAACCTGTGATCCCGGGTATTTTAAACGTAAGACGTTAGAAGCAAAAAATGTAAAATCAACAAAACGAAAATGCTATAGAGCTTGATTCATTTACTTTTTGTATAATAGCTGCGAAGAAAACTCAATAGCATTGATAGATTCGTCGCGTAATTAGCAGGCGTTACGGTTGTCGTTATAGCGCTTAACATAATATGCAGCCTACTCGCTTTATGGCTTGTGAACCTGAAGGACAAAATGAAATTTTGAGCAATATTTTTTCACTTTGGGTGTTTTTATTGTAACGAATGATTACTTATTGACCGGAAAATGGCGAGAATTTTGTCGATGAAACCAGAAACGGGAAAATCAAAAGACACAAATGCCTGGGAATTCTCCAAGCAGGGTTTGTTTTCAAACCCTAGCTGCGATATATTCTCCACTCAACTTAAGAGCCTTTCCTTCCTTGAAAAACACGCTGATAATTACTGGTTTACCTAGTTTTTGTCACACAGATCTAGATGAATGCACTGACGGAAGCCATTCATGTCACGAAAATGCGGTATGCATAAACACTGAAGGAAGTTTCACTTGTTCGTGTAGACATGGATACGTCGGAAATGGCTACAACTGCACTGGTGAGTCGACAGTGACGCTGCGGTGCGATGAGATAGCAATCTTGCAATTGAGATTTCATTGCCAGCAATTCCGGAACCGTGTCATTGAACTTTCCATTTCGTCCCTGAAATTGGTCATGATTCATCACCTTATTCAAGTGTCATTCATCAAAGTTGATAACTTCCTGATAAAAAATTTTCTACCAGTTCTTGATTGCACTTTACGTGTGAAGCCATCATCGACCCAACCGAGGTTTTTCTTATTTTTAAAGAGTCTGCATACTTAAAAGCAAATAATGATACTAAAATGCAGAATTTCGCGGAAGGTTTCACAGATTAATTCAACATATTACTGCAATAGAGTTTCGATTGGATTAAGTTTGGTGTTGCAAGTTAAGCATTAGTCATGCCAACGTAAGGTTGTCATTTGACACTCTGGAATAGGCTACCAAATTTTGAAAATTAGAAAGTGATTAATAGCATCACCAGAGTTTGCGACACCTACTACATGTAAGGCCGATTTGGAAAGGATGATTAAGGAAAAACTGAAAAGAAAATACGCTAGTTCCTAAATATCTTAGAGGAGAGATGTATGCTTGCAATTTAATTATGAGGTACGGTTTGTTGGTGTGATCAATGCCAGTTAATGTTCCTCAGAAGGATCGTAGTAAACGCTTTTTAAACCGAAATCACTTTTTACATCAAATAGTCCAAGGATCATCATAGAGCTAGTCAGTGAAACGCAGATTGCAGCTTTACTGCATGATTTTCGCGCCCAAATTTCAGTCTTCAGGTTTGTTGCTATTGATTGCAATCTGTTACTATTGCGCTTTGTTGCGATTCGTTTGCCTTGTCAATCTTAGCTGTAGTCGAGCTTTTGCTTCAGAATCGTAGTGTTCTCCAAAACCAAAGAACATTAATAAAAATTTAGTCCAATTTCAGAAATGTTAGTTAAAAGTCCTAAATTTTACCCTTTAGAGAGTGTTGTTAATAACTGCAATTCCCTAAAGCGTTTATCTGGGAGCATGTAATGGCATCACTGGCATTAATCAAACGGCGGAGTTTTTGTTTTTTGTGTGATGTCAAACAAGCGTAGGAACATATCTACGAGATATAAATACAAAGTAAAAGAAATTTTGATGAGAAATCAACTCGGGCAAAGCCAGGTTAACAAGCTAGCATTCACAAAACTTTCAACTGCTGTTTTTGTTGGTGTTTCTTCGTATTGTTTTCTATGAAATTCATCTTTTGGTTGCAGATGATTTGAGTTCTGATGATGATCATGAATTTAACACCACCACAACAGCAACTTTCACAACAGCAGCAACAACTTCTGATACAAGCACCATTTCTACTGCACAAAGTAAGGCGAAGCAAATAAACATTTTTACAAGAAGAATGCATGTACATTGTAAACGGCTATTACGGTGCTTGGCTGTTATCCGGTGCTTGGCGGTTATCAGCTGTAGTTTGGTGCTGTTTAACCAGCTGCCGTGTTGTAGTAGTAATCATAACTGATTTTGGAACAGAAGGTCTGTAGTTCAAAACTCCATAAAAGCACTATTCTTATTCGTCAGGGAGGACATCCAGAATTTAAAGTAGTGCATTGCTCCAGCAAAACGCCTGCTTCAAAAGCGGGTGAGTCGTGATAGACATACATTGAATCAGCGCATCTAAGTGTCAGAAAAAAAAGGAAAAAGTGGCCGCTTGTCCGATGCGCTAAAAACGCTGGTAAGTTGCCACAATGTTCGGCTTGACAAGGTTTAGGCTTCCAGTCTAATAGTCAACAAATCCATGGCATGATTTTTTCTTGTTTCCTTAAAAACTAGTTTATAGGATTTTTAAATACAGTTTAGGGTGATCAAAATTGCTTGCTTGTATGAAAATGTACTGTGACAATCAAAGCTTACTTGCTGCTGCGAAGCAGATCTTAAATCTGATTGTTCTGTGTTTAACCGTAGAGCATTTCCCATTACTTTACTTCTTAGATTTCAGTTTTATCGAACTTTCAGTAAAAACGAATTATTTCTCTTTTTTTAGCTACATGTCCACCACCATCACGACCGATAGGTGGCGTTGTGGATACATTTGATCGAAAAGTGTTTGTAGAGGGAGATGTGGTGCAGTATCGCTGTTTGGCCGGTTCCGAACTTATTGGAAATAAGTTCTCGACATGCAGGAATCATACATTTGGAGTTTTGCCTATTTGCAGGTTTATTTTTATCCATAATCTGTAATCTATAATTATTTTTATCTATAATCAGTAATCATTGTGCGTAGTAGGCTACATTACGCAACTAGCTAGCTGATACTGCAAACAAAACACAGCAGAGTTTAACCGTCGTTGGTACACATTTATTCCTATAAACCATTGTAGCTAAGAGAGAGATTTCTTTGCCTCGTTGTTAGCGTCAAAAAAAAACAGACTACATCAACAAACATGAAAGTTTCGTTTGGAAGGTTAAGAACACAGGTGGATTACAATCTATCGTAACCTTAAAAATATGCTTTTTCGGTCAAGTTTGATGAATGCAATATATTATACAGTACGTGACAGGAAGTAAACGAAGGTAAATGAAAATAAACAAATAATTTAGCAACACTAACTTAACAATTAAAATTGGAAAATAGTAATCAAACCCTAGCAGAATAGTCCATCCTAGCGACTTTACTCCATATCAGTAAATGTTGAAAAAGGATCTGCTATTAATTAACAGTAATAAAGTCAACTTAGACATTTATTTGCCATAAGAAAAATTAATTTCGCTATCGCATCCTCAGTTTCTGCAACAAAAATACTAAAAATCACACAAAAAAACATTAAATATTTTCAAACAAACTAATGGTAAACCAGAGAAAACCCTGTACTAAGATAATAAAATCTTCAAAACTTAACAGGAAGCAAAAATATTTATCAGCCCGGGGTCTACAATAACAATAAACAGCTATCAAAACTACAGACCATAAAACCAGCTCCGACTCCTTTCAAAATACATTCAAACTAATATGATAGGTAAAGTTATATAGAAATAGATGTGAGATAAAAGAGACGTCTAATTACTAAATAAACAAAGGGCAGTATATCATAATAATGAGTAAAAGGTAATAACTAGGGCCCGCTAAAGTGAAAATTTTTTCAGGACTTCGTTACATGATCAAACGTGTACTAACGTTCGTTTCAGGTGTTCAGGAGTCTGTTTTGCTAGATTTTATAAGTCAAAATAAAGTAAAAATTTTGCATGAAGTCAAAACTTGTCAAAATTGTCTTCATCAAAAATTTCTTTACAAAAACTAACAAATTTAGATTTTTTTGAATTTTTGAGATGCTATTAAAATTTTATGCGCAGTCTTATTTGATTTTAAACTTCTCAAATAGTTGCAATGGTAAAAATGCGTGCGGTAATTGAGAAGGAAATAGCACTTATTATGCATCAAATCGTCATTGTTCATGCATAAACACATAATTGTTAGACAATTAATCTATTCCTATAAAACCTTTGCGCTCTTTACACGTGGTCTTTCTAAGTCATAGCTTGCAAAGCAAAGAATGCCTAAACAAGCCAAATCTTCTACAGCGAAAGTTAGGCAAATTTGCCAGGAATATCCGGATGTGTTTTTGGCAACTCCTGCCCGCGACTTGCGATGCAACCTTTGCGACGTGTTAGTCAAATGCGACAAAACGTTTTTTGTGGAAAGCCACCAAAAAGTAAGCAACACCAAAGAAAATTGGAGACGAAGAGCAAATCCCAAAGTAAGCAAACCTTTTTATAACTCGATCAAGTAAACTTCAAGGAACAGGTTGTCTCTTCATTCTTAGCTGCAGATATCCCACTTCACAAACTGAACCATTCTTCTTTAAAGTCTCTGTTTGCTACAATGGGAAAAGTATTGCCTCCGGAGACTGCAGCCCGGGCATGTGTTGCTAAATTAGCATCGCAAAAAGAAGAACAAATTCAAGAATTACTTCGTGACAAAAAAGTTTTTTAATTGTGAATGAAGCAGAGATTGCTAAACAAAAGTATATTAGTGTGCTTGTGGGCAGCTTAGATGCCCCAAATCAGACATTCCTCGTTGATTGCCATCCACTTGACAGCGGTAGCAATGTTAATAGCAGTATTATTCTGCACACTGTGGATGACATATTGCGACAATTGAATAAAACGCGAGAATTTTTCATTGTTCTTGACTGATGCTGCTCGGTACATGTCTTTGGCTGGAAAGACATTAAAGGAATTATACCCTTCTTTGATGCATGTCACCTGGGTTGCGCACTTACTACATAACTGCGCTATGCGTGTGCGTGCTCATTTTAAAAATATTGATGAAATAATAGCAACGATCAAGGCAGCAACAATCAAAAACAAAGATCGCAAGAAAGATTTTCATGATGCTGGTCTGCCATCTCCTCCTGACCCTGTAATTACAAGATGGGCAACTTGGCTTCGAGCTGTCTTATGTCACAGTGAGAACCTTCCAGCTGTTGGTACCATTGTCAACAATTGGACAAGTGCAGGCCTCTTAGTCAGCAGAGCAAAAAACACTATCAATGTGGAAGATTTTGTGTCGGACTTATTTAAAATAAATCAATACCGGACTCTAGCAGCCAACGTAGAGTTCTTAGAAGGAAGTGCCTGCACGATAACCGAAGCATACGGACTGCTGAAGAATATGCAATTCGATGATGATCCGTGCGCAATTAAAAATTACATTAAAAAACAACTAACAAACTCTGATTTAGAAACAATAATAAACTGTACCAACTTGGCAATTGAACCAACAAGCTACTCACTATTGCAAAAAACCCAGCCAACCTCTGCTGCTGTTGAGAGGTCGTTTTTTATGCTCAGTAAATTACTGAGAAAAGACAGAAATTTTGATGTTAAGAACGTAAAAAAATGTATGATGCTGTATTACAATAAAAAGTCCTGGTAATTATACTGTATGCCTTTCATGAAAAGCATCATAGACAGACTGTTAATGCACAGTACAGTTGCGATAACAACTCATTTTTTGTATTACACACAAATTGATACCGATACACACAATGGCTCGTTATACTAGGTTTTGACGTCATGCGTCGCTTTGTTGCATTAGCTTCAAGACTGAATGATTGAAAAAATGTTTAAAGTAGGCTACCTTCTTCTTTAAAACCTGATGTAAATTGCGGATTACAAAACATCTTTAATCAAAAAAGTGCAACAAGGCATAAATAATAGGCGAAAGCGGTCAGGTCAAAATAAAGTCAAAATTTTGCTAAAGTAAAGTCAAACATATATTTTTTTAGGTCAAAAAAAATGGCCCTAGTTATAAACTATAGAAGCCGTGACGTAAGTGATAAATCATGCATTGAGATATGAGAGGAAATAAAACTAAAGCAGTACTTCAAAAACAAAAAACATAGTTACAAAATCACTTAATTGAGGGCAAGAGCATTTTTATTTATGATAATAGTGGCATTTAATTTGTCTAGCGATATGTTTTCGTAAATAGATAAAAGATGTTTGGGCGGTTGCTCTACAAACGTTACAAAAAAAGCAATCGGCAATATCTGGTTTTGTCTGTAATGTGAGTCTATGGAAGATGTGGTAATGGTCTAATAATGCTGCTTTATCGTCAATATTGTTGTATTTAAATTGATTCCAAATAAATCTGTGATGGCACCAGCGTTTTGAAAATTTGTTTTATGGTGTGGCCAATATATTGTTTGTGACATAAACAGCATGTAAGCCACGTATGTGCCGTAGTTTGAACAACTCAAGATTTGCTTCAATGCAAAAATTTTACCATTGTCTGCTGTGATGGCTCTGGTTTGATGAACCATAGATCTATAATGGTTGAAATGTCCGCAAAGGGCGCATTTCTTGCAAGGCTAATATCTTCCTTTTATGCATTCAAATACTTGTTTGTTCGGCGTTTTTGTAATAACTTTTAAGAAGATGCAATGCAAGTTTTTAAATACAAGAAATTTTGTCTCTCTATTATATAATTTTTTGATTAGTATTTATTTTCACCAAATGTATTGATAATTTCTCGCAAAAAATAGGCAAAACATTTACCTTTCTTGGTATTACGATTATAAATCTGCTCCGTTTTTTTCAAGTTTACCAAAAAAACGTGTCAATATTTTTTAAAAGTGCTGAAAAACTATTTTGCCAGCGCGAATTCTTAATTGTCTTCTAGCACTAAAGGTCCGTACGGGTCGACAACGTTTTCACTTGAAAGAAAGCCAAAGTTTGTCGGGTTGTTTAGCATAAATATTTTTGGTGTGCAGTGATAACCAATTTATGCAGTGATAAAACGGAACTGCGTAGTGACCATTTGCAAAATTATGCGCTACATTAATTATTTTAAAAAGCGAATTGCAGTTCTATTAAAAATTAATCACGAGATATACTTTGTTTCAGTAATTTTTGAGTGGGTTTGCAGAAAGATTCGGGATGTAGTTTATTTATTTATACTTTTTTGTCCACACTTATTTTTTTATATGTACTTTTTTGTCAACATTCCACTAATGATAATTTTTTGCATTCTAAATTACTTCGTTTAAGCTAGATCTTTTTTAACATAACGCTATAAAATGTTTGCTCAAGCTATTAGCTACTTGATCTGGTCAAAGCAAATGTGCAGTGATTAAAGTTCCATTTGATTAGATGTGCTGTTAAGGCTAATTGTTTATGCGATATTTGTTGCAGGCCCAAGAGCGCTCAACCTACGAAAGCCTCATTCCCTTGATTACCATAAGGAAACGATGAATGGCGCAGCCACGCTGGACCTGATTTTCAAAAAAACTTGTGCATTGTACGCTTCTATCAATTATCCATAAATCAACGTTGCTCGCGCCTTCCGCACATATTTAGAAATACAGATTAGGCATTGCAACTGAACGCATTGCTATCTCAAGAGGCGTAGGAGCTAATTTTTTTTAGACAGCGATCGGCAACCTAGAGTTTCGAAAGAGCCATTGAACAAGGTAATACCAAATTGAAATCCCACCAGCAGCCACAAAATCTATTTGATCACTAACCTAAAAGTCATCTACAGCATACTTTTTTGCAAGAATCGCTTTTAAACTATGACAAAAAGCATGTTCTTTTGAGTATATTTTCATGTTTGTAACGCGAGAACAACGTTTGATCAAAAACAGATTTTGAAGGTGAAGAATTCCACTAGGAATATTCAAACATATTTTTGCCCATTTCGTTATAATCTTTGCTGTTTTCCAAAGTTGAAAACTGTGTTTGACCATGCTTTTCACTCGTAAGTGGTAGAATAGCAACTTTTGTTGACAAGAGATTAAATTAATTATCACAGTTAAATGCACAGTGTTTGCTGCTGGTGTAGTAACCATTTAGTGTTACTTCAGAGACCTCTATTGATTTGTGTTTCATTAGGAGAGACCACAGAAACGTCGCTTGAGAGCGCATTGGATACACGCAAAATTTCTTGGAGTCGATCCTAATTTTAAACTACTTTTAAGTAAAGTAGCAAAGATTGCAGAGTGGAAAACTGTTTTTCATAAGTTTTTGTTTAGGTTTTGAATTAAACTCATTTTAGCGTTTAGCTTATTTGAATAATTGCAATCAAAGCCATTTTATGCAACTTTACATGTAGAATTTATTTGAAAGCTATGGAGTAAAAAATTGATTTGAAGCGAAAAACTGAGTTTCGATCTAATTATCTGCTTAAGAGCATGAAAAATTTGACGGCTTAAAAGTTTTTCTGTCTACGTCCTTGGAAGGGAGTGAGTTTATCACTTGAATTATAGGCTTGACAGCAGTAATGATCTTTCCATAAAGGGACCTGAAGCAAAAACTTGAAGGAGAGCCTACCCTATTTTGTTTATGTAAAACCTCAACGCCATTAATGCATTCCTCATAATACGGACGATCAATGTTTGACAGTTTGAACAGATATAAATTACCCAATAAAAAATTTTAAAACTGAATATAAGCCTAATTTTTCACTACAAGAATACACAATCTAAAAAATAGAATTATTAGTTATTTTTCTAGTCAATTATCTGAAAGCAGATGTTACCCAAGTTCTGCTGCTTAAAACGAATAAAAATCGTTGGATCGGGTGATGAAAGATGCAGCTTTAAGCGGCATAGGGTAGGCGTTAAAGTCTAAAACTGAAGTTATAGTACCCCACAGAAGCAGTCAGTGAATTATTTTGATCCACCAGCCCACATGATCAAATGTCGGGTATTGTTGTACTGCTCTTCATGCGGCCTATCATTAGGGAAAGACGTTTATAAAAAATTCTTTGATCCACTTTTAGAAACCAGCCAAAAGTGTCCGTTGTAATGAAAATCAAAATGCTAATTTGTTTTGTGATAGTTTCTCTTTCAAGATCTACCAAGACATCTTTTGAAGGGGCATTAGCAATAAGTGTTTTTCAGCATAAGTTAAAAAGCACTGGTGGAGGATACATCATGTTGAGTGCCATTTTTATCACCTTTTGATGAGAGGAACCCCGGTATTTTTGTAAAAATGCAGATTCCTGCAAGAAACAATCAAAATTCTGATAGTAGCTAAATGTTTCTGGATCTGGGTAAACATCAGCCAAATGCAAGAAAATTTTAAGCATTCTATTTCGAAAGCGTTAGACTCAACGGCTGAACTTACTATAATCCACCAATGCCATCAACTCCCATTTGATCGGATCCCCTCGCCATTGGACACAAATTATCAAGGAACGGAATTCCTGCATTGTAATGTACTGTAGACCCGTTATTCTGGCAACCTCGCTAATCGAACATTATTCGCTGGAACAAAATGGGTCCGATGGACGAAAGTTGACTGTACTTCTCTTCCAGTCACTGCTTTGGTGCAGCCGAGCATGATCTGTAGCAATTGCTCAAAAAACAATGTAATTAATTGCTACGCGTCGCGTGTACTTTGTGTTTGATGATCTTCGCCTTAAACTGACTAATTGGCTTCAAGTAGTTCGACGGCAATGCAACAGTTGAGCTCTCTGTGTGGTAGTTGTTTCAGAATTTTTGTTTTATAGATGCCACTTGTTACTCTTGCTCGCAAATAATCTCAAGCGAATAAAAGCCTCAGTTTTGGTAGTAACATAGCCTAAGCGTGTAACTTTAAACAAGAATATCTAGAGACAGTAACTAGAACAAGGAGAGGCAGTTTGAGCTTTTTTCTAGACTAGGGGTCTCCGAAGTTTTCCAACAGAAGGCCACATTGCTGACTTCTTAAAGCTTCGGGGGCCAAGATTCCAAATTATTTATTCCAATTTGGAATAAAGACAAGTTAATTTAGGCTTTTGACTTGGTTGACAGTATCTCATCGAGCGCGTAGTTATTGGTAAAACAATACATTTTTTATAATTATGAAGAAAGCTCGGCGGGCCGGATTAACAACCTTGGCGGGCCGTAGTTTGGGGACCCCTACACTAGACCATGAGCTGCGCAAGAAACCAAAGCCTCAAAAACTCCTTTGAGTGAGATGAAAATTTTTTTACAGACAGTGTTCTACTCAGCGTTAAGGTGTTTTCATCTATATATTCTTGCCACATTTAAAATATACACATTCTGAATTACGTTCATGGCAAAGCAAGAATTACGGCTTTCAATCTCAGGAAAGCGTAACCTGTGTCAGTGAAAAAATCGAGTAAAGCAGTAGGCAGGCAAGATGTCATGCGGTAGTCAATGATATTGTAAATTTAATATTGCAAAGTAGAAATAATTGCAAAACCGCTTACTAGCTGAGACAACTTGCAGTTTGTAAGCTGCAACGGTCTATCAATTCTACAAGAATGTTACACATCTGGTAATCTTGAACTTTGAAATATTGTTATGCTCTCAAAGGATGGAGCTGCGGCAATACTTGACATAAGTTACAAAATGCTGTAGCAAAGTTTTTTTCAAAACGTATCTCGGATAATATCACCGTGTTACCCACAGAGACGACCTGGAAATGCATCAGGCGTGGTCAGTGGCTCTTGTGCAAGACATCGAGACTTGTGAGAACAATTTATACTATGTTGAGCAAACCATTGGTTAAAGAAGCAAGTTTAGGTGAGATGGACCAGGTATTTGATCAAATTCTGACTTCCTCCAAAGCCATAGGAAACACTCAAGTGATTAGGACCACACAACTTATCTTGAGATACATTGATGTCAGCAGAATGACGTTTCCGCCAAAATGTGTCCCAAAGAAAATCTTTCCAACTTTTTAGATTAACTGCAACAAGCACTTTGACATCAAGCAAAATTGCAAAAAATATGCTTTTCTTCTATTTGTAGTAAGTGAGATGGCAGCATCAGGTAAGCTACAAGGTTTAATAGTTTATTCAAGGGTAGCAGCGGCAATGTGGTAGAGAAAAGCATTAGCACATAGCTTAACTTTAGAAAGAGCGCAGGTGATAAAAGCAGCTGATAAGTAAAAATCAAAAGTTTTTATAAAAGATGACGGATTGGGGCTAATTGAGTCACTTGTCGTGGCCTATGTTGAGCCGTAGGCCCAACTTACCCTAGCAGTTGCTTTATTTTGTATCAGCTTCAAAAGTTTTCAAAAGGTTTAAATAACTGAACCTTTTCAGTCATTTTGCATCATATATAATACGTCACTGAATGTCGAGCTTGCATTCATAATTGGTGTTTTGCACCCATTTGATCACTATGTATCACATTTGCAAAAGTTGGGGCTTCAAAATAAATCGTGCGTGTCAACAAATTTTTTGTACTAATATAAAGCAGTTTGCAGTTTGCTACACGTCAATAATCACATTTTTTACAAAAAAGTTAATTTATTTTAAATTTAATTTGTAATTTAAAGGGCGTATTGTGCAAGAAAATCAACACGCAAATAACTAAATATTTAACATCCCAGGTTGCCTTTTATCCCGTGCTATCACTCTTTTCTTTTCTGAGGCATTTCTGACATTTCTACGGCTCATGAAGTCCTCTTCGTTTACTGTCTTTTTTCCCTATTTTAGATTTGGCTTGAAGTTGGACATCGAGTGAAACCAATTTATTTTAGGAGCTTTAGGAAAAACTTTCCGTTCACTCATCCAATTACACTCCATTTTCTAATGAGACGTTGTGCTCCCTTTCCTCTCTGAAATATCTTTTTTTCAAGATGGAGCTCGTTCTTTTTTTTTCTATACTCGCTCCCAGACTCGCCGTTAAGATATATTTACGTGGTCTTGCCACCTAGACTCTCCACCAAATCACTATCTTATAGTTTGGACTGATGGCAATGTTCCTTCAATTTTGGCTGGAAAGCGAAGCCTTCATTGCTCAATAGGTGGCACTGAAGTCTTCCATTTTTCGACTGGCCTAGTCTGCTCCAGTTTTTCTGCGAAAACCTGCTCCATTCTGCAAGCTCTTTGCTAATTTTGAAGCAACGTTAAGTCTCCCACGTATCTACTTCTTGCATCAAGTTCTCTCTTTATCCTTACTGTGTTTTCATTTCTTCCGCTTATTCTTCCAGCCACATTTTCTAATATACAAGACAGCAAATCTTCACTCTTTCTTCCTCCTTTTTTCTTAGGCTGCAACGTGATCACGGCTATCCAATTTTTCCATTTCACGGTCTGGAAGATGATCTATCCAGAAGGGATGCGCCGCTTTAGTCTTCCACAGTTTCTTGCATTTTTTTACCAATGCAATCTTTATCTTTTCTTTTGGACCTAAAGGGACTATGGGATTAAAATATTTTTAAACTGAGATTTCCTTCTCTACTGAGAAGCATGTACTTTCTCGTTACTTTTGCTGTTTACGCTTTTTCTTTTTTACGCGAAGGGACTGGCGTTCGATTGAATGCTTATCTCTCTGATTTGAAAAAGCTTCATGTAGCGCCTGCATCCATCTGTATAATGATAGTAATGTTCAAAAGCTATTCAACTCATCAAACATATGAGCGATAGACAGTTTCGGAAACAGAAAAGTGATTTTGCCATCTTAAGGTTATTGACTTCCCATACATGTTGTGGTCGGTACAACCATTGTTTGAACCCCAAATGTGAGCTTCAACGCAACCGCCAATTTTGCTTGGTCAGGAAACTGCTTATCTTGTTCTTTCCTGACGCGATACAGACTCCTTACGCTGTACTCACCTAGGCTATTTGTTCTTCTTTTTCAATCTTTGGTGCAGGCCACGGGGAGTTGCCCTGTTTCTGCAGTCTCCTGGTCTTCGATTGTAGCCATATTAGTCAGGTACCATGAATAGCATGACAGAAATATTCCATTCTTGAGTGGTATATGACTTTGTTTTGATAAAGCTTAAGAGTAGCCATGGTTTGAAAATAGAAAGTTACGTAGCAGTTAGTGATGTTGTGGATGAAGCTGATTATAAAAATATATCGATGAAAAGAAAGCTGTGGGACGAGGATTTGCAGAAATACAGAGCACATTTGCCGACCAAGAAAGAGTCGGGTGCTTTCTTTCGAAAACTGACGTAATATTTCCTTTACCTTGTCAGCTACTAGTTGGAAAACAGCCCGAAAAAACTAACGATATTATTTCACGTTTGCCAATAAAAACTTCAACTTATGATAATTGGCGTCAACCGCACTTGACTTTTAGAAAGCTAATTATAGTTTCTTCGCATGGTTTTCAATTACATGTATTTGTTGCACTTAGTTGAAAAAAGTTTTTGCTGATTGTTTCTTGCTTTAGTGATGGTGGCTCAACTTGACTTCATCTCAAAAATTTTTGGCTCCTTTTACTATTCCCTAAGGATCATCTCACCCCATGAGGTGTGCAAGCTGTGCCTTTTTGATTTTTTTACTGTAATATTTCTAACCTTTTGTTGCATCAGTTACCAGCAAACTTAAGTAGCCAGTACAAAAGTAAGCTAATGGGTACATTTCACGTAATTTAGGAAACGGCAGAGTTTTGGCGTTAGAAAACACAATCGTTTGTTGTCTTACTATGCTTAATTCCCCTGATTTTCCCTGCCACTAAACAGTAAAATGTTTTTGAAAACGACAGTTAGTAGTCAAATATTTGTTCAGTTGCTGAGTAGTTTTTCTTTTAGGTCTTTTTCTTGTGCTTTATGAGAACAAGGGCCAATTTTTGTATCAAATAGATGTATCAACTTTTGCGACGACAACATCAAACACAAAAAAACGAAAGAAATCATCAACGTAATCGCTTTGAGAAAATGGATTCAATAAACTTCAAACATTCTCCCAGTGATTCATTTGAGGTAAAATTTGAGCAAATTCTGAGAACAAGTAACTTTGCTGCGTTTGTCACATTTTGATCAAGATTTGCCTATGGTCACACAAGTGACATCATAATTTTTGCTGTCTCCAGTTGATGCTTGATTCTCTCCAATTGAATTCGATAAGATTCTCAGCGGCAACTTGGAGAGCAACTGCAACCTTTTGCGTAGTTGAAAATGTAACTCGCAATCGATAAAACGACTTTTTGTAATGCTTCGTGATAAAAACTGAGCAAGAAAAATAAAAGCATTCAGGAGTGATATTTTTAAATGTTGCGAAAAATCAGCATGCCAGCTTCTTTGATCCAAGAAATTGTTTGGTAGGCTATTAGTTAGATTAGACAGCGCGCAAAGGAACCGAGAAGAAATGAAGCTTTTTACAACTTTAATTGGTAAGTTCTTTGATCGCCTCACATCAGTTCTTCAGCGCACTACCAAGAAGAAACATTTTTTTCAGGTAAATGGCATTCTAAGAACACAGAGCAAAAAAATTATCAACTGTGGTAGCAAGGCCACAATTTTTTACTTAGTCACTCAATGTTAGGGCCAGATACTCATCAAGCTGTCATTGCCGTTGTGACACGTCTTTTCTTGCATACATCTTGGAATTTCAACCGTGGGAAGCGGTAGCATTGTTGATGGAACAAAATCTCTAGCCATACTTGGCAGGCTTAAAAGACAAATGCCGAGTATATCATCAACGGCCCCGAAATGAAAATAGCTATTAGAATCATTTCTATGTCTAAGAGTTGACCCGTCACAATAGCTTATCAAACGTGATTGTATTTAAAGTTTTGATTGAAAGTTTGGACGTCCAATGGAATCCAAAAAATCATAAGCAAAATACAGTAGACGCCACTTACTAAGCCCGCGGTTGTTGAGCTCACCCACCCGCATATTAAACCCAAATTTGTCCGGCGTGAAATTCTTCCATTTGGCTGTGTATTAACAAAACTCGCTTTATACGCCCTAAAACCCGTTTAACCCCAAATTTTCTAAGCAATTCTTTAAATTTGTTTAAAAATCTTCATAACTAACAAATTTCATTACGTAATTCTTAATTTTTTTCTCTGTAAGGATAAACATCAAGCATCTTGGTTATTGTCTAAAATTCTTTTGTTTTGTCACAAACCCTTCATGTCTAAAAACTGTTTATGTTTTACATGGAGCGGGGTGCACCTGCACGATAATGCGAGAAAAAGGGAACTCAACGAAATAATGAAACAACGTCACAATACACAAATTACGGTAAATCAGTAATTAGCTATAAACATTTTATCTTTATTACAGTTAGCCACAAATATTTTAGCTCAAAATATTTCGAAATAGTCATCCGTCGTTAACAATCCCACCCGCGTAACAAATTGTCCGGTCCTGAAGCGGGCTTAAATAAGCGGCGTCTACTGTACCTTTATTTTTACCCCGTTGACTTGCAAAAAACTTTTACAAATTGGGAATTATAGACAGAATCTAATTCTCGCAAAATTTAGAAAGATTTGGGTATGCGAGAAGCAAATCATATCAACGTAAATAGACCTATCCATGTTGGAATCCAATGGCTTCATGGAACATACTTTTTAGATATCTTTTCTTGTTTTTGGAGGTCGATATTTTCTTACTCTCAATTTTGTCCATTTCCCCCTCAACCTTGATGGATGACCTTCTTTTGAGGTCGACGTTTTGTAGCCCTAATAACTGAAAACATATTTGTTTCTTGAACAGATTTCAAAAACGTGCGGGCATCGCCCTCCCACGAGCTACGTCGATGACCTCAGCACACTGTTTGCTGACCCTAAGGCTGCTACTTTTTTTTCTTTTTTCAGTAGGCTACGTAGGCGATTTACGAATATACTGTAGGCTATTTAATTATGATTATTGTTATTATTATTATTATGGGTTAATTTAATTAATTTTTGATATTTGCTGTGGACTTGCCGTAATTTTGAGAAAATCTTGTTTGAATGGAATTGCAGTGGCGACAATTATTGTTAAAGCAGCTCTGACAATGCAAAATCGTGGCATTTGTAAAGCGCCAATGATCTGTTCTTTTCATGACAAATTGTTTGAACTTTGGAAAATTATCATTGCTCATCTTTAACTCATAGGCATGATTTTCCATTTTCTTTAAAACAAGGTAAATTAAATTAGCGGTAGTTGTTGAGTTAAATTAAGAATAAAAGTCAGCACAAGCAATTTCTGCTATGTATAATAACCAAATCTAATTCATTTTATCGAGCTGCAATAGCCTATTATGTACAATATTTTTTCTGTTGAGGGTTGCTTTTATTGTTGTTGTGTTTGTATAAGAACTGTTCCGTATATCCGGTAGAACTTGTTAGCCGGTTATCGGGCACCCGGATTGTTCTCGTGATATGAGCTTTCAAATCAGTTAGATCAAACATTTTGTTGTGAATGTGCTTCGATCTTGTACAAATACTTTCTACCTTTGTTTTTACTTCGGTGATTTGGACCGGGATGTGACTAAATTTATGATTGAACAATTTTGTGAACCTTTTAATTGCAGTTTGATAAATTGCTTTATCATTTTTAAACGATTCCTTTTGGTCGGAACAGGATCCAGTTGTTGCAGCAGCAAAGCAGAACGCTAATTCGGAAAACACTTGTGGTTGTTTTGCAATGGGGATGCTGAGGTTTTGAATCTTTGTTACCTCATTTGCACATATCACCTGGTCTGTTCTCAATGCATGGGGGTTGCGCTCTTCCCAGATCCCCACATGCTCTGCTGGCCTTATGGAGTTTCGCGCTTCTAGGTATATCACAAATAATTATATCATCGACCACAAAGAAAAGTTACGGGGACTGCTGACTCAAATATCGCATAGCCATTCTGCAGTCCATCAAACACCGTAGCATATTTAAAGAGCGGGAGGGCATGACAAGGTGTCTTTAAACAAAAAGCATCTACGGTTCTGCGGGTCGAAGACAGAGCGGTATCAAAAATTTCTTGTCTCTTCTCAACGCAGAATTACCGCTCTTTTAAAAAGAGCGGTATGACTTATGCAAAAGTTTTGTTTATAGCAGGAGTACTTAGCCTGCGACCGACGAATCGAAATTTTGTGGCTTGTAGAATACAGTGGTTTTTACGTAAAGTGAAGTTTGGGTCACTAATTTCAAGCAAATAGTTTGAAGCTAGCGTCAGATTTTTCTCAAAACGACTTAGAAACCATTTTTATAAATAGTACGCAGGATTTACAATGAAAACAGTTTGTTTGTTTTGAGGCAATTGGTAGCAGAGATTTAATAAAAAAAATGCTGGTGCGACTCACAGGTGACGCAAATTTGAGGGTGTGAATGAGCCGCACATCCTGGCCACAAGGTTAAGAGACGCAACACGATATTTAGGTATTTATAATCCATGCTGTAAAGCGCAATTAAGTCTGTCTGCTTTTTGTGTGTGTGCGCGCGTGTTAAAATTAACGATTGATTGCGAAATTTGTTTTCTTTATTTTCTTAAAAAATACTGACGGTGGAAACGTGGTAGAAAGCTTTTCGGGAGATATTGACATGGTGCTTCCCATAATAATAATTTTCTAACAATTTAAGATTCATCCACAACACAACAAGCTGTTAAGCATTCAAGTATTTTTCAAGTGAGCGTTTTCCTTTTTTTCTTTAACGCTTCGAAAAAAAGCTTTGCTTTGTCTTAAGTTTAAGCTGTTTTGACGTCGTAAAACTGTCTCATAACACTTTGCTCAGTGCTTCAATTTTGAAGGAAATTTTCTTTTTGAGGATACTTCATTTCAGGAAATTTGACCGAAAAAATATTTGAAAAAGAAAATTTTTGAGGAAATGATCAAAATGAAGAAAATAAGAAAATTAGATAAAAAATATCAAGAAAAAAATTTATTAAAAAAAGTAAAACTTCATGCATGTCATGTAGAAATGTGGATATTTTACAAAAGAAAAACTCCTCTTATTCCATGTTTCTTACAGTTTTTTAGAAAAAAAAAACAGTTTGCTGCGTTATCGGAAATTTAAAACACTTTCTTTTTCTTACCTACCAAACATAGTTGTCAGTTTTGGGACTTTATCCCAAGATTTTAGGAATTCACAAATACATTGAAAGTTTTGGGGAAAAAGTGTTAAAAAATCTTGGGATTTTCGAGATCGATCTTTGTGATTTTTTTGTTTTGAGCAAACATCTTTTTGGTGATTAACCTAAAATCAGAGAATTTGTTGTTAGTTTTTGGACAAATTTCGGGAAATGTGTTGCAAATATTCAGAAAAAAGACCTTTTTGGAGGTGAAGAAAAAAAGAATTTGATTCAAATTTTTGCCAAATACCTTTTTTTCAAGTGCAACCTGAAATGTTTCATGTTTTCAAACATTTCAACAATATATTCCTTTTTTCAGATTGTTTTGTGCTTTTGTTGGGATTTTTGCAAATTTTGAGTGAAAAATTCTGCTACAAGGCCGCTCTGGACCAGTTATTTATTTTGATTACTTAAGATTACTGATTTGTTTGAGTAAAAACAAGCGAGAGCCAACCAAAAAGTGCCTTAGCATTGCAAGTTAGCACGTCACTTTAACCATAAGTGTACGTGTCTATCTGCCCATTGAGTGCAGAAATCTATGGCTAAGATCACTCTACTTTTTCAAATAAGCAAACCATGCAGCATATATAATTTCCTTTTTACCAGTTTAGTGGTTCTTAGTTCATGTTTAGCTCAGATATTTGCGCCACGCTTCTGTGCTGCGTTGTTTTGATCACTGTTGATTATTTTTCCTAAGTTACTAAAACTTCCTATGTTTCTGAATTGCGTTTCTTCCCTCCCCCTATGGTGCCGCAGATCCGCCGCCATAAAGCACTTCTTAGTTACATTATTGAACCTTGCGTTTACTTTGCACTGTAAGCAAAAATTCAAATTGGAAACACCACTGCTTCGAGCCTAACCAAATTCACGATATAAGAAAATTTACCGGTAGTTCGCCATTCTTTGGATTTGTTTAACTGCATCAAAATATCGCATTCATTGGATTAACCGTTTTTGCCATTTGGATTAATTAAAGAATCGTCGGTCAACAAATTGAAAAACTGCTGCCTTTATCGCTGACTGTACTGCTGTTTTCAAATAAAGAATAAACAAGCAGCAAGTCATTCAACTACCGGCGTCTTACAGGACTTTGAAGGCAGTTACGGAAACAAACAGCAATGACAGTGTTTTTTTGAGATAACTCGCTTTTTATGTTTTGTTTGAGGAAAGTGTGTGGGCAAATGAGGAAAGAAGTTTGCTTTTAAAATGAGGAAATGAGAGAAAACGATTTTCTGAAGAAGAAGTAAACAAACTTTTGTGGAAGCACTGACTTCAGTGAAAACAGCAGCAATCAGCAGCAGTACTCATCATCCACAGTCATTTTTAAATTAAACATAAATAGTCAAGCCTATATTGCTGATAAGCTGCCTGTTAAAATAGCATGGCAACACTAATATACCTGATAAAATCTGGTTTTTTGATAATGCAATGGCGAGCACGAATTATAATAACTGAACTGTAGGTGAATTTCACGTTAAATTATCTTTTTAGAACCGGTACAAAATTCATAACCTCTTGAACATTTTCAACACCCTTAGCAAAGTGGAACGAAATGCCGAGCATTAATATGAAACCATTCAGGATTTAGAGACACTATCCTACTGGGCCTACTTCAACGCTCATTTTCTCTAAATATATCAATCACTTTTGCGTTCTTCTATAACTTTAATTTGAATCCCTTATTTACTTAGCTCCAATAAATGCACGAAAATTTATTTTTCATTTGCTGTTTGTAAGTAAGCACGGTATAAATTTATCGCTAGGAAGGCCAGTATTATGGGCATAGTTTATGAAATCTAATGTTTCAGGGAAAATCAACAAAAAAATTGGTCAGTAGGTCTCCGCCACTTTGTAAAATCATAGTCACCAAAGATACAATACTACCCATGCATGGAAATTTTTTTCTTGAAAATGGGTTATTAGGCCAACTGACTGATTAGATGTAAGACATTTGGGGGGAGAAATATGGCCGTTTTTGCTTTGTTCAGGAATCAAGGCACTTAGGTGCCTCCAAGGAGCTTGTTGTCACAAATATCATTACAAGGGAGTTAGTACCAAGTCGTGAAAAAAGCTTACCACCTTATAACTTATTTCTGTAATCGCAATCAAGCACCATTACAGCATCCAGCCAAATTTTGACTTTTTGATACTAACTTCGAGGAACGGATAGAATTTGTAAAATGATAGAAAGTTTGGAAGAAAGACCAACCTTAATTCAAAGCACGATGATTGGAATTAGGCTCATAAGTGGCGATGCCCCCATTTATAATCGCCTTCCATTTGCTCTTGAAACGTGTAGAACTCGTTCTTCCTGAAGTTTTCCAATTGTTTAGCACCCGAAAAACTTTTGCACAAAAACCATCCCTCCCACCTTTGCTTAATATCTATTCCTAAAAAATGCAGCTTTGATTTTGACATTTTACCTTATTTTATCCTCCGAATTGTTGTAAAATTTATTTTTTACTATTTTACCGCTCTTTGGTTTTCACATTGACGTCGTTTGTTCTTTTTTATGAAGTTAAAAAAACGATCAAATTTGCATTTGCATTTTTCAGCAAACGCAAGCAAAAGCAAGCTTTCAATGATTTATTAAATTTGTCGTAATCTTGGATATAATTACCTTTAGACTCAAGCGTACACATTATATTTAATTATAGCTCTATTTAAGGCGTAGACTCGGCAATGTTATATGGTTGTCATTCACAGTTCTAACGCCAAAATACAAAAAGGAAACCACGATGAAATTGGAATTACTCTGCTAATTATCCATCCGCGTCGTAAGTGATACCGTGTAATTGAAAAAGGGCCATATACTGTCAGCTACCGGAAATGCAGCATAACCCTAGTATACAACGCTTTTTTCCTTAAGGAAAGGCAGGACATGAAACGTTTATACTGTTCAAACCGCAAATTTAATCATAACTAGGTTGAAGGGTTGGTGAATCCTTTTTGAGTCAGTCATGACTACAAAATGCGAACTGGTAGCACAATCACTAACAAAGGGGACTGCATTGCCACTGACACTGCGAATTTAAATACCACTTGTAATCTGCTTTGAAAAATGGCGGTAAAGAGTGAGGCCAAATCATTTTCTTTTAATTGGGAAACAACGTTAGATAGCCCCTGCGACTTTACCTCTGACATTTTTGTTGCAGGCGCGAAATACTTTGCTATTTATAGAAGGCAGGCTAAAGGTATTTTTGTAAAGTTTTTGAGAGTGATGTTTTTCCAATTTTCGGCTCCAAACATAAGTGAGGACCTTATTTTGGAGATTAGGTTCTCAAAAGTAATTATTTTGCCTATTTTTGAAATTTCTGTTGAGAGTGACTGGAGGTGCTGAAAGCAGTCTGGGAAAGCTTCCAATCACCCAGCTACCTTGCTTTTACGCCGAAGATTAATTATCATTTATTTACAGCTCTATAGAAAGTTGATTCGATTTTATCGTGATCATGAAGTATATTTTTGATTTCTTGTTTCTGGTTTTCGCAACAAAAGTTACACCGGGAAGTTCCGATATTTTTGACATTATTTTGAGCAGCAGTAAGAAAATATTTGTTTATGTATACTAAGCACCTTTGCTGGGTCTGAGCTTAAAATTGAACTTGTAAGTGAATGTAGCTGAAGATAGTGTTGTTTAGAAGATGTCTATTTGCTGCTGTCACCTTGGCCCTACTAAGATAAAAAGCGGATTTAGTAGACACATGTATTCCATTCATAAGCAAAGTCATGCTTCGCGAAAATGGTGATTTGTTTATTGCGTTTGAAGTTTTTATTTATTTTGAAAAAAAGTTCAGGCAGTTGTCTGCCTCACTCGACTTTTCTTTTCTCTTCCCGGGAATAATTTTAGATTTTGATTCTGCTTCCTGCTCCACTGTTTGCGTTTCAAATGTCTTCCTGAGGACTGAGTAGTTAAGCCTTGAAACGGCAGACGGCCTTTGATAAATTCTCCTGCTGTACCAACCGCAGGTTTAAGATTTGTGATTTAATTTGTATTTTTTTTACTAATACAGTTTGTTTGGGACCAACAATCCCTACCAATGGAGGAATCAGCTTTATTGGACCTCCGGGACTTCTTACGTCGGTGGTCAGCTACAGGTGTGACGAAGGCTACACCTTGCACGGCTCTATTTTGAATACGTGTAGAAATAGGAGATGGACACAAACCACTCCAACTTGTAGACGTAAGTGTGACGTTAAAACACGTGAATTTAAAACTTTTATTCACCTGGCGCAATATACGACCGCACGCAGAAGTTGATTTCTTAAAAATAACTCACTACAGCAGGTGTTTTTGGCAAATAGAAGAAATACAGGGTGAGCCAAAAGTAGGTAGAACATTTATTTAGAGAATACGTATACGTAGGACTAGATGTAATATAACAATTATATTAATGAAAATTTAATGTTGTTTATTAACGCAAATGCTCAAACTGTTTTCCTTCATGATTTACGCAACTTTTCCAATCCTCTTTTAACATCCATATTCTTTTATCTGTACTTAAATTATTTGACATTGTGGGTTTTTTAACAATCTGAAAAAAAATGAAAACACATAAAAGTAAAACAAATTTAGTTATAAAATTATAATTATATACCACAAATAACATAGTTGTAACATAGTTATAATAAACAATTACATTAATATAATTGATACATAAACCTATTCCAATTGCTGTTCACCTACTTTTGGGATAGACCTATTCCAAATGCTGTCCACCTACTTTTGGCTCACCCTGTATACTTGATGCGCACTTGCTGATAGTGGGAACGTGAATTGGAACGAACTATTTGCTGGCTTTGTGGATTAAAGCTCTGACTTTGAAGCTTGAGTTCAGAAAATTTTGAACTGAATCAAAATAGATTTCAAAAATATAGCTCTTGCTTTTTGCAAGAAGCGGTTAATTAAAAGTAACATAATGCTGAAATACATGATAGTGGCAAATATTGCAGCAAAGTTTGTGCTGGTAAACAGGTAATGACGCCAAAATGTTGTTAAAGGTAGCAGGTAAAGATGTATTTCCAAAGTTTAAGCTGTCAAACAAATAGAAAGTCGTCCAATTGAAACAAAAGTGCCCAATAACTGGCAACAGTTGTGCTTTTTGGAAAACACTCTACACTGATTTTTCCGCCAGAGTTGTAATACCTGTGATGGAAAACTATGTGCCCCAATATTCAAACTCAATGAGTGCCTGAAACAAAGGTGTAACCAGAAGCGGCCTAAATAAGCCTGAACCACTTTTAGCCATATTAGCATTTCTTCTAAGCAAAAGCGTTATTAAAAGTTATGTAAATTTATTGAAGCAAAGCCAGAATCGGTTAAAACCCAAACCCCTTTAAATTTCTTAAAGCCAATATTCATATCAAGCAACTTTCGAATAAAATAGCAACATTTTTTGCGCATGTTGCTCAATTGTGCTCAGAGGCATTGGCGTAACCAGGGGGGGCCAAAGGGGCCATGGCCCCCCTGAATTTTAAGTCAAATTACAAAATAGTATCGAAAAAATAAAAACATAAATTTTTTTGCGCCTCTGCAGGTACATTAGAGCTTATTGTTGACTTTTAGCAAGAAGTTGGCAAGGAAGTGGGTCGGGCGTGACTTTTTAAGTTTTTAAACTTTCAAATGTTATCAAACAAGATGTGTACGTTTTACACACTAAATATTTAAACACTAAAAGTTTTTCTTCTATGTTGCAGTGGAGTGATGAATTGATAATTCAAGTTATGGTAATTGCAAGAAATAAGCGTCTCGCTAAGCGCTTTCTTGTTTTATTGCGATGCGGACTACTACAAAGATGTCGCTTCTTTTATCAAAACGTTCAACCTACCAGTGGGAGTGATTTCCTTGAAATTCCTTAACTAGTGCGTTATACGTCACAACTGAAGTTGAACTATTCAAGCCGTTCTTGATAAAACTACATTAAATCAGTGAAATCGCATTTGCACTTTCTTAGTTTTGTACAGCAATTTTTATAGTAGCGACGAGCGTAGTTCACAAAAGGCAAAATGCCGTTATAAGTAAATGACGTCGCATTAAAAGTTGCAAAATTTGGCCCCCCTCTCAATTTTTTTCTGGCTACGCCCTTGCTCAGAGGATATTTTTTAAATGCAAAATATTACAATGTATGTTTGTATAGTGTTACATAACCCAGCGTATGCTTGTAGGATGAAAAATACTTCAGCGTGCGCTTGTGGAGCGCGTAAAATTGTTAGGTTTCTGACTCTTTAAAGTCTCAGTTAGTTGCTAATTTCTATATCAGACCAAAAGCAGATAAACGTGAATTATTTTGAAAACAGTAGTAAAATGCCAGCATGTACTAGTCACACATAAGCCAAGACTTAACTGCCCAGCGTGCCTTCTTATCGATTTGCAACTTGCTTTAGTAGCTTAATTGACACACTGCGCGCAACGTACCTGCCTGAAGATGGATCGCGTTATCAAGCCAACACCACCACATTAAATGATTAAAAGTGTGCTGTACTCGTTTAGTTGAACAGGCAAGATTTTCTATCACATGATTCATAGGTGGTAATACTTCAACATTACGAAAAGGTCCAGAACAGAGGGCAAGTAGCATTTACGTGATTCGCTATCTTGTATTACTTAATTTTTTAACGAGCCGAATCTCCGTCGCTGTATGCGATGTTCGCCAATGCCTTTTGTAATGTTATTTTTCATGGATTTCCTTCTCTTTTTCAGTTTTGCATTGACCCCTTCATTTACCGGTGCATTCTTTCTTGTAAATCAGCAATAGCGTTGTTGGTAGACATAAATCTCGGTTTTCCTGCCATCTGCATGCAGTCGCAAATCTCTCCTAGTCAGAGGAGAATGATGCAAAACTCTTCTGTATCTTCAATGCAGCTATCGTTATATGAGGAGCAGATTGCTAGAAGAGACCTGTCCCAAGACTGCAGATCCTGTAGCACATATTTCCTCAGCATTGTAATTATAAAGCGGTTATTTCTTTCAACTCCACCATTACCAGCTGGGCGGCGAGCAGTCGCTCTTAAGTTTTTACACTCGTAAGTGAGGCCAAGTCTCAACATAGCACGCTTTAAAAGTTGCCACTCTGATCGGAATGAACACGTTCGGGCACTCGATGAACCGTAAACCAATTATGATACAAAGTCATTCTTTTCTTGTGGCGTTTGAGAACGTATTGGTCATGCTTGAATACATTTCGCACATCTTTTGCAAGCAATTAAAACGTAATGTGTTCCAGTATGAGTCATAGGCAAGCGACCAAGTATGTCTATCTCAATTCCCAGCATTGGACTCAGTTCCGAATTTAAAACGAGCTCAACTTTTGGAGTTTTTGAAGGTTGTTTCCGTCGCTCACACAACTGACACTCTTTGTAATATGTAATTGCAGACGACTCTCTCCAACGTGGCCAATAAAATCGTTTCGATATCTTTTCAACAATTCTGTTCTGACCAAGATGACCGCCACTGTGAGCAGAGTCATAAAGAGCTTTCGAAGACTCCGCTCTCGTGGCGCTCGGAACCAGTAACCGTGCTCTTACAATCAATACCGGATCTTCATACTTCTGACACAAGCTGGAACCTTTGGATACAATTGCTCCATAAACAGACCAATAATGTCGAATTTCTTAGCTGCACTTTTTTATCTTTTCAAATGGAGGTCGAGAGTCACGTTGAGCCCAATCAAGTACAATGAACAAATGTTTATGTTTTGCAAGTACAATGGACAAAATCGTGCAATTTAATCATTACTCCAGCCTTGACGTTCTCGAAAATTAACGGCAAACATATCTAACTTGCTTCCTTCAACAGGATTCGCCGCATTTACCAAGGCGTTATCAAAGCGGAACGGACAAACGTTAGGAAAGCCTTTCTCTCAGCTAGGATATCTGCTTAAAGCATCTTGTTTTAGCTCTCCGATAAAACCTTTTAATTCCTCGGTCTCGTTTCTCTGTCGACCGATTTTCGAAGCTCAATATCCGATTATACAGCAGAATCATCCGGCAGAATATTATTATCTAAAGTTAACAGCGGTTTTGCGATATTCAAAATCCTGGGACGATCAGCTTGCAAAGTGTCCGCCATAAAGCGGTCGACTAGATGCTAATCCCTCCACCCATCTATCAACACGTTCTACAGCACATTGTTTTTTGTTTGGGAATCTTTTTTTTGGGATAAGCGGTTTCCCACAGCCTATGCTGCGTTGCTACGTAATTTTAATTTGATTTTTCGATCGCCTGGCAGCGGCTAGTCAACCGCTGCAGAAGTTTTTCTGAGTGCTTAGTGCCACAGCCACTTCGGTTGCATTTTGTTTTCACGCATCACAGGATAATTCATGGGAGTTGCTTGTCAGCTTTCTGCCTAGCTAAAAGCAGATAAACGTATATTATTTTAAAAACAGCAGCATATTACACATATGCCAAGATTTAACTGCCCAACGTGCCTTCTCATTGGTTTGCAACTCGCTTTATCAGCTTAATTAGCGAACCGCGCGAGCTTACCAGTCCGAAAGTGTGACATGTTTTCAAGCCAACACGCGACCAAATTAACATGTAACAAAATACACTAGGATGCGATTGAAAATTGGGTAGTTGATGCTTGAGCTTGAAAACCAACAAATGAAGTACCCCATTACCAGATTTTAGATCTAAGATTTGAATTTATTTTTCATAATCTAGAGCAGAGGTGCTTAAAGTGCGGCCCGCGCAAGAAGTTTTGTGGCTTGCGACTGGTTTTGTAAAAGTTATCTACAACGAAATTCTGGTTCAGAATGCTGATCTACAGCAAAATAAAATATTTTCATCTTGACAATGGGCGAAGACGCGATTTGTATTTAACCCTTAAACGCCCACGTGTTTCGTCAACCACTATTACCTATGTGGGCCGTTAGAGACCCGGCATATTAAAATACCTTTGCTCTAGCTTTCGTTTTGTCCATCTTTCTTAAACATTGTTATGCAACTAATCAACATGTTACAACTTACAAGCTCACTATTATCCACAGCTAAGAATAATGCTTCGAAAAAAACGACAAAATTTGCAAAAATTGTATGTGTAACTTTTTTCATTTTGTACAAAAAAGGACCCATCGAAAGTTAAGATGAACACTGCACACTACTAACAGCAAACGATTATTGAAATAACGCGTAACATCAAAATTCAACGAAAAGGGAATGAATTGCAGTTTGCTAGCCTCTAATACAATAGGCATGATAATGCTAAGGCACAAAAATCATGCTGCATAATAGGAACATAAAGCCGTGGCTTGTTTTTAATCAATGCTACATGGCTCATCACATTCCTTGCACACGTCAGCTGTTTTGCTATCCAGAGGAGATGGAAAGATGTAGCATCGTCGTCTTTTTTTCTTTCAACCCTGATATGCAGCTGATTGAGAAGTGTCAATGTCAATTTTGTACTCACGTTTTCGTAATGATTGCTAAGCAGTTCTTGGAAGTTGTTTGACTCGCACTCGTCGCTGCAGCCATGGATGAAGCAAACTCATGCCTAAGCTTTCTAAAAATATTCTTCATGGATGATTGGCTTCTTTTTCCTTTGTGGAAATTTTGCTCGAAAAATCACCATGCTATCGATAACTGCAATATAGAGGCAGTTGTAGAAATAGGCAAGTGGCCAGCGCTTTGTTCTTTTCTGCACACTGTAGTTTTGACAAAGTTGTTCAACTCCGTCTACAACTTCTTTTGTAGCATTGCAGTCAAAAAGTGTTTTTGGCAAATCTTTACCTTCATCAATTTCGTTATTATTGTGCATAGTTGAAAGTAAAGCCACAGCTTTCTTTTTTGGGGTACATAAGAAACTAAACGTTTGCCTGTCATTAAAGCCAAACCAGCGTTATTCAACACTTCTTGGTTTCTCTGTTATAAATTCAATGGCAAGTTGACGCTTATTTTTTCTCATCCTTCCCAGCAAAGTGATTTATTTCTGGAGCAAGTCAGCAGCAAGCTGGGAACTGGTAAACCAATTATCAGTTGTTATATTGACTCCAGAAAAATGCAGTGGTGTGGAGAGGAATTTCGCAACATCAGATGACAACCGAACGTTTCTCTGATTTCCTTGATGTCCAATATATGGGATGCCATTGAATGTGTAGCCAGCAAAATAGTCACACAACGAAGAACTTCAGCTCGTACTTGTCTGGCTTGTTGGGCATATACTTCCTGAAACTACAACGACCTCAAAATGGTATTAGCTGTTCATCTACGGCTACATACGCGCCGACAGCACATTGTTTTCTGCAGTTCTCAATAAGCTGTTTCCACATTTGTCGAGATGAAGCTAACTTATCATCAGTGTTACGATCTTCACGATTGTCAAAACTTAGGTTTGCAATAAGTAGCTCAAGTTGATTACGGCGAAAGAAGCGGGAGATATAGCTCTTCCTGATGGACCAGATGACCACAACGAACAAAGGGATTCGTGCTGACAACGATACATACCAATGAGGTACAGAACACCAACAATGCCTTTCATTTCACACAAGTCAACTGGCACCTATTCATGTGGATTTTTGCCTCTTTTTTCTCAGGTCTTTTCTATCACGTTTGTTGGTGTGCTTGACAACCTGCTTAAGCATATTTTCATCAATAAAGCAAGCAAAGGCGTCGATTTCATTTTGGATGTTTTTTGCAGCACCAATTGGCCCTTCGTTGGTGTGTCTAAATGCACGCGCTTGTTCTTGATGGGGGGGGACACGTGATAAACCACACACGGCCATTTTTTTCCAGTAAACGAGTTTCTGGCCGTAAGATCATCACTGTCATGCTCAGAGGAGTCTTTACTCTCACGTTCTCCCACACTACTGACAGTCAATTCATTTTCTGCACTTGTAGTTAGGCTGTTGACAGTAGAAGAAGCGTTATCACATCTCTCAGGCGATTATTGGTCATTCTCAGAATCTTCGCTCTCAACGGTCAGTTTATTGTCAGAGTTGTCTTCAAAATCAGATCAAGCTGCCACTTTCCCAGCGGCTGTTACTGAATCCAGTAGCCTTCTTGCCATCGTTCTTTTGATTTTTTTTTCGTTATTTAGGATCTTCTACTTGTTTAAAGTAAACTCTTTAATATTGCTTTCTTTTTTCTAAAACTTTTAATTTTTTGTCAAAAAATTTGTATTTGTTATAAACAGTACTGCATGTAAACTTGCGATGATTAACTATTTGTTATATTATTCGATTTAATTTATTGTTTGTGGTACTTTACGATTAATTGCTGACAAAATAAGTTGCTATTCAAAAAAAAGTTGCACTATTACCTAACATAGGTCTCTGTAGAGACCCTGTAAGTTTTTTCTTTTAAAACCTCAATAACTACTTTATCAGTGAAATATATTTAAATTTGTAAACGTTAAATGGAAGAAGAATAAATGCTTCGGGAATGCTGGAATTCGCACAGATCGTAGCCGGCTATCCCAAGAGATAGAAGAAAAAACAGAAGGTTCGGGTCGCTAGCGGCCCAGATAGACGTTTACGGGTTAAAAAATTTTATTTCTAGGTTAAAGACGTCAATGCAATTTCGTCTATTTCAGAAAG
Source organism: Trididemnum clinides (assembly GCA_963675345.1). Classification (NCBI taxonomy): domain Eukaryota; kingdom Metazoa; phylum Chordata; class Ascidiacea; order Aplousobranchia; family Didemnidae; genus Trididemnum; species Trididemnum clinides. Next base: position 17,503,996 of record OY776303.1, read on the forward strand.
GCATCTTCAAAACCGGCTTGCGTCTCGCGTATAACCTACCGAAAATAATTCCCTTTAGAAAGATGATTTTCCAAAGAAAAAAGAATTTCATTCTACAAACGGTCAATAAATATTGGCTTAGACTGGTTTTCATGAGGTCGGTCAAAAGTTTAAGAGAAGTAAATGTGGCCAATACCGAGAAAACTTTGGGCACCCTTGATCAAGAATTATCAGACTATTGACATAAAAATATACGAGGGTCATTTAATAAATAAAGTGAATTTTTCGATATAAGGACTTCTGATACAGATAGAAGCTTAATTTCTTTTTATTTTTCTGCTTTACTTCTTTTTCATATGGTTGAAATTTTTTTTGCAGATTAAAAAAACTTTAAGAGTTTTGGTCATTAACAAAGACGGTCGATAAGGAAGCATGCTCCAGGATTTAACAGCGGTCAGTTATTAAGTTTTTAGTTGCTGAAGGGTGCAAAGCAGTTGATATTTACAGGAGAATGTCAATTGTGTATGGTGCTGCATGTTTCAGCAGAAAAATGTTTACAAGTGGGCTAAATTGTTTAAAGAAGGACGGAGAAATGTTGAGAATGAAGACAGGCCTACAGCAGTAAGATCTCCTGAGGTGATCAAATTAGTCAATAACCTCATTCAGTCTGACAGAAGGGCGACAGTGGACGACATTGCAAGGGCTTTGAGCTTTTCTGTTGAGACAGCACACAAAATTGTCCATCATGAACTTCGCTACTCGAAAGTCTGCTGCCGGTGGGTGCCAAAGATGCTTACTGCAGAGCACAAGCAGAGGAGGGTCGATTTGTCCCAGCAGTGCTGTGCCGTCATCAAAAAGATGGTAATAAGTTTCTGAAGAAGGTGGTCACATGTAACGAGACATGGGTTTGGCACTATGATCCCGAGTCCAAACGGCAGTCCATGGAGTGAAAGCACGTAGCTAGGGGTGGCCAATCTTTCACCTACCATGCGCCAACTTTTTATTATACGGTTTCAGATGCGCCACAATCTCCATAAATCCTGGCGCAAGTATTTTCCTCCCATGTCGCGTTTGTTTACAAAAACAAAGATTTGTTCGCGGTTGTAAGCTGCGTATTATTACCACAAGGTTACAATGCGCCACTTTTAATCATGCAATGCGCCACAGCTTGGCCACCCCTGACGTAGGCTCTCCAGTAAAGAAAAAGTTCAAGTCTCAGCGATCCACGAGAAATGTGATGCTTACCGTTTTTTGGGATATACAAGGCCCAATCACCATTTTATTCCTTCAAAAAGGAAGCTTTGTGAACAATGCCAACCACTGTGAACTGCTGAAACATGTCAAAAAAGGCATAAAGCACAAACGCAGAGGTCATCAGTCAGAGGGAGTCATCTAGCATCACGACAATACAAGGCCTCACACAGCAGCCCAAACGGTGCAGACCATCAACAATCTGGGCTGGAAACTGCTCCCTCATCCCCCTTATGGTCCAGACCTTGCACTTTCAGATTTTCACCTGTTTGGTCCATTGGAAGAGTTTATGAGTGGCACGAAGTTTGAAAGTGACGATGAAGTCAAAAGTGTTGTAGCGACTGGCTGAGACATCAGTCCAAAGATTTTTACGCTGAGGCAATACGGAAGCTTGTGCACAGATGGGAAAATTGTGGGACATTGCTGGGAGACTATGTCCAAAAAAATAAAAAATTAAGTTTTTATCTGTATTAGAAGTCCTTTTATCAAAAAATTCACCTCGTTTCTTGAATGACCCTCGTTTATCTCGAGATTTGATGTTGCAATTTTATCATCAGTTCTGCTTCAAAAATAAAAACGTTTCGTTGCTGTTCTCCTGAAGTAAACCCTTATGCTCTGATCCAAGTTGCATACGCCACAACATATTATGTGAAGGACAGAAGGATAAAAGATATTGGAAAAATTCACCAGCGCTCAACTGCTAAACTTCCTTACAAAGAAGTATAATTCATTAAAAAGTAACTATTAGGTGCATAGTCTTTAATATTTGCTATTACAAGTTTTAATGACGTCGCAATATAATGCAAACAAGAAAACATTAGTATTAGTGAACCTCCATGAAAACGAAAAAAAATAAAATAGATTAAAACAGTGTAAAGTAATAAAAAACCACTACATACATTTCCGGAAATGTAGGCTACTTGAATCACAATGAGTTTCAACGGAGAAACGCGTTAACTAATAGAACTAAAGCTTTCAAAACAAACGTTAGAGATTTAAAGAAATAATTTGAGTGCCTTTAATAATTAACCTAATGCTGCCAAAACGTTGTGCAAGATGAATTTTAAAAAGCGGATCCAAAATTTATGACGTAAATCAAGTTTGAAAGTAAACCAACTGGCAAAAATTGCTTGACATTTGTTAAGATTAACATGGCACTTGATGTTTGCATTGTTATGCTTTTTGGAAAACAATTTCATGGCATTTTCATTCTCAGTTGTAGGCTTTGCTGCAACAAAATGCAGCCTGCTGTCAATGCTTGCATTAAAAATTCCGATGAGGGTCTAAACATAGCTCCTTGTAAGATGAAGGTAAAATTTTGCCAAGAATGGCAATTAGAAATGTAAAAACTTATTTGGCATTTATTTTCAGCTGCGAATCCATGCTTGAAGCGAAACGTATGCCCGTATAGAGCAACTTGTCATCCTAATGAAGGCTCTTATACTTGTTTGTGCAGAGAAGGTTATTCATTGATTGGTAGATCTGGAAGTTCCATCAAAAGATGTGCAAGTATGTTTTCAAACCTATATGTATTAAAGTGAAACAATAATTACTTGCGGGAAGTTTTAACCCCCTTTTTCAATACCTCTTCTCTTTTAACATGTGAAATGCCTTTTAAACATCCATCACTTTTGGTAGAGATCCAAAATCACAAATGACATACAACACTTAAGGAGTTGGAAAAAATTATGGATACGGTCAAGATTTGCATCTCTGTTTATCGCGATGACATCATAAAGATTTGGTGCTTTAAGTTCAAAATTTGGGATAGGGCTAATTGAACTCTCAAATTACGCCACTGCACATCATGTCGCATAGTAGTGAGTCCTATCAGCCAGTGCTTCCCAACATTTTTCAGCTCGTGACCCTCTTTTGCGGACGTTGCTTTTAAAGGACCAAAGCTAGATTTTGAGGTAAAACGACCATAAAATAGTTGAGATATGAGAGAGAAAAAAATATTAACAATACATGCAATTTACCGTTATTGTGAAATTTCGTGTAATCTACGAATCTACGAATTTCGTGTAATTTTGTAAATTTCATAGTAGCAATGCTTGAGGTAAAAACGCACTATACCAGTAGTATGCTACTGGTAGCTACCAAGTATGTAAAATAAGTGACTTTTTGACCAAAGGCCACATCGATGCCAAAGAGGTTAAAGTATCGGCATCGATTGTTTTCCAGCTGTAGATTGTTGGTGTAAAAGCACGTCCGAAAGTCACGCTTCTACAGGGAAGTTTAACACGTCTCTTCTCGCTCCGATAGACAAAAAAGTCCAAAATAACAGTTGACCAAGATATACGCATTGCAAACAAGGAGTTAATAAGGAGGACAAATGAAAAGTGATGGCGAAAGAAAGGGTTTTCAGCAATAACAAAACATAGTCACCAAATGAACGACTCCGTAACTGCGCAGGTTGAGTAAATTATCTAAATTCACGGGAGTAATAGAATTATCAACAATTATTCGAACACGGAAATAATTACTCCAATAATGCTTCATACGATATTAACTAAGATTTCAGAACAATAAACATTTTCCACTCACCTAACTATGATCAGACAATGATACAAATTTACAACTTCTTAACGGGACGTAATCTCCCCTCGGAACAGCAATTTTGAACAGCATAAATACCAAATAACTTAATGATAGGCAACTTGAACTGTCAAAAACACACGTTTCCAAAATGCGATCTTCAAATTGTACCGGTAAGTTTTATACTAGCTTCAAAATTTACTTGCTAAATTGTCTGGTTTTCCAGCAAATTACACACAACTATACACACTAGATACTTAAAACTCTTAAACTTTACAAAATAACGCTAGATTTGATGTTGTGACTTTGATTCCTGTGTCGTGCCATTGAAATAAAAAAAGCCTTACAAATAAGATGATGTAAAAAACATTTTACAGTTAGTTCAAATCTCGACGAAATTGCAGGAAAGACTTTTCTTTGATATGATAATTATAGCTTCCATGCTTGGGACTCAGCAGCAAAAAAAGCATGAAAACAATACGGCAAGTTCGCATGCTATGCCTTTCGGAAAGGATCCAGTCGGTTTCATCAGTTTTTATATGGCAGACAGGTGACGGAGTCGGATTGTCTAGCCGTCGTGGTAACTCAGATTGACAAATGATTGCCTGAAAAATAAATGCATGAATGATACTGCCAAAGACTGCAAATGTAGGCCAACAGCGATCACAGTATTAATACGTCGCAAGATTTTTGATTTCGCGCGATGCCTCTACTGATTATAGATCCTCACAAATTGCTTACATATTTTTAAGCTGTTTTGGTGATCTAAAAATTGAAAATAAACAACAAAATTGCTTAACCGAATTTCAAACTTTTTTTAGAAAACTGTCCTGAGCCCAAAAGCTGGCCTCATGTTCGACTTATTTCACCGTCACTTTCTGGCAATCAGGTTTACAAAGAAGGAGATTCAATTGCTTGGATATGTGAGTCTGGATACGTTCCACGGCTTCGTCAAACTTCAAGCCAACGATGTAGTTTTGGAATCTGGATCGGCCTTCTGCCTTCTTGCTTCGGTGAGTTGATCAAGATAACCACAGTCGGCAGCATAGAGCAGCGAGCTGAGCGGTTGCCTACTGTAGATGGAGAAAGACTGCGAGTTGAGCCCTCCGAGCCTGCGGCGTGGTCAAGCGGAATCGGCGATGCTTTCAAGCTCACGGTTTAGGTTCAAACTGTGGGTAATGTCAAATGTAACGACTTGTGTGGGAGGCTTATGACTGGAAAACGGAAAGGTCATTAGCAGTCTTCCGAAACCTTTGTTCCCTATGTGTTTGTTGAGTTGAATAAACTCACATCATCATCAGTGAAGTTTTATTTTTAAATCTTTAGCTGCCAGCTTTCACAGAGTGACAGTCATCCTGGACACTTAAACAAAGCTAATAGACCTTTCACATTATTAAGCATAATCTTTCAAGCAGATTTTCACTTTAAATTGCTGTAATTTGAGCGTGAAAAAACAATTTGCTCTCTTTTAAATTACATTATGAAATTATGCTTCACGGTGAGCAGATACGGATTCAAGTCCGCTGTCAAGTCAGACCATGAACTTTAGAAAACAAAGAAGCAAGCGGCAACATATCTCAGCTGAATAATACGCAGGCTGGCAATAGTGAGTTGTGCACCAATGACCACTTTATTGCCTCGTTCCTGTTCAGTGAAAATGGGCACTTCGCCATAAGTTTTCCGCTCAGTGGCAGTGCTTATGTTAGGATTGCACTATGCAAGTTCAATAGGATAGCAACTCTGAAGTAGGCCTGGACGCGAAAGTGTTTCTATAGTTGCTGGAAGGCAAAAATAAACGCTTTACGTTACGGTACTCAGTGTCGTGGACTTTGACCAAATGTTGTTTTCTTAAATTTATTTAGAAAATCTTTGTTTGCCCCCCCGACCCCCTCAAAATGGCTTTGTTGATCCACGCAGAAACACTTGGATTCGTGGAGAAGCTGCAACATATAGATGTTACCCTGGTTTCACACTAGTGGGCAATCGGTTGATAGTTTGTGAAAACAGAAATTCGTTTACAATTTCCCCGACTTGCGAAGATAAGCATAACAACAATATGGTCGAATTTTAAGAGAATCAAGGATACACCTTTGCTCACCAAATAGATTTTACTTCTAAATCACATTTTCTGGAGAATTGTGAAAACTATTGCTTTATTTCCCTTGAATATATAAAATGCCATTTTGCATAGCTTAAGGTCAGTTTTAGAAACTTGAATAAGCATACCGGTATATTGGCTTTCAACATTTTTTTTCTATTTAGTGTCGATCAACAGTGACACAGCAGCCAATTGGCATGTTTGCCTACTTGTGGTAGTAAAAGATATTCGTGAGATTGAGTGGATGGAACTTTTTACTTCTTCAAAGAAAGAACCTGGTTGTTTTCAGACCTTGTTTTTTAGTCAATCATGATATCTTTGGAAGCAATCCCACTTGAATACAATCTCATATTGAAATTCTAGTCAGTTAGATGTTCGAAAACTCAGAGTTATAAATAAAAAACGACTCTACTGCCAAGCTTTTTAAACCATGAGTCGAGAAAACCTTGCATGGAGGTCGCGATTGTATGTTTAGTTTAATTTACAGCTACTTTTATGTGTGCTTATACTTCATATGGGCAGAGACGTAGCAGCCGCCCCCCAAACCCCCCAATTGGGGGGGGCCAGGCCAACTTTGGGGGCCCAAGTTAGTCTGAAATTGCTTTTTGGCTACGTGACTATTTTCAGTTCAGCAGACTTGTTTACAACCGATTTAAACTGTAGGAAGAAATTGGCTTGTGACATCATAAGTGAATGTTACGTCATTTTATCTCGCAGAATCTAGAATATTTCGATTGATTTTCTGGTAGAATCTTGAATATTCGTTTGACGTAACAATGCCGTTGTTACGCAACAATCATAGAATGGTCTGGAATTCTGTTTGGCTATAAATACCGGGACAATATATATACACTGCAGAGTGCAGATAAAGTATTTTATTGACATTGTATAGAATGAAACGTTCAAAAAGTGGTGCTCAAAAGAGAAAAGAAGCAGCCACTGCTCGAGATGCTGTAGCGAAATTGCCCAAGATGACAGATTTTTTCAAGATTACTGAGCAGAGTAGACCTGGCAATAGTACCGAGAGGGATGAAGAAAACTATAGTGTACAAGAAAAAGAAGACTATGACGATCAGCATCAAAGTGATTGTGAATTTCCAGAAAATGTAAGTTGTGATTTACCTGCCAATACGCAACCTTCAATATCAAAAATAACTGAATCTCAATTTACCCCTATCCCTGATGACCCATGTAAATGGCCTGAAAGTATTTCTGATGCTCAACGATGTGATATAGTAAAGCGTGGACCACATCAGCTAATAATGAATTTTCCATATAATAACACAACTCCAAGGCGACGTTTTTCCTCCAACCATTATAAACGTGTGTTACCTAATCGTGAAAGTGTTTCACGGTCGTCGCTAGTTTATTCTGGGGAATCAGATCAAGTTTTTTGTTTTTGTTGTAAGCTATTTGGAAAAACACTAAGCCCCTTTTGTAGTGGTATAAGTACATGGGAGGGTTTTTCGAAAAAACTGAAAGACCATGAAAACGGCATTTCCCACCAAGAATGCTGCAGTCAATGGATGTTGCTAGCTGAAGGGATAAGAAATTCATCCACTATCGACAAACGTGAGATGAATATTTTTTTCAATGAAAGACGTTTTTGGAGAAATGTTTTAGAGAGACTTATCGACATTGCCTTGTTTCTATCGGAAAGGAATCTTGCTTTTAGAGGATCTGAAGAAGTCTTAGGATCTCCTCACAATGGAAATTTTCTGGGTATATTTGAGCTTTTGGCAAGAAGAGATCCGATCCTAAAAGAGCTTCAAGACAGAAGCAAGAATAAAAACACTAAAGATCACTATTTGAGTCCTACCATACAAAATGAACTAATTGAATTGCTAGCGACAGAAGTTGAAAAAGAAAATTTACAGCAATTGAAATTGGCAAAATATTTTTCTATAATTTTCGACTGCACTCCAGATATGTCACATCATGAACAAATGTCTGTCATTCTCCGTTATGTACTATGTAATGAAGAAGCTGCTGTTGTTAAAGAAACATTTTTTGGCTACTTGAGAATAAGTGACAGTACTGGGAAAGGCTTGTTGGACGCTTTCTTAGGAAAAGCGACCGAACTGCAATTCGAATTGTCTGATTGTCGAGGTCAGTCATATGATAATGGTGCTAACATGAAAGGAAAACATTCTGGGGTCCAAGCAAGAATGCTAGACATCAATCCCAAAGCTGTTTACGTGCCCTGTGCAAAACATACCCTTAACTTAGTTGTTGTTGACAGTGCTAATTCATCGACGGCAGCATTGACATTGTTTGGAGTACTTACAAGGTTGTATGTGCTGTTTTCTTCCTCTGCTCAGCGTTGAGAAATTTTGAAGAAACATGTGGAGCTGTCCATAAAGTCACAATCTGATACTCGTTGGGAAAGCAGAATTAAATGCATCAAACCTCTTCGATACAATTTAAAAGAGGTGTTGCTGGCACTGAAAGACTTGGAAGCCATTTCCATAGAAAGAAAAGATGGAAGAGCTGCCTCAGAAACAAAATCGTTGATAGCTCATTGATCAAAATGGAGTTTTCTTTTGTCGGTGTTTATTTGGTATGATATCCTATTCCAAGTCAATAAAGCAAGCAAGATTCTTCAATCGTATGGAGTCTCCTTTCATACAATGGAAACGGAAATCCAGGCAACTGAAAAGTTTTTGCAAAACTATCGCACAACGGGTTATGACAGTGCCGCAACATCTGCTGTTGAAATAGCACAGGAATTGGATATTGATCCTTCTTTTCCTCCGTCAAGAAGTGGAAAGAAAAGAAGATTGTTTGATTACCAAGGTGAAGAGGAACAACGAGCTACTCCTGAACTGAAATTTAAAAGCAACTTTTTCTATCCATTAGTAGACCAGGCTATTATGTCAATAAAGGAGCGCTTTAATTTGTTACGTGAGGTTTCTTCCGCCTTTTCGTTTTTATACACACGAGACAAACTTTTGCTTGTGCAACAAGAAAATGCTCTTCTTACTTGCTGTAAAGAGTTCCAAAAAAAGTTCGGTGACATTGATTCTGATGAAATGAGCGCTGAGCTACAGCGGTTTGTTTTAATTTTACAAAAAAAAACGCAATCTCAAAACGGCTCAAGATTTCTGAACTATCTTCTAAAGACTCATTTATTTGAATTGTATCCGAATGTGTACATCGCACTTCGAATCTTACTAACTTGCCCCGTGACTGTTGCCAGCGCTGAAAGAAGCTTCAGCAAATTGAAACTGATCAAAACTTTTAATAGAACGTCTATGACAGACAGTTGACTATCTTTATTAGCCATGTTGTCAATCGAAAATGACTGCGCCCGATGTCTTGATTATGACAATGTCATAACAGCATTTGCGAACAAAAAGGTTCGGTCCAGACTATTTAAATGATACTGTGTTTTTATAACTTTTTCATGTTTTTCAGTGTCATTGCTTTCGTTTCGCAGTGTCTGCATAAATGTCCTACTGAACTCTGGCATCGGTGCCGAATTTTTTATGACTTGCACCTTCGGTATCGGCATGCTTTATTCTGACATTAGCCTGTTTACTTATGTACAAATTGTGGTGTATTTTCTTAATGCAGCTTTTCAATTTTACACCTCTAAAGTGATATGACCTGTGCGCAGGGGCTCTTGCGCTTACTTTGGGGGGGGGCCCGAAGTTGGAGTGCTACGGGACTGCATATGGGTAGCAATCAGTGGCGCAATTTGTGTTGTTTAACGATTATGGGTTGCAAAAAAAGCTGATCTCGAAGAAAAACTAAAAAACGCTTTGTGCAAGCAGTATTGGTAACATAACACTAGATGAGAACACAACAATTTTTCAGCACAGGCCTGCGCAACATAGGACCCGTACAAGGTTGACATAAACCTTTCCCGCCACATGATTTAAAAAATGTACTAGTTCAAACAAAATCGTGCAAAGGCTTTGACGTGAGCGCAATGGGTTGAAGTAGGACGAGGGCATTTATTTGCCTATTTATCTACAGCTAATAGCAATGACACAATTAATGCGTCTCTAAGCAATGGATAAGTTTTGTATAATTTATAAATAACAGTGTCGGCATGGCGCTCACCACCGAAAACATTATTTGGTTGTAGTTGGTTTGTGGCTTTTTTGCTGAATGGAGTTGTGCAGGCCCGTTTTACTATAATAGGCTACGGGCTTTGCCATTACCATGGAATAAACACACCCAGCTCAGCTTAACAGGTGCTTTCTACAACTTTTTGCCAATTTGAATGGGCCTAAGTATCGATCCATTGACATACGTGCAAAAACTTTGTCTCTAAACTAGAGGTGGGCCAACTTTTTAGTCGGAGGGCCGCATTTACCATTCAAGAGTTGGCCGAGGGCCAGTGCTCTTGCAGTGGCTGTATACAATGCAAGAGCTTGCAAGAGCTTAAAATCTTGCAATAACTTCTTGTGATGGCAATGTCGTATTACACGGCTTTGAAAATGATGGTGTCCAAAAAAAGATCATCACCCTCCATTTGGATAAAAAATGCGCCAATTCAAACTAAGAATTGCGTAGCGGCTCCCTGAATGATGGCTACTATCGTTTTTGGCTCTTTAGTACGGCAAGTGCAGCCATCCCTGTCATATTAAATTAAATACGTGGAAGTTTCTATAAGTGTTGGTGGGCCACACAAAATGCTCTAGCGGACCGCATGCGGCCCGCAGGCCGTAGTTCGCCCACACCTGCTCTAAACACTTCTCTTAATACTAGTAAAGTCTGTTATCATTGCGTAGATCAAGATGAATGCATTGACGGCAGCCACTCATGTCATGCAAAGGCAAAATGCACAAACACAGAAGGAAGGTATAGATGTTCCTGCCGCAACGGATTCGTAGGAAATGGGTACAAGTGCACCGGTAAGAAAAAAGTAGTGTACATGTATATGTTGGCTTTTTTCTTATGGCTGCGGCTATTTTGCCGGCAACGACATTTTTCCCTGGGAGGCTATTTTTGCCGTCAAACATTTGTGATTGGTCAATTTTACTAACTTATTCAACACGTGACTTTTGGTCGTCTCTGATTGGTCATTTCAATGACAAATTAAGTAAAATGTGCACCCCCAGGTATATTGTCCCTCCCACTCTATACTCCCCTCCCCCAGTATGCACACCCCTATACATTCACACATCAGGTTCCCCATTTAGTGCACACTACTTTTGTCCAAGTACCCTGCCAAAGAAGATTCAAACTTATAGCCATTGCATGTCTTGGCAGGTGTACTATCCACTACACCGCACGATCACTATCAGTATTAAAGCAAATATGGTTCTTTAAACACACATCAATGGTAACGGCAAAAGCGCCTCCAAGGGAAAAATGCCGTCGACAGAAAACAGGTTGCTTCCTTTTCTTACCCTATAGTGATTGCAGCGAGCCCATTCTGTCGATAGCGTAAAATAATTTGAGCTCAGGCTCGTATTGTAGATTCCTGTAGGCCTGCTGTCGGAGCAATGCATTTCCATTAAAAACATAGCTACCAATCGGAAAACGCAATGAGCTATTTTTTTCAACTAGCACCCACAAAGCCCACAATTATTTAATTTGTGACGCCACAACTGCAAGCTGGCTAGTCATCGCTTCGATCTAAGCTTCGCAAATCGGCAGCGATAGCCTGTCACGAAGTCAACCTATTCTCGCCACCAAGTGTTTAAATTCCACGACATTTCTACGTTGTTGAGTTCTTGAAAAACTTGACTGCAATTTTACGCGATTGGTGGCACTGCTTGCATGCGCAATGAGATGTGCAAGCAGCAGTGGCACCATCTGTTCGATTAAGGACACCGGCTTCAAATAGTTTTTCGCGTCCTTCTTGAAGAATGTGCCACTACGTTGTTGAATTCCATTAATTCAGTTTTGCTCATAGATCAAAATGAATGCGTTGACGGAAGCCATTTATGTCACGCAAATGCGACATGTACAAACACAGAGGGAAGTTTCATTTGTTCTTGTAACAATGGATTCGTAGGGAATGGCTACAATTGCACTGGTAAGAGAGAGTGTTATCCAATATTGTCATACAGTGTAAGCATGAAGTCTTGGCCTGATTGTAAACTTTAATTGCACTTATGGTAGACAAGATAGAACGATTGCTTTTGGCATGCTACTAGTAAAGCATAAGTTTTTATTAATATGCATGTTTCGGCATTCTGATAGTGTTATAAACATGTTATGAACTTTCTATGAATAAGCTATGAATATGATTACGATATGAAGATGGCATCAAAGAAAAAATGCAACGTGTTTTGTGCTTTCACGTAACAAAATCGGCGATGGCAGTTCAATACAATTTTGGAAAGGAATGAAGGCGAATTCCCTATGTGTTAAATGTATCAAACACTGGTATGGAAATTTAAAGACACTAGCAGGGTTGGTGTCCGTAAAAAAATGGCGGGATCAAGATTAAGTGACGATACTACTGACTCTGTGCCAACCCCATTTCACCCTAGCCTTAGGAAATCAACTTGCAGAGCTTCAAGAGTATTAGGATTGCCACACAGTGCTGTTGTTAAGTTTTTTCACAAACGCCTACGCTTGCGGGCGTACAAAGTGTAGATTGTTCAGCCTGTGCAACTAAGTAATCTTCACCTGCTGCTGAAACTCTTGACAGAATTGACACAGATAATGACTATCTATAGTGTGTTGCACTTTCTGACGTGGCTACTTTCCACAGATCAAGACAAGTCAGCAGACACAATGTCAGGATCTGGGGATCAGAGTATCCAAACACTGTCTTGAAACACCTAAGAGATGCCAAAAAAGATAGCTGTAAGGTAAACTTGCGGTGGTAGCTAATGCGTGACAGAGTCGTTGGACCTTGCTTTTTTTCGAAATCTAACATTACAGCATACTTGCACCTAGACATGCTACAAATCCATGCTGCATCACAACTGGAGGATTTTCAGTCATACATAGTCTTCCAACAAGGTGGAATTCCTCCACAGCGGAGGTCTTGTGTACGTCAGTTTTTGAATGAGGCCTTTCTAAACAGATGAATTGGGAAAGATTGGCCGACAGCCGGGCCTCCACTTTGGCCGGACATTGCCCAACTTGACTATTTTTCTGGGGTATGTCAAGGACAAAGTGTACCGTACACCGATTGCCGATTTACATACGCTAGCAATAGGGATCACCGAAGCAATCGAATCTGTAATGCTGGAGATACTTCAAAACTCGTGACGTAAGTTGAATATCATTTGGATACTCTCAAAGCGACAAAAGGAGCCCATGTCCAGACATACTGAAATATATAAGTATGAGAAGAAAAACTTTTAGACATGCTCTGATTTCCCGAATACCGAAACATGCATGTTTATAAAACTTCTTGTCATGTATTAGTAGTATGCCGAAAACTATTGCTCTACCTTGCTCACCCCAAGTGAAATAAAAGTTTGTAATCAGATGAATACTTTATGCTCACCCCGTATGATCAGTGACGTAAAAAGAAAGCGAGCACCCCGACAAGAATATAAATGGATCCTTCACGCATTCAAATACAATTCAATGAAACGTTAAAGAAATCCTTGCTGAAAGTTTTCCCTGAATTTGACATCCTTATAATTCCGGCTCGACTGTTGCAGATTTTGTGGTGAGAGGAGAAAGCGTTAAGCCTCTAAATCGAGGGAAAGCGTTTGCAATTATGCATAAATCAACTTGCGATCATGCTAACTACGTAGTTTCCTTGTTTGTGTTAATATAGATACCGTTTTTGTAGTACAGTACACTTCTACCCACAGTGCAGTCAAATGGAAGGCAATTGCCATAAAGTGTTTTAAAAGGACGCGATAGCCTAAATAACACATGGGAATGAAACCCAAAAATTTCCAAAATCGTGTCGGTTACTTCTCGCACTAAACTGCTCTGTAAATTCGCCAACATTAATAATACTGTGCAATGTAATTGAGTATTTAATATTTGCTTGCTTCTTTTAGCATTGTTTTGCTCATATATAATGCACTTTGCCAAAAGTCGAACGAACTCCAATTGACCTACATGAAACGTCCACTTCAGAGAGTCGTATCCTTTTACTTTAAACAAATCAGCAATAGCTGGTGGATATGCTTTTGTTACTCAAGCTATGACCAGTGTTTTGATGGAGGCCGTTCATGTCATACCAATGCAACATGCACAAACACTGACGGAAATTTTACTTGCATCTGTAACGAAGGACACGTGGGAAACGGCTACAGTTGCACTGGCAAAAGGGAGTTGTACATTTTTATTTAGCAGTTTTGGAAAGTTTTTATGGTTGTAGACCAGTGGTGGGCCAACTTTTTAGTCGGAGGGCCGCATTGACCATTCAAGAGTTGGCCGAGGGCCAGTGCTCTTGCAGTGGCTGTATACAATGCAAGAGCTTGCAAGAGCTTAAAATCTTGCAATAACTTCTTGTGATGGCAATGTCGTATTACACGGCTTTGAAAATGATGTGTCCAAAAAAAAGATCATCACCCTCTATTTGTCGAAAAATGCGTCAATTCAAACTAAGAATTGCGTAGCGGCTCCCTGAATGGTGGCTACTATCGTTTTTGGCTCTTTAGTACGGCAAGTGCAGCCATCCCTGTCATATTAAATTAAATACGTGGAAGTTTCTATAAGTGTTGGTGGGCCGCACAAAATGCTCTGGTGGGCCGCATGCGTCCCGCAGGCCGTAGTTTGCTGACATCTGTTGTAGACAAAACAATTGTGTTAAATGCTTAAAAACAGTAGCTGGTACAAGCTGTATAACGTCTTTCTATTGCTTACAAGCAAGTCTTTTACTACGAAAAACGCGAATTGTCACAAAATGTTTTATCGGAAGCAAAACAATCTTATCACCACAACGTAAAGCTTAATTTTATAGAGGGTGCTTTCTGGCTCTTGATCACCGCTTTTCCGAAGAGCTTTTCTTCCACCTGGTTCGTCGCGTTTTACCTTAATTCCCCAAATCTCTTTTCTAATTTGTATCTTTACTGCCACTTGATGTAGTGTGACGTTAACTTTGCTTGGTTGAATATTTCACTGTTTGTGGTAGAAAAATGCTGGCAGTATTGAGAATTCGGAGCAGGCCTAAATATCAATTCCTCGCCCTGTAGCTTGTAAAGTTTTTGCAGAACCAACGCTGATGCAGACTCGCAAAGGCGACCGAAATGGGGATAGCTAAGAAATATTTCAGCAACATATTATTTGAATTTTGTGTGCATTCCAACAAATTAAATGAGATCCATCACTTAACTGTTCCTCTTATTCCTCTAACTCCACGACTGATTTGAACATGACTAATAGTATGTGTAAATGTTGCAGAAAAGTCCTGACCGCATGATAAAGATATGTTGCCAAACAAGAGCAGATGATATCCTTGAAGTAAATAGTTTTGTCCACATTGGTTTACATGTGAATAAGCTTGGTACTTTTTCTTCCCTATACGAAGCAACAGATACCGCAGCTGCTTTTAATAATACGGTAGTAATCACTTTGATTCCCGGAATGGAACTTGGTGAAGACCACGAAGCAGCATGACCTAAGTGCACCCCTTGTCACTTACTTGCTAACGCAGTGGTTCCTGATCTGTGTTCCGCGTAAACGTTTTGGGATCTTCAATAGAGTCATGGAACTTTTTTCACATGAAAGTCTGACATTGTTTTGAAAATACACCTTTTTTTTTTAAACAAAAATTGTTCGTGATAATTCAACCAGTGGCTGCTCGATGATATTTTTTGAGGACTGCTCTGAATTATTGCCGAATGGATCCGACAAACAAAAAAAAGTTGTAAAACGCTACAAGAGTGGTTTTACAAAAAAGTTGGCTACGATTTTTTACCCCATTCAATTTACAAAACATTTACTTTCCCCCTAAAAGACACAACTTTACTAAGTTTAATACAGTCTTTAATACCTAGATCAAGATGAATGCATTGACGGAAGCCATTCATGTCACGCAAATGCAAGGTGTACAAACACTGAAGAAAGCTTCACTTGTACTTGTTACGATGGATTCGCAGGAGATGGACACAATTGCACCGGTGAGTTGCAAGGATAGCTAATGACATTGTCATGATGGTAGCCTTGAAATTAAAAATTTAATGTCTTCAGGTTTTTTCACGTGCTGCAAATTATGCTTTTGAAAAAGTTATGTCTTGGTTTCCGTGTTTACAATGTGCTCGCACGCTGAGTTAAGTAGCGATGCTGACAACTCTGAGATTCTAAACACTGGTTTTTTCTTTAAATACATCTTTTAATCAGTTATTAATTCAGTCTTTAATACCCAGATCGAGACGAATGCGTTGATGGAAGCCATTCATGTCATGCCAGAGCGACATGCAGAAACACTGAAGGAAATTTCACTTGTTCTTGTCACGAAGGTTACGTAGGAAATGGCTACGGGTGCACTGGTAGGTAGGGAGCGCATACTAGACAAGTAATTGAAAAGTCAAATCTTTGAATGGTTTTGGCATTGTTGCGTTTTGGTAAAACCTTCAACAATTTGCGCTACTTGGCAGCACTGTTTGTGATAGAAAAGCACTATGTCGGCAGTAGTGGTAACTTCGAATCTGGTCGAATTACAAGTTGCCCCGTTTGTAACCCCAGCGGTTGTATTTTGAACAGACAATGGAAATATGCTAACTATAGTACTCATGCCAGTGGCGCGATTTGTGAGTTTTGGATAATCGGTGTGGAAGCAAAAAATACCGCCTCATTTCCGATCCGGCAAATCAAAAAATGGCCGCCCTACGCAGGCTTCACACATCTTGCTACGCCAGATGCTCATGCTATCCTGACATCAATTATATTTGTTTGCATTGATTTTTAGAATAGAACCCAGCAAGAGTCCAGAGGGTCTGACATTTGTCTATAGTTTGCCTTATGCCGTGGCTTGCAACTTGGGATTGGTGCAAACATTTTAGAGGTCTGCAGAAGATTGAAAATGTTGCTTTTAACTTTTTTCCTTTTTTTCTGCAATAAATATGTCAACGGCATTCCTATCTTCTGGATGATCATTTTTTGAGAGAGGTTTCTCCGGAAATTCGGAAGCTTGAAATATTTGTGGATAGTGTTCAAGAAAAGGCAAATTTTGTTGTCAGTCTCTTCGTCAACTAAGGTCTCAAAGGGGGATAAAAACTGCACTTGTTTTCGTAGACGACTTTTGAAATATCTTTTGTTTTTGAATATTTTAGTGATTTAATCTATTGTTATGCAGATCAAGATGAATGCAGCGACGGAAGTCATACATGCTTCGTAAATGCGATGTGCACAAACACTGAGGGAAGTTATACGTGCTCATGTAATGATGGATATGTAGGAAATGGCCATAAATGCAGGGGTTAGTCGCAACAATAATTAGTTCGATATACTGTAGTAATGCAGAATTACGATCGCGTATCTGACTGAAACCCAGTTTCAATAGACTACATTGAAAGTCGGCAACCCGATGCTTCTGTTGTCACGGCTTGTGCATTTGTAATTGTTAGTATTGTAACCAATTAATTTTCTTCTGTTTCTCGAGGTTGTGGTTTTAAGAAACACTTCACGCAGTTGCTAAATTAATGTAAATCGTGTCACGTGATACTTGCACACATTAGAGGTACAGTACCGGTGTTGAAACAGCTAGTGTTGAATAGTCTCGAAAGCAAACGTTCCATTCCTCTAAGGCGGAGCTTTTTCACATGTGGTTTGGAAAGATTGTCGAAGCATTTTGTGATTTTGAAAAATACTCATAACAGCTATTATTCCAGCTTGCTTCTACTCATTTAGTCATTCATTCACGAGTATGCGCTCATGCTCTCTTTGCTAGTCTTTAATCAAACCGAACCACAGCAGTAGGAAAAACACTCGGCACCACCAACTGTCTGCCACATAAAGATAAAGAAATCCCGTTATTGGTTTTTTCCAAGTAATTAGCAGGCGCATTGCCGGCTTAGAATCTGTTTTTGTCGAACTGGCAAATTTGATGCGGGTCGTAGTCAATGGGGCAGCCAGAATTTCCTAAAAGGAGGAGCAAGATTTTTTTTAAACAACTCAGTTCGTGGTGTAATAGCGAAGCCTTCAGGAACCAATGATAACAACTTTGTGATATAATTTAACTTTGGTGCCAGTTAAAACGAATCGTCTTTCATTCTTCAGCGTTTTGTCCGCCACCAGCACGACCGGAAGGTGGCGCTGTTGATGCATTTGAGCGGGATGTTTATGTGGAGGGAGATGTGGTGCAGTACCGTTGTTTGACCGGCTTAGAACTTGTTGGAAGTGCATTTGCAACATGTAGAAATCACACATTTGGAGTTCTTCCGGTTTGCAGGTTTGTTTTTTAGCTTTTATTACAAAGATTTTAAAACTGGTGTCCACAGACTCCATCGGTGTCCGTGGACAAGATTCAGGGGTTCATGGAGGTCCAATGGAAGTGTCAGTACAACAACAACAACAACAACATGTATTTTTTGTTGAAAAAATAAAAAGCGATAAACATGATTCGAAACAACGAGACCTTTTTTCTGCAGCTTAATTTCTTTTGGACGCTGATTTTGACTTGCTTTCTCACAGTTGCTCCCCAAAGCAACATAAAGACCTTTTTCTTTTTTGTTTTTTCGGAGATCAATCGCTTTTCGGCACTGATTTTGCATTATGCTCTCGCATTTGTTACCCCAGGGCAGCATGAAGACCTTTTTTATGGAGAAAAAGTGGTCAGTTGTTCGCCAATCCTGGTCCAGGCCTCAAAGGGGTTTGGACAAGACAGAAACTTAATTTAGAGGTCAGTGTTGAAAGAAAGTTTAAGAACCACAGCTTTATCCGTGTACAATAATTGCGCAAGGCCCATTACAAGTTGGCTGATGAAGCAAAGCAAAGCAAAACATTTCAGAGTTTAAAAGTTGCTCGATTTTCATATTTTGTGGCAGAGCAGTTAAATAAGTTCTCATCATCAATAATGTCGTTTTTGTATATTTAACGTTAAACGTTAAGTCGACACGGCTTTACAATAGTTTGAATTAATTGAGAATCAAAATTTACCTGCTAGTTTAGGTAAACTGTTGATTCATTTGTTTGTTACAGACCCAAAAGTGCTGAACCTACTGGAACCCCGATTCCCTAGAGCTAAGATGCTACAAGAGGTTGGCATGTTGTACCCTTACAATGCATTGTGTTGCCGAGGAAAATGCACTGTACATACTACGCTTCTATCAATAATTCATAAATCTGCTAATCTGAGTTGCTCGTATTATAGAGTAGATTCCACTTAATCGGGCCACATCGGGATAAGCACTATTTGGCCCGATTAAGCGGCTGACCCGATTATCCGAAGTCTTGCAGTATCTGTGCCAAGGTTGTCCTTGGTACACCAGTTATCTCAGCTAGCTGGCGATGACTAATGTTTGGAGGTTGCTCTCTAATTTTTCTTAGGACAACAACCCTTTCAGCAATTGTTAATTCTTTTTGTGGCATCTCTGCTTGGGACTTCACAAAATTTGCAACAAAACACAGCAATTACCATGTCCAAGGGCATGAAATGGCAAAATAATTTGCGCCTGTATTTTTCAATTGTTGCATAATATAGTTGGCTTTGTGATATTGAGTTTTATTACATTACAAAGGCGGTTTTGCAATTAAACCAGTGTATGTCTGACTACAGTTGTGGCCCGATTAAGCGGAATAGTGGCCCGATTATGCGGATTTAACGTAGTGCATTATTTTTGATTGGATTATGTTCTTAACAATTTGGCCCAATTAAACGGCTGACCCGATTAACCGGCGGCCCAATTAAGCGGAATCTACTGTACTGCTGAATGGCTGTGTTATACTCGTACACATATTAGGCTATACTTGATTCCATCACACAATAATATATTGTTGTCTTTTATAAACATTTGAAGAGGTTGGCATGTTTAGTGATGGGGAGGTGTACATGTGCCGGAGAGAAGCGATTGCTTTTTGTAAATAAACTTTGAAGGTGTTTAGCACTTCTAGGCAGGGTTTGTTCACGTGTGCTGGCTATTTATGAGTAAGTGCCTGTGAAAATTAATTTTTTATTATAACTCTGTTTGAACTTAATTGGTTTAGTCACTCGAATAGCTTTCCATGCTGCCACTCTTGCATGTTTTTTTGGCTGGTCTATTTTACTGTAGGCTTTCATTAGCAGTAACTGTTCTGTGCCACCCCTTCCTTGTTTGCATGTGTATATAAATTCTCTTACTTTCGCTGCTTGAGATTGTGAGCTTCGACCCTTCAGCTGCTAGTCTAGACGTCAAATTAGGTCACTCTGGACGTTGAGTCATTGTAACAATAATAATCTCTTGAATATTCAATCATTATCCCGTGTCGACGTAGTTTTGCTGTTTTGGTCATTAATTCCGGTATTTCCCCGTATACAAACTGTCGCTTATGTATTTTATTCTCAAAGCAATTTTATTGGTAGTTATTTCCTGTACTCCCACCGTAGACAAGCCTTTTTAATTGATTTTATATGCGTTTTTATTGATTGTTCTTTGGGTAGCAGTTTCCGGTATTCCCCCGTTTCCAAACCTTTTCTTGTTAATTTTTAGTTTCAAGATTTTTTTTTTGATTGGCTAAAATATTTGGGAATGTTGTTTCAGTTACGTTCGAATGGGAAGCATATATATATATATATATATATACGGGTGGGTCACTTAAAAAACTCAAAGAGAGAAAGAGACAAAAGCAAACAGACGACAGAACAGAGAAGAAAGAAAAGAAGGAAGAAGGTTGAAGAATTAGAGGGCAAGGGCCAAGTACTACTAGAAGGAAGGGGGACTATCGGCTGCTACAGCGTGGTGTCCGTGATTGTCGGAGTGCGACCGCTTATGCATTAATATAAGTTGTGGTGTTAAAGAGTGGGCTGCAACTTAGCTTCATAAGCGTAAGTCCTTAGGCCGAAGGATAGGGCATAGAAGGTAGTCGTTGCACTCTACCGAGCTATCTTCTAGTCGTCAAATCGTCGCCTGCCGGTCACTAGGATACAGGGCAGGTGACCTAACCGTATTCGGCGACAGTCATCTTTTCAGATGTTATCATTGTGTACACACATAGGTTGGCGTCGGGCTTTACACTATTTGCTCTGCATTCCGAACAGTCGTTTATGTAAGCCATATATAATTAAATTCAGTCTATCAGCAAACTTCGCGCCGAGCTTTCAAGTGCACCTTTTTGTTTGAATTATTTTACCGAGGAACTACTCTTTGTTTTTCCAACCTATTGATTACGACTTCTTCGTTATGTGCCTAGGTCGTCACGTTTTGTCAAGCTAGTGCAGAGGAAGACAAGAAGTGTGATTTGGCAGCGCAAATTGAAAAGCAATTCTAAGGTTGAAACTGGCTAGAGCTGAATGCGAAGCGTAACGTACGCTGCTACTACATCAAGTTTTGATCTAAAATTCTCAGTTCAAATCTACCAAAGTTAAAAGGTCGGTAACTTCTCAAAGCTATGAGAATCACGTATTCTCTGAGAAAAAGTAAGAACCACCTGCAGAAAAATGAGATACTTCATCAAACCTCACTATCTGCCTATTGCCGGAGCAACATTTGTAGCAATTGCCATAGGCCCCACGATTTTGGGAGCCCGGCGGTCTCTTGTGTTAAAGTTAGAAAACAAACGAAGTAACGGTAAAGGAATCTAACGGTCTTCTATTTAGTGTCGTCAGCATTATTTCAGTAATCGGTGCAGTTGCTTAGTATCAAACAACTTTTCAGAAGTTTAAGAGCAGAGATTTTCTAGTCATTATGGACAGTTTGCTTTCTGCCTTCTCGAATAGCCAAAAGTCTTATGAGAAGATGAACGAAGAGTTTAGATTTCTTGATGACTCACAATAGTTAACATCACCCAGATTGTGAAGAGGTCACCAAATCTTGTGCAGTCATATTTCGAAGATCTGGAAGAAAATATTTGAGGTGAATTTGTGCAGTTTTCTGAGCTGCCGAAAACAGCTCTCTGATGATATCGCCGCCAAAAAAAACCTCATGAAGTTGACGATGCACCGTGCACCGGAGCACTATGCAACAAAACAGGCAGAACACTCTAACTGTAATGAATATAGAGCGTAAACTTTTGTGTAAAAAGAGACCCTTCCAAACTAAAAAAAAAATTGCTGGTGCAAAACCTAGAAAATGTACTCTAAAGATGTCGATTTGTTCTTTTTGACAATGAGCTTCGACATTAATGCTAGACTACTCTGTCTAAATGTGGCAATGAGCAAAGTTGTTGATGTCTCTGCAAATATTACTGTTACTGCAGTAATGGAGTTTAATTTGTTTCTGTACATTGTTCTCCAGGCGTAATACTTGCGTTTGAAAAAAAGGCTCGGTCTTTTTTCTGTACGAAGGCAGAAGGTTATAATTGCTTGATGAAGTTTTATTCTGTTTTAAAGATTGTCTTGTGTGGCGCTAACCCTTACTTTAGTTAGTAAGTGCATTATTTTTTTTGGTTTTTGTGCTTTTCTTAGTTGTGTATTTCTTAATTTTAGAAAACCGTTACACTCAAGGACGTGTGAATACTCAGCAAGGAGTCTATTTTGCTATTTTACTTTAGAGTAGCTTAATATCAGAAATGTGTTTCCCACTTCCAAAATACGGAAACGCAAGGCTCCCTTGGGTTCGTGTCACCAATGGACAGAGCTCATAGACCTAAGGCATAGCCAGCATTTTGAAATGAGATATTCTATTAGGGAAAGGAGCACAAAAAATGGTGAAAATCTTATGTGCAGAAAGCACGTAGACTTTTGGTAACTGATCACACAAGAGCCTGGCAGGTGAATCCGGCTTGGCCGGCTGAACCCACACTCTTAATTCCAACGTTACTGACAGGGACTCTGCACGTGACGCCGTCATATCTATACTGTAAAGCAAGGATGTTTTTCTTTTGCTGATACGCTGCATGTCAAGGTATTTTATAAAACCATAGTTATCACTATTTGTAAAATTGAACTTAGAGAGAACATTTGTTTAAAAATAACTCGGCCTGATGTGCCCCGACTGAAATATGGTGAATAATTTTGGGGAAGCCATTGCCGCTTTTGTCGCTATGCTGAAAACAAGACAAATAGTGCAGCCAAAAGAACTTAATATCACAAATATAAATAGGAAAGGGACTATTAAAGATAGCGTGAGACAACATTCTTATTTTGTGAGCATCACCAGTTTTTTTTGCCACATTTATCCTCCATTCACGAGAAAGCGATGTATCGTTATGTTTTTGGACGGTGAGTCCGCACTCGCTTGGGAGTTGCCATTTCCGGGTCACCTGTCTTCCACATAAAGGTGGGGCGTCCCGTTAAGTGCCTTGCCCAAGGACACAACAAGCGAACTTGCCGGCTTGTTCTGCACAACCTTCCATAAATGCCGAGCGCCAAGCAGGGAAGCTATAGATACCATTTTTTAAAGTCTTTCGGTATTACTCGACAAAGAGAATGAACTCCAGGTCTACCGACTGCGAAGCGGACGTTCTAACCACTACACCATCGCGTCAGTTTTAAGGAAAAGATAAGATAATCACTATTTCCAGTACAGGTGTTATGGAAATACATAAAACAAAAATTTTTTGTTTCTTTTCACACAAGAGCCTCGATGGGTGAAGACGGCTTGACCGGCTAAACCGAAGTACTTAACCGCGACGTAACTCATGAGGGCCCTGTGGGCGACTCCGGCGAACCGGCTAGTAAAAATTATAATAAGGTAGGCCTACTATTAATCAGATTCGTTTGAAAGCTTAGGAAATTTGCTTTCCTGCAACATGTGATTCTAATTGCTTGGAGCTAAGGATTAGTTCATGGTTGTTGAAAAAAACTGCATACCATATAACATGTTCTATTTTTATTTGAACAATTATCCTAATTGACCTTATAAACTAGCGATTGTTAGACAAAGTCAGTTCTTTGTTACATTTTGACTACTTTTCCTTACAAGCATGGTACTTTGGCTTTATCTGTCCACGTTTTCAAAAACTTTCATCAAAAAATGAAATCTCTAAACATTTATGAAACGTAGGGTACCGGTTAAAACACGCAAAATTTTGGTTCCTGCACTTCACAAAATCGCAATTTCTAGAAAAACTAATTACTTGTTTATTTTTTTCGACTGCATAAGTCTTATGGATTATCCATAAAAATATTCAAAAAGATTCATCAAAAAATGAAGTCTCTAAACATTTTGAACAGTAGCCAATCCCAAACAAAGCACTTGGTGATACCCCAAGAAAAAATGAGGGTAATAAAGATGGTTCTGTATATTCTTTTGCAACAAAATGTTACTGTCCAACTACATATCATCTAAGTATTGAAGCCATTTTCTTTACAATTAGGCGAAGCCGGCGCAGCCGAATGATTTGATATTCTTAACCTCGACATTATTAATGGAGGCCCATGCTATTGCAATGACTTAGGCTAACTACGAGTGCTTCGTTTCGGATTAGTTTGCTTTTTGCGTGGCTGCGTTTATGCCGAGACCAAGCAATATGCGCAGAGTCTCAGGCTTTAGGTCATACAAATACGCCTACAGTAACAAAAAAGTCGTTAGTAGCTTGCCAAATATTTAATAGCTTTTTTATGAAAATACGCATCAAAAACTTGGCGCCCTCCCACAATTTTGATGTGCTTTCAAGCACTTGTTGAATGTAACGGATAAAAGTCTGTTACTTATAATGAGGCCTATGGTGAAAACAGGGCAAATAAGACGTTGCTAGAGACTCTGCACACTGAGGGCAACTCCTTGCTATGCGTTTCTACTGTTTATCTATTCCACTCAATCACTTCGACGTCAAGACCAATTCAAATATGTACCAAATTACTTGCTTCATAAAAGAAATGGTCCAAAAGCGTAAATAGGCATTCCGGGATCACGGCCAAACTTTTCACACAAACCAAGCCCTCTTCAGCGTTTCTGCACATGCTTATGCAGGAAACAAATAGCGCAGCCAAAGAAATTCAAATGGCCGCCCTGTGCTGACCGCACTCACCGGAATCAAGACAAATAGCGCAGCCAAAGAAATTCAAATGGCCGCCCTGTGCTGACCGCACTTACCGGAATCAAGACAAATAGCGCAGCCAAAGAAATTCAAATGGCCGCCCTGTGCTGACCGCACTTACCGGAATCAAGACAAATAGCACAGCCAAAGAAATTCAAATGGCCGCCCTGTGCTGACCGCACTCACCGGAATCAAGACAAATAGCGCAGCCAAAGAAATTCAAATGGCCGCCCTGTGCTGACCGCACTCACCGGAATCAAGACAAATAGCACAGCCAAAGAAATTCAAATGGCCGCCCTGTGCTGACCGCACTTACCGGAATCAAGACAAATAGCACAGCCAAAGAAATTCAAATGGCCGCCCTGTGCTGACCGCACTTACCGGAATCAAGACAAATAGCACAGCCAAAGAAATTCAAATGGCCGCCCTGTGCTGACCGCACTCACCGGAATCAAGACAAATAGCGCAGCCAAAGAAATTCAAATGGCCGCCCTGTGCTGACCGCACTCACCGGAATCAAGACAAATAGCGCAGCCAAAGAAATTCAAATGGCCGCCCTGTGCTGACCGCACTTACCGGAATCAAGACAAATAGCACAGCCAAAGAAATTCAAATGGCCGCCCTGTGCTGACCGCACTCACCGGAATCAAGACAAATAGCACAGCCAAAGAACTTAATACCGCAAATATCAATGCGAAAGGGCCGCCGCAAATCGAAAAATAGGCTTACCAATAAATAGTTTGCTTCTGTAATTGTGAAAGCACCCATCATTTGGCGGCCAACATCATTTTTGACTGTGTTTCAATCCCTTTTACTAGTACTAATGGTAGCTTGTGGCAAGATTCTTTGTTTGTGAGCATTAACAGTCTAGATTAAGATTATCACCAGTACATATACAAAAATTATGGATGTGTATAAAAAAAACAATTTTTTCGTTTCTGTTCACACAAGTGCACGACGGGTGATGTTGACGCATCCGGATGAACCGATATACTTAACCACCGACGTTACTGATGGGGGTCCTGCGGGCGACATTGGCAGAGCCAGCAAGTAGCTTACAGTACAATGTACCCCACTTAATATTGTGAAGGTTTTTCGTACTTGCGAAATTCAACAAGCTTAATGGTATTCACTTGGAAACCCACACACTTGATGACTTAACAGGTTTTCAAGTGTATTTTTAACTCAAGGCCCCGCACACCTAATATGATACAGGCCCCGTAGGCCTAATATCTTAATTCGGTCCTGTACCTGACCTATTAAAAAAAACATACGACAGCATTATTCCTTCGACTTAAGGCCAAAATCTAATGCAATGCAGGATTTAAGAAACGGTACGCTTTCCTGGTTTACATAAGTTTATGACATTCTGTTTCTTGGGTACACAACTCGCTCTTGAGGATGCACAACAAGCATTATCAAATAATGGTGGCTGACAAGTTTCGTCAACATAGTTACATATGGTTCAGATTTTGCATTGTGAAATTTCAATCTCACTTCACCGCCGTTTTGCCTAAAACTGCTATGGACTGAAAAACTCTTTTTGCTTCCATTTTGCAAATAAATCTGCGCTGAATTTTAATTTGATTTGTCTGCCACCTTAAACTTTTAGCTTTTTACCAATCTAAAAGTGTGGTAACTCTGGGTCTGGCTAGAGTCTTGAATATGGGCGCGAAGTCGCTTCTGAGGAAAACAACCAAACTGTGGAAATCGTGGTGCAATTCTCTACAGCGCAACATTGCAAAGCCCATGCTAGCATTTAACTCGCAATCTCACGTTGACAAGTCAGCGCTTCATTGCATCGAGCTACAATGCCGACAAATTGCACAGTTCATAAAAAAATCGAAAGATGATAAGGCCTTTGTAGAAAACTTTTTGCTATTTTACCTGAGTGTTGCCTGGCATGCGGTGGTGCAGTGGCCTGGACAGCGCACGCGAAACTGAGGTAAATTGCCCCAAATCAAGTAAAATTGTTAAAATTCGGGATAAAAGACAGAAGAGCATAAAATTCGATTTCGCAAAATTCAAATCTTTAGAAGAAAAGTCTTCTACTTGGACAAAAGTACAATTACGACGTATTCAACAAACGATCTCCAAAAATTTTTTGTGAAAGGCTAGGTCTCGTAAATTCTCAAAACAATCGCTTTCAAAATATTGATCTACAAAACGGAATCTGGATGTTCTTTGTGCATCAGGAATCTAGATTGTGCTTGGGTATATCTTTTGCGGTGCTTGAATATTTGTGGGGTAATTGCACTGCTCTTGGAATGATTTTCGGGCAACATCTAAAAAATTTCACCGACTTTTGTGTTAGAGCGTCGGCTTCGCGGTAGGAAATAAGGATTCAACTCCCTTGTCGAGTCATACAGAGAATTCAAAAACGGCATCTACAGTTTACCTGCTCTGCGCTCAGTACAAAAAGGGAAAGTGTGAAGCAATAGCCAGCAATTTTACTCGTTGCATGCTTGGATAAGATATTCAACGTGATACCTGCAGTGGTAGCATCCAAAAACTTTAACTACAGGGTCTCTCACTGATAAAGATAGACAAACAACGTGCAGAAAAATTATGATTTAGTAAGGCTTTCATAAACCCATTTTTCCACTTGGTTACAAAAGCTCAAGAAATTCCTATAGCAGGTGTGCGTGAATCGGCAAGAGCATCTGTATCCTACCACTGGATACCTTCATTTTCGTGTAGTAAAGAGATGATGGGGTTGAGCAGTCTACCCGTCGTGATAGCTCAGCCTGGAAAGAAATTGCACACAGAGCATAATCTGATACACACGAAGGAACAAATTTTAATACTGGAAATAGCTCCAGGAAATGTGGAGGGACACATGATGCTCATCCCTTTACCTATCTCCTGGTTATAGACCTAATGTGCAGCAGATGGATACCGCAATATACAAAATAAACAATAAAAAGCAATGCCAAAAAATCAATAGTTTTATGGGTTTTTTTTACAAAACCAAGCGGCCCAGCTTTGGGTGGCAGCCCATACGTTGGAACCGCTGAATTAGCACTTATTATATTGGTTTTTGTTCATGTAAAATGCTTGCATTGATTTTTGTCGGTAGGCTATAGAATGATTGCACTAAACTTTTTTGTCCCTTTGAAATAAAAATTTTTCCTATGACAAACGGCGCCGTATAGATTTTGCATTGTTGCGTACAGTGGCGTAGCGTAAGTATTGGCCACTCAACGCAGAAGAAAAAATGTCACCCTATTTTCAATTAGTCGATTCATAAACATCGGGACTTGAGTCCTGTGTTACGACACAGCAAATATTTTGTCTCTTTTGGTCAAGAAGGCCGGTCACTTCAAATGACTGCTCTGTGCTGACCACACTCACCCTCCTACGTCACCGATTGCATGTACAGCCTAAACTTTGAGCAATGACTTTTTCTTTCCTTCAATAGCGCATACATGTAGCATACAAAAGGCTAAAATTTTTAAATTCAACCGCTGGGGCAGCTCAATTGAAACCAATTTGAGGGTGCAAGGTTAATCTGCTTTGACACCGAAAATTTTACAGTTCTTAAATAAAGGCCAACAGTAGGAACATAAGTTCGATCAATTGGGTTGTTTTTACACCACCAAGTAAATATAGTGAACGTATGAGATAAAATAGCAATAATCAGGATAGTGCTTTTATATATGTAGTAAACAAACAATAAGAGAGATAAAGTGCCAAAATAAAAATGAGTAAGCAGACATTATATCGCTAGAAAATAAAAATAATTAGGGCTTATTTAACTCATTGAACACAAGATAAATGCAGAGTTTGGGAGAGGGCAAAACGACCACATCGTCTCCGAGTCAAGAGTTACCCTTTGATGTCATTTCGGTCTTTGCAAGCCGTGGTTTCAACCCAAGACGTAAGTTTGAAAGCAAACGTCAATTTATCTAGATCACGCAACATGCAAATGAAACGTTCTGTGCACTGGTCATCTAGCAGCTTTTCGATTTCCAGTCGCCAGTCGCGCAGTGAGCTACACCACGCCTAACTGCAAACAAATAAACAGATTAAGTTACCGAAATCAATTGATTTGTCGACCTGGCATTGACCAGCTGTGGTTTAGATTGGAGTTTTGGTTAATCATGACTTTATCAGCCATGTGGATAGCTATTGATATTTATCTAACTTAGCCACTCCTTGCTTTTTACAAAGCGACCTTTTTTTCATGAAGGCAGTGAAAAAGTGAAATTACGTCGAACTAGTGGTTTTCGATGTTTAACCTCTCTTGTGGCGGGAGGCGTAGTAACTTGGGTGTTTAGGCTTTTTTGGCTGCATGCATTTTAAGTTGTTTTATTGTTGTGAAAGCTACATTCTTGAGTGCTTGATTTTGACCGAGTTGGTTTGGGGTGGCAGTTGCATAGGTAGTTAGTAACGACGTAGTTCTACTTAAGTAGGTTTTTTAGTTACGAATTACTTAGTTGCGTAGTTTCATTTTTCGCTCCTTATAATTTTCCTACAATAGATTAAGTGGGAAGTAATGCCACTTGAGTAGCTGTAACATTTACTTAAGTAGATGGCAAAAATTAGATGTCTGTTGAATTAGAATGCGACATTTAGAATAGCTTTATGTTGAAGTTTTATTTCGTACAAAACCTCTATTAAACTTTTAGCTTTGCTTTAAATTTTGAAGATCAACTGGAGACCTGTGACTGGAGCCGCATACGCTGCTCTTGGTACGAACACGAATACTGTCAACTTCGGATAAAAGAGATCCGCCGGGACCAGCTTAATCAGTCTCTTATAACCGAATTCTCTTATAACCGACTGCCGCAAAGTTCAATCCGATACTCTAAGGACCTTTTGCGTAGTCCCTTATAAGCGAAAACTCCTTATATCTGAATCTCCTATATATCCGAAGTTGACTGTATTGGTGAATTTTCATGGGTATGTTCTACGGCGTGAACAAAAATTCCGAATATTCGCACAACCTTTTTTTATTCTTACGAAGATCTGAATTTTTTCACGAATATCTTACTCTACAAACGAAAGTCTTTTTATTCGTTTAAAGATTTTTCTGTTCGCACGAAGACTATTTTGTTCGCACGAAGGTTTTTTTCGTACGAAGATTTTTTTCGAACAAAAACTTTTTGTCCAAAAATTTGTAATTTTGACAAAAATATTCGTTAAAATGTCAAAATATTCGTAAAAACTTACGACTGCTCAAGACCACTAGTAAACTTCAGGAAAAACTTAGCTCTGCATGTGAAAGAACATGGAGCGACTGCTAGCTATGGCTTTTTTGGAGGTGTTTTCAAATAGTGACGACTAAAGAGGTTACGATGTACAAAATTACGAAACGGAAGCAGAAATAACACAGAAATTCCGTTAAAGAAAAAATAAAATTTTGGAAATCTGTGAAATATTAAAAGATAAAATGCAACCAGTTAATTGCCGAACAATCGATTTAACTCTGGTTGAAAAGATGTTGTCATGTCTTAAAGACTTAAGACATTAACTTCCGGAAGTTTTCAAAACGTAGTAATTTTTGGAACATCGTCGCTTTACAAGTAGGCTACTGCAATGTTTATGAAATTAATGCACCCTCGAGGACCGCCAAACCAATTGCTACAACTAAAACTGTTATCATTCTTAAATAGTAGCCTAACTGTTGTGTCACTTTTGAAGGTTAATTCTACTTGATGACGTTTTTTGTTCCTAAATTCCCTTTCGTAAACAAATTTTTTTCAATTACGAATACCTACGAAGATTTTTTTCTTCGTGTAACGCTGATCGAACATTTTTGTATCAACGAATCGACGATTTTTTTCTTCTTGTAATACAAAACGTACACTTTTACGATAATGAAAACGAAGATTTTTCTTCATGTTATGCTCAAATTAACTTTTTGTTCCAAGTTGGTCCAATACCGGCACGATGGTGTAGTGGTTAGAGTGTCTGCTTCGTAGTCGGTAGATAAGGGGTTCATTCCCCTTGTCGAGTCATACCAAAAGACTTTAAAAAATGGTATCCACAGCTTCCCTGCTTGGCGCTCTGCATTTATGGGAGATTGTGGAGAACAAGCCGGCAAGTTCGCTTGTTGTGTCCTTGGGCAAGGCGCTTAACGAGACGCCTCCGCCTTTATGTGGAAGACAGGTGGTCCAAGCATCTCGGAAATGGCAACTCCCAAGCGAGTGCGGACTCACCGTCCAAAATATAGCGATACAATTCGCTTTTTCGTGAATGGAGGATAAATATGAACAATACAATACAAAAAATACAAGTCAGCTTAAAAAAACTTTACGGAAGCGATTATTCCAGTGTTTACAATTTGAACATATTTGTGAGGATTTCTAACTAAAAATGATAAACCTACGGCTCACGACCAAAGAATATTCGTAGTCGTACGAAGAGGGTAGTAGGCTTACGTGGTCCCTAATTTATGCTAATAGGCCAGGTTTGATTTGCTAGTTGTAGGCCGCTTTGTCTTACCTTTTTATTTGGAAAAGTATTTTGCGCCAAAAGTTAATCCAAATAATCTCCAGTATTTACTGTTTTGAATTTTGTGTTGTCTTTCCAAACATACATTTTTTTGTCCACAATCGGCGGCCTCTCTTGCCAAGATTATAGCCGGGTGGTGCAAAGAAGACAATTCTTTGTAAAACATTTATAAAAATTTTCTTTTTGTAACTTTCCTGCAAAGAGGGTTTACTCACGTGATCAAACGTCATCAAAAGTCTCTTTCGAAAAGTATGGCTGACCACTTTCAGAATTTTTGCTTCGAATTACATAGGAGTGATATCGCTTGACGTGGCTAATATAGACAGTTGTCAAATAAACGTTAAATATATTTTTAAACTGATGACATAGAGTAAATTAGAAGTTAAAGTAAGATAAAATGCGTTAAGGTTGACTTGCAATTGCCTGTAGTTTGCCTAGTACAGGGGTGGCCAACCCGCTGCTCGCGAGCCGCATGTAGCTCTTTTCCTGGTTTCATGCGGCTCTTTCTCACATGCCTTGTTTCTTCTGTCAGCAGCCTAGTTCTTCTATCAGCAGCGTGGTTCTAGTCAAAATCTACCAAAAGCCTTGCTAGTTCTGTAGTATTTTTTGTACATGTGGACAGGCTAATTGTGTTTGCATTTTTTTTGCTTTTAGTATATCTGAGCAATAACTTAATATATTTTAGTAATAATGGCGGAGAAAAAATGCACAGCAAAATGAAAACATGAGGATGAACACAGGGCATTTTTAAGAGTGGGAGACCTTATATTTTTTTGTTAAACGTAATAGCAAGCCATTCTGCCTTTATATGCCAGGCGTCATTTGCGCATTTCAAAGCTTCAAATCTTCAGCGCCACTTCATGTCACTCCATGCTAAAATCAGCCGTGAATTTCCGAAAGGGACTAAACTTCGCAAGAATAAGTTGATCACTTTGAAAAGTCAAGCAGAAAAGCAGATACAGGTTTTCCAAAAATCTACGAAGCACTCAGAGACTGTAACGCTTGCATCGTATCAAGTGGCTTGGAACATTGCACGGGCCAAAAAGCCGTACAATGGAGGGGAGTTCTTTAAAAAATGCCTCTGTGGCATTTCTGAAATCTTGTCTTCTAAAAAGGACAAACTGAAAAGGTTGTTATCAGATGTCCAACTGTCCCGCCACTCTGTTGAACGCAGAATATATGATATTAACATGGTTATTGAATCACAGTTGCAGTCTGACTTTCAAGCTTGCGAGTATTTTAGTGCCGCATTAGATGAGAGTTATGACATACAAGACAAGCCTCAATTGGAAACATTTGCACGATTTATTTCAAGAAATTGTTTGATCAAAGAAGAACTCCTTGATATTGTGCCATTAAAAGACAGAACCCGCGGCATAGATGTGAAAGAAGCAATGGTGGCTGCAATCGAGAAAGCAAATCTCCCCATTGCAAAACTAACTGCAATAATCACGGATGGAGCGGCAGCCATGATCGGATCTGTGAACGGACTTGTGGGGCTGTGCAAAGCTGACCAAATATTTCCTGAGTTTTGGAGTTTTTACTGTATCATTCACAGGGAGCAACTTGTGTCTAAATCATTGAAGTTGGACAACGTCATGAAGACTTTGATGGAAATTGTCAACTACATAGTTGTCAATTTTCATCATATTGTCAATCACACATGCGCATCACCTCCAACAATTCAAGAATCTCATCGCTGAGCTTGGCCAAGAGCTTCCAGGTGACTTGCCGCTGCACTGTACCGTAAGGTGGCTGTCAAAAAGCAGGTACTCTCTTGCTTTTTTTAGCTTTTAGATGCTGTGAAACTGTTCATAAAAGAGAAGAACAAAAACTATCCTGATCTCTTGGACCTCGAGTGGATTATGGATCTAGCTTTTTTGGTCGACATGCTGTGTCACTTGAGCAGATTGAACCTGAATTTGCAGGGTAAGTTAAAATTGCTGCCTGACTTTGTGCAAAGTGTGTCTGTTGTGTCAACAAACTGAAGCTGTTTTAGGAGCATATTGAAAGGGGGGATTTGACGCATTTTCAGTCCCGTAGCACTCCAACTTCGGGCCCCCCCCAAAGTAAGCGCAAGAGCCCCTGCGCACAGGTCATATCACTTTAGAGGTGTAAAATTGAAAAGCTGCATTAAGAAAATACACCACAATTTGTACATAAGTAAACAGGCTAATGTCAGAATAAAGCATGCCGATACCGAAGGTGCAAGTCATAAAAAATTCGGCACCGATGCCAGAGTTCAGTAGGACATTTATGCAGACACTGCGAAACGAAAGCAATGACACTGAAAAACATGAAAAACTTATAAAAACACAGTATCATTTAAATAGTCTGGAGCGAACCTTTTTGTTCGCAAATGCTGTTATGACATTGTCATAATCAAGAGATCGGGCGCAGTCATTTTCGATTGGCAACATGGCTAATGAAGATAGTCTACTGTCTGTCATAGACGTTCTATTAAAAGTTTTGATCAGTTTCAATTTGCTGAAGCTTCTTTCAGCGCTGGCAACAGTCACGGGGCAAGTTAGTAAGATTCGAAGTGCGATGTACACATTCGGATACAATTCAAATAAATGAGTCTTTAGAAGATAGTTCAGAAAGTCTTGAGCCGTATTGAGATTGCGTTTTTTTTGTAAAATTAAAACAAATCGCTGTAGCTCAGCGCTCATTTCATCAGAATCAATGTCACCGAACTTTTTTTGGAACTCTTTACAGCAAGTAAGAAGAGCATTTTCTTGTTGCACAAGCAAAGTTTGTCTCGTGTGTACAAAAACGAAAAGGCGGAAGAAACCTCACGTAAGAAATTAAAGCGCTCCTTTATTGACATAATAGCCTGGTCTACTAATGGATAGAAAAAGTTGCTTTTAAATTTCAGTTCAGGAGTAGCTCGTTGTTCCTCTTCACCTTGGTAATCAAACAATCTTCTTTTCTTTCCACTTCTTGACGGAGGAAAAGAAGAATCAATATCCAATTCCTGTGCTATTTCAACAGCAGATGTTGCGGCACTGTCATAACCCGTTGTGCGATAGTTTTGCAAAAACTTTTCAGTTGCCTGGATTTCCGTTTCCATTGTATGAAGGGAGACTCCATACGATTGAAGAATCTTGCTTGCTTTATTGACTTGGAATAGGATATCATACCAAATAAACACCGACAAAAGAAAACTCCATTTTGATAAATGAGCTATCAACGATTTTGTTTCTGAGGCAGCTCTTCCATCTTTTCTTTCTATGGAAATGGCTTCCAAGTCTTTCAGTGCCAGCAACACCTCTTTTAAATTGTATCGAAGAGGTTTGATGCATTTAATTCTGCTTTCCCAACGAGTATCAGATTGTGACTTTATGGACAGCTCCACATGTTTCTTCAAAATTTCCCAACGCTGAGCAGAGGAAGAAAACAGCACATACAACCTTGTAAGTACTCCAAAAAATGTCAATGCTTCCGTCGATCAATTAGCACTGTCAACAACAACTAAGTTAAGGGTATGTTTTGCACAGGGCACGTAAACAGCTTTGGGATTGATGTCTAGCATTCTTGCTTGGACCCCAGAATGTTTTCCTTTCATGTTAGCACCATTATCATATGACTGACCTCGACAATCAGACAATTCGAGTTGCAGTTCGGTCGCTTTTTCTAAGAAAGCGTCCAACAAGCCTTTCCCAGTACTGTCACTTATTCTCAAGTAGCCAAAAAATGTTTCTTTAACAACAGCAGCTTCTTCATTACATAGTACATAACGGAGAATGACAGACATTTGTTCATGATGTGACATATCTGGAGTGCAGTCCAAAATTATAGAAAAATATTTTGCCAATTTCAATTGCTGTAAATTTTCTTTTTCAACTTCTGTCGCTAGCAATTCAATTAGTTCATTTTGTATGGTAGGACTCAAATAGTGATCTTTAGTGTTTTTATTCTTGATTCTGTCTTGAAGCTCTTTTAGGATCGGATCTCTTCTTGCCAAAAGCTCAAATATACCCAGAAAATTTCCATTGTGAGGAGATCCTAAGACTTCTTCAGATCCTCTAAAAGCAAGATTCCTTTCCGATAGAAACAAGGCAATGTCGATAAGTCTCTCTAAAACATTTCTCCAAAAACGTCTTTCATTGAAAAAAATATTCATCTCGCGTTTGTCGATAGTGGATGAATTTCTTATCCCTTCAGCTAGCAACATCCATTGACTGCAGCATTCTTGGTGGGAAATGTCGTTTTCATGGTCTTTCAGTTTTTTCGAAAAACCCTCCCATGTATTTATACCACTACAAAAGGGGCTTAGTGTTTTTCCAAATAGCTTACAACAAAAGCAAAAAACTTGATCTGATTCCCCAGAATAAACTAGCCACGACCGTGAAACACTTTCACCATTAGGTAACACACGTTTATAATGGTTGGAGGAAAAACGTCGCCTTGGAGTTGTGTTATTATATGGAAAATTCATTATTGGTTGATGTGGTCCACGCTTTACTATATCACATCGTTGAGCATCAGAAATACTTTCAGGCCATTTACATGGGTCATCAGGGATAGGGGTAAATTGAGATTCAGTTATTTTTGATATTGAAGGTTGCGTATTGGCAGGTAAATCACAACTTACATTTTCTGGAAATTCACAATCACTTTGATGCTGATCGTCATAGTCTTCTTTTTCTTGTACACTATAGTTTTCTTCATCCCTCTCGGTACTAGTGCCAGGTCTACTCTGCTCAGTAATCTTGAAAAAATCTGTCATCTTGGGCAATTTCGCTACAGCATCTCGAGCAGTGGCTGCTTCTTTTCTCTTTTGAGCACCACTTTTTGAACGTTTCACTCTATACAATGTCAATAAAATACTTTATCTGCACTCTGCAGTGTATATATATTGTCCCGGTATTTATAGCCAAACAGAATTCCAGACCATTCTATGATTGTTGCGTAACAACGGCATTGTTACGTCAATCGAATATTCAAGATTCTACCAGAAAATCAATCGAAATATTCTAGATTCTGCGAGATAAAATGACGTTGCATTTACTTATGATGTCACAAGCCAATTTCTTCCTACAGTTTAAATCGGTTGTAAACAAGTCTGCTGAACTGAAAATAGTCACGTAGCCAAAAAGCAATTTCAGACTAACTTGGGCCCCCAAAGTTGGCCTGGGCCACCCCCAATTGGGGGGTTTGGGGGGCGGCTGCTATGTCTCTGCGCATTTTCCCAACCTGCTAAAAGCCAGCGAGCAAGTCACTATCACCACTCTGAATAAGCAAAGAGCTTGATATGCAACACTTCTTGAAACTCTGAAAGAAAGCTTTGTGTCGCGGTTTTGTAATCTACAAATGAAAAGGCCGCAGATTACGTTCCTTGTCGACCCATCTAATTTTGAGACAGACTGTTTGAAAGCCCCTCTAGTCTCAGATGAGGCTGCGTCTGAATTGGAGATGATCGATCTTTGTGAGCAGGACAAACTAAAACCTGCTTCAAGGGAAGGGATCACTTAGTTTTGGAAAAGTGTGCCAATGGAAAAATACCCCAATAACAACGAGCTGCACCTAAGTTACTCTCAATGTTTGGATCAGCATGCGTCTGCGAGTCTGTGTTTTCTACCCTAAATCACGTGAAATTAAGCATCGATCTGACCTCACTGACACCCTTGTAAAAAAGTTGCTTCGAGTGGCAACAACGGAATACAAGCCCGATTAGAAGAAGATTGTTGAAGAAAAGGAATGCCAGAGTTCCCACTAAGTAATATGCATGATAATAAAAAGCTTGTAAATTTCTGTCTTTATCACGTTGGTTTGTGACATTTACAATAAATCTAGCTGAGCAAAGGTATGTGTTAATGTGTGTGAGTAAGAGGTAGGGTGATGTTCATGCGATCCTTATGTCTTTTGTGTAATGTGGCTTTTTACAGAAACACTGTAAGAAATGTGGCTCTTGATTTCTGAATGGTTGGCCACCCCTGGCCTAGTATTATAGGCTTAACCTGAAGACTTGTTTGTATCTAGCTTCTGGTAGGGTTTCATATTCGAATAATTAGCATATTTGAAAATATAAAGTTCAAGTTCATTGTAATGTGGAACTTCTACAGCATATTTAGTTTCAAAAGCATATTGAAAAGTGTAAACCTAAATCATACTGTAACCTAGATACTAAGGCTGACTTCTGTACAGTTTGCCATATGTTGAATCAGGTATTGATGGGTAAAATCAATATTCATTTGAAATTTTTTGTTAAAATCATTTGCAGGTCAGTTACATCAATATATCAGATGCAATTTTATGATCTTAACTATTTCCTAAACAATTTTTGGGCAGTGGCTTTGGCTGCTGGGCCAAAAATGGGGTGATTAAAAAACTTCCAGTTCCTGTAGTAAATAGTAATGATCAGATAAAGGTTGATTTTACTTATGTACCTACTGGTATCTAAATAATGTGGAATTATTTTTAAAAGAAAAATAAATGATACTTTGCTGATACTTTTATTAAGGCCAATTTTTTTTGCAAGTTGGTGCACCTTACTAAACTTGGACTCGCCAATTGAAAGGCCTAATTTCAACTTAATTACTTTTGATCAAATTCAATTAATTCATAAAAACAAACTAGCGTTAATTCACTCAAATGCTTAATTAATTTCACATTAATCATCACAATAACCCCAAATTTTGATGTTCGCCCTATAGCTTTGCAGCATAAATTATTTACTGCTTTTGGTCGGCCACTTTTTTTTGCGCCAAAGGTTTGACGCAAAATGCAACGCTTCCTATTGAAGGTGAAAACTTTTTTTTTCTTTTTTTGGAGATACTGTAAACTCTTTCAAACAGTTTGTCATGACCACGTTGGTCTGAAAACAAGCATGAAGAGCTTTTATCTCTTTGAATCTCTGATCATTGAGCAGTTTTTTAATTTGCCCTGAAGCTCATTTCAATGCTAAAATTCTTAAACATAGCGATTCGAATTTACTGCAGGCTATTTAAGCTATGCAGCAACACACCTTTCAGCGTACTTACAACGCTTTTGCAACTGTTAGCCTAGTTTCAAAATTTGAAGCCAATGGCTGAGCGTATGTTCTTTGCTCTCGGCCTAAACGCAGCCAGAATAGAGCGAAGTGATCCGCCGGAGCCTAGAGTCTGTGTTCTTACAATACGAAAAATTGTGGCGTAACAAATTAACTCACAAACAAGCTTTTTGCATGAAGGAAAAAGATAATTTTTTTAAATCCTGCAAGATTTCATTCACAACTTGGTATTTGTTCCACTTTAATTGCTAAACGTAACGAAAATGTCTTATGGGTTAAAAGTACTTAGGGACCCGACATGACTGTAGCATACTACAAAGATATCGTAACGTGAAGGCAACCAAGAATTCAGTTGTTTCAATTTTTGTGAGCACATGATAGGCTTTACAATTTAAGCTTGATTTTAAAATAACAGTTGATAGTAAGTAGAGCTGCTACCTACTGCTAGTTTTCCTGAAGAAATACCAATTAGCTTTTTAAAAAAATCAATGCTTTTTTTGAACCGTTTAAATATCTAATGGTTTGTTGCATTGTCAATAAAACTGTAATTGTTAAAGGAATGATTTTGTCGGAGTAATCTCTCCCGAAAAAGCTTTCAACTGCTTTTCTGTGGTCAGTATTTTTTGAGAAATGGAAGAAAACAACTTTTACAAGTAATAGGTGATTACCAGTGTTCCCTTCAAACGCAAAAAAAGTGCAAATTTGCGAAATTATATCCGGCGGATTCGCAGTTAAAATTCAACAGTGCGTAAAAAAAGTCCGGCGGTTTTTGGTAACTTTTTCATTTTGTTACAATTTTTACAATTTTGTTAGGAAAATTTTAACCAACTGTTAAATGCATGGGAGACGGTGAAAAGAAATCCAAGTTTGGACAGATGCTTTTTCAGAGCAGTGCAACGTCTCACCCAAACATCGCACGGCTGTGACGCAACAGCTAATGACAGCGACTTAAATATCGCACACGTCTTTGCCTTACTTTTTTGTATAACAAATCATCTCTCCAGCAATTAATTTGAAGTAAAATCAATTTTTTTGTTTACTTTTTCCCAGCCGATTTCAGTCGTAGCTAAAGAGCAGTAATAGCAAGCAGCTCTCAAACTTCAGTTTTAACTCAAGACATCATTTTTCGAGGGAAATTTGAAACTAAACTTGCTTAAAATCTTTATGTTTTCTTTACGTTTCAACCCTAACTTTCAATCGTGCTTGTTAAGATAAAAAAGCACATAGTTCTCGCTTTCAGTTAAGCACAAAAAACACCATTTTTAAGGGATGGGTTCAGTTTTTGTACGTTACAAATAAATAACCTTCTTTTGCTTGCCATTTATAAACACTAAAAATAAAAAAGAATACAACTTCTAACCAATTTAGTTTTGATTTCCCTTCAAATACTTTCCGAACTGAGATTGAAAGTTTGCTTGCGATTGCAAAAACCTGTTTAATTGATTACGATAAAGAAATGTAAGTTGTCTAATTATTTACCGTAATCAAGCAACAGTTAAAGTTTGCAAGTAATTTTTGTTGTGTCATAGTCGTAATAACCTACCTAACATCACATTACTTCATAAAAGTTCTAGTTCCCATGCTCATGTCGGGCGTCGGCAAAGGGTTAATTTTATTTACGCGCAT
The DNA here is from genome assembly GCA_963675345.1 of Trididemnum clinides. Classification (NCBI taxonomy): domain Eukaryota; kingdom Metazoa; phylum Chordata; class Ascidiacea; order Aplousobranchia; family Didemnidae; genus Trididemnum; species Trididemnum clinides. The sequence goes on from OY776303.1 coordinate 17,543,880, forward strand.
TTTTCATATGTCATTCCAAAGTGCTTACGAATCACTGTTGCAAAGGCTGTAAAGTTTGAGACCAAATTTAACCACAATTAACTTACTGAAGAAAAATAGCCTGGTATTTCGCCGCCGTCTTATAACAACCGATAGGCTATCTGTTTGTGAACATTTTGGGGCTGACATAGCCACGCTAATTATTACGTCACCGAAGCGCATTGTCACAGTTTTGACTTTCTTTTCCCTGCAAATTTGTCAGGCGGTTTTCGTACATTTGCTAGCAATTTCGCACTTGTGCCGGCGGTTACGCACTCACTAAATTCTTAGAGGGAACACTGGTGATTACCACGTCATTTTACTTTTTGATAATCTGAAATTTTTTGAAGTTGGTAAGTCCGGTGTTAGTTTTTTTTCAGGCAACAACCTCTTTCCTCCGTCAAGAAACCATAATTCTAAAAACCTGTTTTCAATTGTGATGTCGTTATGACGTCACAAAACTCTTTCAAAATTTAACCTGGAGTGGTAATTAATCGTTGCAAGTTTTAGCTGGTATTTCCAGTAAGCTCAGAGCAGTTCAAACACTCACTCACACAGGCACACAGACATCAGAAATTGCGCTATGTGGTATATAGATTATTTCGACTAATAGTAAGCAAACGAACTTTGTCCAACAAAGATGTTGTAATTTTTAAGAAATACACATACAATTGACATAAGTGTCCGAATTAATACGAACAGTTATAACAAAAACTCAAAAGAAACATTGCTTACGTCATAAAGCAAATCATGTTGAATTGCCTGTGAATTATCTATGTACTACGTGTTTGAGGCTATTTTAAACAATGGGAAGGTTGCAAATGACGTCACACATTTGGCGCCGAAAAAGATAGCTGACCAAAAGCTGTAATTTATATTGGAAAAGCATTGAGCAAACACCAACTTTTGGGGTTATTTTAAAAACTAATGAGAAATCAATTAAAAAGTTGGAATGAATTATTGCTAGTTTGCTACTCGGAAACAAATAAATTTAATCCAAAGCAATCTGATTGAGATTAGTTCTTTCAGTTGGCTAGTTTAAGCTTAGCACTGTGAGCCAATTTGCCAAAAAATTGGCTCCAATGAAGTGCCTCTCAATACCATTTGCTCCTCAGTTAAAAATAGCTCTATGACAATTAGATACTCGTAGGTACATTAGCAAAAACAACCATTATCTCATCATTGCTACCGATACCATAAGTTTTTTAATTACTTTTGGTCCAGCAGCCTAGGCAATATCCAAAAAAATTGTTTAAGGAATAATCAAAGTTACAAAATTACATCTGATATATCAATAAAACTGGTCTGAAAGCATTATTGACAAACAATTTCAAAGAACTGGTGGTTGTATCCATTAATATCTAATCCAGCATATGACAAACGGTACAGAAGTTTGCTCTGTCATCCTGGTTACAGTATAATTTAGGTTTACAACTTTTCAGTATGTTTCTGCAACTAAATATGCTGTATAAGTTGCATATTACAATTAACTTAAACTCAGAATTTCCAAATACGCTGATTTTTCAACTATAAAACCCTGCCAGAAGTTGGCTATAAATAAGCCTACATGTTTAGCCCATAAAATTAGTCTAACTAGTAGCAATAACAAGCAAATCTTAGCACCTCTTACCTTTCTTTGTCTTCAGATTCATTCCATAACATCTGTAAAACATCACATTTAATGTTCATTTAACAACTGTCTCTAGTTTATCCATTTCATTTGCAAAAAAACAATATCACTCCTATTCTTCAATTCAATACAAAAACATTGAAACTTGTCTGCCACTTTTTTCGAAAGAGCATTTTGATGACGTTTAATCACGTCCGTGAAACCTTTCTAATAGTTTTATGCAACAAATTGGTTGAAATAGCCTCAAGCACATAGTACATAGATAATCGGTCAACAAATAGATATTGGTAAACACTAACGAAATAAGAGGTCTGCACAAACAGTAAAGCACTTGGCAAGCCAAATATATACGAGCTATTCTAGGAAACTGAAGTTTCTCAAGTCGTAAATGTCATTGCACCAATGCCATTTTAAACAAGTATTTTTGACTAAGTTCGCTGGGAGTCAAACTGCTTCCCTGCGAACAAGAGCCTTGTTACACATTTGATTTACTGCACTGCACTTTGTTATCAGTTATTCACTTGCCTCGTCCTGCACAAGAAAATGCCTGACCAAAGCCCAAAAAACAAGTTGCTGTAAGGGTTTAGGTAGTTATATAGAAAAAGAAGTGACATTGAAGTTGTTGCATTGAAGCTCGTTTTTGATTATGTTTTTGCTGTGAAATTAATTTGAGGATAGAGTTCGGTTAATTTTTCCCGTGCTGACCTGTTCAAAGTTTTATCGTGCAGCTGACAATATACAGGGTGTTCCAAAAGAAACAGTGCACTGGGAACTTTCATAAGTATACATCATAATATTATGATGTCACAATACAGAGTTCCATGGTAACCTAAATAACACTAATATGAAAAACAATCCCCACACAATTGGAAACTCACATCAAGTATTCTGAAGTTTCAAGGACCCTTTGAAAATGGTTCTTACTTTACAAGAAAGGATATTTATTGTTGAAAATGTTTTAAGAAAAGGTGGCAAATACACAAAAGAAGTGCAAGAGTTATTCCAAGAAAAATTTAGTGCAGAACGTTTGCCGCATCGAAATTGTGTTTCCGCTTTGTTGCATAAGTTCAAAGGAACTGGAAGTGTTCAAGACAAACCCAAAACTGGCCGCCCAAAAGTCGTTACAGATACAGTCTTACAGAATGTTACCAACAAACTGCAGAGGAGTTCACGAAAGTCTTTGAGGCGTTTGTCTCAAGAAATTAGGATATCTCTAACATCAACTCACCCAGCAGTGCATCAACTTAAATTCTTTCCATATAAAGTGCATGTTGTTCATGAACTGAAACCTCAGGATTCAGAAAAACGCGTACTCTTCTGTCGGTGGTTTGAAAACTTTATTCTAGAGAAAGGTGAAAGCATTTTAAATCACACATTCTTCAGTGATGAAGCATGGTTCCATTTGTCCGGGTACATGAACAGTCAGAACTCTCGAGCGTGGTCTACAGTAAATCCCCATGCTCTGTTTCAGAAGCCACTCCACGATCAGAAAGTTGGTGTTTGGTGTGCTTTGTCAAGGGGGCGTATAATTGGACCTATCTTTTTTGAAAACACCATCACATCTGAGCGTTACATTCATAACATCCTGGAGCCATTTTTTGATCAACTGACGGAGCAAGAAAAGCAACAAGGCTGGTTCCAGCAAGATGGTGCAACTGCATATACGGCTCGTGTTAGTATGGCTGCAGTTGGTGAAGTCTTTGGGGATCGTGTGATCTCTCGTGGTTTGTGGCCACCTCGATCACCGGATTTAACGCCTCCTGACTTTTATTTGTGAGGCAAATTGAAAGGCTCGGTGTATGCAGACAATCCTCGAGCCACGGATGAACTGAAGCAGAAAATAACGAGTGTTATTCAAAACATCCAACCTGATGAACTTGAGCGTGTTTTTCAAAACACGCAGCGTCGCGCTCGGTTATGTCTGCAGGTGAATAGTGCACACTTCCAGCAGTTATTATAGATCATTTGCAATAAATAGTATGTTTCTGTGAGTTTTGTTTCTTTGGGTTATTAGCACATTTCTACTGCACTGTTTCTTTTGGAACACCCTGTACTTATTTAAAATTTTATTGCTTGATTTTTTTCGCTTGGATAGGCAACAGTGCGGGGAAGGTCCTGGTCGTCCGCCAGTGACACATACAACAGAAGACTTATCTCCATCGAGAGGTAAATTCTCAACAATAGATACAAAACGCAACCAGAATCAATTAACATTCTTACGTCCAGCGATATCGCAACATATTCAAACAAAGCAATGATTTTTAGGCCTACTCCGCAATATTAGCACATTAAAAAATAGTTAACCGTATCAAAACTTTTTTTCTTAACTTAGGCCTTTACTATCGTTTCAAAGCCATTATGGAAACGCTAACAGACACAGATATTTAGCGGTTCGCGACTTATTAATGAAACTGATTAGGCGCAAGCACGATTTTTTGAACTAATAATGGTTTGCTACAGCATAGACAGCTGAACAAAAGAATGAAAGAAGATTGAAGAAATGTAGGCTACGTAAAAATTGCTGGTGTAATATGAAGTCCGACACATGAATAAGTAGGAATGAACAAAGGTAATGCATCACTACTTCCTCTTAGCTCACCTTTGGGCAAAGCGGAGCTTTTGTTGGCCTTCTCTAGCTAAAATAAGATGCTTTTGCGTCGACCAGGACATGCTTCAGTACTGATTGACAACTGGTCCAATGTAACTTATAGCCTACCTTTGGAATTGTGCTTTTAATTCGTATTTTGTGTTTTCGTTTTTAAACTTTTCTTTTTTGACCAATTATCTTCCATATAAATTATGTAGAATACAATTTCGGTAGAGAGGTGACTTTTGGTATCCAAGTTGCTATTATTGCTACTAGCAATACACCGTTGAACATAATAATATAATATATTTAGAAAATTCAAACGTTTTCGGCGCTACATATCGCCCTCATCAGGATCTATACACAAATATTTACAGCATTAAAAGTTTCGTTGAACGAAAACACAAAAAACATAAAATAACTTGAAAATAGTTCTGATAAAAAACAGTAAAGCTTCATTCTACGGTCTTCTTAATTGTCTGGTCACTGTTAACAAAGAATCTGATAATAGAAACAATTGCCTGCTAGGAGTTGATCGGATTTAAGGTTTTGTAAATAATTGTTTCAAATGAATTAAAATCACAGTAAAGTTCGGTGCAAAATTGTTTGGTTAAACCATTAAATAAATATCTTTGATTAAAACACGTTTAGTAAGAATGACGCTCCGTTTGCATACAGTTGTTTGTTTATTTATTTATTTGTTTATTTGCCATATTTATCCTCCATTCACGAGAAAGCGAATTGTATCGCTATACTTTGGACGGTAAGTCCGCACTCGCTTGGGAGTTGCCTTTTTCGAGGTTTATGGGTCACCTGTCTTCCACATGAAGGTGGGGCGTCCCGTTAAGTACCTTGCCCAAGGACACAACAAGCGAGCTTGCCGGCTTGTTCTCCACAACCTCCCCTAAATGCCGAGCGCCAAGCAGGGAAGCTGTGAATACCATTTTTTAAAGTCTTTTGGTATGACTCGACAAGGGGAATGAACCCCAGGTCTACCGACTGCGAAGCGGACGCTCTAACCACTACGCCATCTTTAGCACAGGATTACTTCTTTTGATCACCAAGGCTTCATGGATTTTGGCTTCCTAGGATGATTTTCTAATTATTTCAAATTGCTTCATGTTATTTGGCTGAGTTTTGCACGAATTGCATTTTTTTATATGTTCTTTGATGGCACTTTTACTTGACCTTGAATGCAATTGTATGCAAACGGAGCGTCATTCTTACTAAACGTGTTTTAATCAAAGATATTTATTTAATGGTTTAACCAAACAATTTTGCACCGAACTTTACTGTGATTTTAATTCATTTGAAACAATTATTTACAAAACCTTAAATCCGATCAACTCCTAGCAGGCAATTGTTTCTATTATCAGATTCTTTGTTAACAGTGACCAGACAATTAAGAAGACCGTAGAATGAAGCTTTACTGTTTTTTATCAGAACTATTTTCAAGTTATTTTATGTTTTTTGTGTTTTCGTTCAACGAAACTTTTAATGCTGTAAATATTTGTGTATAGATCCTGATGAGGGCGATATGTAGCGCCGAAAACGTTTGAATTTTCTAAATATATTATATTATTATGTTCAACGGTGTATTGCTAGTAGCAATGATAGCAACTTGAATTATGTGGAAGGTAATGCAGCCATGAGTATGTAGCAGTTCAACTCTGTGCTTTAGATAGAAAAACCACAAAAATGGTTAAAATAATTTATTTTTTAAAACAGCTTTTGCCAATCAAAACTTGAATACTCGAATGTCCAATCTTCGCTGATGAAATTCTCGAATTACTTTTAAAAAATTCAAAATTAAACTAGATTACCTACAAATTTGGCAAAGGGTGCGCAAGAAACCACAAGATGACCAAAAAAGGCAGAATAATCAATAAAGTAAATCAAAATGAGGTGATGTTATGCAACTTTAAGGTAAAGTACAAAATTCACGCATGAATAAATTTAAACGAAACATCAAATAAATTAACGAACAAATAATTCCAAAAAATCCAAAGGAAGTAATTCCGACAAGTAATTATTCAACAAACTTTTAAAGGCCTATTGTAGTTTGCCTGTCACAATCTTTTGGCTTTTGTGGATTGTTCCTTATTTTTGCTGTTTACCTTGTGGTGATATCATACGCGCAATATATTTCATCTTGATAGCAAGGAATATAAAACTTGCTGAAATAAATGTCGCAGTCTTACTTTGTCGTGATATTTTTGGTGGTGAAACCATTCTGAAAATTTTTATGTTTATATAACCACAAGCGACTCCCATAAAATTATTGGAAAATCCCCTTGGGGTCGCAGCTCACAGTTTGGGGTTCACGGGTATGACATGATGATGTAATTGTGTTGTGAAGAATGTGCAGTTAGACTCGATGATCTTAGGGGTTTTTCACAGTTCTGCTTTTTTGAACAAAATTTGGCTTCAAATTCCTTCAAACAAAATTCCTATTTTTGGTTGTTGCTTTGATGTATTCTTTTGCGTCGCGCGCATTTTATTGGCCAAAAATAAATGTAATACATACATAAAAAAATAAATACGGTATGTGATGTAAATCAAGTCAAGGCTTGAAGCAAGAAAGTGAGAATTTTTTATTTGCTTACGCTTATTGCGCTGATATGAGAAAAACAAATTAAAAACCTGTTGTGGGTTATACTGCATTAGCATCGAACTGAATTGTGATTTATTGTTTTCGCCTACGGTCTTTTCTTTCTCAAAAACCTAATTTTCCGAAAGTTTGTCAAAACTCAAATACTGTTTGGCAGCACTGGCAGCATGTTGCCATTTAGCAAAGTTCCTATTGTTCATACGGTCAGTCAGTTTGAGGCTTTCAATTTTCGAATAAGTTATGACTGTCATGGGTAGTAGTGAAGCGTAGGTCACAAAATTACTTTTAGTGTCATGCTATTCAGTTTATGTACCGTGGGCCCGTGTCTTTCAGTTTTCTACGTCTTTGTGTGTATGCAAAAAATTTGGATGTTGTCAGCTGTAGACCTACATCAAGGGTGTGCTCGTTTTTGAAGTCTACCCCTACTTGCTAGGCAGCAGCTGGGTTATTTTTCCCAAAACTGAGATCTAAAATGGTTTATGATCAAGATGTTTTGGTTTTCTGGACTGCTCAGAGCACATTGTGATAGATTGTATGAATAGTAGATCAAACGCTGTACCAGTAGCCTTATACAAAAAAGGCATTTTTGCGAGCAGCATAATCAAAAGGGTTGAAGTGTTGTTTGTCACAACAGTGGTCATTTGCCTGAACCTTGCTGTGGCTATATTGTATTACATTTGGGAACAACTTTTCCTGGCAATTTTTCATGCTTGGTTGCAATGGTTGCAAGGTAGAAATAAATAGGCAGTGGCTATTTCGCCGTCGACGGCAATTTGCCCTTGGAATCTATTTTGCCGTGATCGTTCACGTGTGTTTATATAGCCAAATTTGCTGTTATCGCACCAGTGACTCTGTGGTGTAGTGGATAGAGCGCTGGTCTTGAGATACCAAGGTATCGGGTTCGAATCTCAGCTGGCCAGGGCTTTAAAAGAAAGGCAGTGTACACTGAAGGGGCAGGCCCGGTATGTAAATGTACGGGGCAGTGTACACTGCAAGGGAGTGTGCAGGGTGGGGGATAGAGACCTGGGGGTGCAAAATTTTTTAAATTGGTTTTTAAAATTGACCAATCAGAGACGACCAAAAGTCACATGTTTAGTACGTCATTAAGATTGACCAATCACAAACAACTCACGGCAAAATAGTGTCTGAGGGTAAATTGCCGTCGACGGCAAAATAGCCACTGCCAAATAAATAAGTACCGGTAAAGTGGCTATTTTGCAGTTGACAGCATTTTACCCTAGGAATCTGCTTTGCGGTTAAACGTTTGTGTGTCTTTAAATAAGCATATTCTCTTTAACTTACAAACTGACACTGTGGCATAGTGAATAGTGCTGCTGCCTTTAAATTCGATGGTTACAGGTTTGAATCATTGCAGCAGGGTACTGCAACAGAGGCAGTGTTGGTAAGTAAGGCAGTGGCTATTTTGCCATTAATGGCATTTTATCCCTAGAGGCCATTTTGCCGTGAGTTATTTGTGATTGGTTAATCTTAATGACAAATTGAACATGTGACCTGTGGTCATTTCTGATAGGTCAATTTTAATAATTAAAAAATTTGCACCCTCAGTGTGTACTCCCCCACCCTGTATACCCCTCCCAGTGCATACTATCCCATATATTCACATGCTGGGCCTCCCACTTTAGTGTACACTGCCTTTCTCTAAGTGCTTTGCCAGCCAAGATTCCAATCTGTAACTATTGCATTTCAAGGCAAATGCTCTATACACGTGCCATAGTATTACAGGTAGAAGTGTAGCAATTATGGCAATATAAACACAAATGAATCATTACAGCAAAATAGTCTTCAAGGATAAAAGGCTGTCAACGTCTAAATAGCCACTTCTGGTAAGTAAACGTAAGGAGAGTGTAGATTGGGAATAACATTTTTGTCAAGTCACTTGTTCAATATATCATAGAAATTGGCCAATCAGAAACATTCCACAGCTAAATAGATACCAAGGGTAAAATGCTATGAACAGCGAAATAGCCACTGCTAGAGATGAAAGATGTTTGTTTACCTGTTGTCACTATCCTATCTTGGTGACACAAAATGAATGATGGAAAAATTATTCATGTGTTTTTGGTGTTGCCAATCCTTTCTTTGTGACACAAGGTGACTGATGAAAAAAGTTTTCTTGTATTTTTTTGTTGCAAGTAGCCTATCCATGCTAGGCTGTGACTCACTCTTATCAGTGCTCTCACTAATAACTTTACTTACCATTAATCATTTAATTTTATGTAGCAAATAAGCATATGCTTAGTTATTAAAGTATTTAGGTACATAAACTATAAACTGCAAACAATGTCTGAAAATTCTCAAGAAGTTGAAGAAAATTATGATGATGTAAGCATGATGCTATTTTTTCTAATGTTAGTCTGGTAGAGTGCTCGCATCAGCTTTGTAGTTTTAAACTTTAAAAGTGCCAGCATAAGATTTGTACTGTTTGCATGAAAGCTGTTATTAAAGTTTTGTCACATCAGTTGGGTGTCATCACGTAACAATAGGTATGTGTGTTGGCTTCTAGTAATTAGACAAGATTTATAAACTTGCAGTTAGGTTGAGGTTTTGCACAGCTTTTTGCAGGAATATGCAAACATTAGTCAGACAAGCACCAAATTTCATTATGTGGTTTGATTACTTTTGCTAAATGCAGTGTCATCTATATATTGGTGTCCCCCACCACCTATGCATTTATTTTCTTTTTTTTTCTTTTTGACAAGGTGCAACATTACAATTAATTTTTTTCTGAACATATTTGTCTTTTAACTGCAAACATTCTCTATCTAGTCAACTCAAGCATGCAAGCACTGTTGTTTTTCTGTGTGTTTAGTTGCAAAAGTATTTAACGAAAAGTATCGATTAAATGTCTTGAATATTAAAGATAACATTGAATAATTTTATGTGAACTTTTGTGAGGGTTAGCTACCTGAATTCAAACAAACTGACTTTTGAGAGATAAAGCTAGGCTTTTAGTTGCTGCAGTTAATATTTCGGCTCTTGCAATTGCAAAGCCTAAACACTAATAGAAGCAATCTATGCCCATTATATAGTCTTAATTTATTAATTTTTATTTGATTTGATGATCAAACGTAAGCTATTGAAAGAGATAAAACAAATTACTCTGACATATTTTGTTAAATCCGTAGAAAATACTCTTTACCAAAGTAATGCATCAATATCACAAAGTTGGTTGGTAACACTTACCTTGGTTACTTTGGTATAAAGCTTGGAGTTGTGGATAAGTGCTGATATCAAAGTTTTTTAACAAGACTGGGAAAAATATTTAATGGAATGTTTTTTTCATAATATCAAAAGTTTTTTGAATATGTTAAAAATGGGTGATTGACAGCTTTAACACTAGTCTGAAGTGTGTGCTGCTTAATAGTAAAAATCAATATGCATATATACCAATTTGTGTGTCTGAAAGAGAACTATGATGCTATGGCAATTGTTTAAACAAAATTAAGTGTGTTATGATCAATATTAGTAGACAACATGTGGTGACGTCAAAGAGATCTCTATTTTACTTAATCAGCAAAGTAGTTACACAGAGTACCCTTGCTTTTTATCTTTTTGGGACAGTTAAGCTTGTCAGGAACCTTGGTTCAAGGATAATGAGCCAAAAAGAGATAAACTTAAAATCTGATTAAGAATATCTTGCATCCTCCATCAGTTAGTCCAATGGGAATGATAAAACAGTTTGTAAAGACACAAAACAAAGAAAGCAACTGCTTCCTATACCTCTTCAAGAAATATCCTGTTTTAAGAACCTGTACCAAAAAGTCAAAAAACAGGAATTTTTGGTGACTCACAGATTCTATATCTAAGGAAGGACAAAGGTTTGCATTGACAATAACATCTGCAGAAAAAGCTGCCTGGAAATCTTTCACAGCAGTTGTCAATAACTTTTTGGGAAACTATAAAGCTCCCCACTACACAAGCGGGTAAACAATTTGTTGGCTTCTTGTTGAAATTTAGAATGTAACATGAGTGTGAAGATGCATTTTCTTCACGTTTACCTTTACTACTTTTCTGAAAATCTGGGAGTAAGGAGCAAGAAGAATGCTTCCATCAAGACATCAAAGCCATGTAGAAATGATACCAAGGGCACTAGATCACAAGCATGATGGCAGACAACTGTTGGTATCTGAAAATGGGTGCTTTTGGTGGTAGCTAAGCAAGAAGAGCAAAGGAAAGAAAGTTTGGCTCTTAAACCATTGACTGTCGTTTTCCTGGGTGGTCTACTGTTTGTATCCATTTACTGCTTCTCATCATCACAGTAGATTTCCGGTTTTCCTACACTCTTTTATCTATTTTGCATGCCATTTTTATAGTTCATATTTAGGCTTATACTTTTTGTGTTATTTTTCGTGTATTTGCAGCATTTATAGATTTGTGAATCCTGTATGAACTCTTGAGGTATAAAAACAAAGTAGGTGGGAGGGCAAACTGGCATAAAGGTACACTAAAAGCACGAAATCTGTCATTTTTAAATGTCAAATTGCTCAGAAAGACCATATAGAAAAAAATCTGGAATGAATGCCCTCAAAATACTCTAAATATGGTCCGAAACCCCAATCCCTATCGATATTAAATGGTTTAGTTTTGTAATTATTTGTTTTTATAAGTGTTTCTAGGTTTGCCAATTAGCTACTCTCCACTCACATAACCCTACCATACTTAAAACTATTTGCCCACGTGTAGTTGCTATTAGCTTCTCCTTGTCAGGCTTACCTTCCTGAATTAAACTTCAAATGGATTAATTACACAATGTTTTGCTTAAACTTAGTTACAGGCCTCTAAGTAAGTCTAACTGAAAAGTAATGATTCCTGCTGCCATGGCCTAGAAAAAGCCGTTCCTTTTACAAAGCTCAGTTTTCTGGATCACCTATTTGACTGGGCCAAAAGCAACCACAGTATCTCAGGTTTTTTGCCCATATTTATTGTAGATCAATAAAAAAGTGGAGATCAAAACCTGGACTTGTGGATCAACTCTTTGTAAAATTCTTAAAAATAGCTTTAAGTCAATTTTGCACTTAAAATTCTTGGTTGCCCTTTGTAGTAATTGCTTGTGCTTTTATGAAGTTTTAAACACCATACCTTTTGTTTTGAAGTTTGGAGCGATTACCACTGCACCCCAGCAGGTGCTTGAAATTAAGAATACGCTCTATTTGTTAAGGTAGAGGTTTTTTGTGTCTGGCTGAAAAGAAGCTTTCTTGTTTACAGGAAGAGGATGAAACGCTGTCTGAAAGATTGTGGGGTCTCACTGAAATGTTTCCAGAGTTTTTGCGCAATTCTACCTCTTCTGTAGCTGAATATGCAGTTGCTGGCTCAAAGAAATTATACAGGTATATGCAGTTGTGGTCAAAAAAGTGTTTGTAATGTTTTGTCAGTAATTGATTGTGCTTATGGACAAAATTGTGGCTGAATGTGTGGTTGAATCATCTGCCACAATTATTGCATTTCTATTGCCAACGTCATGGTTTAGCTTTTGCCTAAAACAGTTATGATGATTCACAGTTAATAATGTTGTTCTATCAGAATGCAAACGACGTGCATGACATCAAACCTTTTATGCCAGGGTGGTCCAAGACTGAATCAAAGGAGAGTTTGCAATTATAATCAGCCTAATGTTTGCTCTTTTAGAGTTGATTTGTTTTTTGTGGCTCAAAAACTTATTTTCTGCTTCGAAGTAAATACGTAACTCTTCAGCAAAATGGCAAAACTATTTATTATTTCTTGCTTGTGGTTGTTGTGTCAATGTGTGCTTAAATATTGGTGATTGACGGGCCCAAGCAGACAACCAGGATTTTATCATGCCTTTATGCTGTGGCTCTGTATCACTTAACAGACGCCCACTTATAAAACGCTTCGTAGGTGATGTGCTACCAATCATATAACACATCTTCAATGCCAAGCTTCTTGACATTAGATTGGCCAAAGCTGCAATAAGCCTTCAATGGCCTACAGCAATCATTTTGACTGCTTTTCCACAAACGTTTTTTTTTCGATAAATACCGAGTTTGTTTGCTGCGTAATTGGTGAACGAATACTCTGGTCACGTAACTAACTCAATCCATGAATAATTCGTTGGTGGTACAAAACTTCAATATAGCTTGATATCAACCATCTCATAATTGCACTCTTTTTCATAAATAGGTGAAAACTCTAACGTTTTCGTCTAGCTCTCTTCAGGAGTTATCGCTAGAATGAGGACTGCAGTAGATGGCTTGATATTTATATAATTTGTAGCATTTGGTTATTGTTGGAAAATTTTGAAAACTTTTGCCCACGTTTAAATAAATTGGGAATAATGAACTGTTTTGGTCAGAAACGTTTTGACAGTATATAAATCAATTATGTGATCATTTTTATGGCAACAAGAAACAAACATCAGCAGGAACGGCCTTCACTTCCTCGCGACTCTAAGGTATTTCAACCCCTCCCAGCAAGCGATTTGGCAATTGAACAACACCTTTCAAGAAACAAAGATTGTACTAAGCATTATGAAGACAAACAAATTTCTATTTTTGCCAAAGGAAGAACTCATTTCCATTTATCGGCTCTAGAAGCTATGTTCATCAAAATTCTCTAACCTGAACACTACCGCCAAAAAGAATTTCTTTACTAAACGATAAATCAATCTATCTATAGATACAGTTTTATTTGAAGCGGTGGGCAAAACCTGGGCACAGAATTAGAAGAGGTTTGATATTTGCAATTTTGCGCATCTAACGCATTTGGATAGTTCCGCGCTAGTACACTTCTGCCTACGTTTTGTTACACTTGAAACATTGTCTTGGCTTTGTTTTGCATGCACATTGCAGCTATTTGACACTATTTATGCCTCTCTGATTTTTTTACGAGCTTTCAATAGTGATTTAGAGGTAGCCAATATGGAGTTTCTGCTTGATTTTTAGCATTTTAATCTTGACGTAGTTCTGAAGCAAGCTTGGAAGATGAAATCTTGTTGTGAAACCCTGCCACCTATTTATGTCGAATAGAGCACAAATGCATTGATACCAGCCAAATTCTAAGAGTTGTAAAAAACAGTTATGATTGCCTGCTTTGAATGAATACCGCTTGACCATTTGATCAGCCAGGTCAACACCACCTTTGGTCTTGTTATGAAATTGCACTTTCTCCGGTTTTTCTCACTTGTGCCAAGTCCAGTAGACTTATGCAGGGAACTAAGAATGCAAACGTTTTTGTTGGGCTTGCACTGATCCGCAGTCAGAGTTGCTTTATCGCCTACCTTCATGAGCTTACTGCAAGCATTTTGCCAGGTGCAGGCAACTTACGTCTAACCGTGTTCTAATTTCAACGAGACTGCTTTTTTTCTTCACCTTTTTAGCAAGTCAAAACGACGTGAAATAATCGTTGCAACGTTTTTGTTTTTAGTCATAAATGGTTCTGTGAGATTCATGACAACGTTGTCACTAAGCCTTGCTATAGGAGAGTCAGCGATATTTAGGTGGGGTCACTAACACAAAACGCTTGAATTCTGGAAACCATTGCTTACCACCAATAGGGATGGGCAATTCAGAATACCGAATCCGAAGGATTCTAATCCCAAACTATCCGAATCCAATAATAGGATTCGGTTTATATCCTGCTTACAAGCTTTATCACGTTGCTTGGTCACAGATTTTCTTTTTGTAAAAGTATTAATTACATGAAGTGTTCCCTCTAAGATTTTAGTAAGTGTATAACCGTCGGCGCAAGTGCGAAACTGCTAGTAAATGTACAAAAACCGCCGGACAAATTTTGGTGGACATTGCTGAACAAACCGCTACATCAGCCCAAGTAACGTATTTTAAAGTTGTAAAAAAACATGTCTGTGATTGTACAGTAGAATTAGTCTAATGGCTTTATTTATGACGTCAACCTGTTTTTAATAACGTAGCGTTTCCCTCAGTCCCTGCAGAATTTCAGTATTTCGGATACTTAAAATTTACCTATAACGTTGATTTGCGTATAACCGCACCCTTTGTTTTTCCCTCAGTCGTATTTTTTTCAATTATGACATGTTAGACTTAGTTCAGTGCTTTTTAACCGTTTTTTTCATGTCACCCATTTTTGAAACGCAGAGACACGTGGCCCGATCATTAATTTTTCTCGATTTTATAGGCGACCTCAAAAAAGTTGTCAATGTAAATTTCAAGAATGCTGTCCGAATAAAATAAAAAACAAATCATCAAGAAGATTTTCCAATTTCACTCAATGAGAAGGTTAAATAAAGTACTGGCCCCGTAAAGACCATGGTTCGCCGATTGAAAATCTCTAATTTAGGCCATCATCATCTGTTACGAACAATCTTTATTTTTTAATTTGATTAAGACGCCAGCTTGCGAGTTGTATCTTGTTTACTCTGATACGTCTTTCGCAGCAAGAACTGGAGTTTACTGCGCGTTAAAGATCTTTAAAGATAAATCTAAAAGCAAGTCCAAACAACAACTCTATTGGTGTAAGCGCAGAGTTTTCAAAATTTCTTGGAGGAGAAGTATTTCAAATTACCTTTCAAGTAAATTACATAAAAAAGGCTACAATTTAATATATACGCTTTTAAAGGAATCAAAACTAGAATCCACTTTTTTTTTGCTTCTCATTTTAGGGGTTGATCAGAACTTAGAAGTCGTATTTTTTTTACTTTCGGTTTTCATAATTGGCAAGAGTGAAAAGGTTATTTATTAGTATTTAACAAAAACTAAATAATTCCTTCAATAAATGGTGTTTTTTGTGCTAAATTGAAACCGAGAGCTGTGCGCTTTCCTATCTTATCAAGCACTATTGAAATTGGCGTTGAAGCGTAAAGAAAAAAATACACATTTTAACCACTTCCAGCTTCAAACTTCCCTCAAAAAAATTATGTCTTGTGTTAAACTGATGTTTGAGAGCTCTTTGCTATTATTGCTTTTTAGCTACGATTGAAATTGACCGGAAAAAGTAAAGAAAAACACTTTTTGATTTACTTTGTGTTAATTACTTGAGAGATAATTTTCGATACAAAAGATTTTTGAGTCGTCCTCACTCGCTGTTACGTCAGAATCACGCGTTGTTTACGCAAGACGTTGCACTTCTCTAAAAAAGCGACGGTTCAACTTTCAATTCTTATTCATTGTCTCTCACGTGAAACAGTTGGTTCCAAAGATTGTAACAACTGCGAAAAAGTTAAATACCGCCGGACTTTTTTACGCATCTTGGAGTTATAACTGCGAATCCGCCGGACATGTTTACGCAAATTCGCACTTAGAGAACACTCATTGCATGCAATGATCCAAAAACTAAATCGCACACACAGGCAAAGATGTAGAAAGCTTAAATGTATTGCACTGCAATAATCTCGTTATCTGATTGTGCTTTTGTTCTTGTAAACTTGTAATAAATGCTTTCATGTTGATTGTGCTAATTGCAAAAAAAAAGATTCGGATTCGGATTCTGGATTTGGTTTAACTATTGTAGAATATTCTAGAATAGTAAATTATTCTGAATTGCCCATCGCTAACCACCACTTATCCGTACTTAAATTTTTTGTGACTGGTCTATTAACTAGTCATCCCCAAAGATGTGATATGACCCCCTAAAAATTGAGGTCATTTGTACATGAATAAATCTTAGCTGTAACTATTCAATATGGATGGTTTACTACAAATCTTGATGAAAACATTGGGTGGATTAAGGGGGTGGACACCCCACAGACTCAGTATAACCCCTAAAAAGTGCAGTTATTAATGCATGAATAAAACTTTGTTTTTGTTGTTAAACACGGGCTACTTAACACTGATTCACAAAATATAACAAAAAATCCAGGTTGAATTGGTGGGTAGCAGCCTTTTTTGCTCAAGACTCCCAAAATCAGGTATGTGCACATAAATGAAAGTATGGTATTTCCACTGCACACAGACTGCATGTTGTGAAGTCAATAAAATCTGACAAAAAACTGTGGTTTATTGTGGGATAGGGATTTTTTTGCTTAAAAATGACCCTCAAAAATAGGGTCACAAGCATATGAATGGTAGTATTTCCACTAAACACTGACTGCTTATTGTCAATGGGTAAGATTTAACATAAAACTGTGGTTTATTGTGGCGTACTGGTTTTTTTTTTGCTAATAACTCTCACAAAATAGGGTCATTAGCGCATCAGTGAAACTATAATATTTCCATTTTACCTAGATTGTGTACTGCTAACTCATAAAGCCTATCAAAATATAGTGGTTTAATGGAGATAGTGGTCCATTTCGCATATGACTTCTCTAAAGTGGGGTTAGTAGTGACCATGAATAAAAGCGTTTGGCATTTCAGCTACAAACAGGTTGTTTATTGCTAATTCACAAAATCTAGCAAAAATACTCGCAAAGTGATTAATCTGATAATCGTACTGCAGCTATTAGCTGTTGCGCATGCAAATCCAGTTTGGAGTTGCAAAAAGCATGTCTGTCGTCCACATTATTGACCACTTAAAGCATTTTTTCAAATTGAAGACAACGAGAAAAGTTACTTGCTGGCGCTTGCATGTAAAACGATCTCTGGATGTCAAGCTTTTCTTTTGTAGATAAGCCCCTTATTATGCAGCCTGAAGAATCAATTCCAACCAGATCTATACATCCCTCATATTGTAAATTTCTATATGTTTTACTGATAAGTGAATGCACACTTGTATATACAGTATAATTTTTGCATGTTTTCTCGTAATTAGGCTAATCACAACCTGGACTTCATTTATGTGTGTAAGTTCATGCTCTGTTTCCTTAGTATTAGTCGAACTGGGCCACCACAATGGGTAGACTGCTCAGCCTTACCATAAAAAGATGGGGATGCCATGTTAAGTGTCTACTCAAAGACACAACATGTGAAATTGCCAACTTTTTCATCAAACATTTTTTTGTTCTGAGCGCCAAGCAGGTAAGCTGTGAATACCAATTTTTAAAGTTTTTTGGTATGACTTGGCAAGAGAGTTGAACCCAGATCTACTGACTGCTAAGCAGACACTCTACCCACTACATCATTGCGTTTTACATGTGTATTACCACTGTTTGTAACATTTTGTGGCTCACCAACAAAGTAGTCTGTGTGTGGAAAAAGCAAAATTATATTCATGTAAGCTTTAAGGTTATCCCCATGCAAGTAAAATCCACCATTACCTCCATCAAACCACTATGTTTTGATATAATTAATGAGTTAGTAGATTGCAAACTGGATAAAACAGAAATATGCTTTCATTCTTATGCTAATGACCCTATTTTGTGGCAGTCATAAGCGAAAAACAGTACATCACAATAAACCACAATTTTGTGTAAGATCTTACCCACTGACAAGCAGTCGGTGTATAGTGGAAATAATATACTAGTGATTCTATTTATGGGGTCACAACCAAAAAAGAATCACTACCCCACAATAAACCACAGTTTTTTGTCAGATTTTATTGACTTCACAACATGCAGTCTGCGTGCAGTGAAAATACCATACTTTCATTTATGTGCACATACCTGATTTTGGGAGTCTTGAGCAAAAAAAGCTGCTACCCACCAATTCAACCTGGATTTTTTGTTATATTTTGTGAATCAGTGTTAAGTAGCCCGTGTTTAACAACAAAAACAAAGTTTTATTCATGCATTAATAACTGCACTTTTTAGGGGTTATACTGAGTCTGTGGGGTGTCCACCCCCTTAATCCACCCAATGTTTTCATCAAGATTTGTAGTAAACCATCCATATTGAATAGTTACAGCTAAGATTTATTCATGTACAAATGACCTCAATTTTTAGGGGGTCATACCAGATCTTTGGGGATGACTAGTTCCTTAGTCTGCCTGGTATTTTTGTTAGATTATGTTAATTTGTATTAAGCTGCGTGCATTACAAAGGAAAGGCAAAATTTTTGATGTGCAAATTTACCCACTTTTTAAAGATTTTGCTGCATCTTTGAGGGTGACTGTACTCTTAACCCACCCTGTTTAACAATTTTGACAAAAGAAATTGAATTATGTGGTGGTAAGCTATTCCAGTATTAAAATTTTTGTATTAATGACTCCACCTAAATGTCATTGGTTGTCCTACAATTTGGGGGGATGGATCTGACCCATCTTTGTTCATGGAATGGCATGTGATATATTTTGCTTCCACGTCGATTGCCACCTAGTACTGTGTGCCAAACTTATCTAGTTTGTTTGGCATAGAGTGGACTAGTCATTTGCTGTCTGTGTCGTGGATAGGCAAGCCCTCCAGGCTTCCACAAACTTGGAAAAAGAAGTCAAAACAGCCGTGGAAAGCCACCATGGATTTGTCAGCATCTGCCTGGTCTTCAAGTCAAGATGAATGCTGCCTGTAGCTTACAAGATGTTCTACCTAGTAGACAGAAAAGCTTTGTCATATATGAATATAAGTGTCACTGTGATAGTCGGCACGTAGGGCGAACATATCATCAACTACATGATCGTATGAAGCAGCGTATTCCTGAATGATTAAGTCAGCAGAGACTCGTCCATACCGATCTCAACCGTACAGATTGTGCAAACGAAATGACTCTTAACCGGACTGTGACTTCGCCATTAGTCGGCACCGTTTGGATAATGAGCAATGTGCATTAAACAATGACAACAAGCAATTTTCAATCCTCGCGACAACTCACAAGTCTTTCCATTTTATTCTATGAGAGGCTGCTCATGTCAAGACTAAACACCCGAAGTTATGTAGACAGAAGGAATTTGTTTACACACTCGAATTGTTTGGATAATTCCGACGTTCTTACGTGGCCTCCTGCTGAGCTTTTTTCTCGCATTTTGCGACCGCGAAATCTCTTTCTTTGGTGCGTATTGATATGTGAGGGCTATCATTGGTCTACTTTGGTTGCCTATTGTCCGAATTTATTAAGATATAAGAATTTGCTCGCACTAGCACTGCCCCTTTTGATGCAATACCGCCACTGATGAGAACGTCACGAAAAGCTTATGACAAAAACAGCTTTTTTTGAAGCTATATGGAGCTTGTATCTCTGATGAAGGCCAGGTTCTTTTCTTGTCTCAAGGCCTTACACTGTATCTCTGCTTTCTCATGGGCCCCTTTGAGGAATTCTTATCTCCTGTACAAAGCTTTTTTCTGCTCGTTCTCACCTGTGCTTTACCCAGATGGTTTCCTTTTCTCAGCTTAATCACGTTGGAACGCCATCAATCACTAGCTGCTTCTCGTTTTCCCCTATCACTTCTTCTTTCTAAGATTTCTTTACCTCACTGACTTATTTTGCCCAAACATCTTATGAGCTGGCCCTTCACCTCCCATACTCTTCATATTTCAGGATTCGCTAGACTGGAAGTAAAACTCAGGTTTTCCTGTTCTTCTGGAGTGATTATATGGTCACTCAGCTGCTCGTGCTCTCTCCTCTAGGGAGGTTCATTCACCTGCCCTCCCTCCACTCCTTGGACCCTACCTTTTTTCAGCGTGGTGCTCACTCTAACCCTCCATTTTGTCGTCAAGGTGCTGCTCTCACCCATCTTGACTCTCCCAATTCACAATCTCATGATTTAAACTGTTGGCTCTGTCCCTTTTCCTTTTGGCAAAAGTGGCTCCAACATACTTACTAACTCTCACTTTGTGGTGCTTAAGTCACACTTTCCTGTTTAGCATGCTCTGTGTGTTGAAGATTTTCTCGTGAAGCTTGTACAGTCGAATCCGGTTGAGTGCATAGTCAACTTGCCAAACTATTTTATGCGATTGAGCGAATTATGTGTTTATCCGAAATTAGTATAAACAAAGAAATAGGTTTGGGATTTACAATTCTTATGCAATAAAACATATTATGCAATTAATCGGATTCGTCTGTACCACTCTGCAAGCTCTCTGCTGTTCTCGGTAGCACCGACAAGTCAGCCTATTTTCTCTCAGACTGTTGCTCTGTTCTTGCTGCACTTTCCTCCCCTCAATGCTATCTTTTTTCTCACACTCTTAGACTTATCTGACAGGAATTGTCCATCATCTTCTCTTTTTCTTTCAGGCTTCGAAGAATCCCCAGTCTCTCATTTTTTTCAGATAATGACGCGGCAGAGGAGGTTGCTGCTTCAGCCATCAACAGTGCATTGCACTGCCACTTCTCTTACCTCTCATATTCACGCACTCTTCTTTTAGACTGAAGGCGTGCTGCCTTTTCAGAATTTTTCGACCAGGTTCCATGGGTATCCACTGAAGAACTAGTACTTCATCATTATCCTCGTTGTGTTCTCTCTAGCCTTCACTGCAACGGACACGGCCTTCTATTAAACTCTTTATCTCTCCAAAATTGGCAGAATTGAAAATACTTTACGCCGTGTCTGTGGTCATCGACCAAGGTCATTTTCTATCTAATTCTGTCTTGTCCAGCTACGGATTCTTTGCACTGCATGCTCTTTGGCGATTCCTTTTCTGTACTTGGCCTTAGGTCCAGGCCTTGGAAAATTGCCTGGTTTTAGGGACTCCATGGTTTTTTGCCATGCCACCATCCTGCGAAAGGGGTTTGGTAGCAACAACAAGGCTACAAGGTCACTTTGCAGTTTCCAAATTCTCCGTTCTTTTTGTGTTTGATGAGTAAAATCAATTATCATTATCAGCCTACCATACTTTTTAGTTCATCTTGTGTTTGATAAGTGTCGTAAGTATTCATTATTTCACTTTGTCATTGAAGTCTGAATCACAAATTTGCAAAGCTAAAGAATGGATGCAAAGTTTATCTAAGACGTCATTAGTTTTTTTTCATGATCAGATTGTTCGATGTCAGATAGTGATCACAACAACAAAAATATGACAATAACAATTTTATTTTCGTCCGAAACAGTACAATAGAAAACCAAAATTAGAACAGCAGCAGACGAAAAAAGGGAGCAGATGGAAAAAACGATATGCGGTAATACAAGCATAGTCAAATTTATTGCAACTAAACCAAATTTGAATTCGAAGCATGACCATTATGGCCATGGCATTCTGAGTTGAATAAAATGTTGGTTGCACAAATCAACCCAGCAACTTGCAGGAATGAGCTGATGGTGTCCTAAATAATGTTTAAGCTCGGCTATTTGGTCGTTATGATATTTAAATACTCTACTACATACAATACTCTTGTTGTCATTACGTGCCGATCTTTCTAGCGTGTTTATTTAATGAGAAAGAGGCGGCGTAATGCTAACACGAATGTATAGAGACCACCACTTTTCAGCTTATTTTTTATTGGTTTCAGTTTTACTCGAGCAAGTTTGTGGATTGGCACTTCTTGTTTTGTTATGTTGGCTGTTCCTATTGTTTTTGAACAAGAACGATTTAACTTAGAACAACAGCAGCAACAACACCAACGTCAGGTTAGATAATTTGATGCAGTTTAATGGTTTTTGATTTAGAACGATATGTCTAAGAACACCTCCAATGTTTTAAGAGATAACACTGCATTTGTGAAGTTCGAATAAGCAGCTTACCGGTGATACAGCAAAACCCCTCAGCAAAATGATCTCTTTTTCTAAGATCAAAGTGGCAAATTAAAACTGGTGCTTGAATTCAGGCCACCTTTTGAAACTCGATCTACTAGCATAACTTGCATTGTCATTTATAAACTACCATACCTCGTACAGCAGATTTCCATTGCGTTAAATAATTGTGAAAAGATATGTGAAAGTCATGTTTAGTTTTAATTTTTTGCTCATAAAACTTTTATTTTTTAGTTTGTTATATCTTTGTTTCACAGTTTGGCTTTATAGAACAATTTGTGTTATACTGTAATATACTTTTTAGTTGAGTACTTCAATGGCATTGCATTTTTTAACCCAAGTATTGGACCAAACAAGAAATTTTCATGAAAAGCGAGTTACCTGAACTTGCATATTAAGTCGAAAGCTATTTGGTAGTATAACTTACTGAGACAACTTTTTCAAAAGTATTCCTTTATTTAAAAAAGTAAATTGCATTTGTTTCACATTGACGTACTAAAGCAAGGCAATGTTGGCGTCAAACTTTCAAATGTTTTAACTTTTGAAATTGCTTGTTTATCGTTCAATGCCAGCTGTGGCTCTAAACTGTCCCATAGCAAGAAGTAATTTTACAGCAATTTCTTCCCCGTCGGTTAAGAGTTGCTGCGTTTGTGATAGAAAAGCACTATGCTGGCAATACTGATAGCTCAGAAGCAGGTCTAGGGAGAAGCTCCAATAGTTAACGACGGCTTTCTCATGATGTGAAGGCTTTTTCTATTCTGTACCTAACTGTTGTGAATTATATTTCTGTATTGTTTTAACAGCTTCTTCTTGGGCCTAATGCAGCAGTTTCCAATTCGCCTGCTGGCATGGGAATGGCTCCAATGCCTGCGCCTGTAAAATAAGTAATATTTAATCATCTTTGTGAGTCAAAAGCTTGCCTTATCAACTGAGCTTGGGAGGAGTTTTCTGTTCAAGAAACGATTTAAAGCGCACAAGTTTCATTTGTAATCCATAAATCGTGTAGCGTTTTCATTTACCGTTGACGTCTTATTAGTCATTGTCGTTCTGTTTATGCTAGTGCTGTTTGAAGTTGAACTTTGTGAAAATCTGTTTTACAAGTGGGGCGAATATTTACAAGCAAAACTTTTGTTTATGTATTTTGGCAATGGTGCTATTGCCTTGCTCACCAATGCAAAAAGCACTCCCATTTATGAATAAAATGTCGACAATTTGCTGAAAGTACTGCGGTTGTTTAATTGACTAGCGTGATATTTTACTAGGTTTCTTTTTTCACCTCTGTAATTGGGGCATAAAATTGTACAAACGAAGTCACCTTGACGTGTTTAAGAGCACATCAAGGTTTCATGAAATCAAGAGGAGGTAGCTAGCAGTTAATTCCGGAATTGTCACGCGGACCAGATAAACACAGAAAGCGTTGTCGGCTGGACAATGTGATAAAATTCTGTGAGTTAATCTAGTAACGGACTTTTAACAGATGGCGCAACAAATTTTTTGTTTCCAGCCAAAATTGGGTCAAAAAAATTAGTGATAGGACGACTGCTCGGAATCGAGAATTGAAACTATCGAAACTTTTTCTAGTATCGGAATCGGAGAATTTTAATCAGATTTCCGATTCTGAAAACGATTCTTCGGAATTGGTATGTTTGCAACTTAAATTACAATCTAAGAATGTTGGGCCTTGAATATGAATTAATACCTTCAAGAAATTCACTTAAATATCTTTGTTTCTAAACATTTACTTTTTTCATTTTATTTTATTATATAAGGAACTTTTTTGCTATAACAAAATCATTTATGTTCCTTCTGAATACATAATTAATAAAAGTACTTTGTCCAAAAAGTATTTGTTTTTTAAACCAGCGTCAGGGTCTGAAAATTATCATAAATTCCATACATGTATCCGAATCGGGACTCGTACCGGTATCGTTCCATCACTAAAAAAATGAACTGCGACGACAGCGATATACGTGTGAGTACATCTTTGTTGTCGTACCTAATGCAAGAATACTTGAACTTAGTATCCCTGACCTAATGTAACAAAGCGATTTCAGGAAAGAGAATGCTTGCAACAACTGATCAAATTTTGCTTGCTGCACCCGGTTGTTGTTTGAAGAAAGTCATATTCAGCTGAATCGCCTAGTTTTTGCGGGCGAGCGAAATCCGTGAGGTCACAAAATATTATCTGTTCCTACCATTATTTACAAAACTAAACTGGCTTTTTCGTTTCGATTACAATCGTAACTGGTGCATGTTAGAAGTATACTGTAGTTGAAATAATGTTATCTGACGTAACAAAAAATTTTTTACCGATCCGTTATGCAGCTGAAGGGCGCTACAGCTTCAAGTAAAATTCATAAATCAAAGAAAAGATAATATTCTAAAATTTAAACATATAGAAAATATATGTTCAATGCGTGAAAACTGTCGAGTGTGCAAAATGAACATGAAAAACAGCAGGCGTGCGACGCACGCTCGCACTCTGCGTCCATGGAACTTCGGTGTTCCTCTGCTAAATTTCTGTGAAAGATTTCCACCACACCATCCGATTCCGTCATACTAAAAAGTTTTAGACTTTGTTTCTCATATAGTCGCTTTTTTTTGTGAATTTCCTCTGCTCAATTCTGTAAAGGTCGCTGGTTAGGGTTTTCGTTTACGCATACAAAACCTACTGGTATCAGTGGTCGCACAGCAACAGATAATGATTAGAGTCAAGTACTCCGTGGCGTTCCCAGCTTGTCGAGATGAGGTGCGATGTTTTACCTTATTTTTTTAGATTAGTTTAGATATTTTTAAGCGTTAAAGTAATTTGTTTCAACTATCTGTGACATAAATTGTTATATTAAACCAGAGCAACATACTCGTAGCTTTAGGCTGACGTTTTTTGCGTAGTACTTACTTTTTTACGTTATAGAAACCTAAAGAAATATACCGCAAACTGCTAATACTTAAACTGCGTAACACCAATGATTGAATAGCAGATGACTGCTAAGGTCAGCATGGTTGTACCCCATTGTTTCAAGCATCACAGGAATTTTACAAACAGGCTATCCTATGTCTATGCAGTACTTATTTGGTCATTAAATGGTTTGCCTATCCCTGTGGTTAAAACAGCTAAGCTAAATAATTAGTAAAACAAACTTGAAAATATGGGAACGTGGGAAATTCATTTGTAGCACAAGGCATATCAGTAAGAGTTAACAATCAGTTTAAAGGCCGAAATAGCATAAATATTGATATCAATAAAAATATCTTCCCGCCCTGACAAATGGCAACGACGCAGCTCGTTGCCACATAATTTGATTAAAATCAACAGAAGTACTGATAGTGAATTGCTAATTAAAAGCTGTACACTGTTTACAGCAGGGCTTCTCAACTGGGGGTCCATGGTGACCTATCGAAGGGGTCCACATGATTTTCTTATGAAATAATACATGCGTTGCTGACCAGCGATAAAGATCCTGTTGTTTAACCCTTTCAGTGATTTTGGTGTCAATTGACACCAATTGTGACTCACGAATTTTTTTCCTCCTTGAGTATAAGTGTTGTCAAATGACACCATCGTGCATTATGCAAGCTGTGCATGATAATGACAAATTTTCACCAAAGTTGAATTATTTGACCTCAAACAAGCTATACTCGTGTCTGAAAGGGTTATGCAGGTGCAACTCGTGTCTGAAAGGGTTAAAGAACCCATTTGAACAGTGACTATATCCACTTCGCTGCTGGTCAATTGAGCAAGTTGCAATGACATAAATAGCCATCACAGTTATTACAATCATGTTTATGTGATGTCATAAGGAGTGATTTAGTGATTATAGCAAGTTAGGAATTATCGTTAGTTAGGAACGCAAGGCTAATGTTAGGATGCTGACAAGCATCTGCGAGATTAGTCGAAAGATAATGTTGAATAAGTTAAGCTGTTAAGGGGAAATATAATTTGCTAAACCAGAAGAGAATGTTAGAGTAAAGGATT
This sequence comes from Trididemnum clinides, assembly GCA_963675345.1. Taxonomy (NCBI): domain Eukaryota; kingdom Metazoa; phylum Chordata; class Ascidiacea; order Aplousobranchia; family Didemnidae; genus Trididemnum; species Trididemnum clinides. The sequence goes on from OY776303.1 coordinate 17,570,143, forward strand.
TTTTACTTAATTGCGAATGCATTTTTGACAGCCTAATTTTAGTTATTTCAGGATAAACTTGAATAAATTTTATATAAAGATTTGTACAATTAAATATTAAATTTTCATGGCCAAAAAGCGTACGTATTTGGACACCTACATTCAATACGGCTTCACTTGTCAAAAAAAGATGACGTTGATTTACAGCAGTGCGTTATTTGCTACAAGGTTTTGGGAAATGACTCACTAAAACCTGCTAAGCTTAAGCTTCATCTTAGCAAGTGTCACCCCACTTTGGTACAAAAGGATAAAAGTTATTTTGAGCGATATTTATCTTCGTTTAAACGGCAGCGTCTCGATTCATTTGGTACATACCATGAGAGGACCACCATTGCAGTTCGTGCTTCATATATTGTTGCGTACAAGGTAGCTCAGGCCAAAAAACCTCACACTATTGTTGAACAATTGATACTACCATGTGCAAAAGAAATGGTTATGCTTGTTTTCGGTGAGGATGCAGCTCGGAAACTTGATGATATATCCGTATCTAATGACACTGTATCAAGACGTATAAATGAAATCTCACTGAACATTAAGGAGCAAGTTGTGGATGAAATAAAAAAATCTCTTTTTGCCATACAGTTGGACAAATCAACTGATGTCTCACAATTTTCTCAGCTATTGGCATTTGTGCGATATGTACATGAGCAAAAATTTCAAGAAGGAATTTCTATTTTGCAAGCCTCTTAAACTCAATACTAGAGCTGAGGAAGTGTTAGAAGCAGTTAATGATTTCTTTAATGAAAATGGTTCGGACTGGGGCAATTTAGTGGGGATTACCACTGACGGTGCACCTACCATGTTAGGCTCGCGATCAGGCTTCCAAACCTTGGTGAAACAGCGTGCTCCATTGGCAAGTGGAGTTCACTGTGTTGCAGCCACTGCAACTTCGATGTTACAAACCACAAGTCAAAAGTCAACAACAGCAATCTTAAGTTATAAACGGAATGAAATCTACAAAAGTAGCTATCATGATAGAAGTGACTAGTCGCCGTATGGAGTGCACTCTTTTGACATCTAACTACAGCCAGATGCCTGCCGTTGCGCTACAATGGTGACTCCGACAAAGAAGCTACATCTCCCCCGATGTAGTTGGACGGCAGCGCCTTCAATCAAGCAACAGAAGCTATCGTTGAGTCGGCGAGCCCTAACCTCAAGAACGCCTTCCAAATGAAGTCTTGATGGAAATCTCATTCACTTTGGCCGGCAAGCTTATCTCTCTCATCGATGGCGGAGAAGGCATGTTGCAGCCACTGCAACTTCGATGTTACAAACCACAAGTCAAAAGTCAACAACAGCAATCTTAAGTTATAAACGGAACGAAATCTACAAAAGTAGCTATCATGATAGAGGTGACTAGTCGCTGTATGGAGTGCACTCTTTTGACATCTAACTACAGCCAGATGCCTGCCGTTGCGCTACAACTGTTTCATTCACAGAGAGGCATTGGCATCAAAAACACTTCCGGATCAACTAAACACTGTTTTCAAAGTTTTAGTGAAAATAGTTAATTACGTAAAATCATCGGCATTGAACACCAGGCTGTTTCGGAAAATATGTCAGGACATAGAGTCCGACTTTGAGGTGTTGCTGTTTTACACTCCAGTAAGGTGGTTGTCAGCTGGGAAGATACTCAACAGAATTTTTACTCTGAAAGAGGAGTTGATGAAATTTCTCCAGTGCAAAGGAGAATATGATTTCAAAAATATTCTTGCTGAAGCGGAATTGGAACTTGCATACCTCGTCGACATTTTTTCAATTTTGAATAAGTTGAATCTTCAGTTGCAAGGAAAAGGCGTGAATTTGTTTACTCACCAAGGGATAATCAAAGCTTTTGTTGAAAAATTACAACTCTGGATTAATAGAGTGGAGAATAACAACTTTGTTCAATTCCCATGTGTAAATGGTACGGTTGGGGATAAGCAAAACATTCGGGTGCAAGTCCTTGAACATTTGTCAAAGTTGGAAGATGAATTTCAACGGTATTTTCCAGAAGTAGACATGACAAGAGATGATTTATCTTTTGTAAGGGATCCATTTACTGCTGAGGTTCATACTGTTCCACTGGACTTTCAAGAAGAAATCTTAGAACTGAAAAATGACTTGTCGGTTAAGGATTTGTATAAACAATCCACATTAGAAAAGTTTTTTAGTGGTATGTTAAGTGCCTACCTAGATGTATCATCATTTGCAATCAGTCGACTTTTGCCATTTGTATCAACTTATTCGTGTGAGTGTGGTTTTTCGTCTCTGTTAAACATCAAGTCCAAACAGAGGAATTGTCTTGAAGCAGTAGAAAGTGATCTACGTTGTGTCTTATCTAATACCACTCCTAACATCGAAAAGCTTGTTAGCAATAAACGCATCCAAAAGTCTGGAAGCACATCTAAAGTAGCATAAACTAATATACTGGTAAAATTGTGTATTAAATGCAATGAGTAAATTGATTTTTGTGTCTTTGTAATTTTTTGTTGTCTGCTGGGGTACACAGAGTTATCTGAATAGGCATGGTGGTCCACGGAGGAAAATGAGTTGAGAAGCCCTGGTTTACAGTAAACAACTGAAACCTAGAGATATATAAAAGTAAGCAATACTTAAAGGTTCAATGGTTACAAACTGTCTCTGAAGTCAGAACAGAAATACCGGAAGTCACGATTTAAACTGGAGTTTAAAAAATATTTCTCGTCATTCCACTAATCCTAAATTATAGTTCACGACTAACTACAGCAGTATCTAAGCGCTAAAGCTTTTATTTATAACTGTTAATTCTACGTTATTTAAGAAGCTAAGCATGAGTGAGGTCGCTCAATCTGGCTTTCAAGGCTGAAAAATTGTTCGGAGGAATGAGGGTCGTGAAGCAATTGACCAATGAGCACCTCAAATTCGGCAAAGATCTCTTCTCGTTGAACACTGTGAGGTGGTAAACAAAAATTCAGCCCGCGGGAGAGAACAAATTCTTCCGTCGGGGAGAGTTCGTAATTAGAGAGATCGATAATTGTGTTCTTGTTTGATTTCGCCATGTTGCCAAATCGTTGTTGAAAAAGAAGTTTGAGTTCCCTTACGTTCTTGATTAAAAGTTCTTGTTCTTTCCGTTTGTCAATGGTGGCTATACATCTGCAGAATCGAAGAAAGACAGAAATAGTCTGACTTCTTGCCACAGTGGGCGCAACTTGCCTTTCAAGAATGTTGTCAGTAATTTACTCTTTTCAATTTCATCGTACATTAATGCATGTTGTATATTTGCTGTCTGACGCGCTGATGACTTTTCTATTCGAAACTTTACAAACTTAGGGAGCGTTTGTTGACCAATATTCGTTAACCACTATTATCAATTTCTCAAATTACAGTAGGCGCCGCTTATTATGACCACGGATAACATGACCAGCCGCTTATTATGACCAATTTGGTACGCTCCGGAATTTCTCCATTTAAAATTCTCCGTTTGATATGACCAAATTTCGGATTATATGACCAACATTTTCTCCATCTTTTTCTTGTTACAGTACAGTATTTTCTCCCGCCACGCACTTGTAACTTCGCCTTTTCAACATATTGTTATACACTGTACTAAATTTTACCGTCGCTTGTAGTGTTAAAGTACTGTACTTTGTTTTACTGCCAACGTCACACTGTTACTTCGGGTAAACGATGAATTTGACGGTATTTGGACTTCTTGTGGCTTACGGCGTCGATTCAGGAGCTGTTATGGCGGCTTCGGTTTTTATAGCCATTCGGATATTATGACCAAAATGGTCGGGTCCCAAGGTGGTCATATAAAGCGGCGTCTACTGTACAAACTATCCCCGACGGAAGAATTTGTTCTCTCCCGCGGGCTGAATTTTTGTTTACCAACGCACAGTGTTCAACGAGAAGAGATCTTTGCCGAATTTGAGGTGCTCATTGGTCAATTGTTTCATCATGTCCCTCATTGCTCCAAACAGTTTTCAGCCTTGAAAGCCAGATTGAGCGACCTCGCTGGTGCTTACTGTGGTAACCCAGTTGACATTGGCGACTTTCTTATTTTAAAAGAGTGCATCCAGGCAAGCATATCCCTCCGATGCAATGAAAATATCCATATCACTAAACCTGACAAGGGTTCTGGGGTTGTCATAATGAATAAAAGTTATTACATTTCAAAAATGCATTTTATTTTACAAGACAGCTCTAAATTTGAAAATCTTGGTCCTTCTTCCAAAACTGGCAACACTGCGAAAATTGAAGTTCATATTCAAAGACGGTTGCTTCAACTGAAGAAAGAAGGCCTTCTTCCATTCAAGATTTACAGCGGGATTCGGCCAACTGGTTCTCAATGGCTTGGAATGTATGGTTTGCCAAAAATTCACAAGCAAGATGTGCCCCTACGTCCTGTACTGTCAATGACTGGCTCAGCACAGCATCAATTAGCGCAATGGCTTACGTCAATTATAGATCCTGTTCTTTCACTTTATTCTACCCGCTGTATTTCCGATTTCTTTACTTTTGCTGACAAGGTCAGAACTTTTAACTTTCCTCCATCTGTCTTTCTTTGCTCCTATGATATCTGTAGCCTTTTTACTAATGTTCCACTCGCAGAAACCATTGAAATCTGCGCTAATGCTCTGTATAATGGCGAGCTTTCTCCCACTCCTTTTCCTCGTGCACTTTTTGTTGAGCTCATGCAAACGGCTACTTTCTCCTTTGAATTCAGTTTCAATAATACAATGCACCGACAGATGGATGGCTTTGCTATGGATTCACCTCTTGCTAACATTTTTGTCGGATATTACGAAGCTTTGCTTTTCAAAAGGTTCCTCTTGCTAACATTTTTGTCAGATATTACGAAGCTTTGCTTTTCAAAAGATTCAACAAACCTCTGATGTATTATGGATACGTCGATGATACTTTTGCAGCTTTTAACGACGAAGACGAATGTAATGAGTTTTTCTCCCATTTAAATTCTCTTCATCCATCGCTTGGTTTTACTTTTGAAAAGGAATGCAATCGGACTTTGCCCTTTCTTGACGTCCTGGTAGAAAAGAACGATCACGAATTTGTTACATCTATCTACAGAAAGCCAACTTTCACTGGCCAATACATTCGCTGGAACTCTTTTTGCCCCATGAAACGGAAGACCAATTTGATTTCAACTCTCGTCCACAGAGCTCTAGTCATCTGTTCAAAATCTACCCCTCAAAATGAACTTTCCAACATTTGTACAATCCTTATCAACAAAGGTTACCCTGAAGCTGTAATCAACACTGTTATAACCAAGAAAATTATTCAGTTTCGTAGACCCACGCAATTAGGTCCGAAGAAATGCCCAGTTTATTTTCACTTGCCATGGCTGGGCAATGTCTCGATGAGATACGAAATGCAAATTAAAACAGCCGTCAAACGCTGTTACTTTGCAGTTGAACCATGCATTGTCTACACCACCAGACAACTTCTGTCTGCAGCCAAAAAGGATGTACTACCCGCTTCACATCAAACCAACATTGTTTATCAATTTCTGTGCAACTGTGATAGTCGGTATGTGGGTCGTACTTCTCAAAAGCCATCTGCATAGAGCAAAGTACGTACACTTTTGTTATGATGACATGTTACTGTTTGCTAAGTTGTGGTAATATGTAACAAATATTGACATGAAATGATTTTTTAAAATGATTTATAATTAGTACTGGTATACTGATACCTGTGAGTAGTTTTGATGCAAGTCCTTTGACGTTAAACCTAGAGGCAATTTATACCTTTACAAAGTTCAGTTTAATTATTTCTTGAATAACATGCCTACTCGATTCAAACAATATTACCCTCAGTCCCTGCTTGACAAGCTGGACAGTTTCATCCAACGATTAAGATGGAACTTTCTTTCTTAGCAATAACCCAGATTCAGAAAGTGATTTTAAAGTTTATGGTTTCAAATCAGAAATCATAGGCTTTTGATTATGACTTGTCGGAAATGACACGCCACATTCAATTCAGACCCATCAGATAAAGCTTTCAACTGATGCAAACAAAATGAGAGATTTCCTGATTTGACAAATAATGTTCATTTTATGAAGATAATTCACTACACTAAATTAGTGAACTCAAACTTGGTTGAATTTATTTTTAAGTTCAAGGAATAATTTTTTGATGTTCAAGTTTGGTGACACAATCAGTTTGAGCTCGCATTTGCAGCCCAGCCTAGCTGCATGGGTATATTTTTTATAATTTCTTGTGTTACTCTACTGGGCTTACGTTTTAATTATTACCATTTGCAGGTGTGTGAACAGCATTTTCATGAAAGCAAAATTATTCGCACTGCATTAGCTTTGGAGGTAAAATCTGGAAAAACAATTACTTACAATTTGTAAACTCCAAAGTTGTCGCACGATGCCATTCCAACTATTTCCTAATTGCCCATCATATATTTCTCGACCCGATTCATCTAAAAGACTGAACCGTGAAAAATTATGCAATCCAACGAAGAACAAAACATAAAAAAAGCGACTGAGAAGAGTAAAAAGGATTGATTTGCTAAAAGCGAATGGCCGTTGTTCATCATTGATGGAGGTAGTTGAAAAGTTAAAATCGAGCCACCATGGTATCTAATCCAGCAGCCAAATGAAATACAAATTCGCTACCTGCAAAATTCAACAACTACTGGTCCGACAGTCATAGCTGCTGTGTGTTTAAATGAAGATATGTTTCTATATGCTTTCTTACAGTCTGTAAAGTTGGCGAAACTTGAAAGCTTGAAGCTGCCATAAAAATTTGCTTGCTTTCAGTCTTGAAACTATCCTGCAAGGACACGATGTTACCATTAATGACCTCACCTTCGATTGGGAACCATACGAGAATACTTCAGTAACCATTCAACCCTATCCCATCAACATTTCCGCAGAAGAAATAGCAAACAAAAATTGCCCGCACCGACGTACATCACAGGCTACTGCTGCTACTCCATCAACAAAAATTGAAATGCGGTGATTGCAATGAACAAATTGTGAGTAGCAGCGGTAACGTTGATGACTTTCAAATCACAATGATAAAAGGCTTATCAAGAGGACTGCTGTACCCTACTCATGATGTCATAGGTGTAGTGCTGGTTTGCTACCTCACTATCAAGAAATTCTCCGAAAGTGATAACTGTTATAAATCTTGACAACCCAAGCTTGCTGTCAATACCTATTGGTAGTTCTCGACGGAAAACTTATGATGAACAGCGGCCTTGCTAACTTCTGTGCAACGCATGACTACAGTAAGTTAGTCAAAATGATTCTTTGGGCGAGCACAAACATTCTATTGAACAACCTATGCTTTAAAAAAAACGATGAAGTCCGTACCAAGCGCTTGCCGAAGAGGTACAAATTGAATATGCTCACTTGAAATAGAGTAGGTATTTCAAGGTGCTCCAGAAATCGTTTTACTTTTCGATTTTACTCAGAAAAAATACTTTTTTCTAAACTTTTTTTAAGAATTATTGAGATTTTGATGCCCTCTGAACTTATATTGCAATTGCATCTGTACCTTGCATATGCACAGTTTCTATATTTCATAAATTGTTTGTTTAGTGTTTTCTAGTAACCTAACGTGTTCGTGACTGCGAGACATTTTTAAAAATTATTTATTGATGAATATTTGCTCGGATTGTTGGATTTTATGCCGAATTGATGCTGTATATTTTATCAGTTATTTTATGTTTAGTTTCCACAGTAGCTGCTGAGAAAAGTGATTTGCTCAGGAACTGTATGAGTATTAATACAAAATTTTAGTTACGTGACTTTTATGCTTTTTTAGCCAGTATAGTTTGTGATTAGTTATTGCTGTGTTTTATATCCAAAGCTAACCCCTAAAGTGTTACTTTGTCATATATGCGTGCGCAGAGATTAGTAATTAAAGCCCTCAAAATGTATTGTACAGGAATGGCTTATTTGCGGAAAGAACACGTGCGTTTGCTCAGTGCGATATAAAGGGCGACTGTTAATGACGTCATTGGTCGATCTAGATACCAGTAACAGGCCTTGTGTTCTAGGTGGCTTTGGTATAACACGCGTCGGCACTACGAAACAATACCCAAGGATAAATATGACGGGTATAAGGGCCAAGTTAGGAAAGAAAAACTAAAGCACATGAAATCATTACTGTGCAAACAAAGAAGAATGCTCGCCAATATTAATCTGTTCAACAAAAATGCTGTAAGAGCCAGCTATGCTTTAAGTGAAATGATAGCCAAGTCATCACGGCCTTTCACAGAAGATTTGTTGATAAAAGAATGTCTTTTAAAAGCAAGTGACATCTAATGTCCTATTCAAAAGAAACTGTTTGAAGACATAAGCCAGTCACCTGATACAGTTGCAACCAGGGTTACAGAATTAGCTGCCGATATTGAGAGACAATTACTTGCGACGGCAAAGAACTTTGAAGCATTTTCAATCGCTCTCGACGAAAGCACAGATGTGTCAGGCGCAGCACAATGTGCTGTGTTCATGTGTCAGGGTGTAGACTGCAGTCTAAATGTAACAGAAGAATTTCTGGAATTGATACCACTGAAGAGTACTACAACTGGACGTGATGTATTTCCACCCCTAGAAAACTGCATGAAAAAACATGGCTTGCCATAGGATAAGCTTGTGTATTTGGCCACTGACGGTGCACCAGCAATGTGTTCCAGTAATGTAGGCGTTGTTGGATTAGTGAAAAAGAAGTTAAACAGTCTTGAAGCAAATAAAATCAACTTCATTAGTGTTCACTGCATTTTACATCAAGAAGCTTTGCAGTAAAAGTCTACAAATCACCGAAGTGGTGGATATAGTCAGCTTTATAAGATCTTACGGACTGAATTATAGGCAGATCAAATCTTTTCTGGTAGATATGGACTCTTAATATTGTAGCGACATTTTGTGTCCCCAATGAAATATTAAAAATAATTATTTAAAATTAAATATATAATATCGATTTCAAGCCAATGTTTAGTTTTCTAAAAACAATGTGCTCTCTTGTGCCTTTCTTTTTCGGTAATACTTTTTATGTGGAATGTTGTCTTCGTGGAATATGTTAGTACTTTTTAATATTAAAGCCATTGGTAGCGTATATGCTCGTTTTACCGCCCGATCTTGATTAAGGGCCCGTCTGAATAGCCGCCCGTGTGAACAGAACATAAAAATAAATAAGGGCCCGTGCTTGAATACCCGCCCGATGTAAAAGCTGATTTTTTAGTGGTAGAGAACAATAGGTGTTACTGCCGTATAATGGAACTTGTTATTAGGCTTTAAATTCGAATAAATCAGTTCCCTTTGTTTCGATCAATCATCGTTTGGTTTTAAGCGTAAATTGTCTGCGTACCTCATTTCTCAATTATTTCGGAAACCTCGCTAAACAGACACTTGGATAGAGCTCGGTTGTTAGACAACATAAGTATTGCAAAGTCTACAATGTTATTTAGTAATGAAGTTTTGTATTTATATTGTGCAGAACCTTAAATTTATATGCATCAAAATTTGTGCTAAACTTATTGCCTTAAAAAAGAAAACGAAGTGTCACAATTGCCATTAAGTTCGTCCTGTTTGTTAATTTATGATTGTTCGCTTATGGTTTGCTTATTTGTAGATAACGGTTTCTTCAATACAATTTCAAATTAAATCAAGTATTGGGAAATCAGTGTTGAGGCTATGACACCTCAGTCAAAGTCCATGTGACGGCCACCAACTCAAATCGCCGTCACAACAGGAAATAAGAAGCGCTTGTGTCACAACGCTGTTGAATTTTAAGCGCTGGTAGATTTCACTCACGCCTTAGGCGTCCAATTGCATAGCAGATAGCATTGATTACGTATACATTGATTACATAACAGATAGCATTGATTACATAACAGATAGCAGACTTTCCCGCCAAAAGCAAAGAACTGATAGTATAAAACGCTCCCATTTGTCTACTAGTCATTCATTCAGAATATTGAACCCCACATAATGGCAAATGACAGAAGAAGAAAGCGTGACCTATCACCAGTTAATGACGATAACAAAAGGCGCACACTGCACAGCTACACACTTGAATTCAAATTGAATGCTATCGGTGAAGTGAAAAAAGGCAAATCAAAAGAGGCAACTGCTAGAAAATTTGGTGTTGCTCCAAAAAGAATTCGGGAATGGTGCAAGCAAGAAGAGTAGCTGAAGGCCATGACATCCCATTCCAGTCAAAGTCAACGCAAAAGACTTGATGGCGGAGGTCGCAGACCATTGTTAGACACACTGGAAGAGAGAGTGTATGAATGGATAGAGAGCATGCGTTCCAGAAGGCTGCGTGTGTCCAGGAAAATGGTGAAAAGAGAAGCATTGAAGATTTTCTCCAATGAAGGTGGTCAAAACTATGATAGCAACCCCGAGTTCGTTGCCAGTAATGGCTGGTTGAGAAATTTCTTCAATCGTCACAGGATCACCCTAAGACAAACGACGAGTGTTTGCCAGAAGCTTCCAGATGTCCTTGCCCCCAAAGTCAGCTCCTACCTATTGTATGTGCGGAGTAAACGGCTGAAATTCAACTTGACACTGCAGAATATGGGAGCGATGGATGAAACACCCATCTGGCTCGACATGGCTGCAGACAGCACCGTTGACTTTGTTGGCAACAAATCAGTCCCTATCAAGACCACTGGCCATGAGAAATCAAGAGTGACTATTGTACTAGCTGCCAAGGCCAATGGTAGCAAGCTTCCACCTTTCATAGTATTCAAGGGATGGATAAACGCGTGGATCAAGGCCTTCAGAAAGTAATCGGTGTTGTGTGTGCTTACAGTGGGAATGGTTGGATGAACGAGGATTTGACACACACATGGCTTAACAAAGTTTGGGGGACCTTGGCATTTTCTCGCCGCCTGTTGTGCTGGGATGCGTACCGATGTCTTATCCAAGACTCAACCAAGCAACTTCTATCCAAACTAAAGACAGATGTTGCTGTCATCCCCGGTGGCTGTACAAGCCTTCTACAAGCCCCTGATGTGTCTTGGAATAAACCATTTAAAACGTACTACCGTGAAATCTACGACGACTGGTTGAATGATGGTGAAAGGGCAACAACAAAGGGCGGCAACATAAAACCTCCTACTCGTGTTCAGCTTGCGACTTGGGTAATGGCAGTGTAGCATTAGGTCAAAGACCATGCTACTTATCGTGATATTGTAAGTATTGTGACGTCACAGTAGACTGGATCACGCGATGTTCCAGCCAACATGTGACGGCAGAGAGAGAAAGAAAGCAAGTAGAATAAGAAGGTGTCAGTATATTGCAACTGTTTTTAGACATTAAGTCATTTTGAATAGTTGTAATTCTTTTGGGATATTTCTCTTGGATGGTTCGCAAGTCACTTCGCTGTGAAGGAACCAATCCGACCGCAACTGGACTGGAAGGTGAGAGAACTTTTATATACGTGTAGCGCGAATGCTTCTCTGGCAACAGTAATCTCTGACCAGAACAATCGAAGACCAACCAATCCGCTACAGCAGCATGGGATAAAGTCCCACAGAACTCATCAAAAAATACTTTCTTGTTTGTAGTGTATCCAATACAATAGACAATAGTGAGGATAAAGATATCAATGTGTTGAAACCAGATGGGATTTTGTATGCTTCACGTGACGATATTCTTTCCAAACTACAAAAGCTCACACAGGCTAAAGATGACTTGTCCAACATTACTGAGACTGTACCCACTGAGGAAGAAGACGTTGAGGCTACAGCAGAAAACGAGCTTGGTGTTGATGAGGATGATGGCTTTGATGAGGAAAACAACATACCACTTGCTGAATAAATATAAATTTTGATTTGTTATTTCTTATTAATAATATAAACTAATATGAGGGAATTACTCTCAAGACGTGAATAAATTGACATGGAAAAAGCATTAATGTCGTGAAATATTTGTCTTCAACGATAATTTTTGTGCATAATTTTACTTTGAAAATAACAAGCGCCCGTGCTTGAATAAGGGCCCGGTAGTGAGTTTGGTTGAAAAAATAAGGGCCCGGGCTACAAAACGAGTAAATACGGTATTTGAAATGTTTATGTTATGTTCCTATAGTGCTATCAAGTATAGGCTATCTGATAATAAAAGGAGAATTCCCAACAAGCTCGAACCCACACAAAACATAACCCTGAAATCCTACAATATAGTAAGCTTCTTTATCATACTGAAGTAAGATGGCTGAGTCGTGGAAGGGTTTTGAAGCGTTTTTTTGCACTTAGAAATGATGTATCTTTATTCATGAAAATGAATAATAGAGCAATTCCTCTGTTCGATGATCCTACTTTCCAATGCATCTTTGCTTTTCTGACAAATATTACAGATCATTTGAATGAATTGAACGTAAAACTTAAAGGTAGAAACCAGATTGCCACGCAGATGTATGATCATGTGAAATCGTTCAAAGTTAAACTCGGCTTATGGATAAAGCAGTTACATGAGGGCAATATGATTCATTTTTCACCTCTGAAGTCATAAGGAAAAGTTGAACCCTAATGCTTGAAAGTATGTGCTGATTTGTTGTCAACTTTAATTCAAAGGTTTGATATAAAGGGGTGGCCATAAATCGCTTTACCCAGTTTTAATAATAATAAACACAAAATTCCAAATGATACAACTTGCAGCTGTAGCTGTTGGGTTTCTATCGTGCTTCAACCACTGCTCTACTATAAAAATTCGTTGCTGAAGAGTTAATTGTCTTGCCATGCCAATATCGCCAGCAACCATGAACAAAATGACACACGAGAAGCTAGTTTAAGGTTAAATCGACGGGTAAACGTAATACTTAAAAATAGCACAAACGTCATTCTGTTAAAAGATACGATGTAATTAGAAGATAAGATGTAAATTTAATTATGTTTTTGTTTATAAATCATTTCGAATTCTGTGTTTGTTATTATTATTAAAAGCAGATAAAGCAACTTATGGCCACCCCTGTACGCTTTGCAGAGTTTGAAGTACTACAGCCCCAGTTTCAACTTTTTTCAACGCCGTTTGCGGTTTAAATTGACGATGTTGCAGAGGAATTACAAAAGGAGTTAGCAGAACTTCAGAGCGATACTATTTTTAAATAAAAACATGCAGATGTAGGGATTCCAAAATTCTACACATTTCTTTCTCGTGAAAGGTTTCCGAGATTACTTTCTGCTACTGCAAGAATTATTGCAATGTTTGGTAGCACATATGTATCTGAACAATTTTTCTCGTCCATGAAGGCTAACAAGTCTGTAATAAGATCGCGGCTCACTGATGGACATTTACAAGCAACATTGAGAGTGGCTACCTCTAATAAATTTAAACCTAATATCGGGCATCTTGCTGATGCGAAACGCTACCAGCTAAGTAGCCAGAACAAAATATTACTGTAATGCCGAATAAATTCACGTTACTCACTATTTATTTTTGTTTATTGTTTTTTTAATAAGTGTTTTGTTTATTTACCTTTAATCGTGTATTGCGGCCCACGGGTTAACTTGCAAGTTTTCATTTGGCCCTTAGAACAATTTGAGCTTGAGACTCCTACTCTAACTTATTGCAGAGCCAATAATGGAATTGTTGAGAGCAAACAGGTCAAAACATAATTTTGCTACCTGATGTGTTCGCTAGATAACGGTAAAGATCTATTTGATTGATTACTAAGTTTTTTTCTTGTTTTTAAACAAATGACCGCATTTTCAGTTTGCGAATGGACCAGGGTTTCATTTGCAAAATTCGATCTATGGGTGCCTTTTGGCCTATCGCGCTGTACCTGTTTTCTCCTGAGGGGGATAAAGAGCGACAGTGGTGTTTACTACTGTGGGCTTCGCTACCTATACCTATCATTTCTTGTCACAAATAAAGAGATATATTAAGTTTATATAGATTGGAAAGTTTTAGTTATACTTTACCAAATAAAAGGTGCACATCATATGGCATGGACAGTGGGAGGATTTAGCACAACTGAACTATGTATGCTTCTTTTCGACTAAAAGCCCGTTAAAGCAAAGTTTATAAAAAAGCACAAGACACAGAACTTTTACCCAGCTGGATATGTTGCCTACTGCGATAAGGCTTGATGTTTGACGCTAACGCCTTCAGCGTGATTCAGCTAACTTCAGCGTATTGGTAACTAAGCTCTGGCCAAAAGTTAAAAACGCAGTGCACTTGGCTGTATGTATGTTAACCGCACGCACACTATTCGTCAACCGTGGCAGACATATAATAGAACTCTTGTTATCGTTTTCAGTAGCTTTAGATTTGAACTACGAGCTCTGAAAACTGAGCAGCCTCGGCTACTGCATCAAAGTCCTTTGATGCTCTGAATACCATATCATCCGATTTATTCTTCCTTGCTGAGTCGTTTTTTCTTCCAACTAAAGTAAATTTATATTTATATTCCATTGGGAGTAGACTAGTGGCCATAAGTAGGCTACGCTTATTTTAGCTTTGCTGATATTATACAGGCTAAACAAATTTCCTGTCGCAACACATAGCATTTATATTTTGTAACAGACATACACAGAATACCGATTTAGCGTACTGCTTGAAAACGATCGAACAAAGACGTCTCACTAAACCTCTGTTATCCAATTGCATTCGGTGATGTCCAGGTGCAGGAAATATGTTCCTTTGAACGAGAGCGTGCTGACTGAATCCCAATGGCTGGGAATTATGGCAGTCACAAGTAAGGAAGCATGACAGTAATGTTTTTATTGCATTGATGTTAGGACTACAATTATCTCAGTTGTGGCAGACAATCAATATCACGTCTGTCCTCCACGAAGTCCAACGATGATAGAGGTTGTGGCAGATAACTAGAACACGCCGTCTGCCATGACGATCAACAACGAAAGAGAGCCGAAAATATCCGACCGCATGGTCGGCAACAAAATACTGCACTCGTCACCAAAAACTAGGTCGCTGCACACGTCTATGTAAACCAGGTCACTGCGCACATCACATGAACAAAACAAAAGATGGAGGGAAAGGCAAGCCGATCAACGAGCTACCATGAAAAGAAAAATACATAAACATTATCTAGCCCTAACAAAAAAAGAAAAATAAATGAGTGTGATTTTAGACACATGCAATAATAATAAACAAATACGCGGTGCAATATCAATCGCAATCAACTCTAGTCATACAGCAACAGGTGGATTAAAAATAATCTGTAAAACTACATGCTGTTGTACTTAACGAGTCTATGTAGGGAGCTTCGCGCTAATAAGCCTGTGTGGACAATTACACCAACTACAGGGGCTATTATTTAAACCGATCATCATAATCAGTCCACGGCTAGATTGCCGGAAAGCCATATAGGCTAATCATCATAAGTAACAAAATAGGTATCAGTCGACGGCTAGATTGCCAGGCTAAGATTCCTGGCATGAGGTTACATCGCCAGGCGTGTGAACTATATGAGCACGATATTTTTTGAGCCGAGATACCCGAGCGGCTACAAATCTGACGGTAGATACTTCGTCGGTTAATATTACTTCGTCAGTAAAATCGTCGGGTAAAGCAGCAATGGTACACGGGCTGGGCGTCAAACTGGGGATGCACGAAGTTGCAAAATAGCAAACACAGCTCTGACAGTAGACAACTAGAATCACACACATTGGCGGGAGCAAAGTGCTAAGCCCCCCCGAAAGACAAATAAACAAAAATATATATATATATAAAAAGACAAAAAGATGTTTGGCATAGCAGCTCGATAAAGTGCGAGACGCGACACGCTACTCAGGCCTTTTTAAGCGTTAAGCTTTAGAAGTGTAGCCAATTAGAACAATTGCTTATGCTTGTAACTTAATTTTACACGGTTGCAGGCGCAACTCTGCTCCATATCTTTGCCCCCTCCCCCCCAGAGCAACCCCTGTCAAAGCGTATTTTACAACTAGGGGTGCTCCCAACCACTGGACACCCTTAATGCACCCCTGTAGTGGTAATTTGTTTGTTGAAGCTAACATAGGCTAATTTATAACAAGTTTCTTCATGAGCCCAACCGCCTAGATTTCATCCTGTCATCAAATGAGTGAACGTAGCCTTTGATCATTAGCCCAAGTGCAAAACAGCGTTACAGCCTACCATCATTCATACCGGAAAAATAGTCCTGGCTAGCTTATAACAAGTTACAAGAACACATTGAAAATAGTCATACAGAGATTGCTCGTTATCCTTGCTCATCGCTGAGCACCGGTATACCAGAACACCGTTGTCCATATTGCTTCACGCGTCCGTAGCCGACTAATAGAAGTACAATTTAAGCTTAAGGGCAACAATCTGGTGCGGCAGCACCAGGTTTCAACTCTCTGATTCCCACGTCAAGCGTACCCTTCGTTGATTAGCACTGAACCAGTAGAGTAGCTTTGCAGAGTCAGTAATATTAGCACTACGGATCCTTTCTGCTTCGTCAAAAAAAACAGCAAACGATTGAAGCTTTCTTGCAGCTTTTTATTTACAAATTTCCTCAGCTCCGCCCAGCTCGCGCAGAACGAAAATTCACGGCGATAAAGGCTACCACACAGCGTTAATAACAATCAAGCAGGGGACCAACACTCAGGCCAAAACAGAAATCCGAAGCATAATCAGGACGAAACGAAAATTCCCCACTCGTTTTGCCACGTTCACGTTTTGACAGGAATAGCGAAAATACACGTGGTCACTATTATATATATGAGCAGATGCATGTGTCATATATATGAGTCAAACATGTGGCCTTATTTAACCACAGGTCAAAGACCAAAGAAAGACAATACAACAAAGGAAGGTTTTTAGAAGTAGTCCGTAGGAAGCCGGTTACAACGTCTATTACTTCTCAATAGGGGCAAATTGTTCGGTTCGCTGTAGGGGTCTAATTTGAAGCTATATTTACTTAATAACGGCCACCTTGGCCCATCTCACTATGGGTTTCCCATTTCCAATTTGAGGAATCACCTCCTCTATCCTCCCAAGCTTGTACCTTCCACGTTTTGACGAGCCCATAACCGCCAGTTGTCCAGGTTTCAAATTTTTAGATATCTTTAGCCACTTTTTCCGCCCCTGCAGCCAAGGTAAATAGAAGGCTATCCACTTTTCCCCTGAATTGCTGAGAGATAGATAAATTAAAGCAAAAATATCTTCTTAGCATGTCTCGGTTATGCGGTTGTCCAACTGCTACATGTCGGTCTGAGTAAGGGGTTAAAAGTGAAGCTGGAGTGATAGCAGTGAAATTCCTAGGATCGTCACTTAGTGGTACCAAAGGCCTTTCATTTACAATCCTAACTGCACTCCCAATGTACGTCAACAATTCAACAAACTTTGGCTTATTAACCGCGGTATCCAAAATGTGATAAAGAACGATCTTAAATTGTTTTACCATAGCCTCCCAGGCGCCACCTTGCCCCGGAGCATACGGAGGTATAAATTCCCAATTTACATCTTTTCTTCTAAAGGAAATGTGAAAGTCCTTGGTTTCAATCAAGTCCGGAAGCTTTTTTGACCCGGCCTGGAACGTGCTTGCATTATCAGAATAGATCGTATTGACCTGTTCACGCAGGTCTGTAAATCGAGTAAAGGCAAGTAAAAAAATCATCCAGCGACAAAGATGTTACCGACTCAACATGAATAGCCCAAGATGCCATGCATGTAAGCAGGAGCCCCCATGCCGTCTGGTTGCTTCTTTTCTCTGCAAAATTTAGGAGACCAAGGTAATCCACCCCGGAATAGAAAAAGGGCTTTTTATGTGCTGCAAGGCGTGCCAGCGGTAAATCCAACATGAGTTGGCTAATGGTCGTTGCCCTTTCAATAGCACACACACCACAATCACGCACATATCGTCTCACAGCAGCATTACCATTCGCAATCCAAAACTTCTGTCGTGTAGACATCAGCGTGTGTTGCACACCACAATGACAGTCTCGGTAGGGATAGAACAATACCGCTAATCTAGTCAGGGGTGTTTAGACGGAAGGAGGAGGGGGTGCTTTGCTTCCCATGGTGTATCTGGGGATTTGCTTAAGCGTCCTTCTATATGTAGCCTTTCCTCCTCGTCTACACAAGGCCTATACTTTTTTAGCGACCGCAACTCTTTCAAGCAATATTTCTGGGTTGGCGACGCGGTAACATTACATTGCTTGATCACATCGTCAAGTACATCAGCAGATTTTCCCTGCATCCAACAAATCACATCACCATACACCTTGTTCTGTTTATTTATCTACAATATCAATCAATTTTGTTGGAAATTGCTTGTGAAGTCTTTGCGTCACATTCTGAAGAGACTACGCTGTATAAGGTCAAATCGCTCAGAAAAACTACATGGCGATTGGCGGAACACAATCGTACATCCCCTCTATAAACTTACACTTGCAAGTATATTGTTATGCTGGGGCGTATCCAGGGGGGCGATGTGACCGCGGCCCTCCCCCCCTCCCCGTTGAGTATGTGTATAATAATTTTTTTGTAAAAAGCTTTTAAACTTTTCATAACTCACGATTTGTCGTCAACTTCAATATTTTGTGAGATCTATGTACTCAATTTATGACTTTGACGTAACTAACGAAAACAAGCATGCTAGGAGAAAAACAAATGAACAAACCAGTCACGGTTGCAAGTTTGCAGTCTTGGTACCGATTTATCGAAGTTGATGTAATAACTTAGCGTACAACCCGGCAGCACGAAGACGGAATAATTAGGTGACAGTTCAAGCTAGTTGTTAAGAAAAGGACTTCAGACACGTAGTTTATCACAGGAACTTTAGTACAGTAGAAAGTACAAAGGGCCTAAGCTACTGTATAAACGGGCGTTAGCTTAGGCTAGAAGCTACAGCCTAGCTGCTAGCAATCAAATATATAGCCGGCAAGCCAATTTACTAAGCTACCAGACCAATATCTAGCCTAGGATATCGGTAGGCCTATCAAATTGGTGAGATAGCGAACTGAAATAAGTTCCCTACAAAATCTAAAAATATTTTTCTTTGCAAGTTGGGATCAAGTGCATAAATTTCCCCATGTGGGGAAATTTATGCACTTGATCCGATTTGTGGCTATTTTACACTCCCTTCCAGTGTACACTGCCCCGTACATTCACATACCAGGCCTGCCCCTTCAGTGTACACTGCCTTTCTTTTAATGCCCTGCCAGCTGAGATTCGAACCCGCAACCATGGTATCTCAACTGTTCTAATGTTCTTAAGAATAAACTTGATAACTAACTGGGGAAAATTTTGCACTTGTTGTTGTCTTGGGGAAAATTTTGCACTTGTTCCGCAAGTTGTAAGCGCAAGAAACAGGTTGTTTACATGCTTCAAGGGGACTGCAAAATTTTTTTAAAAAGCGTTAAGGCATATTTCAAACCTAGTCAGCGTCGAAGTATGCGTATGCTGATGACTTAGCATTGCTGTATGTTTCTCGAGATTGGAAGGCTGAGGAGGACACCCTAAGCCAAGACATGACTACACTTTCAGGTTATCTCCAGACTTGGAAGCTAAGACTCAGCAATACGAAAACGATGACGGCGGCTTTTTATCTTAACAACAGAGAGGCCAAACGTGAGCTCAATGTTTACAACAATGGCAATCTATTGCCGCCCTGTCCAGTCCCAACGTATCTTGGGGTAAAGCTGGACAGGTCGCTTACTTTCCGTCACCACCTCGAGGCTTTGCGCAAGAAACTCTCCACCCGAGTTTCGCTGTTGAGGCGACTTGCGGGATCTGGATGGGGTGCAGGTGCCAAGACATTGCGCATCACTGTTCTTTCCTTGGCCTACTCCATAGCTGAGTACTGCGCACCAGTTTGGTGTCGTAGTACGCATACTCGCCTCATCGACAGCATTCTCAATGATGCTTTGCGCATTGTCACTGGATGCTTACCTCACGCACCAAAGGAGGACTTGCCTGTCCTCGCAGGTATCCAGCCAGTTGAGCTCTGCCGATTAGGAGCGACACTTTTCTTGGTGAATCGTGCTACCCATGATCCCGACCATGTACTGCACAGACAGTTAGTTTGGCAGCAGGATGCGCACCTGGGGAGACTTAGATCAAGACGCCCATTTGTGCCTGCTGCGTGGAAACTATTAGGTAGTTTCTCTAAACTGGACATCCGCGTGAAGCAGTGGACGAAACATAAATGGAATGCGGACTACTTGGAGAGTACTTCAAGGGTCCGTGCTTTCATTCCCAGGGTCAGTTCCAGGCCACTTGGAATGAGTCTGCCCTGAACATCTTGGGTAAGGCTCAATCGCCTGCGAACTGGTGTTGGACGTTTTCACTTGTCCATGTACAAATGGGGTCTCGCTCCATCACCGAATTGCGAATGTGGCGCTACTGAGCAAGCTGCAGATCACGTCACATCTTCATGTCTCATACATCATGTACCAAGAGGAACACGAGGTCTGCAGGTTTTGCATGACGCAACTCGATGTTGGCTTAACACCACCACTGCTAGCATCAAATCTGGGCAGCACTGCAGCCCGGGGTGGTAAAAGGATAGACCCTCGGCCCTGGCTTTGCCTGTGGCTACTGCCTACAGTCCCTCATCTCCAATGCAATATCTCGAAAATTCTCGGCATATACCACATCTTTCAATTCCTTTTTATATGTTTGTCGGGAGTTATCATATAATGCCACTGTACAGATTTATTAAGCTCATGCTGATTGCAACAGTTGATTTTTTCACCGGGAGGAAACTATATGAGTGTAATTGATTGCTTGTGTGTGTGTGTGTGTTTTGTTTTGACATTTTTTGTAATATGGACTATTGGAGTCCGAGATAAATAAAATGTAGCGTTAAACTGCAGCACTGAGCAAACGCAAAAAACTACCGAAAGCCTAGATGCACTGATGTAAAGAAAATCAAAGTATTAAATGATGAAATGTAGCGAAACGCACAGGTTGGAAGGCGAAGCCCTGTGTGGTCGATCCTCGCGATTGCAGCAAGAATCGGATGACTCTACAGGGTGTATCACAAAGATATTCACCCCCCCTACAGCCAAACTGGTAATAGGTATGACCAAACTATACAGCACATTGTGAAGCTTATGTTGTTAGAAATTAATGTACATTTTCATTTTTTTCCAGATACTTAATAATTATGGCTTTTGCTGATAATGAAAAAATTAGGTATGTTGATAGAATTTTAAGTATTGGTCTCAGAATCGCTAGTGAGGTGGGTAACAAAAGAAAAAGGTCAAAGCTGGGATGGAACTTATTTTCGAGAACAAATTCTAGTAAAGCATGTTATACCCTTTTTAAAAAATGAAAATAATGCTCTAAGTGTTGATGAAGTTACATTTCTTCATGACGAAGCTCCGTGTTTTAAAGCAATCGCCACTCAACAACTTTTGAAAAGCAACAACATTGATTTCTTCGACAACAGTCAGTGGCCAGGTTCATCACCAGATTTAAATGCAACTGAAAACTTGGGAGCTATTCTGAAAAAACATGTTGAAGATAGAATTTTAAAGATTCCTAGCATGGAAAGAAATTCAGTGGAAACCTTAAAGACTATTATTTCAGAAGAACTAATTAAAATAAAAGAGGAACCTGAAATCTTTGCTAATCTTCTTAAATCGTATCCTGCAAGATTAGATGCTGTTAGAAAAAACCATGGTGGTCATACTGATTACTAGTTAGGATTGATTTAATGTACGGAATAAATTTCTATTTTAATATAATTTATAACAATATTTTTGTTTTTTCCTAGTCCTTTTGGATTGAGCTCTAGGGGGGGTGAATATCTTTGTGATACACCCTGTATTTGAACTTGCTGGACAGCTATAGCTAACCTGGTCTGTCCTAAGTGAGAACAGAAACAAAACCAACTCGGGCGAAGAAGCAAGAAATCTGTATTATGCAACAATAGCTTTACAGAAAGCAATTAACAACTTGTCCTAATTGGCGTTAAAAGCCGCTAATTCAGCATCTAATAATAAAGCAAAGAGGCAAGCAACACACAACTACGCGAGAGTCAGAAAATGATCACAAAAACCTAAAACTACAGTTTACTGCATTAAGCATAGCCCAGTGGGTCAGATAAGTAAAACTGATAAATTTAGTCTACAAACTAGGTTGGCGTTGGTACCGGTAAGAAATCTAACTAAGATAGGACGGTAGGAGCACTACAGTATGGCCAAGAGAAAAAATATAACTGAACTAACACGAAAAGTAAATTCTTAGTAAAACTAGCTTCTGCCTTGCCTCAACGAAAAAATATAAAAACTAACAAGCAATGACCGCGCTGACCAAAACTGCGAATATTAAGACTCTGAGACAAAGGCGATAACGCGTCCGTCACGGTAGCGAGCATGATTCATAACACATGAAAGGAAAAGGCAATAAAAGTGACCAAGGCGTCAATGATAAATAGGTTAACTGGATACCACGAAATCTTACACCCTGCATAAGCTGATACAAGCAAAAATGTTTCAACTGTCCAAGTTTTAAATTGCGGCCCCCTCTTTGAAATTTCTGGATACGTCTATATGTTATGAGTGGCTTGTAATAAATGATTAAAAAATCTTACTCAACTTTGTGAAATCGCCAATGCAATCATCAAATTTATTTGATAGGTTTACCGGGAAACTAAACAAACAGGCCCAATAAAAAAGGTTAAGATTTTGCCACAGAACTTGAGTCTCGGCCAAAATCTTGGAGACCGAGATGAGACGAGACATTGACGTTGCGAGACCGAGACATCAACGTGCGGAGTCAAGAGACTTTTTAAACCAAACGTTTACAAATTGTTGCAAATATTTTTGACACTAAATTTTGGATATTCCGATGAATTTCCGAAGCAAATCTATCGAAAATTTGGCTTACTTTATTCAGTTTTGAAACGAACCTTTCAATATGGCCGAAACATGGCCATTTTCTGAGACTTCAAAGTGCCAAGACTTCAGACCTTCGAGACCGAAACTTTGAAAATTAGTGTCTCGAGACCGATACCGGTACATGCTCGAGACACTACAGCCCTGTTTTGCAATAAAGTACTTCAATTGTGACAATAAAAAATATTTATGAACAAAATTTTGAAAATAAGCTGTATTTTAAAGACCCAATGATCGACAGAACTTCGTATTAATCTCCACGTTTTGCAAAAGTTTGATTGGCCATTTAAACAAAAATAATATGCTCTAAAATAATGTTTTTCGGCATGATATCACATTGCGTAAATTAAATTTTTACATCGCATTCTTTAAAATCAAAATCATCTCGTTTCTGAAATGTTATGGCCTTTGTTTTAACCACACTGTACAATTTGTATCTTTTTTAGGCAAATACCGATAAAGGAGCTTTATTACGTGACATATTTTTTCTTCACATGCATCAGGGCATGATTCGACAAAATTATACCGGTAAGGCACGCCATTCGGCATGAAGACGTCACAATACGTTATGAGTTTCTCGTCATGTAGTGGTGTGGTCGTATAGTTGTATGGTCTTAGGTTCGACGCCCTACTCGTAGATTGTATTCATTTTTAGGTTGACGCGCGTGGCTTGCAGGTTTTAAGCGTTTTTCGATTAGCATGCGTGGCCTGCAGCTTTAAAACACTTTTGGCATGCGCGGCTTGTACGGTTTACACACTTGTGGCATGCGTGGCTTGTAGAATTTTAACATTTTTGGCTTGCGTGGCATGTGTGGATTGTAGTTTTTAGTTATACCCTGTACCTATAGAAAGTGACAAAACAGAATCATTTTACAATATATAAATTGTTTTTAATGCAGGCTAACAATGTAAAAACGCCCCTAAAGTTTTGCAAAGTCCGGGACTTATCATCAGTTGTCACCATGTTATACATTAATGGAATTTAGTTTGTTGGTAGTTTGCAATTTGCGTTCAGAAATATTCTTAAAGTGTATCTTATACTATTGCGCGCAAAAGTGAAATAAAATTTTCTTGTTTTATGCGCTAATGTGGACTAATGGAGTTAGTTATTTTACCTGTGACATAGTGAAAGGATTACTACTTTGCCTGTAAACTGAATAAGCTACTCGCATAGTCTTGCACAAAGTGATTATAGTATGGCAATGGCTTACTCGTACACCTGTCAGGCTCACAAGGTTTTATCTGTTAATCTATAAGCTGTTGTTACAGGTATAGGATACTGTGCTCATTTATTTTTGTTTAAGTTGTTGGTGTAATTGCTGTTTATCAGAATTATTGTCACTATCTGCCCACTGCCCAATTGTCAATAAAATCTTTCAAAGACAATGAGCTCTCCTTTAATTCAATATTACAATTGCCGAATTTTGTTAAATCATGAATTAGTTTGGTGAGTATCTCAAGTTCAACTTTGTTGTGCAAAGGCTTAGTCATTATGATTTTTATGTTGTGTTCCTCTAATTATAAAGCATTATGTTGATAGCCATGCCCACTTCTAGTTTTGATGCTGCTCTTTAACTACAATGGCCTCAATGCAAAGAAAGAAAACTCACAGTTAAAGCACAGACAAAGCCTTTTGAGTATATCTGGCTTTTACTGATCACCCAGTAGTTTTAAGTGTTACTAATCACTCTTCAAATTTTAGTCGACAGTGTGTTGGAGTGAATAGAGCATTGGATAAGCACTTGAACCATATGTTGCATGCAGCATGGCTGAGCAAAATTGGAATTTGTTTTCTGGCTCTCATTTTACATTCAAGCTATGGCTTGTACTGACTGGAGCCATGTCTATAGATGACTGCTGACTCAAAGGCTGTAAAGTTTAGCATTCCTCCAAAGTCTCTGTTTACCTTATGTTTGATGAGTGAATCCGTTTTTACATTATACATCTTATTTGACATTTGGTTTGTTAGCATAACTCTTTCATATACACATCAACATGATTGGCTAAATTGAGGGTTTAGCCAATGGGATTACAAGGTAAATGATCTGAGCATGACATTGCATGGAGCGTGGCTGAGCATTAAAGCTCATGTTTTGAATTCTTGCTACAGCCTAATCTGACCACAACGATTTGTAGCTGTGACTGCTGATGTTAAGTCAGTAAGGTCACTTTTTGAAATGGTTGCAATATGTCACCTACAAAGACTTTAAAAGATTTTTTGTTTAAGAAAATTTTACTAGCTTGGGTAAATTACTAATTGGAAGACACTATAGCTTCTAGCTTCTTCTGCTATTTGTCCATGATAATTTAATAACTTAGCTTATTCTAGCAGCAGTTTCAAAAGAGGAATAATGCTGGAGCAAAATTACAACAAATAGCTGCAGTTAGATTTGCTCATAACAAAGGATAAAATTGGGAAGTGGCTATTTTGCTGCTGACGGCATTTTACCCTTGGAGGCTGTTTTGCAGATACCATTCATGTGTATTTAAATTGTCATATTTGCTACAATTCTGGTAGTGATCCTGTGGTGTAGTGGATAGTGCAGCTGCATTTAAATGCAATAGTGATGGGTTTAAATTTTTGCTGGCCAGGTACCAAGATAATGGCAGTGCACACTGGAGGGGAGATTTGGTATGTGAATATTTGGAAGAGTGTAGACTGGGAAACAATTTTTTTCATTTTGTCATAGAAATTGACCAATCAGAAATGACGTAAAGTTACATGTTTAAAACATCATTGCAGTTAGCCAATCACAAATGTCTGACAGATAAGTAATTTCCAAAGATAAAATGTTGTTGATGGCAAAATACCCACTGCCAAAAAATCAATTATGAATTTCTGCAAAAAGTATTGGAGAGCATTTGCCTAGTCAACACCAATGTCAGTTTGTTGATTTTGCTGGTTAGCTTTTAGGTAGGGTCTAGAATTAGCATGGGTTGGCTGCATAATTTTTCTTGTTTTAGTCGTATCCTTCACCAAACAATAAAAATTAAAATAAGAAATGTAGAGTTTCTTAAAATCTTGGCTGCCAGTCAAAATTGGTCAAAGGGGCTAATTAGTAATATTGTTCCTCTTTTGCATTCTGAGGAACTTCAAAGAGACACCATAGTGAGGGGGTCAAACCAGTGTAAAGTAAATAGCTTAGTGTAGTACTATGAAATAATTTTTTTACAGTTGCATTTTATTTATGACATATACCTGTAAATCGAATTGGTCGTTGCTCTAATAAATCAGTACATATGCAATGTAGGACTCCCCAATTGGTGATCTGTCTAAATTACATTATTTAGGGAGGACTTTTGGATCAAAGATGGAATCATTCAAGATCCTAGAGTTATCTTTTTTGAGAAAAAGAAAACTCCGGACTGTCGTGTGAATTGTCATGGTTTAATAATATCACCTGGATTTATTGATATTCAACTTAATGGTATGTAATACGATTTATTTTCATTTTTGTGTGGAGAGCAAAAGCATTGGTCTGATATTCAGAAGATGGTATCAGGAATTTTGAAAGTAATTAGGTTATGGTATTCATTATTACAATAGCAGTTCTTGCTACTGGTAATTTTGTGATTTTTATCAAAGGAAAAGTGTGCAATGTTCAAGCATTACAAACAATTACCATTAGCAGTATGAGACGACATTATAGAATGATCATTATAGCTGACACCTGGGCTGTGAAGCTACTTTCTTTTGTCAGCTTTATATCAGGAAACATTTTTGCATTAAACAACAAATGCAATTTCCCAAGTGAAGTTATGTAATAAATCTACAATTAAAGGCAAGAAGTTTTCGTTTGAGAAAACTTGATATACAGGGTATCCGTAAAGTCTGGACACATAGGATAATTGAATAGTTGTCATGTAATTGAAATGAAGCTAAATTTTTTACTACTTATTTTTATTCAAATAACCTCTTCAATATAATTTCCATCATCTGCAATGCAAATTTTAATGGGTTTTGTAAAATTTGCATAAAGTCTATTTAATATATCTACATTGCCTTCAATTTTGGTGCATTCACTCCTTATTCATTGAGTTAAGTGTATTGAATCTATGATTTTTGTTGAGTGCACTTCCTCCTTTAGCATACCCTTGAAAAAGAAATCAGTTGGACTAGGGTATGGTAAACGAGGAGACCACTCCACATCACCATATCTTCCAATTCAATTGGGTAAATTGTCATTCAACCAATCTCATACATTTGTGGCAAAATGGGCACGAGCACCATCCTGACAGAGCCACTCATGAAGTCCTTCACCAAGACTTTCAAGTTGGGGCATTAACTTATCTTTCAGCATAGGAAGATCAGTGTCACCATTCACATGATCCTTGAAAAAGAGTGGTCCAAGCACATGAGTTTTCCATAAACCAGACTAAACCATAACTTTTTGTAAATGCAGATTTTTTTGCGACCAGTATCAAACGTTTTCTCTGTTGACCTCACCATTCACGTAATAGAAAGCTTCATTACTAAACAAAACACAGTCTTCTGTGAAACGGATGTTTTCATGTAGTTTGGTAGAAAATCTTCACACATCTCGATTCGTCTATCAGGATCATCCTCTCTTAAGTGATGCAAGACTTGTAACTTGTAGGGATGAAACTTCTGTTGTTTTAAAATTTGACAGACAGTTGATTTTGGAATACCTAACTCAATAGGTATCCTGCAGATGGATTTTTTGGGACTTGCATGAATTTTAGCCACAACAATTCCTATAGTTTCAATTGATACACCTGGCCACTCACAACACGGTTTGGCTTATATGCTACCGGTTTCCTTAAATTTCCTAATCACTTTCGCCACTGCAAAAAAAGAAATTGAACTTGTCCCCGGATGAAGTGCATTAAATTCATGTGCTATTCTTCAATATGACCATCCATCACAGCCACTGAGAAGTGCCAGCTCAACTCTCTCTTATTTTACAAATCCATAATTAGTCGGTGGATGCAAAAAAAGATAATAATTTTGAATCTTATATTGAAAAATATCCAATTATCCTATGTGTCTGGACTACGGACACCCTATATTTAAAAATGAACTTTACTTTGAAGTTAGGTGCACTTTATTTTTATTTTATAGCAAAGATTTTTCGTGTATGTTAAACTATTAACGAGAATCACTGTGCTTTGCCAATCACTTTTATGTAATGCTTGTTACAGGTGGATTTGAAGTTGATTTTTCCTCAGATGTAGATACAATTGAAGAAGGCTTAGAAAAAGTTTCCAAAGGTATCTTACAGCATGGTGTTACTTCTTTCTGCCCTACCATAGTCACATCTCCAGTTGAAATTTATCAGAAGGTAATAAAGCTGTAGTTTTTTTTAGCATCTGTTTATGATCTCAACTTTGTTCAATGTGTTCAGTACAATGGGTTTGCTTTGCTGTAAGTATGATGTAAAAATGATGATGTTTTCAAGTAATATCTTTTTTTATTGAACTCTAATGAAAATCCTTTTTTACCATTTGTAAAGTTTCGGACATAATATTGATTCAGTCAGTTATATTTTAGATTCTTCCTAAAATAAAGAAATGTGAACCGGAAGACAGGGCTGGTGTTGTAGGTAGGTAAATTGCAGAATTTTAGTGTTATTTCAATAATAAGTGACTTGATGCAATCGTTGCTGGTATTAATCAATCATCCCAAAGCCATTTCATCTCATGAGTAATGCACTTTTGCCATGAAATCATTCAATACATTTAAAATTTGAATGATATAAAACTTAAAAATAACATCAACTTTCATGTCTCATAGTCACAATCATCTCTATAATTGAAATAGATATTTTCTTGATTTAAATAGGAATGACAATGATGACCTTGAGGTGTTTCATTTGAAATCAATTGTGCTTCCATTTTTGTGAGTTTTCAAATACTAGAGATTGATTTTGTCATATGTATTGCTTTAGTGGACCCACCACAAAAATGTTATGAATTATTATCATCTTAGCTTTCTGGGCTAGATTTGCAATAATTTAGACGTTATGTCTTTCTTAATATGGCCTTTGGGTGATAGCGAAACATGGTGGTAATTGTTAGTATAAATAGCAATTAAATTAAAACAAATGGTATTTTATTTATGGCTATTTTTGATGCATGACAAGGAGTTTTTACTGGAAGCATGAGTTTTTGTGTAAAATTACCAAAGCTGTAGATTTTTGATTACTTAGCACATGGGTGGGCAAACTGCGGTCTGCCAACACTTCTAGAAACTTCTTTATATCTGATTTGATATGAGAGGGGTGGCCACACTTGCCGTACTAAAGAGCCAAAATCGATAGAAGCAATCATTAAAAGAACCGCTACGCAATTCTTAGTTTGGACTGACGCATTTTCCATCCAAATAGAGGGTAATGACTTTTTTATGGCCAATATTTACCAAGCCGTGTGATCGACATGGCAAGAAGTTATTGCAAGATTTTAAGCTATTGCAAGCTTTTGCATCGTATACAGCTATTGCAAGATTTTAGACACTGACCCTCGGCCAACTATTGAATGGTCAATGCAGCTCTCCGGCTGAATAGTTTACCCACCCCTGACTTAGCATTTTAATTACGACTTGGTGAACGAGACTATCATTAACAAAGCGTTATTGTTTAACATTTTTTAATTTATCAAATGTTCAAAAAAGTCTTTTTTTACGGAAATTTTACCTATTTAATAAATAACTCTTTTCTATTTTTTTACAACAATAGGTGTTTTTTGCTTATACTTTTTGGTATTTTTATTTTATGCCACAGGTATTAAATTATGTATATGATGGTCATAATGTTTTCTACACAGTTTATGGGCCATTAAAGTTTCTCGTGATTGGATAAATGCTTTTTTTTGAGTAGTAATGAGATTATTTTATGTTAGCTCACGTCACGAAATGATACGAAACGTATTAACGACCGATTTGGTCAAATGCGTTCTTGACTAATAAAAAACGAAATAAGATTGTTTGCTCTTTGCGTGTTAATTTACTTGTTCGAGAATTGCACTTTCATTGTGCCTGACTGCTAATCTAAGTATCAGTTTAATCTGCAATAACCAAATAGAAATTTTTCTAGCGAATGTAACGTGCCGTGCCTAGCAGACTAGTGGTAAGAGACAGTTCATCTTCGAGTGTTCACTGATAGCTACAAACGGCAATCGATGGAGCCACCTAAGCCCGTGGTATCTAAAGGCAACGGGATGTGTAAAACTCTAATCAGACAACACTGGACAGATGCCGACAGGCCAATTTCGAATTATAAGACTTTATTTGGGCGCCTTCGTGAAAGAGAATCCCACACTAGGAAAAGTCGTCAAACTGAAGTATAAGTAATCACTAGTACAGAATAGTAATGTGATAGAGATTTATAGTCTCGAAAGCGTTTTCTATTTGCGATACCTAAGCAAAGTAGCACAAAGAAAATGCTTTCCTATTTTTATGTATTCCCCTGCTACGAGCAGGAAGAGCTCTTGCAAAACTGCTCATACATACGTGGCCTGGGATTTTACCAGGCGCGATATATATTTTAAGTAAGTTTTTTCTTTGTTCGAGCTATTTATCTTATGTTATTTAAATAGTTTATTAGTTAGCTGATATCCGTTACCGGGTTTGTTAATTCTCACAAGTACTAATTGAAACCTGAAAATTTTGATTGTATGGCAAAAATTGCTCTTGACGTGTTTTTCTTTTAACACATCGCCAGCTCGATTGTACATTCAGGGCTTTTGACGTGCTGGTTCATTAGGTGCTTATTTTAGAATCTACTCGCTTTAGAATGTAACTTTTTTACCGTAGTAACAGAGCATTTCTATTTCTATTCTGGATGCTCTTTCCGACATGTAGCAATGATGTTTTTATGGAGTTTCGAGCTCTAGGCCTTTTGTTCCGAAGTCAAGACATTTACCTCTGCACCACTTGGGCTGCTTCCAGATGAAAGCTAAATGAAACCTGTCTACAATTTCACATGATTCATTTTTTCAACAATGGCTGTTGCAAGGAAGGATAAGTCTTGGCAAATTGCATCCAGTAGTTAGCTATATTATATTGACTATTTCCTGACCCAGCTGAAAGCTGACCTGTTCAAGACTAGTGGAAGAATTGAATTAAGTTTTGTCACGATTAAATGAAGCTTATAATTTTTCGTCAATTTTAGATATATTGCTCATATTTTTAGGTATTCATTTGGAAGGGCCGTTTATAAGCAAAGAAAAGAGAGGAGCACATCCTGCGAAATACATATTGGATTTAAATGATGGTTTCGATACTTTATTAAAAACTTATGGAACTTTGGACAACGTGGCCATTGTTACTCTTGCGCCTGAAACTGAAAACTGCTTACCCGCTATTAAAGCGTTAACTGACAGAGGAATTAAAGTCTCGCTAGGTATATTAGCAATTACATGAAAATAGCTTGCGCTGTTTATTGGTAATCACTGTTAGTCTTAATATATCACTTGTATTTTGCTTCTGTGTTCTATGCATCTGGGTACCTGACTTAATTTTGGAACTGCTTGCAATTAACTAAATAGTTAAGAAGTGCTTTTCCTCAAAATGCAAAATCAGATGTTACGCAATTCCTGATTGTGTGACCGGTAGCTTGCAAGCTTGAGCGGTTAGTCATCATTAGATTGTAAAGGGACTTTTGAATAGTGTTTGTGAAAACTATTGGTAAATTTCTGTCAATTTTTATTATGCTAGGTCATTCTGTTGCTAATCTCGTCGAATCAGAAGCAGCCGTGAATGAGGGCGCAAGTTTAATAACTCATTTATTTAATGCAATGCATCCGTTCCATCACAGGTTGGTTAATGTGGGGTGCCAACTGTAAAGTACGTGGTAGAGTAAAATTTTGCAGAGTTTAGGACATATCGTGCAGAAACGATAACATTTTCCCTTTTCAACGACAAATCATACAGCAGCAATAACAATTGCCGTATTCCTTTCCAAAGACAAATCATACGGCAACGAAACAATTTTTTCCTTTCCAAAGACAAATCATACAGCAGTGAAAGCACTGTGACGTGCGGTCTGTAAAATAGTGCTTCGTGCAAAATATGTTCGAAAATTTTCATGGTAATTTAGAAGCGGAAAGATTTCGTTAACAGCAAAACAATGCCTAGGCCTATCTATTAGTAGCTAGCACATGTTACTATAAACGGAATCTCGCCGCTTCCGAATTACCTCGAAAGTTTCCGAACGTATTGTACACGAAGCACTATTTTGCGAGTAGTAGGCTGGGAGACAAAAAAGTGGGATCTCTGGCAGTCAGCAAAGACCAAAGCCGACTTCCTTGGAGAGGAACAGCAGGAGAAATTAGGAGAGGAGAAAGAAGAGCCAGCGACAGAACGAAGGAGAGAGAATACGCAGATTTAGGGTTAGATCTAGTAGAGAGGGAAGAGCAAGTCGCCTGGCATGCCTTAGCCTTGGCTTTGACTATGACAGACAAGGCATGTCGGAAGCAGAGTTGTAAGCTTGACAATCTTCATGCCTTCTATGCGTGGCAGCAAAAGCCTTACGTATTTCGCTAACCGCTTCTTCCACTTTAGCAGGTCACCAGGCTTGAGGTTGGCCTTTGACGTGGCCTAAAGGAATGAAAAATTTGACTGCTTTCGGTGTCAGAGAAGTAAAGAGAGCAGCAGCAGAAGAAAGAGAAAGAGGCGAGTATTCCTCTGTTGAAGGACAGTGAGGGTAAAAGTAGAAAGCAAAATTATTCCAACGAGCTTGCTGAAAGTTAAAGAAAGGGGGACGTTCGTTGGGGCGAAAGACTGGAGAAAGAGGGACAGTTAGTAGAATTGGTAGATGATTAGAACCCAAGCTCTAAAGCTCTTCCCAGGATCAATAGAGGAGGGAGCAAAGGAGATGTCAGGAGAGGGGAAGTGGAGAATAGAATAGGTATGTCGGGGTCATTGAGAGAAAGGAGTTCATAGGAGACGACTCTCCATGGCACCGCCACTAGCATGCGGGTCATCAGGAGAAAGAATGCCAGACTGGGGATGAGTGCAATTAAATCGAAGAGCAGAGGGTCCAGGGGTTCGGAAAGAGGAAGATGAGTTAAGGTCTACAGGATGAGACGAGATAAAGTGTAATAGTTCAGTGCTCCTGGCTTGGAGACCTCCAGCATTCCATTGAAGAACCCTGAGGGAGTCAGAAGAGGAAGCAGGAAGTGTAAAAAAACAGCCAGGAACATGAGGGGTGGGGAGGGTGCACAGGGAGAAGATACGAAGTGGACAGATGGAGGATAAGAGGTTTGAAGGCAAGGGGGACGGCAGTGCTTCATTTGCAGAGGGGAGCCAGATGGGTCAGGTTGAACAGTGGAGGTGTACCAGCTGGAAGAGTCCAAAGAGGAAGACACAGTTTTGGTTGGTGTGGGACCTCCAGAAGAAGCAGGCATGCAGCAGGAAGGACAGCTCCAGGAGTGAGAGCTGCCTAGAGTTTTGAATCTAGAAAAGGAGAGTGGTGAGCACCTTAAATGTGCCTATTTGGAGCAGGTACAGCATTGCATTGACCTGCTCCTCCAGGTTACATTTCCAGCGTACACTGAACAGGAAAAGCTGGGGCCAGGGTTAGGATAAACGTTATCTCAAGAGAAGGAGAACAGAGTGAACAGTCGACCAGTTTTAAAGAGGTTGCGTGCTGCCCGTCTGGTCGTTCAGAAGGCAGCACGGCGAAAAAATGGTTTGTGTGAGGGGAGTGGCTGGGTAACTGCGACCCTCGGGGAGGCCAACAGCCATTTTGGCCCAATCCAAACTAGGTCAGGGACCGCACCACCATGTTGAGGTGGCTATTGAGTGGTGCAGATTTGTTTGATTTTCGTGTGTTTCATTGGGTATAGTTGTTGAAGGTGTGGAACTCTTTATTGGTGAAGTAAATTAGTGCTGAATCTTTAAAGATACCATTTATCTACAAATCTTACCCAATTCCAACGATTTTCAATGATATGACTCTGAAGTGTTTTTAGAGATCCTGGTCTTGTTGGCTTGTTAACAAGCAAAAAAATTATCAAAAATAAACAAATTTATTATGGAATTATTTCCGATGGAATACACACACATCCAGCAGCGTTACGTATCGCATACAGAACTAATCCAAAAGGTTAGTAGAATGTGCATGTCAGTGATAATTACTGTTACAAATTGACTGCTTATTCAAGTGGTGGTAAGAACTTATTCGCAGCACAGGAATTATGTCTTGACTTTAAAGAAAGATTTTCATATATTTCGTGTTGTCAGTCGACTGGTGTTGTAATGACATTGTACTTTGATGCGATGACGCAGAAATTTCCTCGCTTGCTTTACAATGTACGTATGCAGAATAATTCTTAGGTCTGGAAAGACGAAAAATTAATGCTTTTGAGGTTCAAAATCTGTCTCCAGCTTGACACCGAAAGAAAGTGTGTAGGATTTTGTGTTATATATTGTTTGTCTCAACTTTCAACGTCGTTATTCTTGATATTGTCGTGAGCATGGGAAGTATCGCGTAATAGGTTGTGGCTCTTCTTGTAACACCACTATCCCTAAGTTTATTACCATTATTTCAACAGAAAACTTTAGTACTCGCTTGTGACTTGTTTTAGTTTAGTAACTGCTCTTTTGCGGAAGGAAATTTGTGGTGCACGTATAATTTAGCCTTTGTCAATTGCTTTACTTTCGTATTGGTTTCAATGCATTGTTTTGCAGGAATTATTCTTGTTACTGACGCTATGTCTGCGATGGGACTTCAACCCGGTACCTATAAGCTTGGACAACAACTTGTCAGAATAAGCGGGTTTTCAGCACGATTGGTGGACAGCAATATTTTAGCTGGAAGGTAAGATTTTTCATTGTGATGAACTAATGTGTAAGAAAGAAACAATCTTTACTTTCTGTTATAATTGTTTATTAAAGAATGTCAGTAGAGGCTTTAGAAATGGCAAGTTTTCTAATTGGTTATAAAATTGATGGGATGATGACGCTGTGGTGGCAGTATTGTCAACTACGTATGGTGTCTAAACACTACTTGTGGACTACACTAAAATACGGAAATTCTTACAGAAATACGGAAAACATCGATTAAAGTACGGAAATGCTTAGTTAAACTAACTCCAGTGGCTAATTTTGCCTAATAAGATTGTTGTGCTTTTAGTTTTTATTAACTTTCGTAAGTTTCCGTATTTCTGCAATTTCTTTACTTCTTATTTAGTACCGATAGTTTTTCGTATTTCTGCAAGTCAGTAATTTCTTTTTTAAGATGAATTTTCGTGTTTTGGTGATTCAGTACTTCCATAATTCAATACAGATTTCCGTGTTTTAGTGTTGTCTCCACTTGTTCTGCTTGCATTTACAAAGGCTTTACAATCACTGCAGAAAAAAAAAGCAACCAAACTACTTTTTCAGCGTAGCCACCATGACTCATTGCGTCAAGCACTTCCGCAAGGCAACATTTTGCAGCATCGAAGAGGCGCTGGACGCTGCCACCCTCCATCCTGCGTTATGTCTTGGCATCGAAGGGCGAAAAGGAACGCTCGAGTACGGCACCGATGCCGACTTTATAATTTTAGATGATGACCTTAACATCTATGCCACGTTTATTGGCGGCAAGATTGTGTATGAATCACCTGAATTAAAGACGAGAGAAATTGGACTCTGCGACGCTACAGCGAAACATTGAAATATTTTTTATGCCTTTTTTCGCTCGTTATTTAGCGTGATCTGTCTGGTTTTTTAAGTAACTTTTGGAATTGCTTTTACTTTTGCTTGAAGTTTAATTGTTGTCTGAATAACAAAAAAAGTTATGTTAAATCAAACCTGCGTTAAATTTTTTCCAGCGTGGAAAACTGACATTACATAATATTGTTCGTACAATATAGATAAAAAAAATTGGAAAAATTATTCGTTGTTTTATTTCGTATTTTTGTTTTTGTTGCAAATAGTACCAGCTTTGTTTTTTCCGGCTGTGGTGCCAGCACTGGACAATACTTTATGGTCATATATTTTGTATTGTCTGTACAACATTAAGTCATTGCTACTTTATGCAAGCAAAAACTATAATTGATTGTTTAAATCTCGAATACTGCATGTTTTTTGTGTTTTATCAATGCCGCTGTAGCGTAAATCATGCTTTCTTACCTGCAAAGTGCATATAAACCACCGTAAAAAGATTATTTGGTGCACTTCATTTAGCAACATCAAGATAATTGTTTCAATGCCTTCGCCATTTGATGATGGCAAAACTATGCTATTTGTCAATTTACCGTTCGCTGTTATTCTGTTGCAGTGTAAAGGTATTGTACTTCGAATGTTAGCTCCTTTTTTAGTTTAGGTACTTTACAAAATTTGTTTTTTTGTTGATTTAAAGTTGCCTAGACTTTTTTGTGCAATTTTTGATTTTTTGAAGCTTTTAATCCAAAGTTTATATATGAGAAACATAAAATCCAATTATTTGTGTTTCTAATTCAATGTTGCATTATTTGTTGTTTTAACTTGTAGCTAGTTATATTGTTTTTCACATTGCTAATAGTTTTTGGTTATTTTACAATATATGTTTTACCGTGGTGCTAAGTGAATAGATTTTTATGGTCAAGTCATGCTCTGATGCTAATGAAGAAAAAATAAGCCAGGTGATAAAGCCCAATATATTTGCCCAAAAACAAAAGTTAGTTTAGAATAAAACCCATTACTAGAAAAAAGATGATTTTGAATTTAAAGAATGCGATAATAAAATTAAGTTACCTATCTGCCGAAAAAAGATTATTTTGTAGAGTTTTTGTAGTATGGCAAACAAAATTTAAAGGATAACAATAAGAAGTTTTATCAAATACTGCGTCTTTGAAATTCAGCCTAATTTGTTAGTAAAAGTTTTTGCCGTTTCCATTTAGATTTTTATTGCCAAATCTTAACTTTTGCATTAGGTCTTTTTTCGGTGTTGATGTAAACCTACGTAATGAATGGTAATTGCGTTGGTTATTTTACAAATTTGAATAAGGTTTTTGTAATCAAATGCTCCAGGCTGCGGGAAAAATATACTTGCAAGTGTAAGTCTAAAGAAAGGGTGCACAGTTGTTGCCCTTAGATTTAGATTGTATATAGGCCTACCGGTATTGCAAACAATTTGAATAACGGTGTTTTGGCTTTCCGGTGCACCGCAATGCGTATACATGTAAATACAATACTAACCTGTACAGTAATATGGAAATAACAATGCTGACATGCAATGCCAGTATTGGTATTTCCAATGTGATGTTGTAACCTAATTTTTATAGGCCAGCGTTATTTTTCTGCTGTGAATGATGATAGGCCGTAACGCTTTTATTGTACTTCATAATCATAGGCTGCGTTTACCCGTTTAATGACATTATCAAATCTACTCAGTTGGACTTTACGAAGAACTCGTTTTGAAGTATGTTAGTTTCGACTAATGGACCATACACAAACTAATAATGCAGGCATTTAAAAAACTGGTAATCAATCAAATAGATTTTTACCACTACTAGCAACAAAATTTTTTTATATGCGTAGCAAAATTATTTTTTGACTTGTGTGTTCTCGGTGATTTTATTATTTAGTCTGCGCCAAAATTATATCAAATTCTAAACGTATTGAGATGTTAACTGACCCAAATATGCTGTTTTTAGTGAAGTAGTAAATATTTTAAATCAATTGCTGGGAGAACGTTTGTATGTTAATAAGATCATAGATCCCACTAGAACAAGATAACAGGTAAGACGGTTTGCGTCCTCGTCTGGCGCACCTAGCGATATTTCCGTCTAGCATAGCAGCAAACGATATATGTCAGCTGCAATTACAATACTGATAATCATTTGAATGCTGGAAATGAGTCCGTGGTAATTCACTTTCTCTCCTTTTTTTGATTATGAGGGCTTGGGCCTAATCGTTTGGCTGAAGACTATGATGTAGTCAGTCTTTCGCCAAGGCGTATTAAGAACCATAAAAAATTGTGTTAGTCTTGCCTATTGAGTGAATATAATAGGTTGACTCGGTAAAATGCCGCGAATTGATAGTTATAAAAGTTTTGTGCATTTATAAACAGCCTGTAACACACCTCAATCAACAGTTTTAACAAAAGTGCATGGAGGTAAACAATGTTATTACAGGTACAGATCCTGGAGCAATGTGGGCCTACCTGCTGCATCTGCGCTCTACGTACAGAGCCTGATAGACTAAGAGGCCTCAGTAACTTTATGTTAAATGTAGGATCCCATCATTGGTAACCTAATATTACATATAGGAACCGACCATTGGTAATATCATATTAAAGTAAATAGAAAGTTTTGCTCAAAAATGATCACCAACATCATGCGGTACCATACAGCAATCTATTACATCATGTCAATAACTCGCGGCCGGTTTCGACCTTGTTGGGTCTCATTAGGCCGGTGTGAAAACACTCAGTAATAAAAATGCTGAAAAAGAACAAATTTGCCACTGGGTGCAAAAAAAAAGATGCAATATGATACAGCAATACCTATATCATATGGGTCTCACTTAAGGACACACACACATGATATGGACAAGTCACATCAGTAAGCTCTTATAGGGATGTAAGATCATTGTTAAGACTTTATTATTTTACAAAAAGCAACTTCTGTGTTTTTTAATCTGAGATTACATACTGGTATTAGTTCCGACCATTGGTGATCTCACATTACATACCGGGTTCCACCATTGGCAACTCAAGATTAAATATTGGGTCCCACCATTGGTAACCTCACATTACATATAGGGTCCCACCATTGGTAATCTCACATTACATATAAGGTCCGACCATTGGTAATCTCACATTACATATAGGGTCCTACCATTAGTAGCTTCACATTACACAAAGCATCCGACCATTGGTAACCTCATATTACGTATAGGATTCAGACCATTGGTAACCTCGCATTATATATATAGTAAGGTATTCTAAATTGTATGAATTCACGATGCACCAATCCCTCCTATAAAATCAAACGACGCACTCCATAAGTTGACCTCAAGAAAAAATTTGTAGAAAGATCATTAAGTCATAAATGGGACGAAAAAGCCCTCTACATAATTGGTCATGAAGACAAGAGGCTCTCAACGCAAGTTGATTTCTAGAAAAAAGATTGAGGATGTAAACATGCGAGGCCCTGATTTCTGCAAACGACGAACCAGTGGGTCTTCACACCCCAGTTAGGAACCACTGGCATTACCTATCAACGTAAAACAGCAGTAAGGAGAAACAGTTACGAAAATCCGAGATGTAGCCATAAATTTTAATGTTGGTGTGGCTGAATGATACTGTACACCTCATCAACACAATAAGCCGCAATAAAAACTAACAGCAGATGATATACAAACCGATCATTTGCTCCACCAAATCCTGGGAATGAACCTTAGCATTTGGGAGTCACGTTCAAAGCGGGAACACAGGTTTAGCCACCGAACACGCTGATTTTGAAAATTAAACGCTTGAGATCTTTGTTTATCATTTTTTATAGAACTAAAATCAATTGCACTTTCAAGTCCTATGACAGAATTCGAAATCTTCTGTCATTGCTTGGTGTTTTCACCAGCTGATCTAATGACTAATCACTGATTTTGTTCAATAAATGAACAGAATTTTAAATTGAAGGTTAATTTACGCAGAAATTGATTCGAAAGATCTTTTGCATTTTATTCACATTGCTTTAAGTTAAACCAACGACTTGCAAAGTGTGTAAATATAAGTAATTATGTTAAGGTTAAGAGTTACGCGACTATAAGGCTCTACATAGGTGAAAACTCTGTACGGTACATTAGATTGGATTTGGCCCAATTATCATCGTTTTCCAAGACATCAGTAGTTCGAATCAATTTTCTTTTTCGTTTGGGCAAGATTTTTCTTTTTGGAGAAGCTTGTCAGATTAAGAGGTTCTCAGTAAACCCCCGCTATTTGTTCAACATCAGTCGCATGAAAAAAGATGTTTTTCAACCAAAAGAGTCATCTCGAACTCAAGATTTTGTGGACTCGAAGCTGTATAGACTTACCTTCTTGAATGAATATAAAACTTTCCAATTTATGTTAAAAGCTCCTCTACTATTCAATAAACAGCACTTGAATAACTGAACAGTGAAATAGTTTTTGCATGGTGATGCACGAACTCTTCGATACTGTGCAGCATTGCAGTTACGCGTATGCTAATTATGCTGCTCCGATAAGTGCATGGCAGTGGAATTCAAACTGGTTAAGCCCAAACACACTAAAATGCAAATTTTTAAAATTAAAAATTTATGAATAGTTGTTGATCTCCGCACCAAATCTAACTGACTTGAGGCTTGAACTAATTGCTCTCTAGTCTCCATGAAAATTCAACAAATTATGACTTAATTATTTATAGTTTTGAGATTGTTTTTGCCATATTGTAAAAGTAATTTAAAATGTGATTAGAATTTTATGCAAAATTTCTAGAAATTTTGTGCCGTAACGACTAAGATATTCCACAAAGATAATTTAGTGTTTGCTCGACCACGACCAGACTTCTTAGTAGTCATGTACAAGTTTAGCATGGTGACGTCATAACAGTCATTATTTTCATTCATGTAATTCAGTGCTCTTCAACATTTTTGTCATCGCGGAATCCCTGATGTACTTTCGCGTTCGTCACGGAACCCCCACCAACAAAAATTTTTGAATCATAAATTGCTTGCAAGAAAATCATTTATTTCGGTACTACACTTCAAAAAATAAATAAATATTTTAACCAGGGTTTTAAAAAAAGGTCTTTACCTTCCAAATAAACAGGATTAAGTCACAATCTGCAATTTGCTATTACATGATTCCATTACAGAAAAATTTGCTCAAAAATGATAACCAAAGATCACACGGTACTATACAGCAATCTATTACATCATGTCAGTAATCCGTTACCGGTTTCCACCTTCTTGGGTCTCATCAGGCGGGTGTAAAAAACACATATTTATAAACATGCTGAAAAAACGCAAGTTTTTCGTTTCTTCAGCATGTTTATTATTGAGTGCTTTTTACACCCACCTGATGAGACCCAGCAAGGTAGAAACCGGTTGCGGGTTACTGACATAATGTAAAACATTGCTGTATAGTACCGTATGATGCTGGTGATCATTTTCGAGCAAATTTTTCTTTTCGCCTTGATGCTGGAGGCAGGTACCTCTGAGATGGCCTTGAAAATTGCTAGTTAGCAACTAGCAACTCCCGTATTTTATAAGATTCCATTACTAACTATTTATATACACGGAACACCACTACATGTAAGAAATCAATATACTGAAATAAGAAATTATTAGAGCAGCATACCAGTAATAAACGAAGAGCATTCGCGGTCCCCTTAAGGAGCCCTTAAAACTCACATAACACAACTACATGTTTTGCGGAACGCCTGTTGCAGAGCACTGATGTAGTTGCATGGTCATCAAATTGATTGTTCTCATAAGTGCTTGTCCCCATCTCTAATGTCAACGATGCCTTTGTTTCAATTGTATTACGTCAAGTTATCTGACGCTTGTAGTACCGTTTTATAGCTTTGAATTCACTTTAATCATTTTGACTGCTTTTCCTCACAAGCATGGTTCTTTTGTGTTATCTGTCGACATCTATTCTTTCTCGATAGCATGGACCTTTGGCATTATCCATCAAAATATTCAAAAAGATTCATCGAAAAATGAAGTTTGCACAAATTTTAATGCGTAGCCAACTCCAAGCAAAACACTTGGTGATTACCCAAGAAAAAGACGAGGGGTACAGATGGTCCTTTCTTATCTTTTGCAACAAAATTTAAGAGTCTAGCTACATATGATCTAAATCATGGTTCTTCAAAGGGTCGATTTTGACCACTGCGGAGCGATTTCAACAATTTTTAGAATTGGGGGGCGATTTACAATAAGGGATATTGTTATAAATTGATTTTTAATAATTATACAAATTTAAGCTTAAGTAAAACGGATATGTTAAAAACTTTTTCGCTGACTTCAACATTCTTTTTCTGATTGGCCATCACTCTCTTCAAACAGTTTTGGCATTCTCCGCTTGCTCATGCACACACATGCAATGATGCAAGTGCTAAAAGCCTGCTCCAGATTAAAGGAGATATCTAGAGCAGAGCAGGGCATTATTGTTTGTTTATTTTATTGAAGTGTTTACACCACAGTATCGCAGGACGCAAAAAGTAAGTAGAGGTGCAAACGCCGAAATCACGAACGCAAATACTTACAAAATGAGTAAGATTCAAGCCAAAAAAGCATTCTGACCGATTAACGAGTGGAATGATAGTTGATTCCAAATTTGTTTGTAGATTTTAACTAAAGAGTGCAGACTGTTTGTGTAGTACAAGAAAGGACAGAATCTGAAACTGTACCAGAAAATAATCATAGATTCTGAAAATTTAGAATTGTCACTATATTGTTATATCTGCTTTAGGCTACTTTCAGGTTTATTTTTAAATTTCATATTTTATTGTATAAAGTAATGGCTTTCAATGCCAAAAAAAAGTGCAATGCATATCTTATGGATTATAACAAGTTTGGCTGTGTGCGATGCCCATCTGATATTCAGCTTCCAATGTGTCTATTGTGCAAGAAAATTCTTACAAATGAGGCAATGAAGCCGTCAAGGTTGATAGACCACCTAACCAGGCTTCATCCTGATAAAGCAGACAAACCTATTGCGTTTTTTTTCAAGCTTTAAAAGAGCGTCAAACTCAAAGTTCTGTAAGCAACGTCTTCGCTAAAACCACTTGCCAAAATCTCAAAAAATTAATAGCCTCATACAAGGTTTCTTTCTTGATTGCGAAAAGGGGTTTACCGTTCAATGTTGGAGAAAATTTTGTAGTACCTGCCATGAAAGAAATTATTTCCACTCTAATGGAAAGAGACCCCGCACCTGTACTACGAACTGTTCCACTGAGTGACATTGCAATAAAAAGACGAATCTACGAAATGGGTTCAAATATTGAAGATAAACTCTGCGAAATTTTACAGAACACCTCTTTCAGCTTGCAATTGGATGAAACCACCACCTCAGACAACAACGCTTTTTTAATGATTTACGTCCGTTACATAACTGATGAAAATATTATGGAGGAGCTTTTATTTGCAAGTGTTTAGAAACGGACATTTGTTTTGTTTTGTTTGCCATATTTATCCTCCATTCACGAGAAAGCGAATTGTATCGCTAGACTTTGGACGGGAAGCCCGCACTCGCTTGGGAGTTGCCTTTTTTCGAGGTTTATGAGCCACCTGTCTTCCACATAAAGGTGGGGCGTCCCGTTAAGTGCCTGACATTAAAGTTCAAACAATATTTCAGTCTTTGTCTGACTACTTGCAAAACAAATCTGCCCCCTTTACAAACCTAATAGCATGCGCTACTGATGGCGCTCCAGCCACGGTAGGCAGGTATCGAGAGTTTTCTTCTATACTAAAAAAACAAACTGTTTACTG
The DNA here is from genome assembly GCA_963675345.1 of Trididemnum clinides. Taxonomy (NCBI): domain Eukaryota; kingdom Metazoa; phylum Chordata; class Ascidiacea; order Aplousobranchia; family Didemnidae; genus Trididemnum; species Trididemnum clinides. The sequence continues at coordinate 17,613,324 of OY776303.1, forward strand.
TGCACTGCGTGCTTCACGGTCAGCATTTGGTAGCAAAGCGTCTTTGTCCAACTTTACAAAAAAAAACCTTTGGGTGATGCTGTCAAAGCAATTAACAAGATAAAAGTTAACGCCAAAAACGACCGATTGTTTCGACAGCTCTGAGCGAGGCAAACAATGAATTAAGAGTTCGAGTGTCTCCTTCTTCATTTAGAACTTCGTTGGTTATCAAATGGCAAATATTTGGCAAGATGATTGAAACTTCAAAACAGTGTAGTGGAGATTCTGATCTTGCCAAAAATGTAATTGCCTGCCATCAAGATATTGGTTATCTAGCAGATTTTTGAAAAAATTAATATAGCAACAAACAAACTGCAAGGTAAAGATATTACTTTGGTTCTAAGCAAAACTATAATATGTGGCCTAATCAGCAAGCTGGAGCTCTACTAGCAAACTTTGAGCAGAAGAGATTTTCATCACTTTCCTCGGCTGTCAAAAGTGTCACATAGTGTCACTGACAATCATTAGCTCATTTACGTTGAACACCTTAAAGCTGTGAAGGAAGACATGAACATTCGCTTTAAAAATCTCCTTGACCTAAAAGTTTTTCCATGGCTGGTGGAACTATTCGCCAGTAACATCAATGAATGTGATTCTACCATGCAGGAAATGTTGATGGACCTGAAAAGTAACGAAGAAACGCGAGCAATTTTTAGGGCACATGGATGAGCAGGTTTCTGGATCAAGTGTAATAACTGATTTCCGGAACTGTGGGTGAAAGTAAAGTTGTTTATATTGGCCTTTCCAACTACAGATATTGCTGAACAATGCTTTAGTGAAGTGCTGTACATGTGAAATAAATATTGCAACAGACTCCACATGAATATGACTGGGGGAACTCAATTCAACTTAAGCAGTCTAGCTTGAACCCAACTTTCGCTAATCTTGCAGAGCAACACGAACCACAAGGGTCACATTAATTTTAACGTACTGTTGTATTGTAATAAATTGCCTTTGCAAAATTTCCTTGTGTGTAGCGTCTTTTTGCAAAAAAGATTTTTGCATATATTTGGGGTCAAAAACTTTCAAACAAAAGTAATCGCCTTTTTATGGGAAAGGGGCGATTCGGATCCACACTTTTTGAAAGGGGGCGATTTCGTGAAAAAGGTTGAAGACCACTGGTATAGAGAGAAAAAGGTGAACTCCCACTGTTTAACTCTTTCGCGCCCGCGTGAAAAGCCAAAAAAAAAAATGTCCGTAAGGTGGCAGCGCGAAAAACTGTCATAATCAATCATAATTAATCATGATTAATTACCTCAAGTTTGTTTGTAAATCATTACTCAGCTGTCTACTTCCACATTAAGTGTGATATATCGTTGAAATCTACATTTCTTGAGGATTTCAAATAAAAAAAAAAAAATTTTTTTGAATATGCAAATTTTATGCAAATGAACCCTCCCCAACTGGGGGGGTTGTCTTCAAAATTAAAGAGGTACCCTCACCTCAAAGATCACTACAGATTTAATTTTCAACCATTTTTTTTAGAAATGGTCGCAAGATGATGCTATGGAAATAAGCTTTCAAGGTACATCAATCATAACTTACCTAAGAGCCTAGGTTTTCTACAATTTGCAATTTTCTAAGGCAAATGACCTTTTTTAAGACCGGTACCGACCGGTACCAAATTTTGGTAGTTAAATTTAGTACCTAAAATATGATCAGTTATTATCTGCTGGAGGTTAGCCTAAACCACGTAACATTATGTATTTTTGAACAGGGAATTTCTTCAAGATTCAGAAAATATCAAGTTTAAATAGAATATGCTGTCACTGGCAATGAAACAGCAGCTTGTTTACACCCTTCCCATTTGTTGAGAAACAAGGGGGATACAGCAAACTTTGACTTAGAGAAGCCAAATTTCTGCTAGCTTTTAAACTTGTATTTCGCTTTTTGTCTCCTTGGAAATTTGATACAAAATGACGACTTTATTGGTGAAACATTTGCAATTTATTTTATTATTTTATAGAGTGTAGTTTTTCTACAAATTATAATTTAGTGAAGATAAGTCAAAACATTTTGGGGGTTTTGAACTGACATGATGTACAGTACTCATTTTTGATCAGTAAATATCATATACCACTTAGTCTTAGACTTAGTCTAAACTATTTAAAGTTATATATTGCTGGAAAGCAAATTTCCTAAGCTTTCAAATGAGACCAATATTTAGCAACATATGATATTTTTTACGCACTAAATTTACTTTTATCTACATACCATTCAAATTTGTTTGGGGGGGTTTTAAGACCCCTAAAAAATTTGGAAATTTAAAAACGTAAAATTTATTATTATCGCTTGAAATTTTGTCAAATGATGCTCCAAAAGAGTAGTTTTCAGACTGTGTTAATGATAAAGGGTTTGGTTATGTGGTAAAGATGTAATCTCAATTTGATTTTAGTGTAGTTGGCACGTGCTGAGAATTTGGCCGATTTTGTCGTCTGCAACTGGGATCTTTGTTATTTTAACCCTGTTTGGGTATAAAAATCCAAGAATTAGGGCACAAATTATACATCATCCGATGCGTGAGGAAATAAGCGTGATCTTTTGAAAATTTTATGAAAATCGGATGAAAAATAAAGTCACAAATCGATTTTTTATTAAACTAATTTTGTAACTCAATTTAAAAAAATTTGAGGTAAACACTGAAAACACGAGATCATCAATCGATGATCGCGGGAGCGAAAGAGTAACAGCTGCAAAAGTGGTGGAAAACGGGTAGCCTATTTTGGCTGTGAGAGGAGATCGCCATCGCTGTGCAGCCCAAGTTTCGCGACTGCATGAGAGAGCAAAAAAAAGGTCATTGTCCGCTAATTGCTGTTGTGATGGATATTTTGCTTGGCGGTTCAGATATTTTGTTAATGTATGTTTGTTTGACCATGTTTGATATAAATTGTGGAAACTTTTAGATTTTGTTGGGGAAAAGTACTAGCAAGAATCTGGCAACACTGTTAAAAGGCAAATCAGGTTCACACCGTATACATGATAACCAAAGTTAAGGTAAGGGACAGCCAACGCTATGACAGGGTGATATTTTTGCAATCTTGGCTGATTGTAAGTGTTACTAAGTGCATCAGTAGTTAACGACGTAGTAGGCTTAAAAGAACTGTGAGAGAATGCGCAATCTTGTCCAACAATCCTGCAAATTTTCTTAATTTGTGTAAGTTCATCTGTTCATGCTCTTATCTGCTTATATCTTTGTTAAAAAGTACTTGATTTAGAGTTGAAAAATTAAGCTTGGACTGTATGCAGGGAAATTCTCATCACCATTCTCCATTATAAATTGATGGTACTAAACAGGCATGTTGGCTTAGTAGCCTGTACTATGCCAGTTAAGTGTACGCCTAACTGATCATCAATTCAATGTTAATCCCAAATTCAAATATTTCACCAGTTAGTTTATAGGCTGTACCTTTGTGGGAAATGATTTAACTGTTTAAATTTATTTAAGATCAGGGTTTTGTCTGTGATATTTTAAAGTTTAAACAAGATGTATTCAGCTGTTCAGGTATTAGCTAAAAAGATAGGCAGTGGCTATTTTGCCGTCGACGACAATTTGCCCTTGAAATCTATTTTGCCATAATCATTCACGTGTGTTTATATAGCCAAATTTGCTATCATTACACCAGTGACACTGTGGTGTAGTGGATAGAGCGCTGGTCTTGAGATACCATGGTTGTGGGTTCGAATCTCAGCTGGCAGGGCTTTAAAAGAAGGCAGTGGCTATTTTGCCGTCGACGGCAATTTGCCCTTGGAATCTATTTTGCCGTGATCATTCACGTGTGTTTATATAGCCAAATTTGCTATAATAAGACTAGTGAGACTGTGGTGTAGTGGATAGAGCGCTGGTCTTGAGATACTATGGTTGTGGGTTCGAATCTCAGCTGGCCAGGGCTTCAAAAGAAAGGCAGTGTACACTGGAGGGGCAGGCCCGGTATGTAAATGTGCGGGGCAGTGTACACTGGAAGGGAGTGTACAGGGTAGGGGATAGAAACCTGGGGGTGCAAAATTTTTTTTTGGTTTTTAAAATTGACCAATCAGAGACGACCAAAAGTCACATGTTTAGTACGTCATTAAGATTGACCAATCACAAATAACTCACGGCAAAATAGTCTCTGAGGGTAAATTGCTGTCGACGGCAAAATAGCCACTGCCTTAAAAGAAAGGCAGTGTACACTGAAGGGGCAGGCCCAGTATGTAAATGTGCGGGGCAGTGTACACTGGAAGGGAGTCTACATGGTGGGGGATAGAGACCTGGGGGTGCAAAATTTTTTTAATTGGTTTTTAAAATTGACCAATCAGAAACGACCAAAAGTCATATGTTTAGTACGTCATTAAGATTGACCAATCACAAATAACTCACAGCAAAATAGTCTCTGAGGGTAAATTGCCGTCGGCGGCAAAATAGCCACTGCCAAAAAGATATGCCTGATATGATATATGACAGTACCGGTATGACACTGGTAGTAAAATTTTTTTAATTTGTCATAGAAATTGATTAATCAGATATGACCAAAAGCCACAGGTTTAATTTGTTGTTAAAATTGACCAACTGCAAATACCTGATGGTAAAATAGCTTCCAAGGTGTAAAATGTCTTTGACAGCAAAATAGCCACTGTTTTTCATCTATTGTCATTTTCCTGTGTTGTTAAATTGAGGTAAACTTGACATGTCACATATTAAGAATTGTTGTGTAGTTGCATCAATAGTCAAGCAAACATGTCACAAGAATTCTCTGTTTCACTTTGGTATTAGCAAATTATTCAAAGAGGATGTAAAAAATATTGCTGATAAAAGCTTCTGTTTTTCAAGAAGCAATATTGTCCCATGTTACGGCAATCATAGGTGCCAAGTTTTCAAAATTTTTGAGCGGGCAAAACTGTGACGTCATGCTTTATTGACTAGATGATTTGCAACACCAATGCAACAAATGAGCAGTTACTAATTTAGATCAGGAGAGATGAAAAACTGTGCAATTTTTGGAAATTACAAATAATCTCATTGTTGGATTTTAATTAGTTTTATATTAAATAGTGGGCCTGGGCAACAAAATAACAAAACTGTCTCCATTTATAATCCAAGTAGGTTTACTTAATCAATGTGGGACTGCCTCCCTCAGTGTAAATTTGTGGGGGTAGGACCCCTGCTCCCCTGTACTTGGCACCACTAATTCCAATAGAGGGATAAAAAAATATAGCCTTCGCAAATTTTTTTAATTTACATCTTTTTCTTTTACTTTTAGTGACACTAACTGTGATTTGTCATGCACCAAAAGCACTTCACGCAAGTGCTAAACATCTCATTCTCCCTCTGCCAATAATAGCAATAGCAAAGGTCGTTTGTTCCAGTCGATTGACAATGAGATAATTGGAAAACTATAAAGTAAACTGCTACCTTATCAAGTATAAGATATTAAAAAAAAGTACACCACATTTCAATGAAAATTTTTGTTGGAAATTCAACATTTTAAAGTCTGAGCTAAATAAACATTTGACAGTAAAACTACTTTTAGTTTGTGCTTTAAGTCTTATTGAATAATGGCCATTGGCTTAAGGAAGTAAATGATTTTCAAATTATGTATTTTTTATTATTATCAAATTGTTATCATTTCTGTTTATTTAAAATTGTAGCTTGCACTAATTGCAATAACATGTGTATAGATGATTAAAATATCTCAAAGTCTGTGCATCAAATTTTGCAATGTTAATTAAGTTTTTGGTAATCCTGTACTTTAGCGCAGTAAATTATTTAAGCTGAAAGGGCAGTGTACACTGTAGGGCCAGGCCCAGTATGTAAATGTATGGGGCAGTGTACACTGGAACCCACCCTGTACACTGCCCCGTACATTTACATACCAGGCCTGGCCCTACAGTGTACACTGCCCTTTCAGCTTAAATAATTTACCGCGCTAAAGTACAGGATTACCAAGTTTTTTATGTGATATTGTTATTATAGCACTGGGCAGTAAAGTCAGTGCTTTTGATCTTTGCTGCTTGATTTAGACTGCTACCTTAACAAATTGATATCAATAATAGAACATTATGCATTTTTGTCTTTACTATAGATGTATTTTTATTAGTTTGTATACAAAATATAGCCTATTACTAAGGCATAGAATTTCATGGACTAACCTTAACCAAAATTCTAATTCTACTGCCAATCTGCAAAATCATCAAATTGGCATCAACATATTTCTCCAACACATTCTGTGTTTGTTTTTTATTTTGCAGTAGTATACCTATAGTTTACAAAAATGGTGACTCACTAATTTAATTAATTAATTAATGACCAGAAAAAATAGAAAAATAGCTCCCAGTCCCCAGCAGCTCTTAAATGGGCAGGAGGTGCAAAGAATCTCCAGGTTTAAGCCTGAATGTCATGGGATGAGATTTGGCACATTAAATGTGGGAAGTCTTTGTGGAAGAAAAACAGAAGTGTGTGAAGAACTGCTGAGGAAAAGAAGAGTTGCTGTGTGCTGCATACAGGAAGTAAGATGGAAAGGCCAAGGAGCTTGATTTGTGGGTACTTCAGGACAATGGTGTAAACCGTGGTAGTCAGGAGATGATGCAAGATTTGGAGGGGTTGAATTTTGGTGAAAGAGAAAATATCTGGAAATGTGGAAGTTAGATGAAAAAAGGGTTCATGGCAAATGTGCAAAAATATAAAGAGTTGCCACTAGGTTGGCAATGCATTTGGTTTGCTTGAAATGTTGAGGAATAATGGAAGTAACAGTGGATTTGATCAAGAAGATGTGTGATAAAGTGGAGGCAATAAATGGATTTTGTTATTTGGGAGACAGACTAAATACTAGTGGTGGTTGTGAAGCTGCAGTTACAGCAAGAGTAAGAATCGGTTGGGTAAGGTTCAGGGAATGTGGAGAGTTATTGCTTGGAAATAGTTCTGCTCTGAAGATGAAAGGTAAAGTTTGTTGTTGAGTAAGATCAGCAATACTGTATGGAAGCGGGGCATGGTGTTTAAAAAGAGAATGAGAAAGCAATTTTAAGAAGAATGGAGAGAGCTATGGTGAGAGTCATGTGCGGTCAGAGAGTTCTTGGCAGAAAGACGACTGAAGAACAGATAGACATATTGGTGTTGAAAGTAAACTATATACAAGTTAGCAGCAGCAAATCGAATTGGATAGTATGAGCATACACTAAGTAGGGATGATGATATTGTTTTGAGGGTTGCCCTGTATCTTGAAGTAAGTGGCAAGAGAAAGTGAGGACAACTGAAGAAGACCTGGAAGAAGCAAGTGGAAGAGAAGATGGAGAACATTGCTTTGAAGGAGGATGCTCTGAATCGAGCAAAGTAGGGAGACAGAGTGCAAGCAATTGCAAAAGGATTGGGGTGAATCTGGCCATGTTTGGTAAGGTGACAATACTAGATAAAAACTAAATAACTATTACAACTAATGGAGTCTCCAGACCAGCGTTTCTCAACCTTTTTTCCCTTGCGGAACCCTCAAAATATATCCCATGTCTCACGGAACCCTTGCGCAAAAAAATAATAAATACCATTCTTTCTCATCTTATTTTCATTGTAGTTCACGTGGTGAATATTCCATTATTTTTGAATAATTAGGTTAAGGAAAAATTAATACTTCTTCGTCAATTTTTTTGGTAATGTTTGTTTATAATACTTTATCAGGGAGATTTCATTCTCACAACAATTTCATTCTCACAACAAGAGTATTAGCTTATCTCATTTTTCTCACGGAACCCTTAATGATCGTCTGCGGAACCCCGGTTGAGAAACGCTGCTCCAGACTATAATTTTGTAACCTTACTGTACATGTTTTTAGCTGTATAAAGCTTATTTGTTAAAATGTGAATGAGCTATAACATTTTCATCCTTTGATCGGTGCAAAATCATTGTAGGGTTTACTACAATACTAGAACGTTGTTGTATATAGACTACTTGTATATATACCATAAAAGTTAACAGTGTTGCTAGCATATAAAACTGGTAAATCTTTTTTGAATGATTTTTTTTTGATACAGTATAACATTTTAGGCCTATCAAAATGTTTAGAAATATTTTTGTAGCTCTGACAATGGTCACTGTTTGTTTGCAAGTATCATCACTTGGTAAGTTGTTAGCTGAATAGAAATACTGGCTAGCTATAGCTGTTTATCACTATTTTTAGATCATACAGTAGACTTCTTTGCATTGTAATTGCTTGGCAAGTGTTAAAATGTTCTAAATTTGTCAATTCTGGTGATGTAAATATGAGCTTTTTTTAAATAAGCTTTAAGAAACATAAGCAAACATCTCTATATTCTGCAGAACTCTAAAACCTATTTGTCACTACCAAACTCTGGTAGTGTTAAGTAGTTTGCCAATATTTAGTAGCTACATAAGAAATATTTTTTTAAATTGAAACAAATTCTTCTTTGTGTTGACAAATTTTGGATGTTTTTTCTTTTATTTAATTCATGGAGCAGTCTTAATACCTAAGATATAATGTTTAGTATCAAAAATTTTTTACTCATGCATGTGTAGTGTTGTTTTGTGTATAAGGTGTGGAGAAAGTTCCTGATCTTATATAAATTAAAAAATTAACAACTATTAAATGCTGAAATTAAACAAAAATCTACTCATAATGTCATCAACCCCCCCAAAAAAAACATATTTACCCCCTTAATTTTTGATGTGTCTGCCTTTTAATTCAATTATGCACTCGAATCTTCTCCTGAAACTCGTCACTGCAGTACAAAAAGTTTGTTGAGGAATTTTGGCCCATTCTCATTTAAGAAATTTCTTCAATGCTTCAGTATTGGTGTGTACTGTTGCACATGTCTCTTTTTCTAACATGGACCAGATACAAAAATCAAGAGGGTTCAAATCACCAGACTTGATTAGTGGTGATGGAGGCCATAATTCCTTCCTCCAGAACCTTGGGAAGTGATGCTCACACCAGGTATGGGTTTGTTTGCAGTGTGCGAAGGTGCACCATCTCTTTGAAATGTGAAGACCTCATTTCTGAAATGCTTCTTCATTTCAACAAGAGCAGTAGTCAAAATGCCCTCGATGTATGAGTTTGTTTTCACTTTTGCACCCTCTCTAACAAAGATGAGAGGGAATCTCCAACTTTAAAATATACTAAATACATTTATTAAATTTTTAAAAATCAATCGGGAACTTTTTCTGCACCCTTTTTAATGCCTAGGTGACCAAGCAGTGCATCAAGGGATCTAGTTACATCAGGGCAGTTAAGAAAAGATGTATAACTTGATTAAATAATATTGTATTAAAATATAAATTTACTTTTACTAATTTATATTGTTATTATGCACCTTTATGTGCAATCAATTAAAATATTCCAATCCTATTAACTAGAGTGGAAAAATAAAAAGCAATTGTATGTTTCTTGTTTTGAGAAATGATTTCCTAATAGCTAATTGCTAGGTCCATCTAAAATTACCAGGATGTAGTACTAATAATAGGATCAAGTGCATAAATTTCCCCATGTGGGGAAATTTATGCACTTGACAAGGATTAAAATTTTTCCCCTATACAACAATAGTGTTCTATTGTAATAGTGTAATATGGTGGTCTCAGGTCTCTATCCCCCACCCTGTACACTCCCTTCCAGTGTACACTGCCCCATACATTTACATACCGGGCCTGCCCCTTCAGTGTACACTGCCTTTCATTTAATGCGCTGCCTGCTGAGATTCGTTCACTATTACAATATTGGGGAAAATTTTGCACTTGTTGTTGTCTTGGGGAAAATTTTGCACTTGTTCCTAATAATAGTTACAACATACTAGTGAATTTTGCTGTAAATGATGAGTGTTGTAACTTAATTTTGTTTTTCACTGAAATTGATTTGTTTGAAATTTTTTATCACCGACTCTTGATTCACTTTTATAGAAGTCGTTTTCACCGTTTCTTTGAATTTGGTTGGGTCAGACATAGCTTGATGTTGCTCCATGAGTTGAGTGTACCATAACAAAATGTACATTTTTTATACTTTTGCATGAGCCAATGCTAAAACTGGCAGGAAATATTTATCGTAATCTCCTCTGCAAAAAAAGAAGTGCTTTAGCTGGATTTATTTAATTACATAACTAATTCAAGACTGGTAAAAATTGTTAGACATATCTAATCCATTTGTAGTGCGAAATGACTTTTTTTGTACCTGTTTTGTAAATACGAAATTAAACTATAAAACAAATGCGCTTTATTTTCTTTTGTGTGAACTTGACTGTTATTGCCAATTTCGTGTTTTAGGTATTTCTATTGTTGACATTTCAAATGCCACTGCAAAGAATCCAGCTAAAATCAACTGTACTGGTGCTTCTGATACTGAAACAGTTACATGGATATTTGAAGATCTATCATTAAAACGAAGAGATTTAGTATTTAGCAATGTTACTTTAAGCATATTTTCTTCTAAAGATGTTGGAAATTATTCGTGCTCTTATGCTAATACAACTGTCAGTGATCCAACAATTCACGCCATAAGTAATTTTACTTAATTATTTTTGTAGGATAGTGTTAAAATGTCAAAAAATTACCATAATTGATTTGAAATCAACTTAAAGTTTTATAATAGTTAAACAATATGCCAGTGTATGCAGTTAAGAGCCTGTAAGTTCAGTGCTTTTCTTGTTTTTGCATCGCATTGTTGTGCGGAAAAGCATTTTAAGGGAATTTTTCTGTTTCAAGTCAAATCATACAATAGATATGCACTGTGCCAGTAATAGGTACAGCTTGCAAAAGCAGGGTTGAACGCAAGTAGCTCTATGTATGGTACTGCGAAGCAAGACTTTTTTGTCACCACAAGACGCTATACTTTAGCATATGAAAATTGGAAGCTATGAATTCTGTAATGAATATAATGTGGTGTAGTATTTAATGACAAAATGGAACAAATAAATAATTATTGCAGTCATGTATAATATATAGCTTATAATCTGAACTTAAACATTAATTGGTATTTTATCCGTGGCTGCAAATATATGGAAAGTTAATGATGGCAATGAATTTTCAGACTTAAGCACACCTGTTATTCCCCACACTGGAGAATCAATTACTTTTATTCAAGGATATGTAAATCAAACTATAGATTGTTATTCTTATTCATATCCGGCTCCTGAGTTTAAGTGGACTATAACCTCTCCTGATAATGAGGTAAGTACTTGGTACTTGTTTTTTTAGATTATCAGTTTTAACTTATTGTAGCTACAACATCAATCTCTTGCTCTTGGTGGTTAGCTACGATTGGTTTTAAACTGTTTAGTGTGTAAAACATATGAAAGATATATGCTGTGGACCATTAATCAACATGGTCAATAGGATGTTGCTGATGCCCTCATGTGATCAAAAATCAAATTACTCTTGATATGTGGTGTGACCTGTTAGTTGAACTTCCAATATGAACTTTTAGGAAGATTAAACATTGTGTGAGTATTCTGCTCATTTTTCTATGGCAACCTGCTTATTATAGTCTTCTATCTTAACAGCTGGTCTTAGGAAGTTGTGTAATAGCTCAAACGACTCAGAAACATCAAGTTTCTATCTGACAAGCGGAGTAATTATGCGGTTGACATGCTTAGTTTTGAGTTATTTTTAAAAATAGTTAGTCAATGATCATTTGCATCGCTACATTTGGTTGAGATAGCAAAATACATCAAAACTTATACAGGGTCATCAATATTTATCGTTACAACATACACAGGTTATATTTACGAAAGTAAACAATATTTACAAGTAATACAAATGTAATGTTAAAGGAAAATTAATAGGAAAAAAGTACAAAAAGTATAATTCAATATGCCCACCCTTATGCGTCAATAACCAACTGAAGATGTTTAGGAAACGACTTACACGTGTCATGAATTACACTCTGGGCAATTCAGATTTTTACAAATTTCCCTTTCAGAGTTTCCTGCTTTAAACAGCTCAACAATTGCTGTACGTTTGTCAGAAAAACTAGTCATGACTGTATTTTAATTTGTAAAAGTTTAAGGGTTACATATATAGTTTCAAAATCTATGAAATAGGAAATGTATAAAAAATTCGATTTAATATAGATTGTAACGCTAAATATTGATGACCCTGTAGAATATGAGAAATGGGCTAGCACCTGTAAATTTTTGCAAAAAAGTTTTAACAAATATTGTTGCTATGTCCAGAAAGCTTATTGCCAACGTTTTTCCTTCTGTTGGGATGCTTGCCACAGTGATGCTCCAAAACTTAGAGCACATTTTTATAGGGTACTTCACCTTTAGAAGTTTTAAGAAAGTCCTGCAGTGAAAAGAATAAAGCCAAAATGCTGGTAAACATTTTATTAAAATGTTTTGCTTTTACACTAAAAGCATCATCAGTTACATAAATGGTCACCCAAGGCTCGGCTAAACAGATACTGCATTGATAGCTTACCGCTGTACAACAAAATTTAGTAAGGCTATCAGAATTATGACTTCACAAACTGATAAAACAAACAACTGCCATTAATATAATTAGCAAGGCAAGGCTAACCTAAGAAACACACTGCAGATATACTTTTTATAACTATTATGTATTAAACAAATATATTGGTTGTGATGCTCCATCATCGTTGATTTGCGGTTGAATTTTTGAATAAGTAAGGTTTCTTTGATGCGTAGCTTTCTGTGGTACCAGCATTTTGCTTTATTCTTTTTACTAAGGATTGCAAATAAATTCCATTTTTATGCTCCTGTGGTGACTTAACTACTCTTTCAGCAGTATCATTTACAACTGCCATGGTTTTCATATTGCTTTCTGCATCACAGTATGCTTTATTGCATTTTCATTCACAAATTGGCTCATAAAGAAAATTAGTATTTATTTTTAGCTGTTCCAGAAAATACAGTGCAGGCTACCCAACAAAATTAGTAAACTTAGCATTTGGTAGTACTTTAGGTAAAATTGACTTACCTTATTCTGTGCCTTGTCAATTTTTAAAGGTTTTGGTGGAGAGCTGGCATGCCATTTAGCTTTTCCAGAATACCTTGCTTGTTTTCAGAAACATTTTTGCAGAAGAGCGATAATTCAAGTTCTTCTGTTAAGTATCAGATGTCACTTTCAAATGCTTTTAAGGCGGAATTTTTCACAATGATATTTTGATGATGATTTGTGTTGTTTCAAAATTTTAAGTCATTGCAGGGTTCACCTATAGAGCTGCTTGCAGAATACCAAAATCCCAAATAAGTAAAAACTACTAGCTGAGCAAATTGACATATTTTATCTCGTTGTTTCACTGTAAATATTGGGCCTTTTGGCAACTTTGCTGACTTGATCTAATTTTCCAAAACCAGTAATTTCAAAGTTATCAAAACTTTTGTCATCCACCTGGCATTATGTATGGCATCAAGTGAAGAATTTTGAAAGTTGAAGAGGTTTGCTTACTTGAATACAACTGCAGTTGTAGTTGCAAAAGTTGTGTTGAAGCATGTGCTGGCAAAAGTTAACAACCACTTCTTTATTGTTGTCATGAGATTCATCAAAGTGGCAAAAAGATGGATCATGACTTATCAAATGAAAAGAAGTTCTAAATTGAGAATAAATGAAAACGTTTGGGCTGAAGACATGGACACAGCAAGAGTTGTCTGCCTAAATTAGCTTGTATTGATATGCAACAGGAGTTATGCAACCTGTATTGACTGAATTGGTATCTAAGACCGTTGCTTTGATAATGTCAGCATAATTCCATTCTATAAATAAACCATGGTTCAAAGGAGCAACTTTGATTCCAAATTTTATTTCAGGTCTTTGCTGTAGTTCAGGTGCTCCAAGTAACTTTGTTCCAGCTTCTAGAAAAAATAGAATTAGGCTTCATCAGTACTAGAGATGTACCAATGCCAATGTTAAACATCGAAAAATTGATACATTGTCCTTTTTACCAATGTATTGTCATTGGTCCTATTTGCTGATGTATCAGCCGATATTTTGCAACTTTGATCTATTGCTGAAGCTGATCATTCGCCCTTGTTATTGGTTATAGCAGGGATGCAAAACTTTGGAATTTAGTAGAGCATAGAAATTGTTTCTTGCACACACCAGTAAACTTTGCCATCCATTATTCATATGTATAAGTTGCTGCAAATTCTATTTGCGCATATAAACTTTTTGGTCATGCAATGCATGCACACAACTGTATTTTGCACCCCAGGGCTATAGTTATGAAGGGGTCATTCTTTGTCAACTTGACCAGAAAAAAGAGAAAACTTTATCCATGGTGTCAGATTTTGATGAAATTTGTCAGCTTGGAGGTTAAAGTGCACTGAGCAAATTGATTCAATTTGAATAAAATTTGTCGAACACTTTTAGAATTATGGCCTTTCAAAAATTGGTGGTGTTTTTATCATGCAAGCATGAGTGCTTTTGAAATTATTTGCAATTATCTTTTTTTAACTATTTTGTACTAGTTTTTTAAAAAAGTTAAATTTGGTGAAGTGATAACTTGAAGGTAACTTGAAATATAATCACTCAACCATGACCAAACTTTAAAATGTCATTATTAGGGCCATTTTTTTGACCTAAAAAAATATATTTTTGACTTTATTTTAGCAAAATTTTGACTTTATTTTGACCTAACCGCTTTCACCTATTATTTATGTCTTGTTGCACTTTTTTGATTAAAAATGTTTTATAATCCGCAATTTACATAAGTTTTTAAAGAAGAAGATAGCCTACTTTAAACATTTTTTCAATCATTCAGTCTTGAAGCTAATGCAACAAAGCAACGCATGACGTCAAAACCTAAGATAATGAGCCATTTAGTGTGTAATACAAAAAATGAGTTGTTATCGCAACTGTACTGTACATTCACAGTCTGTCTATGATGTTTTTAACAAAAGCCACACAGTATAATTACCAGGACTTTTTATTGTAATTCAGCATCATATATTTTTTTACGTTCTTAACATCAAAATTTCTGTCTTTTCTCAGTAATTTACTGAGCATAGAAAACGACCTTTCAACAGCAGCAGAGGTTGGCTGGGCTTTTTGCAATAGTGCGTAGCTTGTTGGATCAATTGTCAAGTTGGTAGAGTTTATAACTGTTTCTAAATCAGAGTTGGATAGTCGTTTTTTAATGTAATTTTTTATTGCGCATGGATCATCTTCGAATTGCATATTCTTCAGCAGTCCGCTGAGTCCGTATGCTTCAGTTATCGTGCAGGCACTTCCTTCTAAGAACTCTACATTGGCTGCTAGAGTCCGGTATTGATTTATTTTAACCAAGTCCGGCACCAAATCTTCCACATTGATAGTGTCTTTTGCTCTGCTGACTAAGAGGCCTGCACTTGTCCAATTGTTGACAATGGTGCGAACAGCTGGAAGGTTTTCATTGTAATATAAGGCAGCTCTAAGCCAAGTTGCCCATCTTGTAATTACAGGGTCAGGAGGAGATGGCAGACCAGCATCATGAAAATCTTTCTTGCAATCTTTGTTTTTGATTGTTGCTGCCTTGATCGTTGCTATTATTACATCAATATTTTTAAAATGAGCACACACATGCATAGCACAGTTATGTAGTAAGTGCGCAACGCAGGTGACATGCATCAAAGAAGGGTATAATTCCTTTAATGTCTTTCCAGCCAAAGACATGTACCAAGCAGCATCAGTCAAGAACAATGAAAAATTCTCGCGTTTTATTTCAAGTTGTCGCAATATGTCATCCACAGTGTGCAGAATAATACTGCTATTAACATTGCTACCGCTGTCAAGTGGATGGCAATCAACGAGGAATGTCTGATTTGGGGCATCTAAGCTGCCCACAAGCACACTAATATACTTTTGTTTAGCAATCTCTGCTTCATCCACAATTAAAAAAGTTTTTTTGTCACAAAGTAATTCTTGAATTTGTTTTTCTTTTTGGGATGCTAATTTAGCAACACATGCCCGGGCTGCAGTCTCTGAAAGCAATACTTTTCCCATTGTAGCAAACAGAGACTTCAAAGAAGGATGGTTCAATTTATGAAGTGGGATATCTGCAGCTAAGAATGAAGAGACAACCTGTTCCTTGAAGTTTACTTGATCGAGTTGTAAAAAGGTTTGCTTACTTTGGGATTTGCTCTTCATCTCCAATTTTCTTTGGTGTTGCTTACTTTTTTGGTGGCTTTCCATAAAAAGCTTTTTGTCACATTTGCCCAACACGTCGCAAAGGTTGCATTGCAAGTCACAGGCAGGAGTTGCCAATAACTCATCCGGATATTCCTGGCAAATTTGCCTAACTTTCGCTGTAGAAGATTTGGCTTGTTTAAGCATTCTTTGCTTTGCAAGCTAGGACTTAACAAAACCACGTATAAAGAGCGCAAAGGTTTTATAGGAATAGATTAATTGTCTAACAATTATGTGTTTATGCATCAACAATGACGATTTGATGCATAATAAGTGCTATTTCCTTCTCAATTACCGCACGCATTTTTACCATTGCAACTATTTGAGAAGTTTAAAATCAAATCAAACTGCACATAAAATTTTAATAGCAGCTCAAAAATTCAAAAAAATCTAAATTTGTTGGTTTTTGTAAGGAAATTTTTGATGAAGACAATTTTGACAAGTTTTGACTTCATGGAAAATTTTAACTTTATTTTGACGTATAAAATCTACCAAAACAGACTCCTGAACACCTGAAACAAACGTTGGTACACGTTTGATCATGTAACAAGGTCCTGAAAAAATTTTGACTTTATAGACTTTAGCGAGCCCTAGTCATTATGAATAAGGCTATACTCAGATTTTTTGAGTAAGGACTTCATCTGAGTAATTACTTCATAATTCTTACTTAATAATTATAATTCTTACTTCATTTGAGTAAAGACTTCACCTGCTTTTTGCAAATCTGAAAAAAGAATGTGTGTATTTTGATGAATCAAAGTGTATTTTGCAAATTGCAACAGAGATAAATATATATATATATTACTTAGATTAGATCAGATCAGATTGGATTTATTTATTTTGTTAGCCCACAACAAAAGATTAAACAATAACTAAGAAGATTGAAATAAAATTTAAAAAATATATATGTATATGCATATACATACACACACACACACACACACACATACACACAGCACATATATAGTGGTAAAAATAAGATTTGTCTTGGATATGAATTTTAAGGTGCCAGATTATGCAATAGAATGAATAATCACAGCATAAGATTTTTACTAAATTTGACTACATCTAACTACCAATATAAGTATTGAGTGCTTATACACGTACAAAAATTGTAAGTTGTTGCAAATTCAACTATCAATCATTACTTAAGTATTGTTTTTTAAGTTTTTGTTGCATTTTTTAAAGATTCATCAAGCATAGCTCATAATTTAGATCCCTGAACTGCCAACTGATTACGCACGATTGATTTGTTGACAGAGGACAGAAAGTATGCATTTTTTTCAGTTGCCTAGTTTCAGAGTGACTTTGTTCTAATTTAAAAAAAAGTAATTATCAAATACCAGTGGTGTTTCACTTTTTGGTAATTGATGCATGAACTTGGACAATTCTAATTTGTAGATATCATTAAATTTAAGAGATTTAAGTTTTTATACAAGTTACTCACTTAATCATACTTTCTTCTCCATGTCATTAAACATACAATATTAGTTAATCTAACATCAATTAGGCTCAGTCGAGTTTTGGTAGTTGTATTCTATAGTATTATTCCATATTGAAGTTGAAACGTAGATAACTACTTACACTGAAAATATTTCTGAAGGCTGATCCTTTTAAAATTTGCCTAAGTTGTAACAAAAAAGGTATTGCTATAATAGACAATCACACCCACATAGAGAAATATGATATTTTCTGTTATTTTAAACTTTTTCCAAAATACCTTTAATTCGTTGTGTTCATTGAACAGCATTCTTTTACACTTGTATTAAAAAAACAGGTTTGCAAAACTTCAAGAATTAGCTTCAATCCTTTTTGTAATAGTTTTCTTAAATTCATAATGTGAAAGCAGAAAGACAAACTGGGCTGGTAGTGGGGATGGGCAATTCCAAATACCAAATCCAAAGGATTCCAATCCCAAGCTATCCGAATCCAAAATGCCAATTCAAACCGGATGATAGGATTCGGTTTATCTTACAAGCTTTATCACATTGCTTGGTCACAGATTTTCTTTTTGTAAAAGTATCAATTGCATGCAATGATTCAAAAACTAACTCACACACACAGGCAAACATGTAGAAAGCTTAAATGTATTGCACTGCAATAAACTCGTTCTCTGATTGTGCTTTTGTTGTCATAAACTTGTAATAAATGCTTTTGTGTTGATTGTGCTAATTGCAAAAAAAGGATTTGGATTCTGCATTCAGTTTATCTGTTCAGAATAGCATATTGTTCTGAATTGCCCATTTCTAGCTAGTAGTCAAGGCTCATTATGAGCATTCAGTAAAAAGCATGGTTGAAGTATTTGATAGGAGATTTGTCATTAATGGCAATCTGAAGACACTACACGTACAATTTGTCGGGCGTTTTCATGTCTAGACTTGAAGTATCTTTGTGCATCTTATGTTTGGATTAAGGTGTTTGGTGATTGCTTTTGGCTTAGCCTACAACTGGCGGTTGCCTTTGTAGCTTCAATTAGAATGATAGATAATAAGTATGCTTAGTTCTACTATAGGTAATACAGGGTGCCCATAAAATCTTGAATACTTTTCAAAATGCTATTGCTAAAAAACTAAAGTATATAAAATCATTTAGTTTTTTGCAAAGTAAAGTTAATTTAATTTTTTTATTTTAACATTTTTAGCTGTTCTAGTAATAGCTATGTTTCAAGAATTTAGGTTTGTAAGCTATTTATAGACTTTAACATATGCTCCATTTGTTGCTCTCAATATGTCAAGGTGATATTCAATTTTGCACCAAGTGTTCTCCAGCATTTCTTCGTGTACTGTTGCAAGAACATTGATGATTCGTCATAATGCTTCAATGTCACGTGCTGGCATTCTGTATGTTGTCTTTTACATGACCCCCTCAAAAAAGTCTAAGGAGTTGATATCTGGAGATCTTGGCAGCCATGACGTTGGATCACTTCTCCCAATCCAATCCATCGGTTTGTCAAAGTTTCATTTAAAAAAGTCACAAACCATCAAACCCCAATGTGGAGGGGTACCATCTTCTTGAAACACAATCCACGGCTGGAACTTTTCTAATTGAACAACAACAAAATGTTTCAGCATATCCAGATAAATGTCTGCTGTGATGGTGGATTTAGAAAAAATAAACGTTCCAATAATCTGATTGTGCATTAAACCATACCAAGCATTAAGTTTGGGTCTGTTTCTTTCTTTTTCTACAACCTTAAGGATTTTGTGATCCCCATATTTGAATGTTATGCTTATTGACTTTTCCTGGATATTCAAAAAGATGCTTTGCATGAGAAAACCACACATTTAAGGTAGTCATTGTCATCATCAATGCGCTTAAGAATTTCTTCAGTGAAGGCGATCATCTGGCTAACAAGCTTGAACAGTTTGTAGTTTATAAGCATGGAGCCAAAGTTGTTTATGTAAAACTTCATGAACTGTGCTTCAAGGGATAGCAAATTCAATTGATGCAACACGAATTGATTATCTTGGGCTGCAATGAAACACTACACACATAGCATTGACAGTCTCTTTATCAATGCTTGGCCTACCTGATCTTTTGCAATCCAAAATGCTCCCAGTCTCCATAAATTTTTTAAACCATCTCTTACTGTTGTTAATGTGAGGAGGGTCTTGTTCAAGCTCATATCTGAATTTGCATTGTTCTGTAGTTGGTAATCTTGATTCATGGTACCAAAGAACACATTGAGCTTTTTGTTGAATTGTCAACATTTTTCATACTTTGCTGCAAACTTATGCCCTAATTAAAAATTACTTATTCTTGCTTGGTTTTACAATAAAATAATCTTTAAAAAATAACTTAAAAACTTAATAGTGATATAACACAGTTTTAAAAATTGAAAGTTTCTACCTTATGTGGTTTTTGAGATATAAAAATTTTGTGTTCTCAAGATAAAATAATGTGTTCTCAAGATAAAATAAAACAAAAAAATAACTCTTTTAGAATCGGAAATTTAGGCTCTGCGATTTCTATTTATATGATTTCCATCCTAAAAGAGCAGCTGTCAATGATGGTGATCCTACATATGCTTATATAAAGAACTGAAAATCTAAGTGTTATAGCCAAATACTTTCTATGTTGGTCAGATAAAAACTTGATATTTCTGAGTCGTTTGAGCTGTCCACCGACTTTCTAGCACTAATGGTTAACAAGATAGAAAATTGGGGAGGAGCAGTAAGTAGGCTACCTTGGAAATGCAAAGCAGAACACCTAAACAAAGTTAGATCTCTCTAAAAATTCATATTAGAAGGTTTAACCTGACACTTCACCACATATTAAAGTAGTTTGTTATTGGCAAAAATTTTAATTTTTTGAAGGCACCAGCAACATCCTAATGTTCATTGCAAGTTTAAAGGCAAAAGATACCAGAAAAGTAGAGAAAGATCACAGTGATATCAATTTTTAAAAATAAGTTCAATGAGCAAAATTCCAATAATTAATTAAAGAGGTGATGAGCCACATGATAAAAGTATCATATATAGTTATAAAAGAAAACAGTGAGGAATTGAAGATCTTTTAGAAATAATGTGGCTTTATTTAAGAAAAAAGTAATACAAATGTGCTCTTTTTTTGGTATTTCTCAAGGAAAAGTACAAAGAACAGAAAGAACTGCATTGCTTTTACGTGGACTTGGAAAGGTGCATCACACCGTGCCAAGAGAAGGGTGCTGGTGCTGTGTGTGAGAAGCATGTTAGTGTGGCGCAAGACAAGTATAAACGTAGCAGGACAACTGTGGATTATGCAGTAGGGTTTACAAAATGGTTTAACATGAAGGTTGGACAGCATCAAGAATTGGCATTGAGCTCATTTCTCTTTGCAATGATTATGGATAGATTAATAAATAAGATCACTGAGGAGTAACCAGCAGTGTCAGGTAAACCATGAGCAAATTGCTACAAGGTGGTTCATTTGCTTAGGCTGTAAGCTGGCACATAACAACTTACACTGCTGAACAAAAGAGAAAAACACAAACGTACAGAACACAAATATAAAAGCACAAATAATGGTGCAGGAAGACATTCTGGCATAAAACCGACATACCAATGAACCAAACCCAGAGTACTACCATCAGGGATCTAACTCACAAATCTTAAGCCCCACACCATCACTCAGCATCAACCAGGCCTACAAAACCTGCAAATTCTACAGGGTGTATCACAAAGATATTCACCCCCCCTACAGCCAAACTGGTAATAGGTATGACCAAACTATATAGCACATTGTGAAGCTTATGTTGTTAGAAATTAATGTACATTTTCATTTTTTTCCAGATACTTAATAATTATGGCTTTTGCTGATAATGAAAAAATTAGGTATGTTGATATAATTTTAAGTATTGGTCTCAGAATCGACAACAGTCAGTGGCCAGGTTCATCACCAGATTTAAATGCAACTGAAAACTTGGGAGCTATTCTGAAAAAACATGTTGAAGATAGAATTTTAAAGACTCCTAGCATGGAAAGAAATTCAGTGGAAACCTTAAAGACTATTATTTCAGAAGAACTAATTAAAATAAAAGAGGAACCTGAAATCTTTGCTAATCTTCTTAAATCGTATCCTGCAAGATTAGATGCTGTTAGAAAAAACCATGGTGGTCATACTGATTACTAGTTAGGATTGATTTAATGTACGGAATAAATTTCTATTTTAATATAATTTATAACAATATTTTTGTTTTTTTCCTAGTCCTTTTGGATTGAGCTCTAGGGGGGGTGAATATCTTTGTGATACACCCTGTATATGGTTTTGCAAAGAACTAAACTCGTAAATCCCCTTCTCTACACTACCAGTCAACATTAGCTACAAAGCACAGGCATCACAAGTGCTTTAATGACAGACAATACTCACAACTGCCAAGCCCCATAATTTCAGTCGACTATCAAACACAAAACTCACAAATCCCAAAGATTCCTATCAGGGACTAAATTTGAAAATTCCCAGTCTTTCACCATCAGTCAACATCAGATACAAAACCCACCGATTCTGAGTGTTCATTCAGGGATTAAACTTGAGAATTTCAAGCTTACACCATCAGTTGACATCAGATACAAAACACATAAATAACCAGTGTTCCTATCAGGGACTATACCTGTGAATCCAGTGTCCCCCATCATAAGTCAATATCAAGTGCAGAACACATAAACCCAAGTGTTCTTTCAGTTAACTAAATCTGCACAATCAGAGTCCTACATCATCAGTCAACATCAAGTACAGAACACATTAATCCCAAGCTTCTCGTTAAGGTTTAAATTTGCAAATCATCAAGCAAAAAACACTCGAATCCTGAGTCAGGCAAAAAAACTGGAGTTTGCAGTCACAAGTCCTCTGTGTTACCCCTGGACTATCTTCATCTGCATGGTTCCCATTAGTCGCCTTTTAACGACTTGCTGATTGGACAGCTTCTACTATTCTAACCCAGTTGAAGCACAGGGAAAGACATGCATTAGAAAGAAGAGGAATGAAAGTCAGCAGGGTAAAATAGAATATTTGTATTTGAGTAAAAGTGATTTTTGTGGGAACAAGCAGTTGCAAGGTATGAAACTGACAAAGGTAACTGTGTTGGAAATACTTGGCATAAGTCTTGTAAATCAATGGAAAGCATGGTGGAGAACTCGTATGATGTTATTTGCCCACATAAAAAAAGAAATGTATGAGATCGTGGGTTAGTCCAGCAACCCTGTGCGGCAGAGAAACGATGCCACTGACCAAATAGCTGGAAGCAGTTCTGGATGTGGCAGAATTAAAGATGCTGCGCTATTCAGTGGAAGTGACTACAATAGATAGAATTAGAAATGAGTATTTACAAGAAGCTACACCTGATGGCAGAATAAAAGACAAAAGTGTGGGAGGTAAGATTGAGATGATTTCAGCTTGTACTGAGAGAAAACAACTGTGTTGGCAGAAGAATGATAGAAATGAAATCATTAAATACAAAGAAAAGCAGATGGCCATTAAGGTTTGTGGATGCAGTGAGAGGTGATATGAAGGTATTACGATTGATCAAGATGAATTCAATAGACTGTAAAATATGGAAAACAATGATCTGCTTTGGCAATCCCTGAAAGAGAACAGTCCAATGAAGAAGTATGTTAAGCATGAGAGTTTCTTTGATGACAAAAATTTTTGTTTCATCTAAACGGTGTATCCGTGCTGTGATAAGGTGGGTTTGTTTGGTAAGTTTTTGATTTCAATCCACTTGTCTTGCCTAGTTTGTAAGTGTGAATTACATCTTTTAATTGCTAAGAAATCTCGTTTGATGTTTTTTAGGTGAAAAACGTGACTGGAAATAGTCAAAATATTGTTTTAAGTAAATGGAACCGTTTTCATTCACGTCTTACAATTTTATCTGTTGACTATGGTGATCGTGGATTGTACAATTGCACAGCAAGTAATGTTGCTTCTTTCACAGTAAGTTGGAAATAAGCAAAATAAGCTGCCAGTGTTGATTATCAAATGCAGGGTTGCCATCGATGTAGAACAAAAAATAAGCATGCAAAGGTAAAGCAATGTTTTTGCAGTAAATTTGTGATTTTCTTAGCAAATTTAGGGTGAAGACTTTTTTGGGGATGATCATCTGACATTGCAAAATTTATGTAATTTTTCTATCAATTTATCGTGGACACTTTTCGTGGATCCACATTTTGCCCAACAAATTTCCTCAACAAAACAATTTTTAAGACAAATTTAAGCACTTAACTAAAAAATAAGCACAAAATGGAAACTCTAGTTGTATATCACAAACACCCACGATGGTTGCTGCAAGTCTTATAAACACGAATGCACTTGTGTGTGACAAAGATACGTTGTAACTGTACATTAATTTATGTGAAGGCTGGATAAACTATGCTTTCGTTTAAATTTTTTTTCATTTTCGATTTTGTGTTTTGTGTTTTGCTCACAAACATGTAAATTCAATTTGAAGAATATCTGGGTCGGAACTTCATCCTTTACAATTTTGATAAAATTTGGTTTACAGGTAGGCCTAGGTAAGTGATTTAAAAGTATCTTAAAGAGTTTCGTGGACCTATCATCACTAGGTGATGTTTTATGGGTAGTCAAAATTAAAAAACACAAAATGCTCTTGAAGTATACTACCTTTAAACCATGATATCTTGGTCAAATCTTTCTGATTTTGCTATATTTGGTGTTGTTTAATTTGTCTTGAATAGTCCTCTCATTTGAACTATCCCTTGATATGGTTTGTTCTAAAAAAATTGATTTAATTTCTTTTTTTTTATAATATCTAGAATGCCTGACTAAGATTCAAAAAAATTTTGCTAAAAACATTGATTTGAACATATGCTTTAATACTGTGAAATAAAATTTGTGTATATGAACCTATAAAACAATGAATTTGTTGGTCAATTGATTTCTGCATTGACTAATTTTACCTCAAAGTTCAATTTATTCTTCTGCTTCAATGATAATTTTGACTGTTGAGACATATATTTAAACTTTGGAATGTTATCAAATGATTTTCATTTCTAAAGCAATGCAACGCTCGAAACCACAGTGTCAATAAAAAACAATATTGTAAAATTCTAAAAGAAACTCTCATTAGCACACTAGCACAGTTAATTCATCAGAGCAATTAATGAATTTTCCTCAAACATATATCACAAACAAGATCCACCAATCAATTTTAGATGGTAAAGAACACCCAAGGTTTCATCTTCTGTAAACCATTACATATTTTGCATCCCTGATAGGTGTAAAAAGTGAACAAAAAATCGTTATACATTCTTCATCAAAACAATCAACATGAGCCAGCTATGTCATGTGTGGTCAAAGATGTTTCACTTTTTGCTTCTCTTTTTCCATAGAGTAGTTTCATAATTGAATTTTTTTTTTTCAGAACTAATCTTTGACACTTGAAAAATTTGCATGCTTTCTTTGTTAATGGGCACAAAGTGATGATGTTTTGGGGTTCTTTGAATGTTGTGTGTTTTGGCAAAGCGAAGAGTTAGAAAATCCCTTGAATTTTCAACGTTTTTGTTCATGTATAAAACAGTGTAATGCTTTTCGTATTTGTATTGCAGTAATTCAAAAATCTAGAGAAGTTAAAATTTGATTTTCTCCTGGCCGTTGAAAACTTGTCCTTGTTGCTGATCTTTTGACTGTTCCACCAATGCCATCACACATATTTTTGCCACAGAAAGTGGCAATAAAGTTTCATACAGCGTGGAGTTCAAAGTCTTTTTCATGGTGCAAGTGGTTGATGAAATTGTATTAATTTTTATACTGCCCAGTGCAGCCATCACGGAAGTAAATTATCTTTTTCACATGGGGTATAATTGACCTTGGTGTGAGGAATTAGGTACGTGAGAAATGTGCTTACCACAGCTGCTGTATGCTTTAAACATTTCAATTTTGCAAAAGCGTTCATGGCCAAGAATATCATCTTTTGCACTTCAATAGTAAAATACAAAAGCATGAAGAATGCATTGAGAATTATCCTAATGAAATTCTTGCACAAGAAACAAATGACTTCCACTGAATCCCCAATTAGAACATACACATTAGCTTTTAATGTCTCCTTGCATTCATTAAAGAAGGAAGATTTTTGTAACACGTAATGATGGTGCAATAGGTTTATAACGGCAGCTACAAGATTATGAAATCTTCCACAGCCTTCGTTTGGTCTTCCACGTTGCATCGGTCCACAGCCGCTCATTGCTTGTATTTAATTACACTTTTTTCTTCCAAAACTGGTAGTTTTGGAAGAAATTTTATGACTCCATTTTTCCCAGGGCATTGTTTGCACTCTACCATCATACATATTTCTCTTTCCGACGCGCACATGGCTTTGGCCATTAAATCACCAAGGATCAAATTTTTTTGTCCAATTCCATTTAATAATAATTTAGGATTTTGGTGTTGAGCGCATACACTCGCAGAGCGTGTGGCAGCTGATCCTGTTAGAACGCAAAGCATTGGTCACAAAGAACAAAAGGAAGAAAATCTGATTGTATTGAGTTCTTCCTGCTTAAATTTTAGAGAACCTTCTCTGAGATTGTGGACTATTAAACACTTATGAACTTGAATTTTGTTTCCCTCATCAGTCGTAATAGAGATAATCTTTTTTCTGGGTATTGCTGGTTTATTTCATTAGATTTAAAAAGGTTTTTACTGTTCTCTTTAATTCTTCATATATATATTTTCCTTTACTATGTGCAGGAACTTCAGGCAAAACTCATTTTCAGCTTTCATCTTTCGACTATACTTCAGCATACAATTTGTTGCATCAAAAAAATTCATTGTTTTTTGTATAGCAAATGGGGATAAGGTAAGAATTTAAAGGCGTCATTCTCGATCTGCAGTGTTTTGATAAGCATCTTTTAGTTGAACGAACAAGTCATCCTATCTGCAAAAAATGTTTTTGCTTACCAGAGTACAACAACTTTTTTTGATATCCACGCCAAAACTAGCTTTAAAACGACTTTTTAATTCTTATTGAGATAAACGGAGCTTCTTTTTCACCTTTCTTTTTCTCTCGGTCAAGGTGAGCTATAAATAGAAAAATGTTCAAGACCTGGTTGTTTGGTGGTTACAGAACTTGGTTGGCAAAGCTTGTTACAGAAATGTAACTTTATTGCCAAGACACGAATTTTCACTAGTTATTAAAGTAGATTAGAGTTGGTAGGCTAAGAATTCTACTTAATTTCAATAAAACGTTCCACATTCAGAGTAGTAGCTAGCATTGGCACAGTAGACAAATACCCAGACTAAAATCCCTTTTTTTATAACTTAAAACCTGCAACGTGACAGACAACAATGTGGACTAAAAAATTAACATCATTTGGTTAATAGTTGATAGGCGAGCTGTTAGACAAACTGTGATTTGGCTGATAAAGCTTATATTCTTAAACCATTTTTTGTATTTTCATGATTAATACGTCGCTTTATTGTAGTTTCCTTCAGAAAAGTTAAAATTGGATTTGTGGATTCCATCAAAGCATTTTCATCTTCGGATGAGGATGCAGCTTGTAACTTAGGCTCACTGGGACTTGAATAATCTTCACATTGCTTGATATATTTTCTCCCATTAACAATGCATTGAGTGCATATCAGATTTGTATCAGTGAGAGACTTAGTTCCAACTAATCACTGAGTAACTCGGCAGAGGTTTTTCAAAATCCATAGTTTTGAAAGGGTCTCAGCAATAATCAGTTTTTAAAGGCATGAGTTCACTTGGTATGCATACACCTAACATAAGATCTGTTTATCAAGTCGCTTAATCTGCAAGAAAAAGAAAACTTTCCCTATTTGTATGTTCTGATTATTCAGTTTTGACATTATTGGATCTGATTATTCAGTTTTGACATTAGTGGAAGATAAGTTCGTCGAGGTCACCAAAATTGTGGGGATCGAGTTTCCACAGCACGTCTGACTCCAAGAACGAATGTATTTAATCACAACACGACGTTGAAAGCACGAATCTTGATTTGAATTTAAGCGAATTGAATTGAAGCCAATGAATTTTGAACTTTAATTTTAATTGAAAAAACTGAACGAAAATAGCAATGCTTCTTTTTATATGCTTGTTTACTAGGTCACTCCATCGCACGTCAGACGGAGCCACGCCTGGCCGTATGGCTTAGTCACCCAGTATTGTTACATCATGATAGATAGCTATGTATGTTCTTTTATGACCTGTTGTAGGCCAACGGATGATTTACAATAATGATCACAGTACAATAACGAGCGCACGAACAGAACGAGAATGTTTATGAGTCACCCACATGATTTCAGCAAAACATCAATGATCCACAGTTTGTATCCTGTAAGGTCGCCATAGTTTTCATGTGCGTTTGTGATTTCAGGATCTTAATATTATTATTTTTACATTTTGTGTATTTGCTCGCTTCTTAGAGAGTAGAGGTATTGGTGCCAACATCCTCGCTTTCTCGCTTCATGTATAATAAACAAACAATTTCCAATGCCCATGTACATATCTAAATACACCAATGCTTTCATAGCTTGTGGTAATTTACAATAACAGTAAAAACTCAATCGACTGTTTGAATAATTTGGCCTGTTAAAGTTTAGCTTATGTAAATCTGAAGAATCTAGCCTTTTGGCTGTTAGCTGGTGAAACAGTTGAGTTTTTATTTACGACATAATTATGCTTGTAAGAACTGTAACTTATAGACTCTTAACGCTGTGAAAGAGGTATCTGATGCTACCAATATGATTGTATGAACTTCTGGTTTATTTTCATGTAAACCATATTTCCAAGAAATATTTCTTTGCTTTTTGCTACTCTGGCTGAAGCTGACTTAAACCACCTGAAACTATCAACTGCCATCTACCATAAATCTAGCATTTGTCCAAACTTGTCGATTGTGAAAACCAGTCCAGAATAGTCAATGGGCAATACAGAAATGTGGCCCTTTTTTATGTGTTTATGCTGTGAAAATATGACCTACGATAAGTTATTAAAAACCTAAATTTTAGCTGTTTTTTTTACATGCATCTGACGTTGCACCACAAAGCAAATTAAGGTGGTTTTCTATGAATTCTAAACTCGTGACAAAGTTTCACCATGTTTTGCAAATATAGCCTATGGCCTTCAAAAAATTTGAGTGAGGGGGTCACTTGACTAGTGAATTCATTGTTTTTTTTTGATTTATATACATAAATATTATTTCGCAGTATCAAAGCATAAGTTTAAATCAATATTCTTAAAAAAAGTTTTTGAATTTTTGGCAGGCCTTTTAAGATATTATGAAAAGCAAAAAAGAAATTAAATCAATTTTTTTTTTGAAGCAAACCATATCAAGGGATAGTTCAAATGGGAGGGCTGTTTAAGACAAATTAAACAACACCAAATATAGCTAAATCAGACGAGGTTTGACCAAGATATCAGATTTAAAGGTAGTATACTTCAAGAGCATTTTGCGTTTTTTTAATTTTGACTACCCATAAAGCGCCACCTGTGGTGGCAGGTCCACGAAACTCTTAAGGCACTATAAATCACTTACCTAGGCCTAACTGTAAATCAAAATTTATCAAAATGGGAAAGGGTGAGGTTCCGATTTTGCGTGAACAGTTATGGAATTAGTTACCGATCATCACGACTCATGTGTTATTTTTTACAGTTTTGATTTGGTTGATAGTAGCAAGTTAGGTCAATGGCAAACTACGAAATTGTTATTGTAATGCATTTAAAAGTATAGTGGAGCAAAATAGCATTTGTGAAGATACAAATGCAAAGTAGCTAAAATACTTTAATTGTTTTGTATCATGGAGGAGAGTAGAGGTGTAATAGTGAACTTTGGAAAACTGATATATTAGCCTTTTATCAATGCATATACTCTCTTTTACTGGTACATCAGATGATAATTTGTAAACTGATATTTTTATAAATCTGAGTTTTTACCCTTTATTGACTGTCTTAATGAGTACAGTTTTCTGGTGTCAAAACAAATTTCTTGAACTTTAATTGAAAAATAACTACTTACCATTAGAATTTGTTGAAAAAAATATTTTCCTTTGAGTAGAAAAGGAATGAAGGTAATTAGCTAAGGCAAAAGTATACATTTTAACCAATATTTTGCATTATCACGTTACGGCGTATTAGCAAAAATTATGTCGTTGCTATCACGACAAATCCAGTTGATACAGTTTTGCTCACATTGCAAACAAAGAACTGGAATTCTCCGGAAAGCTAACAGCCATCTCAGCTCAACTCAACAGGTTTGGGGCCTGCACCACTCCGCCGAGACAGCTACTAATTGATACAGAATTCGTACTCAACTCTCCACTCTCACTTTTCTTTAGGTCACCTTTAACCCTTTCTTTCCTTTTCTAAGCATATATTTTCACCAAAGGCTATCTTTCCTATCAAGGCCTTACGCTATATCTTTGCTTCCCAAAGAGACCCCTCTAAAGAGTCCTGACTTCTTTTATAAAAAGTTTTTCCTTTGCCCACTTAACTAAGTTTCACCCGAATGTTTTTTTTTTGTTTGCGTTACCAATGTTACCAAGTTGTAATGAGTGGTTAGTTGTGGTTAGGTGTACTGTAACTAGCTAGGTGTGTTTTTCCATTCTTTTTCTACTTTTGAGGCTTCTTTATCTTCAGTGCAAGTCACTCCGACTCATTTTATCTTGTTTTCTTGTAAGCTAGCTCTTTGTATGCCACTCAGTTTTCTTGATGCAGGTTTGACTTGTCACACATGTGAAACCAGGTCTTTTCTGACTTTTTAGGTTCTCCTGGAGAGACTTTGTGTCCACTTTCCCGCTTGTTTTCTTTTTGCTCCTCTTGGGAGGTTTATTTGGCCTGCCTTCTCTTTTTTTGTAGCCATTCTTCGTTTAATGCGGAGCTTCTTTTCAACTCCATCGTTTTTCTCGTCAAGGCTGCTCTTGCACATCTTTTGACAAAGGAGTTTTCAATGTTCATGCCAATTGCTTGTTTTGTGGCACTAAAGTCTCCTTTTCCTATTTGGCAAGCCCAGTTTGCTTAATTTTTTTTGCTAAAGCCATTGCTATTCGGAAAGCTCACCCCTAGTCTCGGCAGCACCAAAAAGTCTGCAACATATTCCTTATTTTTCTTCTTTCACTCTCCTGCTCTGATTTTACTTTCCCACTCTCCCCCTTTCCTTCTTTTTTACACTCTCTGGCCCATGTGGCAAAAGTGTTTCATTTTTTATTTCTTTACTCTCAGGCTGTAATAGATCCCTGGTCACTCTTTTCTTTTGGATAGCAAAGTGGTTTTTGAGCTGGCCAGACAAGGTGTGCTGCTTCAAATTTCCACAGTGCGTTGTGGTCTCTTATATTAACTGATCTGTATATTGTACTGAGGCATGCTGGCTAATTAAAATTTTTTGACGCAAAGTTTGTCTCGGTCCTCTCTGAATAACTTAAGAGCTTTCTCGTGACGCTTGCTGTGTCCTCTTTTCTGCTCTGAACTAGACTGAATTTTTTTAATTTTTATCTCGAGTCCACAGAACTGAAAATTTTTCGTCAACAACCCGTAGTAGTCCAACTTGGAGAATTCTTTTTGTCTCATTTTGCGTTGTTCTGCTATGGCCGGTTCTTGCCACAAGCTCTACATCAACTTTTATTTTACGACCTCTTGTGGATGTACATCTTCGTCAGTTTCCAGGCTTTTTGGGCTCCATGGTGTTTTGCCATGCTTCCTTGCTGAGAAATGAGATTGTTAGTAGCGACAGAAACTATCACAAGCTGTTTCGTGTTAAAGAAAAACACCTGTCATGTGTTCGTAATACGATTTTGCTGCTACAAAAGTTGCAAGTTGGCATTTGTGAGAAGTCTTAACATGTCATAAACGTCCGTTGAGAAGGGAAAACATTGGCAAAAATTGTCATCCATGCGTTTCTAATATCTCGTATGAGGCGACTTTTTAGCTTGGATTTTAACCATATTGTAAGGTGTTGATTGCAAAGATTTTGTTTTTGTTTTGAATAAAAAAAGCGATATTTCGCATCCAATTATTAAATTTTCAGACAACTACGAGTATATTGATTCGTGTGCACAGCCATCTTGCTCCACTATGGCCCTCTCTTGGTATTGTGGCTGAGTTAGTTTTAATTGCTTTGATTATCTTCATGATTCGGAGAAATGCAGCTTTGAAGGCAAAAAGTACGTATCGTATTTGTGCATAGCGTCTTGTGACAATCCTTAGCAGTAAAAAGTAGTTAATCAAGCTATTCATTAGAGCTAAGTGACTGCTTTTGGTAGCCGACTAGATAGTAGCCTCCCCTGCACGTTTGATATTAAGGCGATGTTAATCATGAGCTGCTTTAAGGCAGCATTGCAATGTAGTTATGTTTTTGAAAACTGAATTTTCTGCTTTCGTAGTGACGCCTAGCAAGAGCTTTGAGCTCGTATTCTTTTATTGAAAAGTCGATGAGGTGTTGGCGTTAGTTAAGCTTGGCCTGCATTGCTCAAAGTTTCTCAATGCTTCATTTAATTAGCGGATTTCATTCCCACCTGGCACTTTAAATAAGCTGACCCAGTCAACTACTAGATACGTTGGTTCTGTTATTCATTTTTCTTAGGAAATCTCCGGAACTGTTATTTAGCGTTTCGTAAGAAAATACATTGCTGCGATAGTTACATATTGAAACATACTGTGAATCAATCTTGTTTCAATAAGAGAATGAAAATGATAGTTCTGCCGTATGTTTCCACAAAGATACTCAAAGATATTGTTAATACTCAACTTGAAAAAAGCTGGTTTCTGGAAAAACCTTTTCGCAGCGCCTTCATCTGTGGCGGTAGCACTTTTTCGGCAATGAAATTGTACATCAAACCTGTTAAATTATCTTTTCTAAACAATGCCATTTGTTGGTATGTTGGTAAAGTTTTGATCATCAACCAAGTGCGTGTATGTGTGTTTTTTATATTGACTCTGTTATGTAATTTAAAAATGACTCATTGTGAGCAGAACTGGGGTCCCCGTTTCAAGAATCGATAAATTCTTCCGAGTCTTCTCATGAAAGCGACGAACCCACTGTGAGGTACAGAGCCAGTGTTAGAAGTTAATCTGATGATCACCGCTATTTATCAAGCTCAAAGGTATCATGCATAGACTGGTATTATTGATCTGTTTTTGTCAGTTTAACTACTTATTACTCATCTATATTTGTCTGATTGTGACGAGTAAAAGAATGGAAGTAAGTGTGGAATCGACGTTATATTTCTTTTGTCTAACATGCTTCGAATATTGCATTGATTTTCGAGTAACAGTAGTAATAGTGATAATGGTATATTTTTATAACCAAACCGAATGCACATTTAGGGAAAAAGGATGGATGCTACACCTGTACAAATAAATATGTGCTAGGTGCATACTGTAAACTAAGCGAAACTGCGCTCTTACGTCAATGTTTCTATGGCAACAGTTCATAGAGATAAGGTTTACCGCTATATTTTGTTGCAAACGGACCGTAGCTGACGTCAGACTGCTGTTAATTTTCCGCCCACAACTAGTTAACTAATTGCAGTCAATCCTGATGATTATTACAAGCGTCTCGTGATTTAAATCCTGATTTGTTGCTTTAATTCTTTTATTCACTGATGGCGTCAGTGTGGCATATCATTTTTCTTGGCTATTTCAACATTTAGGACTATAGTCAAATCCCATAACTATACTATCCAGCCACCGCCGTACAGTCAAGTGGTTGAACTAGCTTGGTGATTGCTTTGCTGGAAAAATGCGCAATGCACTTTATGAATTGAAAAGTTGATCGTGTTATAGAAGCAAAATATCGGCCACCAGCCAGGACATACTATCTTGCATAAGCATTAGGCAGTAAAACGCGCATGATATTCTCTAGACCAGGGGTTCTTAACCGGGGGTAAATTTGACCTGCCTTGGGAGTAAATTTTGTAACAAAAAATTCACACTTTTACCTATTACAATAGGCATTTTTAGAAGTGAAAAAATATAAAAACATTTGGTTGTAAATTTTACTTATGAAATTTGCCAAGGGGTAAATGAGAGAATAAAGGTTGAGAACCCTTGCTCTAGGCTGACACAGTTTTTGCATACAGCACTGACTGTAGGTGGCATATTATTCTGCAAATTTAGTAGGAAACCAATGAAGTTGAGCTTGAACTGTTCCCATAATGTGATTCGTGATTAGATTGTAGGTGTTACCTTGTTAGCCATTGCATGCGTGCCGTTTTTTTTTAGAAAGAGGAAGTCTAAATATGCTTAGTGTGGTGGAATACTTCTGTATTCCCTTGAGAATTGCATCAGTTGTTGTTGAAAACTCATTGTAGCTTTAATTTATTGTTGTTCAATGCATGCTGTGCGGCAGAATTCTTATTTTCTAAACGTGTTGTTTCCAAATTTTTTAGTGTTTTCTTGTTTTATGTTAAGCTGCTTTGTGCTTTCAAACACTATGAGCTGACTTTAAAGTATTTTTGTTCCTTTATTCTCTCAAAAAGCGCCAGCTGGAGCGAAAGTACTTTCAATCTAGCGCAATTAGCGAACAATACTTCGGCGCACTGTTGGGGTGTGCATAAGTTACCAGCAATTTCGATTACGCACAGCCTCGGGGCATTGAAGTCATTTTTACGCAAGTCCAAGTCCGACTCCATTGCGCAAGTGCAAGCCCAACACAAAATATCTCTCGAAAACAAGTTATGCCTTGAAATATAAATTTAAAGCAAAGGTCTTCAAGCGGGGTTCCTCTGAACATTCATTGGGGTTTCGTAAGCTTTAAGGGTTTTCCTGGGATTCCTTGAGCTTTGAGTTACATTTTCAAGCCACGATAATTTGTGCATAAACCATGAAACCCAAGCGTATATGCATAAATCAAGTTTATATGATAGCAAATTTCATCTTTTTCTTCCTGGTTTTACTCTTTTTTTTAATTTTTATGTAATGGAGCTCTGCGACATTTGCAAAACTAGGTATAGGGGTTCTAGACGTGAAAACAGTTAAAAAGCATAGATTTAAACTGATGTTGAAAATGCACTCTCACCATTAAGAAAGACTCAGTTCATTTTTAAAGGCAAATATATTGATCCTTGTTGGAAGGTGAAGGCCGATGTTTTTCGCAACTCTAATTTCAGCTCCGGAAACGCAGTCGAAATACTGACTTTGAAAAATATACCCAGTTAACACGTTAATAATTTGGACTTGACCGTAAAAACTGCTAGTCCAAATCCGAGATAAAAACGTATTAAGTTCAATGCCCCGTGCTGCTTCTGTGAATTTGAGTTAAAAATAATTACATTTTGCCATATTGTCTTGCCCGTCTCTTTGTAGTGCAATTTTCTATCTCGTATACATTTATATTTAGCTTGCACGTTGTCACTGCGCATGAATTTTAGCTCTTGATTTCTTGTTTTTGTACCAATAGAAGCAAGGTAATACTTCCGTTGTTCTTTCTTGGCTTAAATAGTGCGTTACCGTAAATAAGAATAAATTGTTTCAGAAAAAGCAATATCTTCGCTCTTTGCTTTTATTTTGACATTTTGTGATCAAATATAGCTTTATCAGGAAAAACTGGGTTGTCCGTTGCCCAGTCACTTAAAATCAATGAAATTATTGCTGCGTAGCTGCTTATGTTAATGCAATGTTTATTGCAATGCGTACAACTAAAAATCATGATTTTCAAAACGTTAGTTATCTCTTGTCGGAAAAATTTGCAATACTGCGGTTTCATTGCCAGCTTCACCACGCCTTAGCATGACCCTAATACAGTCGCGCTGTCAAATTTTTGAAAAATCACTAACCTTTGTAGTAATACAATCGCTGTAAGCAAAACATAGGCTTTAAAGTAGGCAGTGGAAACGTAGCAATAGAGCACCAAAAAGTTTGTTTTTTTCATTAAGGTCTATTTCTTTTACAATCAAATGCGTGTCGAACGTGAATTGTAATATGTACTGTTGTCTGTATTTGCTTTGTGTCTATTTTTATCTTGCCATCACGTGATTTATGACGTCGTAGTTTGCTAAAAAGTCATTTGCAGTGAATGTTGTGAATAATTGATGCAACAACTTATTATCTTCACGCAGCTGCTTGATTGCGCTCAATTTATTTTGCATTTTGAGTTTTATCTTTTTTGTTACAATTGCACTGCTTTGTTTTTGAAGCCTTGAAACGCCTACGGTGAAAATCAATCAACGTCAACCACTACTTTTCGTTCTTTAGGTTATTTGTTAAATGGCTTTTTATAAATGCGCTGGTCACAGCTGTTTTTTATCCCATGGGAGACCTGGTTCTATAAAAACTTAATACGCGGCAGATATGATAAAATGTAATTTTGCTTCGAAAAGAAGCGAAAGCGTTCATGTATGATTACCAGCACCTTACTAGAGTAGAGTAACTTTGGAGAGAGCGAGAGCAGGTGTTCCCACTGCTCAAAGTAATTACGATACTGGCTCTAGCCATTGCCTTTTTTCCAAATTTGCTGCTACAGTATCTTCCAATAAAGGCGGATTTAGGAATTGATGTTGTGTAATTAAATGGAAAGAAGTTCTTTTAGAAGAGTATCTGGCCAACACTAATGTACAAAAATCGCAGGAATCCGAAAATGCTTAGTTTAACTGCGCTCAATTATCTAATTTTACCCGATTGGGTGGTTCTAGTTTGGTTTTTTATACATTCGTGTTTCACTATTTAGTTAGCAGCGGTAGTTTTTCCATATTTCTATAAGCAAGTAATTACACTTTTAAAATGAACTTTTGTATTTCCGTGATTTGATAATTCAATATAAATTTGCGTATTTCTGTATTTTAGTGTTGTCGGAATATGGTGTTTAAAAAAATCACTACTAAGCATAGGTTCACACATTGGGATAGGAAAAATTTGACTTGATGTTGTTGCACGTTTTTTATGATATATTACTTGCTTGAAAATTGCGAAGAGTCTTATGGCTAAAACTGCGAAGTTCATGAGTTCTTGTTGATGTTTATCATTTGCTTATCAATAAATTTTGTCGCGATACGTTCATTTTTCAGAAAATGCAATCGAACAAGCCGCCGTGTTTCATTTTCTTTTGATCGAAATTATTGTTGTGTTACCTTTCTTCAATCATATATTAAATTGGAATGAAAACGAACTACGTTTGAGCATTATTCCAGAAACCGCAAATGAGGGGTAAAAGTCAAGTTGCCTCCGCGTTAGAAAGGTGGTCGACATGCATATTAAAGAAGCTTTGCTTGTTTGTGTGCAGCCTTGAAAGCGAAATTGTCGGAAAGGATCTATGCTTTGTAGCTGGAAAACTACTTTGGCGTTTTATGTTCCTGTAAATGGAATATTTTTGTACTGATTTAACTTTCTGTTAGCCAAGGGGCAAGGAAAGTTCCGAATACTATTGGTTTCAAATACGGGCATTTTATTTAGAGTAAATTAAAAACGAATTCAGATATTTTATGGCTAACTGTAGGGTTAGTTAAACCTTTTTGTGATGATATTTTTGGTTGCCATTTACAAGCGGTGAAAGAAGGTAAATAGTACTTACCGTGATATTACAAACTTTGATACCTGAGCACTGTCTTAGCTTAGGATGAAAATAACTTTTTTTATCGCT
Organism: Trididemnum clinides; assembly: GCA_963675345.1. NCBI lineage: Eukaryota > Metazoa > Chordata > Ascidiacea > Aplousobranchia > Didemnidae > Trididemnum > Trididemnum clinides. The sequence continues at coordinate 17,650,467 of OY776303.1, forward strand.
CTTCGGATTTTGGCAGCAAGTGTTGCTGACTGTTTCAAATTGGCCCCGGTTGTTTTATGATAAAGATAATAGTTATTTGCTTCTTCAGTCAAACGTTTGAGCGAACATAGAAATCCACATAGCCTACATCCAGTTAGGGTTAAGTAGGCTAACTTCTCCCAAGCCATGTCACTTAGCCTCAAAACAAGAATGAAGATTTTCTGAAGAGGCAGGAGTTTTGCTTCAAAAAAATTTTAATTTAGCTTTGAAAAAAGCTGTTTGAGCCATAAGCTTTTTGTGACGCTCCCATCAGTGATGAGAGTTTTTAATCAGTTTTTTTGCCACTGATGAGAGCGTCACGAAAAGCTTAGGGCTCAAACAGCTTTTTTTTAAAGCTATATTAAAATTCTGTACCACCTACAAGATTTTTGCGTGCTCAAAAAAATCATTTAACGGTCTTTGTTTGTCGTGTTCTACCCAAAAAATCCGGTTGGGCGTTAGGCAACAATGAAACTTCGTTTCATCTCCAGTTGAGTAATTTATTTGGGTCTGGTGAGATCTGAGGTTTGGCTAACTCATTAGGGCAAGGACCACATTTCAAAAATCTACAGTTTTGAAGGGCCGCGTGCATTATTTATTCGTATTGCCAACATGATGTGAAGAACATAATAAAAAGCAGGCCCATTTTCTTTTCATCTTTGCGCCAGAAACAAGAGTGTATTAAAAAAATTTTTTAGGAGGCATACTGTAAAAGTTTATAATTTACATAATGAATGGGTACGATAAAAATTTGTCAATAGCATACCGTACAATACGACGTGTCAATTGATAATGTGATCTTTTCCCTAAGTAAGCAGCCTAATAGTTACATTACAGGCTACAATATAGCATGATGTTGGTAATTATTTTGGGGGAAATATTCTATTTTGCTTTTATATGATGCTGGAGGCAGATCCCTCCAAATAGATTTTCGGGAAATTACTAACTAGCTACTAACATCCCTAATATTTCACAGGAAAAACAAAATTTCTGGTTAATTTTGTAGCTTGCTACAAGGTAAAAAATATTTGCAATAATCAACATTGCGCTCACTTTTTACCAGCAATTCTTTCAAATATCGCTTTTGCATGTGAGTTGGGCAATGTGTACCCAAAAAAAAACGCCAAAAGGATGAATAGCATAAATTGCTGTGAGAGATTAGCAGTAAGAGATGTGAAGAAACAATCTTGCATTAAAAAGAGGTCGATTACTATTAAATTTTCGCTAACCAATCATCTAAAAAACAAGTTAACACATAATCTGCTTTTATTTTTCATCTCTATTTGCTATCAGTCAAATAAGAATAGGTTACACCGCACCACCACTTCAGCGGGCATAATTAGCCCATTAATGGGTGATGGTTCTGCGACAATTCAAAAAAATTAAACAGCCTATAATGTGTATGCTACTATAGCACTTCACTAAATTTAACTTCAAATATAACGTGCATGCAACTGTGGCACTTCACTAAATTCGACATTATTGTCTGGACACCACTGGATAAGATGTGTTTTCATTGTTTTGACATGTAGCGTCTACTGCTGCTCTCTATTTTGGGCCCGCATTTGCATTACAGAGTTTTTACCGTTATTGTAATTTTTCCTTGAACCTGTAAAATATATTATTGTATATTGCGGTGATTTTCAACTAGGGTTTTACATATTATTTTAATGTGGTTCAACTTGTGCGACTAAACACCAAAAACATCCACGAGTGGGAACAATATTTCTGATATTTTCACCAACTATGACCCAGAGTGGCGTATTTACGTGGGATAAATTGCGATGCCTTTTTCCAAACGGTATGACTGTAGCAAAAAATGTGAAGAAAAAAGGTCTTTATGTCTGCTTGGAGATCACAATTGACAGAAAAAGGCTCTTTATATCATGTATAGTCTGACCGCATGTACTGCTTTTTGGACTCCGATAATACTTTGTCCTGCCTGCTACTCCTTGCATACAGATCAGGGATGTAGAAGCGGTTATTTTTCAACCGCTTCCACTAACAAAAAACGAGAAAACGACCGTTGACAGTTTTTTTAGTTTTTGTGGGTCTGTAGCCTGCCTTCTCCTACACTTTATCATTTTGAGGGGACAAAAACCTTCGTTTATTGCTATTACTTTACCTACTTCGCTTGAGCTTATTGTTCCGAACTACTTTGCGTTTTTTTTATTTATATATTGGAAGTCGTGTTGAATGTAGAACAGTGCTTTCATTCGATTGGGTCACCTCCTCTGACCTTCTTCCCCTCAATGACTTTGACATACCTACTCTTTTTCATCGCTTCTCCCCTTACTTAAATGCTTCAGAACCTGGGTTCTGATCACCTACCAATTCTACTAACCGTCCCTCTTTCTCCGGTCCTTTGCCCCCAACGAAAGTCTTCCTTGAATTTTTGGAAAGCTCGTCGGGATGACTTTGCTTTTAACTTCAATTCTCACCGTCCTTCTGCTGATAAATAGCCTACTCGGCTTTTTTTCTTTCATTTGCTGCTGTTTTCTTTACTTCTCTGCTACTGAATGCCCTCCTTACGATCTGGTGCTCTGGACAGACGGCTCTGTTCCTTTCCCTTTTGGCAAACACGGCTCTGGCGTACTTGCCAACTGCTCTCTCTCTGTGGCACTGAGGCCACCCTTTTCTTTTCAGCAGGCCCAGTATGCTCAAGTTTTTCCGCTGAAGCCTGGACCATTCTGCAAGCTCTTTGCTGGTCTCGACAGCACCAACAAGTGTGCCATTTCTCTTCTCTCCTCCTATCAGACTCTCGCTCTGTCCTCTCCCCCATTTTTCCTTTTACCTTAATCTTTGTCAGGAACTGTTTTCTCTCTCCAGTTCTATCAGGCTACAATGCCCACACACTCATTTCTTCCGGGCGACGACTCGGATGATGAGCTGGCCAGACGGGGAGCGTTGCTTGTTTCCTCAGCAATCCCTTGTAGTCTCTCTTCCCTTATCTCTCGTATCCACTCTTGTCTTTTCTCGGTCATGAGGCATACTGTCTCATCAAAATTCTTCAACACACAGGTTCCCTCGATTTCCACCGAGTAACTTATGCTGCTACGTCATGCTCGCTGTGTTCTCTCTCGCCTTCGCTGCGACGGACACAGCCTTCTGTTAAGCTCCTATATCTCTAGGATTCGCAGAATCGAGAATCTTTCTTGCAGCGCTTGCGGACACTCGTCCAAGGACACCTCTCATCTCATTCTGCACTGTCCAGCTACGGACTCTTTGCGTCGCTCGCTCATTGGCAATTTTCTGTCTTTACGATCTCTGGCCCAGGTCCTGGGGAGTTTCCCGACTTCTGGGGCTCCATGGTCTTCCGCCATCAACCCATCCCTCGGAAGGGATCGGGCAACAACAGCAAAACTGAACTTACACACGCACTATTACGTAACAAAGGGAGTTAGCAAATTCAGACGTTTCTAAAGTTGTAAACAGAATTACGTCACAATCTGCAACTTGCTATCACAAGATTTCAATACTATTTATATACACGGAACACTACTACATATAAGAAATCAATATACTGAAATAAGAAATAAATACTTGTAATAAACGAAGAATCTTCGCGGTCCCCTCACGGAACACACCGCGTATTTCGCGAAACCTCTGTTGAAGAGCACTAATGTGGACTGATCAAATTGTTTTGGTCGTGAGTAATTTCTTTTTCAACCCCCCAACCAAGGTTAGTTAAGTTTAATCAAATCATCATTTTATTAGCTACGTTTCATTGTCCAAACTACCTTTTTCTTATCCGTAATCGATATAAAATGTGATGCTAGTTATACTTTTTCTTGTTCTCTCGCGCTACTGATATCGCACGTTCATTCAGACTTATTGTGCAACTTCACCGTTTAATCCACATCGGGAAATGGACAAAACTTTTTCGCTGAGTTACTCTTCAAGTCAAATAACCTATGCGGAAGCGGTAGAGTTTTTGCGCTTCCGCTCCACATCCCTGGTACAGATACTGTTTTTAAATCTATATTTTTGTCCTTGTTTCTACTGCACGACGTAGAGAACAAATATTTTTACCTTTTAAATGAAGTATTTTTTATTATAAATGAATTTGAATCGGAAGGTTTCACGCACGAAGTCAAATGTAATCAAAATGTGCTTTCCAAAAAAGTGGCTGACCAGTTTTAGTGTTTTTGCATTGAATTGGAGTGATAACATTTTTGACAAATTAAATAGATAAACTAGGTATTAGTCAAATAAACGTCTAATATGTTGTTTTGCTGATGTTATGGAATAATTATGAAGGCAAAGTAAGCTAAAACAAGTTAAGGTTTATTTGTTATTGCTAAGTTAGCCTAGTTTTATGGGCTAAAAGTGCAGGTTTATTTGTAGCCAGCTTCTGGTAGGGTTTAATATTCGAACAATCAGCGTATTTGGAAATGCTGAGTTAAAGTTAATTGTAGTGTGCAACTTATACGGCATATTTAGTTGCATAAACATACTTAAAAGTCGTAAACCTAAATTTACTATAGCCTGAACGACAGGGCAAATTTCTGTGCCGTTTTCTATGTGCTGTATTGGATATTGATAAATGTAATCACCAATTCTTTGAAAATTTTTCCCAATAATGCTTGCAGACCAATTACATTGATCTATCTTCACTTTTTCTTAAACAATTTTCTGAGCAATCATGTCGACTGCTAGACGAAGTAGGGCAAGAATAAACAAAAACTTACGGTACCGGTTGTAATGATTCGAATATAGCTGGTTTTGCTAATGTATCTACAAGCATCTAATTGGCATAGAGTTATTTCTAGCAGAAAAACAAATGATATTTAGATGATACTTTCCTTAAGGCCGATTTTTTGGCCAATTGACTAGTCGCCACATGGAATGCAGTCATTTTAACTCGGATTACAGTCGGATGTCTGTCGTTGCGCTACAATGGGGTCACCATCTGCGATGTACGATCTATGCCTGACGTTGCTCCGACTGCAATCCGAGTTAAAATGAGTGCACTCCATATGGCCACTAGTCACTTCTATCATGATAGCTACTGATCGTAGATGGCGATCCATATATAAACCCAAGTGTTGTTGGCGACTTTCTACTTGTGGTTTATAGTTGAAGTCGCTGAGGTTGCTACATCGTGTTTTCGTTTTCTTAAGCAATGGCATTTGATTTTGAACTCTTGACGTAGGCTACTGCAAGCAATTAGTTCTTCATTTACAAAACTTCTTACTACTAATTAGCAGTGTAGAAAACAAGTAACTTTGAACCAGGGATATATAGCCAGATATATCCCTGCTTTGAACGTGCAGCGTGCTGGCTGAACCCCGATTGCTCCGAATTATGGCAGTCACAAAAGAAGGAAGCGCGACAGTAATGTTTTTATTGCTTTGATGTTAGGACTACAATTAACTCAGTTGTGGCAGACAATCAAAATCACGTCCTTCCTCCACGAAGTCCAGCGATGAAAGAGGTTGTGGCAGATAACTAGAACACGACGATCAACAACGAAAGAAAGCCAAAAACATCCGCCGGCAACAAAATACTGCACACGTCATCAAACAATAGGTCACTGCACACGTCTATGTTAACCAAGTGACTGCGCACATCACATGAACAAAAATAATAGACAACAAAAGACGGCGGGAAAGGCAAACCAATCAACGAGCTACCATGAAAAGAAAAATAAATAAACATTATCTAGCCCTAATAAAATAAAATAAATGTGTGTGATTTTAGACACATGCAATACAGTCAACTTCGGATATAAGAGATTCAGATAAAAGGAATTTTCGCTTATAAGGGACGACGCAAAAGGTCCCAAATGATTTTCAATATAAACTAATAAGTCGGTTATAAGAGAATTCGGTTATAAGAGACTGATTAAGTTGGTCCCGGCGGATCTCTTACATCCGAAGTTGACTGTAATAACAAACATATACGCGGTGCAATATCAATCGCAATCAACCCTAGTCACACAGCAATGGGTGGATTAAAAATAATCTGTAAAACTACATGCTGTTGTACTTAACCAGTCTATGTAGGGAACCTCGCACAAACAAGCAAGCGCGGACAACTACTCCAGTCGCCAACAACAGGGGCTAATATTTAAACCGATCATAAAACGTACATAATAGATATTAGTCCACAGCTAGATTGCCGGAAAGCCATATGAGCTAATCATCATAAGTAACAAAATAGGTATCAGTGTTCCAGGACCATTATTACCTTTTTTCTTCTTTTCTCGCGATTTTGCTTATTAACGGCGACACAGTAGAAACTTTTGTTGTTAATGAATTGCTATTGAGCAACGATGTAGTTAAAAAAACTTTACTGCCTAGAATTAGGACGTGGGTAACCCTTGATTAGTTTTTACTGCTTTTACTATCGGTCATTTGCTCTGAAGTTTGTACATTAAAGAAATTTTGCAGAATTATTGGATTCTTTGTACTAGCTTTGAAGAAACAGCAGTGAAGGTCTCAGCATTCCTCTGAGACTTTTTATTCTAAACAATCAGTCCTCGGTTAGATTGTCGGAAAGCGATACAGGATGAAATTCCTGGCATGAGGTTACATCGCCAGGCGTGCGAACTATAAGAGCACAATATTCTTTAAGCAAAGATAGCCGAGGGGCTACAAACCTGACGGTAGATACTTCGTCAGTTAATAGTACTTTATCAGTAAAATCATTGGATAGAACAGCAAGGGTGCCCTGGCTGGGCGTCAAACTGGGGATGCACAACTTTGAAAAATAGCAAACATAGCTCTTACAGTAGACAACTAGAATCACACACATCGGCGGAAGCAAAGTGCTAAGCCACCGAAAGCAAACTAACAAAAAATATATAAAAAAAAGACAAAAAGATGTTTGGCATGGCAGCTCGATGAAGTGCGAGATGCCACACGCTACAGCAGCAACACTTGTGTAGCACTGCAAAATTTTACAGCGTTTATGTAGCACTGTAAAATTGATCAAGATTTATGGAGCGTTACTTACGAATAAGTGCGCTGGTAGTCCTAATAACCAGCATAAATTTCAAAAACTGAAAAAATTTATTATGTATTCTTGCCTTTAGCTTTAAAAGATGTTGTTTAATAAACAACTCGTTTTGTTTTGATTACATCGATTACAGTTTGATCAATTTCAATTTTTCAGCTAAACCAGATTGCTCAACTGACAAGTGCAGGAGCGAGTCTTTAAACAAAAAAATGTAAAAAATAATTGTTTTAGCGCTTTTAGCGGTTAATATGCATGAGCGATCATACAAAAACACTAATTTCAAATTTTTTCATTTTATCTTTTCCCTAGTCGTTGTAATCAAAGTTGTCAACAGGTAGATAAGATCGGTTAATTTGCAGTCTTGTTGAGCTACTATTGGGTTTGTAAAGTTTACTTTAAATAATTGTATCATCTGACAGAAAGCATCTTGACTAGAAAACCGTAAGGTTTTTTGATGTTTTCTAATCTTTTGTTTCACTGTATCAGTGTATGGTACTGGTATAGGTTTACGCCTCAAGTCTATTTTATTTTATTGGAATGTTTCGTTTTCTTGTTTTAAATGGGGGAATTGAAAATAAATTTTCTAATTTAATTTTGTTGATATTTTAGTTATCCAAGCAAAGATAGTGAACCAAACTTTGTTAAACATGATGAAAATTAACAAACAAAGTGAAGTAACAGAAAACCCAAAGCTTTTTGTCTCCTCATAGTGCTCTATATTAATCCACTGCGTTTGTTAATTTTTATCACCTTTAACAGTTTAATGAAGTGCTGCTCATAATCTTTGGTTGGCTAACTAAAATGTGCAAAAAGAGTTTCCTGCTTTCTAAGATAGGTATTTAACAGTTTAATTTAGGTGATCTATGAAATTGTGAAAAATTTGATTCTAGGAAATTTATTTTAAAAAATTGGCCTACCATTTTATATTAGGTGAAAGTAGCTTAGGCTTTGCCCTGTTGCTGCCTGAAGTAATAACATAAGGCAGTGGCTATTTTGCCGTCTACGGCAATTTGCCCTTGGAATCTATTTTGCCGTGATCATTCACGTGTGTTTATATAGCCAAATTTGCTTTAATCGCACCAGTGACTCTGTGGTGTAGTGGATAGAGTGCTGGTCTTAAGATACCATGATATCGGGTTCGAATCTCAGCTGGCCAGGGCTTTACAAGAAAGGCAGTGTACACTGAAGGGGCAGGCCCTGTATGTAAATGTACGAGGCAGTGTACACTGCAAGGGAGTGTGCAGGGTGGGGGATAGAAACCTGGGGGTGCAAAATTTTTTAAACTGGTTTTTAAAATTGACCAATCAGAGACGACCAAAAGTCACATGTTTAGTACGTCATTAAAATTGACCAATCACAAATAACTCACGGCAAAATAGTCTCTGAGGGTAAATTGCTGTCGACGGCAAAATAGCCACTGCCATAACATAACTTGAGCAGTACCGTGGTTTTAATTTTGTTTTTTTCATATAATTGTGCAGTTTTTGTTACATGCCTATAGCCTAATCAGAAAATTAATTCTGTCATTGAGTTTTTCAAGTAAATGTGTTTTTACATCAAAAATGCCTCGAAAAAGCGAAGTAATGCAAATGGATATTCAAAGAGAGTTTTGCAATGCAATGCAAGTTTTAAGAGAAATATGGGATGAAATTGGAATCCCTGATGAACAGGTATGAAAGTTTGTCTGCTTACTGTAAGCTAGCTTGATCTGGTTTAAAATTGGTGTATAGGGTTGCTTAGACACACTGGTAGGTAATGTATAGTCCATGTGTAATTTTTTTAAAAACTAGAAGAAAGCTCAAAAATTTTGGTTTTAATATGTTGTTGATCTTGATCTACATTGAAGAATGAAAATATATTGAATATATATTTCTCTATATATATTAAAGATCTTAATTCACAATCTGTTTGGACTTTCAAATTTACTTCTTTAAGCAAGATCACATTTAGTACATTACAAATTCACTTGTAGATGTTATCAAGGTCAAAAAGTTCATCAAGATTGCATATAGTCACATGGAATGCATTAGGTTATTGAATACTCCTCCACACTTATTGTTCAACAATAGCTAAATGATCCTGTGTATCGGTAGTTGATATTTTGCTTAAATTTTGACAAAAATATCCCAAGCAGAATTGACTATATCAGTGTGGTATATAATAGATACTGCTTTTTGCCTGGTTTCTAAACAATGATTGCTATTAAACATGAAAACAGCAGGTGCAGAAAGCGATCTTTGTTTAAATAGCAAAATTTATGCTTCTGCAATATCCAGTTCAAGTGTGAATCAACCCTAGAAATGAGTGATTCTTATGTATGTATGTATTTGTTTATATTTATCCTCCATTCACGAGAAAGCGAATTGCATCGCTATATTTTGGACAGGACATCTGCACCTGCTTGGGAGTTGCCATTTTCGAGGTGTCTGGGCCACCTGTCTTCCACATAGAGGCAGGGGCGTCCCATTAAGTGCCTTGCCCAAGGACACAACGAGCGAACTTGCCAGCTTGTTCTCTACAACCTCCCATAAATGCTGAGTGCCAAGCAGGGAAGCTGTGGATACCATTTTTTAAAGTCTTTCAGTATGACTCGACAAGGGGAATAAACCCCTAGTCTACCGACTACAAAGCGTACGCTCTAACCACTACACCATTGTGCCAGTTTTCTTTTGACAAAACCTTATGTTAACCCCAGGGTCACTATATGATATCTTTTATGGCACTATGACAGTTTAAGGAAATTGGAAAATGTCTAGCCTAATTGCAAGTATGAAACATGTTATTAGGAACTTTTTGTTCAAGCTGACTTTTGCTTGCCAGCAAAGATTAGAGTTGGTGACTTATTACCATATTTTGACTTTGATACTGTAAAATAGTAAAGTTTGAAAGTTAGGCAGACCATGGACTACTTAAAAGAGAAGTCGGTCAGACATCTACCTTACAGTGCAAAAATTAAACAAGTAACATTTGCTCATCACTTGTTTACTTTTCATGTTTACAAGATTTCGTGTTAGCATTTCAGAGGAATAGTATGGGAAACTTATTTTATTTGTGGGATCAAAATTGTTCTAATATGCCTCTGGCTAATATTGATGACCATCAATTAATCAAATAGATTGTCTAAAAGTAAAAATTTATCAAAAACAGCACTTACTTAAGCTCAGAACAGCACAGAGTTATAAGATACTTAGCACATGAAAATCAGCAAGTAAAAACTAAATTGTGCATTGTGCCACCTCCTAAGTTAGAACCAGACAATACTGTAATCGCAAAGTTTTATTCCAATGATTTATGTCATTGCTTCCTTTGCCTTTTTTAAAATTGTTGTACAACTTCTCTTTGCACTTGGTTATTGACAAGTTTTTGGGCGTTATTGAAATAGACATTACAAATTGTGTGGTGAATAAACTTGTTTTCAAGGTGATTGTCACACAGAAATGATTGTGGCAAATTATTAAATTTCATTACATTTTCGGCAGCAAGTCTTTCATGTTGGTCACTCTTGCCATTAATATATTTGCATAGGTATGCTGGCAACAAAGTGTAGCACAACATCAGAGCAAGTTGCATAAGTTTTGATGTGAATTTTGGGCTGTCATCACGTTTTTTATATCGGATTTGCTGTAGTTCATTCATGACATTTGTGGCTCTGTTATCTGAAAAATTTTTGATGCACAATGGAAAGTTTTCCAGATATGACTTTTTTGTCAGTCAACAATTCTTTCCTTTTACAAACCATGGAGGGAAGAGTGTAGGGGAGTCAGAAAAGAAAAGCTTAACATGCAGGTCATTATCAATTATGGTTGCTTCAGTACTGTTGGAATGTCAAATGTCTTGCAACTTTCCAGTTTGTAAAGCACTGCTCTACTTTTATCAAATTGCAATTTGTGGCTGCTGAGACAAGGCTTTTTTTACCAATGCTGGGAAAATCTAAAATTTTGTCATGGTCATTAAAATCATCAAGCAGATAAGATAATGCACTCTATTTGGAGGCTATCTTTGAGTTTTGAATCTAGCCATAACTGATGGGGGTATGGATTCATTGCCAGAGTATATAGAAGGAACTGGTTGTAGTTTCCATCGTAATGTTGCTCGTTTGCCTACTTTCAAAAACTTTTCTTCAAAATGTTTAGAACAAATACCAGAACATGACGTCAGAGCCCAGTCTTCACTATTCACAAACCTACGGTAATCCATTTTTTGTTTAATTCTGGGTTTTTCAAAGGAAAACAAAATAATTGGAATTTTTGAGGAATTTTTTTTTACTATATTTATCCTCCATTCCTAAGAAAGTGAATTGTATCACTATGTTTTGGATGGTATGTCTGCTCTCGCTTATGAGTTGCTATTTCCGAGGTGTCTGGGCCACCTGTCTTCCACATAAAGGGGCGCATCCCATTAACCCTTTAAGGACCACAAGAATTTAATTCATAAAATTTGCAACAATGCCGCAATTGTTTGGTAACAACAGAAATATAATGGATTTCAGATAATTGGTTATTACGTCATAACGATATAACAATCAACAATTATGGTACATATGTGCACCAAAGGTCCTCAAAGGGTTAAGGACACAACAAGCAAACTTGCTGGCTTGTTCTCCACAACCTTCCATCAATGGCGAGCACCAAGCAGAGAAGCTATAGATACCATTTTAAAAGTCTTTTGGTATGACTTGACAAGGGAAATGAACCCCAGGTCTACCGACTGTGAAGCAGATGCTCTAACCACTATGCCATCACATTGAATAACATGAATTTTATGCTGATGCTTTTTGTATCCCATTGTGCAATAGGCAACAACACATATTGCATATTTTGGCGCATAAGACAACCCTTAAAGTAAAAAACACCCTTAAAAATTAGGGGTCGTCTTGTACAACCAATACAAAAGTCAGACCTTAAATTCTACGTGCAGATTTTTTCATTTTACATGAAAAATTAGTATCATTTTGGTTGTAAATAAAAATTGTTTGCTCTAATTTTGTACCTCGTCCTATCTGACAGTCGCCTTATATGCCAAAATATATGGTATATTTACTATAATTATGTCAAAACAACTACTAAAAGTACCTAAAGCAAGGTAAACTCTTTTTGCATATATTGCTTTAAACTTGAAGAACAATCTCACTCACAAAAGTGGAAATCGTAATTGGCCTTGCGTTTTAATAGTGCTATATTGCATGTAGCTAGCTGGCTAGAGCTCGAATCAATGAGCTAAGCATTCTTTAAAATGATTATGATCAAGTTAGGTCAACAGCTATGTTATCAGAAGTAAAAAATTCATCCACGACTTCATCTACCATGACATTTGTCTACTATTATCAACTTCGTAAATGTCCTCCTAACACTCATACATTATAAGTAACTTACAGCAAAATTAACAACTAATAACAATAGCTAGAGCTTCAGATGTTAGATAATTTCTGTTGCCTAACTGGACTTTTTATACTGTGCTGTGCATCTTAGCACTGTTATACGACTCAAGAAAACAATGCTGAAAAGTTCTTTGTTGAAAGATTGTGAAGGATTAGCTCTGCTGCAAACCAACAGTTGAAAAAAAGTAAACAAGTGACACGCAAATGCTACCCATCTAATTTTTGCACTGCAGGGTAGAATGTCTGGCCATCTTCTCTTTTAAGTAGGCCATGGGCAGACTATAAAAAATAATCTGCATGAATGATTTAATGGTGCTTTTTCTGCATTTTAATATCTTGTGCTTTCACCTTGCAAACCAAGGTTTTTGAGTAGATGCCAAGTTGTAGGAATAAAGCCAAAAGCTTAAAGGAACACTGCGGTAAAGATAATGTGGTATTTGAACTGTGATTTTTCAGATTGATACTCGTGGAAATGTTGTGTTAATGCATATTAGAAACCTTCTTAAAGAAATGGTTTCTGAGGAGCAAAATCTAAAAACTACAATGTTAAGCAAAATTGAAAAATGTGAAGGAGAAATACTTGATTTGTCTGTCAAACTTCATGTACCAGTTTTGGAACTAGAAGAAGACCTTACAATAATGCAAAAAGAAAAGACGTTGAGGTATTACACTGTATTAAATATCATTTTAACTAGAAAAAACAATTTGGGGGCTTACCAAAGATTTAAAAGATTGGAGCTTTGACAAGCTCTGCTAGTGTAGCTGCTCTTTGTTTTAATTTAAGATATATATACCTTCTTTGTTCATGTTCTGTTGAATATTTCCTGATCTTTGAGTGGTTTTAAACTGCGGCAACATTTGTGTTATTGCTCTAAATATGGAATTCACAGGTGTACTGCTTGATATTGAGTTATAGGAAAAATAGGAATAAAATGAAAAACTGCAAAATGCACTGTGTAATCATACAAAGTATCCTCTCATTTTACAACAAGTGTAAAAAGGGTCAAAGCTCTGTATTGTTTCATAACTCACTGCTGGGTTGAGAAAGAAACCAAGTCGTAGGCTTGCTTGGTTGAGAAAGAATCCAAGTTATTATTGGTTATCATTACAATTAATTTAACGTTCTAGCTTGAATTGAAATATTTTAGTTAAATATGCTCTCTCAAACTCTACCACATTTGCAAGAGCCATTAACAAACGTTTTAGAATATACCGTATTTTTCTAGACCATAAGGCACTTACAATTGTTTAATTTTCTCAAAAATGGAACATGCGTTTTATAGTCTAGTGTGTCTAATGTGCAAATCAGGTTGCGCTTTGTCACCAAGCTCAATGAATTTTATTGCAATGAGTGCTACCAATGCAATTGTACATACCTCAACTCGTTCTTTCTTTGAGAGCAAACAACTTCTTTCTTACTTGCGATCAAATTACCTATTCTCATTCCCTTTATGAGTGTTTTTTTCTCTTCACCTACTCTTGTTCCCTTCACGAGTGTATTTTTCTCTTCACTTTATGGGCATAAACACATACGTGCATCGTGCATGTATTGCAGCATGTACCTAGCACAGTATCGATAAAATGTGTTAAGTTTTTTGTTTCATTAAATGCACCTTATAGTTTGGTGCACCTTATGGTTCGAAAAACATGGCAAATAACATTTTGGAACAGCGTGGTCCAACGGCAGGCCTTCAGGCCAATTTTGGCCTACCAACTAATTTTTTGCCTGCAAATAATTGCAATGATTACGATAGAGTTGCCATACATCCCAAAAATTCCTGAGAACACCTTTATTTGGGGTAGCACATCCCTAGTTTAAACTACAGCTTGTGGAATAAATATTCAGTTTCTGATGGCCTGCTATAAAATTAAGTTGGACTTCACTGTTTTAGAATATAAACAGTCATGGGGATAAGTGATCTGACTCGTACAAAATAAGATGGTTAAGATGGATAAAATAAGATCGTACAAGAAGGTTACTATGATTGTGATGAAAGAAAAACAAACTGCTTGCAAATTTAAGTTGTTGCTTGATTATGGCAAATAATTAAACAAATTGCACTCTCAGCTCAACCACAGGATTTTTTATCCAACCTTTTGCTTTTTGAAATAAATCTTATTTCTGATACTGTTGTAACTGATCAATGTCAACTAGCACCACAAAACAATACAAATTGTATGTCATAATACAGCTGTAAATAATTAACATTTCTTTTTTATTTTTACATTCATAAAAAGTAATTCTGATGTTGTTGATTTAAGCTTGCACTAACTTGATTTCAGTCTAAACTTGGAAGGTATATAATGATCAAAGCTGTAGCTAATAAGGAGAAAATTCGATTTTTGCTGATGGTCACAGTAGGTGTCTCTCGCTCCCAAAACAATGTCAATGACAATTTCAACAGGATTTATAATTTCACAAATCAAGCACATAAGAAATAATGATTTTTCAGAATTTAAGTCTTAGTTGAGAAAGAACAGGGAAATAGTATTTTCTATCAGTAATTAGGCATTGTGGCATACAATATGGTAGAGGGCTTGAGACACTCACAGTTTACTGAACGTGTGAAAAGAGGTTGCAGATATTTGCCATGCAAATTTTTAACTTTGTAGAAAATAATGTATATGAAAATTGATTAAAATACAGAAAAAACAAATGTTGTGATCACAGATATTTGCAAGTGTGGCTAAACAACCTAGTGGAAAATTTTTAAAGTAGTGATTTTAGCTAGATGTAAAGAATACCGTTTTCACTTATGGGTGGGACTTGGGAAGCCCTTCAAATCAAAACATTTGGTGGGAGCCACCCCTCACCTTGCCTTCCTTACTTGGTGTTGCTGTAGCAAGTGACACATTTTTAAATTACTGTATTTATTCAAGTATAAGTCGCATTTTTTTGTACCAAAATATCACCCAAAAAGTCAGGTGCGATGTATACACGAATACATGAAGTGCATCAAATGCGATACAAAATTTTTTCCAAGGTATTTCTATGCTATCGCCTTTCACACAAGTGCGTTAGTTATTGCCTTCCATGCGAGTCACATTACATTTTCTACACTATCGCCTTTCTCATAATCAAAAAGTTTTTTACAAACTGGAATTGCCAATCTTCTGGATGGAAGTGGGGATGATAAAGTATGGGATGACAGCTCTGATGAGGAAAGTGATGAAGTTGAGGAGATCTTGAGGACACCCTCATGGGATGCTGATGAGGATGTTCCAGAGGAAGACTGGGACAGACTATTTAAGGACAGTGACAGCAGTGATGACTTTGATGGTTTTCAATTTTTTGTTATGTGATTGCAATGAATAACATTAAAAAAAATTTTGTACTGTTTCATGTTAAATATGGGGGTGCGACTTATACATGCATGCGACCTATACTCGAATAAATATGGTAATAGTTTTTTCAATCTGTGGTTTTAATTACTGGATTCATTGCCATTTAATTGTATGCAGTCAAAACTGAAAGATGCTTAATGTTATATCAGTAAATTTTGTTACAGGTTGAATATACAGTGTTCACAGTCACGCATTAGTCCCTGCTTTTGTTATTGCATGTTGTAGTATTACTTGCTGCTATGTTAAAGAGGAAAAATGTGTTTTTCAGATTACATCTTGTTCATCTGAACAAAGTCAAACGAGAACGATTGGTTTCACTTGCTTCATTAAAGTCAGTTGAGCAAGAGTTGTGTGATCAACTGTGCACTACCCCTTGCTACATTCCATCAGGAACCATACCGACAGAAGAGCAATTGGAACAACTGCAGGTACTAATGAGAGGCTGAAGCACTAAATCAAATGTTGTCAAAAACATTACTGCCTTGTTTTCCGTTAAAGGGAAAAAAAAATTTAATGTTGTAAAGAAGGAGAAAAGTCATGCATCTATGTTTCCAAAAAAACTTGCTCATCTTATTTCTGATGCTAATGCGGTGTACTTGATTTTGAAATTTGTTGGTTAAATTAAGCTAAAACCTAATTGTTAGCAAAGCTAGTGATTATCTTTATATCTATTTAGTATGAGTACAACTATTTTAGTAAAAGACAATTCTACAATCGAGCTCAATGTAGAAAAGTCAGTTTTGTTTGGTATACTTCGTGAATCAAGTTATCTAGCTTTCTTTCGTTTTTGAGCTTGGTTATAGTTTTTTTGTTAATGAAAATACGTGATACGGCACTCTCTTTGTACTGTATATCCAGTATATTCGATAGACAAACTTTAATAGTAAACCTCTTGAATTTGTTGGTAACATGACTTTCCTCGCATTTTCAGTATTATTCCAGTGTTTTCTCTTTATTGAAACCTCTGGAAAGCATGAAATTTGAACAGGATTTGCTTTTTTAAGCACGTTTGATTTTGTGCTTTAGGCCTTCTTTAAACCGCTAAAACTTAATTGTGACTGCTTGATAACAAGTTAACTTATCTTAATATGACATGCGTCTTGCAAGTTCAAGTATCTGTTTGGAAAGTTTCTGGAGCAACACATTGACTTTATTGTGATCTCAATCAACTTTTGAATAATTGAACCGGTTTGCAGTCAAGCTTTGATTTTAAAGCCATTATAGGCCTGGGCATATATTTGATTGCACTGGTGTGTAACTCTGCAGTGTGCAGTGTAACGCCATGCAATAAGAGCCGAACATGTTATTGAAAATCTGCAAGTTCAGCTTTCAGAGTGTTGCAATTCTTGTGGCATAGCCAAGCAGAACTATCGTTTGTTTTCGAGCTCAGGTTTGGATTCAAACTGTGACTTCCGTCAATACCATCTATAGGTAGCTGTTTATTCAAAGTCTCTCAGACTCTTTATCCTTCTTGTGATATAAAGAATTAAGTAAGTTTTTCAACTTTTATATTTTCATTCTCCAATTTTACAACATTGCTTAGGAAACAAATATATGAATAATTGCTGTGGTGTAAATGATCGTATTAAAGCAAACTTTTGTTGTATTTTGTAACGCACAACTTTTTATATTTTTTGCACATTGTCTTGCGAGGAACTAATACATATTGTTTTGCAGGAGCACATTGAAACGTTGAAAGTTGAAAAAGCTCGTCGCAAAGAAGTGTTTGATTCTAAAAAAGCTGAAATTGTGTGTATGTTTGACGAACTGAATCTTCTTCCAGAGTCTTCCTTTGCTCAAGTAAGTATCTGAATGTGGTAGATTTTGTCTAATTTATCGCCTCAAGGGACATTAGAAAATAGTGACAAATTATGCAAACAGGTAAAACTCTACACTATAGCGACCTGTGTAGTGTATACATGGTGGTTTTATTTGCTATTAACGCAGTTAGTGACATTTATTATTTACTACAATGCACTTACCCAGAACGCAAATCATGCATTACACAGAAAGTGATACACAAAGTTGGTGTAACCAAAACTGCTAACTCGCAAAAAATCGTGCGATTTTGGTTTGTTTTGTTTTAAAAGGTTCTCTTGCTAATATGCTGCATTTTGGACACGTGGTGTAACATTACATTGCTGTTATCTTGCATTCTGAAATAGCGATTAACGTCTTTAATGATTCTAATGTGGAAAAAAGAGTAGGTCTAGGTTCATCCAGAGGGCTTTCTTCATCATTGTCAACTTCTGGATCATCTGCAGGATGTTTGCTAGTTTTAAGGTCGTCTATTATGCTGCTTTGTGAAATAGTCTTGCATGTAATCAGGTATGCATCAATGTCCACGTACTCGTTAAAATTGAAGTTTTCTGAAACTAAGCCAGTGGCTTGCAATTTGTTCCAAATCCCTTCTGCATTGTTGTCGGACCACGGGTGGTTTCTAGGTTTTCTTCTAGTGTTGAAGAAGCAAAACGAACCTTCATGAAGCAGTTTTGAATCTACGTGTCAGATAGAGAGTTCCAAGCGTGATCAAAAAGCTTCATAGCTTCCAAAACATCGACTTTAATTTCTTTCTTTCCCTCAAAAGCAAGAAGGCACATTTCAGCTAAGTTCTTTCAGTAATGTGCTTTTCAACAACAAATGTTCCCAGCATCTACCGGTTGGGTTTTGGCGGTATTGTGAGGAGGCAACAACATGTAGGACAGAATGGGCTGTACAGGTAGGTGACCTCTATTCCGGAAACCAGAAATTTAACATAAACATTTTTGACAAAAAACTTTCTGCAATTGTGAAACTATTTGAAGAGTTGATTTGTGGTACAGAATTCGAAAATTGCAGAAAGTAGAGTATTCATTCTCGAAGCTTTTCGTCTGATGCTTTTCAAGAGAATCCGTCAGAAATAGAGTAAAAAGGTGAGTCACTTATATAGAGACACAATTGACGAAGAATTTGTGCAAACAAAAGGAATTCGTTTATGGTCTAAAAATTACACATCAGTTTCTGCTCCTTCCATTGGTCGCTTTTTTACCAATCACGATATAGCCTTTTTTTCCCTTTTTTTTTCTTTTTTGTCAATTGTGTCTTCTTATAACTGACTCACTTCACCTTTTTACTCTATTTCTGACCGATTCTCTTGAAAAGTGTCACACAAAAAGCTTTGAGAACGAATACTCTACTTTCTGCAATTGTGAAACTATTAACTAACCTTTGACTGATCAATTGTGTTGTTGTTGTTGTTGTTGATTACCCGACCCCTTCCAAGGGATGGGGGCATGGCGGAAGACCATGGAGCCCCAGAAGCCGGGCAACTCCCCAGGGTCTGGACCAGAGGTCATAGAGAGACAAGAGAGTCGCCAAAGAGTGAGCGGCGCAAAGAGTCCATAGCTGGACAGTGCAGAATGAGATGAGAGATGTCCTGGGACGGGTGTCCACAGGCGCTGCAAGAAGAATTCTCGATTCTGCCAATCCTGGAGAGATAAGAACCTAAAAGAAGGCTGTGTCCATTGCAGCGAAGACGAGAGAGGACACAGCGAGCATGATGAGGGAGCACAAGTTCCTCAGTGGAAATTGAGGGAACCTGTGTGTCAAAATGCTTTGAAGAGACAGTACGCCTCCAGTCCGAGATGAGACGAGAGTGGATACGAGAGATAAGAGGAGAGAGACTACAAGGGATTGCGGAGGGCACAAGCAGCGCTCCCCGTCTGGTAAGCTCATCAGCTGTGTCATTCCCCGGGAGAAACGAGTGTCCGGGGACCCATTGTAGCCTGATAGAACAGGAGGAGAAGGACAGTTCCTGCCAGATCTGCCACAGAGTTTGAGATATCAGGAAAGGTGGAGGAGAGGACAGGGTGGCAAGGACAGAACAAAAGTCAGACAGGAGAAGAAGAGAAGAAAAATGGCAGACTTTATGGTGTTGCCGAGACCAGCAAAGAGCGTGCAGAATGGCACAGGCTTCAGTGGAAAAACTGGAACAAACTGGGCCTGCCGAAAAGGAAAGAGTGGCCTCAGTGCCACAGAGAGAGCAGTTGGCAAGAACGCCGGAGCTGCCCTTGCCAAAAGGAAAAGGAACAGAGCCGTCTGTCCAGAGTACCAGATCATGAGGGGGGAGAGAGTCAAGGTGGGCGAGAGCTGCACCTTGGCGAGAGAGAGGAGGACCAGAGCGAGAGCATGGAGTGGGAAGGGTGGACTCGACCATGAAGGAGGGCAAATTCCAAGGAGGACAGGGAGGGCAAGCAACAAGAGCCTCCCTAGAACAAGTAGAAGGAAGCATGAGCGGGTGAGTGGACGCAAAAGCTCTCCAGGACGATCTGCAGAGTCTTGGTTTCACTCCTAGTCTGGCCAAACCTGAGATGGGAAAGGAGGTTGGGAGACGAAGAGCCCGCTCATAAGAAAAAAGAGTGAAGTGAGTCAGAGTGACTCGTAGGGGAGGTAGAGAAGCCTCGGTGAGTAGTAGAGGGATAGGGGAGGACGAGAGGCAGCCGGTTATGGTGCGACTGGCTGCTTGGTGAAGGCATTCCAATTTGGTGATATTGGTAGCGCTTAGGAAAGGAAACCATCCGGGTGAAGCGTAAGTGAGAAGGGACTGAAGAAAAGATTTATACAGAACAGAGAGGGACTCCTTAGAGGGGCCCCATGAGGAAGCAGAGATACAGCGTAAGTCCTTGAGACATGGGAAAAACTTGGCCTTCAGCGAAGATACATGCTTAGAAAAGGAAAGAGTGCGGTCGAAGGTGACCCCAAAAAAAGTTGGAGTGGGATTGAAACGGAGGCGGGAGCCAAGTAGGAGGAGGTTGGGCTGGAGGTTAGCCTGGTGGGGATCCACTGAGAAGAAGGAGGCCTCACATTTGCTCGGATTGAGAGGAAGACACCAGTACTCAGACCAGCGCTCCAATCGAAACAGAGCTCCTTGTGTGGCCTCCACCGCAGTGGGGACCGAGAGGGAGGACGACCAAATGGCCAGATCGTCAGCATAAAGAGAGCAGCTGACAGAAGAAGGCAGAGAAGCCGGAAGATCATTAATGAAGATAGAGAAAAGTACAGGGCCAAGAACGGATCCTTGCGGAACACCTCGACGGACTCGAAAGGAACGGCTTTTGTGATTTTGAAAAACCACAGAAGCGTGCCTATCAGAAAGGAAAGATTGAGTCCAACGAGCAAAGCAAGGAGGGAGGCCAGCCGAAATAAGTTTGTGGAAAAGGGCGGGATGCCAGACAGAGTCAAAAGCTTTTGAGAAATCAATAGTAGACAGGATCGTCCGAGAGCCCGGCCTGGGTTTGTTAAAACCCATCCAAAATGGACTGAGAAAGGTACAGAATTTGATTGAGTGTAGACCGTCCAGGGCGTAAACCGGCCTGGCGGGGAGAAAGAATGGAATTAGATTCCAGAAAAAAGAGAAGACGGGATAGTATGATGCGTTCAAATAGATTTGATACAGAGGAGGTGAGAGAGATAGGCCGGAAGGAAGCAGAAGAGTCGAGAGGTTTTCCCATCTTATGTATGGGAATAATAGAAGATGTCTTCCAGATGGAAGGAAAGGAATGCGAAGACCAAGAAAGATTGAAGATGTGAAGAAGAAAATCCATGCCAGAGTGAGGAAGATGCTTTAGCATGGGATAGGCAACTTTGTCTGGACCAGTGGCAGTGGATGAGGAGAGGTTGGAGGCAGCCACAAGAAATTCAGCGGGAGAGAAGGGAGAGCAAAAGGACGAGTGAAACTCCACAGAGCACGTGGCTCGGCGGAGCTCAGTGAGGTAGCCTCTGGCTCTGCTGCGCAGGGCCTTTGGCTGAGAAACGGAAAAGTGAGACCTCAGGTAAGCAGCATAAACCGAAGCCGATTCCCTGGGAGAAGAACAGTTAGGAAAGTTAGGAGAGGAAGGAGAGCCAGCGATAGAGCGAAGAAGAGAGTGCACAGATTTAGGATTAGATTTAGGTGAAAGAGAAGTGCAGGTCGTCTGCCATGCCTCAGCCTTGGCCTTGGCAATGACTGACGAGGCACGTCGAGAGGCGGAGATGTAAGCCTGGCAATCTTCATCACTTCTGTGAGCAGTAGCGAAAGCCCTGCGTCTTTCACCAACCGCTTCTTCCACCTCAGCAGACCACCAGGCTTTAGGAGGGCGTTTGATGCGGCCGAAAGGAATGGAAGATTTGGCCGCATTCATTGCCAGAGAGGTAGCAAGAGCAGCTGCAGAGGAAAGAGAAAGAGATGAGTATTCCTCTGCAGAGGGACAGTGAGAGTCAAAGTATGAGGCAAAGTCATCCCAGCGAGCTTTCTGAAAATTGAAGGAAGGGGGACGCTTGTTGGGGCAAAAGACCGGAGAGAGAGGGATAGATAGAAGAATTGGTAGGTGGTCAGAACCCAGGTCCTGAAGCACCTCCCAGGAGCAAGAAAAAGCAAGAGTAGAAGGAGCAAAGGAGATGTCAGGAGAAGAGCAACTGCCAGAGGAGCGATGGAGAAGGGTTGGTGTGTCAGGGTCATTGAGGGGGAGGAGGTCTGAGGAGATGACCCAGTCGAATACTTCCTCCCCACGGGGGTTGGAAGTACCTCTTGAGTCCCAAAGCGGGTGATGGCAATTGAAGTCCCCCAGAATGAAGAGATTTCTGGAGGAGGGAAGAATTGAGGGAGAGAAGGAATCGGTTCTGCCATCCGTTGGGGAGGAGCGAATAGGGGGGGCATACACATTAAGAAATGACACCAAGGAGGATTTGTTTAGAGAGATGTTGACCCCTACATAATCAGAGTAGGGATCGAGCGAAGAAAGAGAGGAGGTAGAAAGTTCAGAAAAGGATAGGCCCTGTCTGACAAAAATGACAATGCCACCACTGGCATGCGAGGCATCAGAAGAGAGAATGCCAGACCGGGAGTGGGTGTGATCAGAATGCTGAACAGAGAATCCAGGAATCCGGAAAGAGGAAGATGAGTTAAGATTGGATTCCTGAATGCAGATAAGGTCGTCAGGATGGGATGAAAGAAAGTGAAGTAGCTCAGTGCTCCTGGCTCGAAGACCTCCAGCATTCCATTGAAGAACCCTGAGAGAGTCAGGGGGAGGAGAGGAGGCAGGAGGTGCAGAAGTATAGCCAGGAGCAAGGGACGGTGGTGGGAGGGCAGGGGAAGGAGATATAAGATGGGCAGATGGAGGATAAGAAGTTTGGAGACGAGGGTGGGGCAAGAGTGCAGCATTAGCAGAGGGGAGCCGGATTCCACAGTGGAGGTATACGTGCCGGAGGAGTCCGAGGAGGGGGGAGTCACAGTGTTACGGCAGGGGGGGCAGCTCCAAGAGTGAGAGCTGCCAAGAGCTCTGAAATTAGATAAAGAAAGTTGTGAGCACCTTAGATGGACCCATTTGGAGCAAGCGCAGCATTGCACTGACTTGCCCCGCCAGGTCACATTTCCAGCGCACACAGAGCAAGGAAAGATGGGGCCAGGGTTAGGATGAACGTTACCGCTCATCAGGAGAAGAAGAAGAATGAGGAGACAAAGGAGGGCAAGAGTAAGGCAGGAGAGAAGAAAAAGTGAGAACAGGCGACTGATTTTAAAGATGCTGTGTGCTGCCCTTCTGCGGTCGTTCAGGGGGCAGCATAGCGAAAAAATGAATGGGGAGTGCCCAGGGTAACTGGGACCCTCAGGAAGGCCAACAGCCATTTCGACCCAACCCAAACGGGGCTGGGGACCGCACCACCACGTTGAGGCGGCTGTTGATTGGTGCAGAATTTGATTGATTGGTGCAATTGTCGTTGAGACAGTTGTTTGTTGACTGCAGAAGTTGATTGGTGCAATTGTCGTTGAGACAGTTGTTGACTGCAGTTTCATTTACAAATTTAGGTAAAAAATTAGCAGTCTTTTTAAATTGCTTAGCAGTTCCTCAAGCCAAGCCTTATAAAAGCACTAAGTACTCATTCATACGACAATGTGCGTAACATTGTTTTATCACACGTGAAAGTTGTAAATGCAAGCGGCCTCGTGACAGAACAGAAGTTTTGATTGGCAAAAATCTGCGCTATTTAGTGCAATAACAATGCTAACAGACACTCGCGTGTACTGGCTTCCATGCTCTTCTTTTAATGTCCAAATAACACAAAATAAAAAAATGATCCAGAAAACCGGAAAGATCAAAAATCCGGGATAGGTCTGGTCCCCTGATTCCGGATTAGAGGTTACCTACCTATACAATTGTCAGCAACAAGCGCAATTGCAGCTTTGCCAATGGTGAGAAGGGGCAACTTCTCTCCCGTCATACTGGCCGTTGCTGATACACTTAATCTTTCTTTTGGCAGTTTATCACCAGCGCAAGAGTCGTTCTTAAAAACGTGGGTCCGGTCAGGCAAGCATTTGTAAAAGACTCCGGTTTCATTGACATAAAAAATATTTTCTTTTTTGAACTCTCAAAAGAATTGACGGACGATTTTTCTTCCAATCGTCTACACATGCTCATCAACAGAAGCTACTTTGCCATGTAATTTTTTGCATACAACTTCTCATGGTTTCCACTGGTTTATCCAGTTTCTAGCTTTTCGACCTTGTCGCAGCCTCAGATAATGGTAAATTGTTGAGCCTTCAAGGGAAACATTTCTTCGCTAACAAGAATCTTTTCATCACTTGCGCCTCAAAACCACTTAAATGGAGGCTCACCCACATCATCAAATCCATGCTGTCATTTTATCTTTCGGCCCAACGCCCTGCTTCCAATTCCGAGAATATTTTCTACTAGTCTTTGCATCGGGTAATCAAAGTAGTTCTTGGGACATTGAGATCCTTTGCTAACCTTGACTCATTACCATTTTCTTGGCTTAACTTGCATGCAATTTCGTGTTTTGTTTTAAGCGATAAGCTTACGCACTTACATCTTTTATTTGGACATTGATTTTTTTGTAACTTCGCTCTGACAATAAACCTAAAATGAAATGCAGAAAGCGCAACTCCAGTTTGGATTGTTAACTGGGGAAGCTTATTTTGACGTTTAAACTCTATGATTACCGTACTAAATCTAGACCAGTGGTTCTCAACCGGTGGGCCATGACCCATTAGTGGGCCACAACACGTAAGTCAGGTGGGCCACAGCACGTAAGTTAGGTGGGCCACAGCACGTAAGTTAGGTAGGCCACGGCTTGTTATTTTAATTTCAACTAATAAGGAGAACATCACTGAAATTGAAAAAAATGTGATGCAACTGGGCCACAGACCTCTGTGTATTTTGAAAATGGGTCACATGCCCAAAAAGGTTGAGAAATACTTGCTGTATATAAACAGTTAGTAACGGAATCTTGTGATAGCAAATTGTGACGTAATCATGTTTACTGGAGAGGTAGTCATTTTTTTTTCGGAGATCAACTTCACTGCTGTGTAATCAACGGAAGAATAGAAAGTTCTTCTTACATATAAATTTATTTTATGTATTTCTTAGGCATATGCTAGTGACATTTTCGATATTACATTAAAGTTTTTTTAAGTGGGCCTCGGCACGAAAAAGATTGGGAAACACTGATCTAGACTCTTCCATTTAAGTTTTAATAAACGTAAGCATTTTCTACCTTCTCTCAGTGAGCAGTTAGAACGTGCCTCACACTTCGTCCTTTGTTTTGCTGAAGCGAGATTTCTAGGTGAATTATTGATTTGATAATACCCCTTTGTTTGTTTGTTTGGGATCTCAGGCATGTTTGATTAACCACTGAGACTGCGTGAATCCATCCAAGCTGCAGTAACCAACAAAACTGTGAACACTGCTTAAATGTGTGAATTGAATCTGCAAATGACGCATAGCCGAACAAAGGGATTTCTCGGGATATAAAGAGGTGACGAATTGACAAATTAGACAAACTGGAATTGCACAAAAGAAAGGAATTCTGCCGAAACTGACAAAAATGGGACGAATTGACGAATTAGATAAATTCTATTGTAGTTTATAAATTTAATACTCATACTTCTTTTGTTTTACACTGTTCGATTAACTAGACGGCGTAGATTATAAAACGTTTCAATTCTTGCATTATTCAGGTTGATGATGACAGTCCTAATGTGTGGATTGCGATGGAATAGGCCCAGATACCTTCTCAATTCATCTTTTCAGGCATTATGTAATTTGCATCCACAGCAGTTTCAGAAGCTGCATACTACTATTACGTACATTACGCTATTTGCTATGCGTTGTAGCAGCTTTGCATTGGTGTGCACGAACCAAAGGGGTTTCTCATAATTAAGTGTTTAATATGTTTGTAATTCAATATAGAATATTTTAATTTTAGGTTTAAAAAAGCTGTTTTTTCACCAGCTTTTGGTGTCGCACTCATCAAGTGGAAGGAGCAAGAATTCTTATAAAAATTTAGAAATGTTCATTCTAGCTCTTCCCATTAAGGCATTACGTCAGTGATAAGAGCTTTACAAAAAAGCTCTTCGGAAGAGATCTCTTTTCAAAGCTATATTCAAGTTCTACAACACCAACAAATTAGTAGCACAATAGTTGATTTAAATGATGAAAAGTAATTGGGGCGCAGTTTTTCATTTGCCAAATTGTTTTACCTATGTAAATGAACGATTTTTTGACCAACGGATATGTAGGACTAAAATGTGGTTAAGAATTCAATATTATTTGCATTTACAAAATAGCAAACAACAGCAAACATTGTCTAGTCAACATTTCATATATAAATTGAACGTTTTCGGGTCATTAACATGGCCCTCATCAGAGAATATTGATGAGCCAAAAACGTTCAGTTTTGATGTAAATGTTTAACTTTTTCGCTCCCGCGATCATTGATTGATGATCTCGTGTTTTCAGTGTTTCCCTCAAATTTTGTTAAATTGAGTTACAAAATTAGTTTACTAAAAAATCGATTTGTGACTTTATTTTTCATCCGATTTTCATAACATTTTCAAAAGATCACGCTTATTTCCTCACGCATCGGAGGATGTATTATTTGTGCCCTAATTCTTGGATTTTTATACCCAAAAACGGTTAAAAGGACCAACAACCCAGTTGCAAACGACAAAATCGGTCAAATTCTCAGCACGTGCCAACTACGCTAAAATCAAATTGAGATTACATCTTTACCACATAACCAAACCCTTTATCACTGACACAGTTTGAAAACTACTCTTTTGGGGCATCATTTGACAAAATTTCAAGCGATAATAATAAATTTTGCTTTTTTGAATTTCCAAATTTTTTGGGGTCTCAAAACCCCCCCAAACAAATTTGTATGGTAAGTAGATAAAACTAAATTTAGTGCGTAAAAATTATGATACGTTGCTAAATACCGGTTACATTTGAAAGCTTATGAAATTTGCTTTCCAGCAATATATAACTTTAAATAGTTTAGACTAAGTGGTATATGATATTTAGTGATCAAAAATGAGTACTGTACATCATGTCAGTTCAAAACCCTCAAAAATTTTTTGACTTACCTTCATTAAATTATAGTTTTTAGAAAAACTACATCCTATAAAAAGATAAAATAAATTGCAAATGTTTCACCACTAAAGTCGTCATTTTTTATCAAGTTTCCAAGAAAACAAGAAGCGAAATACAAGTTTAAAAGCTAGCAGAAATTTGGCTTCTCTAAATCAAAGTTTGCTGTATCCCCCTTGTTTTTCAAGAAATAGGAAAGGTGTAAACAAGCGGCTGTTTCATTATCAGTGACGGCATATTCTATTTAAACTTGTTATTTTCTGAATCTTGAAGAAATTCCCTGTTCAAAAATACATAATGTTACATGGTTTAGGCTAACCTCTAGCAGATAATGACTGATCATATTTTAGGTACTGAATTTAACTACCAAAATTTGGTACCGGTCGGTACCGGTCAAAAAAAAGGCCATGTGCCTCAGAAAATCGCAAACTGTAGAAAACCTAGGCTTTTAGGTAAGTTTTGATTGATGTACCTTGAAAGCTTATTTTCTTAGCATCATTTTGCGACCATTTCTAAAAAATTGGTAGAAAATAAAATCTGTAGTGATCTTTGAGGTGAGGGTACTACTTTAATTTTGAAGACAATTACCCCCCAGTTGGGGGGGCTAATTTGCATAAAATTTTCATATTCAAAAAAAATGTTTTTTTTTCTATTTGAAATCCTCAAGAAATGTAGATTTCAACGATATATCACACTTAATGTAGAAGTAGACAGCTGAGTAATGATTTACAAACAAACTTGAGGTACGCAATTATGATTAATTATGATTGATTATGACAGTTTTTCGCGCTGCCACCTTACGGACATTTTTTTCGCTTTTCACGCGGGAGCAAAAGAGTTAATATATATCGTTTGCCGTTCTTTGCTATTTTGTGGTACAATAAGAGTACCTCTTTACTGAAATTTTATTAGTTCCATTCAGTTTTTGAAAGAGAATTTATGTGTTTCTAGGATCTTGTGGCTGATGAATTGGATTCGTTTTCTTTGTCATCAGGAAAGATGGATGCGTTGGAACAGCTGCGAACAAAGCTTGCCCAACAAAAATCCGAAGCTGAAATGCTTTGTGAATCATTGTGGTCTAAAATTTCCAGTCTCTGGCAGAGACTGGAAACGAGCGAATCAAGGCAACAGGAAGCAAAGCGACAATGCCCAGGAATAACATTAGGCGACATTGAAAAGCTAAAAACGGTTTGTAGTAGTCATTGACTCATACCTTACTTTGCTGTGGCTAGTTGGGCATGGCACCCTAAAGTTTAGTTAATAAGCTTTGCTGTTACTTTGGTTACCTTAGTAACTATAATTTAACCAAAATTGAACCAATAGGATTTGTAATAGGTCTTAGATATTGAAGAATGTGTAGTTGATCCTCCCTAACATAGCTCGTGGCTGTCTTTTGGTACAAGACCATCTGGCTAGAGTGGTTGAATATTTGTTTCAAGCTATGATATATTTTGAAAGTGATTAATTTGGACGTTTCAACGCTCAGATCTATAAATGATTAAACGTCGTCAACGCTCAGATCGCCGAGAAAATCGCATAGTTTTCCACCCTTAAACGATTCGGCCCAGAAAAGTACCCTGTGTACTTGAGGGTCACTTGGATAGGTAAGCCCTCTACATACTTGGAAAAGAAGTCAAAACCGCCGTTGAAAGCTGCTATGGTTCCGTCAGCACCCGATTGATCTTTACGTCAATGTGCATGCTGCCAGTAGCCCGCCGAGGATGTTCTACCTACCGCTCAGAAAAGTTTTGTGATACATGAATATAAGTGTCACTGTGATAGTCGGTACGTAGGGTAAACATCTCAATGACTGTAGGATTGCACCAATCAACAACAGCCGCTTCAACGTGGTGGTGCGGTCCCCGACCCCGTTTGGGTTGGGTCGAAATGGCTGTTGGCCTTCCTGAGGGTCCCAGTTACCCCGGGCACTCCCCTTCATTTTTTTGCTATGCTGCCCCCTGAACGACCACAGTAGGGCAGCACACAGCATCTCCAAAATCGGTCACCTGTTTTCTCTTTTTCTCTTCTCTTGCCCTTCTTCGTCTCCTCATTCTTCTCCTTCTCTTGATGAGCGGTAACGCTCATCCCAACTCTGGCCCCATCTATCCTTGCTCTGTGTGCGCTGGTAATGTGACCTGGCGGGGCAAGTCAGTGCAATGCTGAACCTACTCCAAATGGGTCCATCTAAAGTGCTCACAACTTTCCCTTTCTAAATTCAGAGCTCTTGGCAGCTCTCACTCTTGGAGCTGCCCCCCTGCCGTAACACTGTGACTCCCTTCTCAGACTCCTCCAACATATATACCTCCACTGTACAATCTGGTCCCCCTCTGCTAATGCTGCACTCCCGCCCCACCCTCATCTTCAAACCTCTTATCCCCTATCTGCCCATTTTATATCTTCTCCCTCCCTTGCTCCTGGCTGTCCATCTATGCCTCCATTCCTCTCTCCCCCTGACTCTCTCAGGATTCTTCAATGGAATGTTGGAGGTCCTCAAGCCAGGAACACTGAGCTACTTCACTTTTTTTCATCCCATCCTGTCGACCTTATCTGCATCCAGGAATCCAATCTTAACTCATCTTCCTCTTTTCGGATTCCTAGATTCTCTGCTCTGCGTTCTGATTGCACCCACTCCCGGTCTGGCATTCTCTCTTCTGATACCACGCATGCTAGCGGCGGTGTCATCATTTTTGTCAGGCAGGGCCTATCCTTTTCTGAACTTTCTACCACCTCTCTTTCTTCGCTTGATCCCTACTCTGATTATGTAGGGGTCAACATCTCTCTAAACAACTCCTCCTGTTACGACCTCGTTTAAATTCAGTGCTTTCGTTTCATTGCGATGTGTGGTTAAAACGATTAAAGCGTTTAAACGTTGTTTAGTAATTGTCGAGCGTAAATAAGTTTTTAATCTTCGTAAAGTAGAAAAAGATTGCTCAGCCTCGCAAGTGGAACTCGGGAGGGCAATGTACGTCTTTGAAGCGCTTATAAAATTGGGTGCCATGTCAATTATTGCCCGATTTTCTCTTAACTGCTTACAAATTTCAGCGATCGAAATGGGGCACTCCATTCTTTTCAACCGCACAAATAATAATTGACGCTCGGGCGTGATGTCGGCAGAATCCCAATCACCGTAGAACACGCTTGCCCCTTCAATATCGTCACGTGACATGGGTTCATCTTCAATGAGATGGCGTAATAAATTTGACATTTGTTGCGGTCGTGATTGATAGCGGCGTAACAATGAACTTGCTGCTTTTTCGAAAATTTCTTTGAACCCGTTTGTGTGAAAACTTTGTACTACTTCGTCAGGAACAGCGTGACGAACTCGAGGAATTACAGGCAAATTTATTTTTAAAGAAAGACCTTGTTGTTTGCTTTCGACAAAAAGTTTCTTCCCAAAGTCATCGCGTTCAAGTGATAGAGCGTTTGCAAGTTCTTGAGCCTACATGTTCAATTCGCCTGTTGTAGCATGGCGTGATTGGCATTTCACATGAATCGAATAGATAATAAAAAACAATCGTTGCAACAAACGAAGAAAAAAATACATCTTAAACTTCTCAAGATTAAGCAAGTGAGCAAATGCTGCTGACCTTACAGTTCCTGAGACTTCAAAGTCTATACTCACTTCTTCCATGAAGTTTATTGAATTGCTGTAATTGATCGAAATTGCATCTATGCAATCTTTTCGCAGAATCCATCTTGTGTTGCACAAAGGTCGAAGATTAAACGTTGCAGATTCTCCAGAAGCAGCTTGAATGGCTGCGAACCATGAACAGCGCTTTGGCGACTATTTCGCAAATGTCACGGTTTTATTGACAATTGCTATAACATGCGACACCAAACAAACTTCAGTGCAAGCATCTTGGCAAACCAGGTTTAGTTGATGGCCCGCACAATGAAAGTAGAGTGTCTTAGGATTTTCTTGAATCATTTTTTATTGTAATCCATTTCTTTTCCCTGCCATGTTACTGCCACCGTCATACCCCTGCCCACGAAGACAAAAAGTATCCAAGCCAAGCCTTAACAATGCATCTTTGACCAAGTAAAATAATGTATTTGAATCAGTTCTATGAGTTTCAAAAAATCCGAGAAAAGCTTTATTGCTTTCTAAGGAACTTGTGCAATTACGAATACAAGTGCTTACTTGCTCCCGATTGGAAATATCGGACGTTTCGTCAGCTATTAGGGAAAAGCCTTAGCTGTTAGTGATGGTATTTCCTGAAGAGAGTGAACTTGAAAATATTCGAGATTGGTCTTTTATAGCAGGAATTAACTTTCGTAAAATTGTCTGCGATTATATCTTCAAATTTCGTTTTGAATGTCCGCAGACATAAACATGGTTTTTGATTCGGAATTCAAATAACTATTTACGTCGTTGTTGTAACGGCCTACCAACCGTAGTAAATTCCAAAGGTTTCCTGTTTTTTTCGTCTCCATGACCTTGTTGCAATTTCTTACTTTCCACTGTGACGCACGCAATCAAATACAGCAGTGAGCGCTAAGCGATTTTTAGCTTGCTCTTCAGTCGTCCTTTTTCTGAGTATTGCTTTGATGTTGGAATCATCAAGAGCAATCTGTAAAACCAGTAATAGTTTCAATGAAATCATTTACCATGTGGTGATGTGAATTTTGTATTTAGGCTAATAAGTAATAGCCAAGCTTAGTATCTTTTTAGTGGCATAATTCGAGCTTAAGCGTATAAGACGAGTAATCATTTCATAAATAATTTGGACATTTTAAAAAGCGCTGTTGAAAATGTAAATAAAGCTTAATGTCGTGAAGAAAAATAAGTCCGCAGATAAATATTTGCGACTTGCTTTAGAAACTATGTTTATTTCCGCACTCTTTGGTAACTGTTCAACATAAAGGTTCAACATTTATGAGTGAAAAATGAATTGCCAACTGGACAAAAACTAGCGTAACCATAGTGCTGCAATGCGAAATGAAAAGGCCGTATATTGCTGTTGAAATTAAATTTTAAGAAAAGACACGAATGAACTTAGCGATATTGTTTTGTACGTCAAAAAACGAATAGTTCAAAGCAAAAATAAATAGAATGAAAAACTGTTTTACGTACTTCCAATGCATTACTTGCTGCTAGATGACACGAAGAACGACTGAATTTAAAGCGCACTCTGCGATAATCTTCCCAACCATCTACTACTTTAACCCATTTACTGTTTTGAATTCCTTCTTTATATTTTCTTGAAAGTCGATTGCTTTTAATAGCCCAGAAACAACTTGAACAATGATATGTTCCAGCATCGTTGCAATGCAATCATGCAAAATCTGTAAACCATTCTCTTCTCAAGCTGCGACCTTTACGAGTTGGAAGTTCGTTTGGCAACGTGTTGATATCAAACGGCATAGGAAGAGTCGGAATGTTGTTACCACTTTCTTTACTGATCTGATCCGTTAATACTATTACATTTCTTGCGACTTCCACATTTCTTGAAGTTGAAGCTTGATCTGAAGTGCTACTATCAATTGATGATCCGCTTCTCACATCTGACTCGTTTCCAGTTTCTGAGTCCCTAATTCTCTTGTCAACTGGTCTAAAAAATGCACTAATAGCAAATTGACGTTTCATTTTGCACCATTTTTACCTGGAATCAATTTCATCTCAAAAATTTTCCTATCTGTACTATAGTTGCTCTTTTGAAATTATTGAAAAAAACGTTTTTCACTTTAAACGCAAGGTCTTTGAAGTTACTTTTTATGTTGAAATGTTAAAAAAAAAACATTTCTGTACAGCGTGAAGTAGAAATTGTCAGGATGTCAAATTAAGGTCAAATCAAAACCAAATTTTATAGCACTGTTTGAAATTCCGAAAAATGTTAAAGTCATTTTAAGTATTCGACTTTTTGTGCTTTTCCAAATTACCACGTGCGTTTAAACTTTTGAACTAAGCGAAAATAAGAGCTTTAGGTTTTACTTTTGTCAAAAAAATTTAACCACAAACTTACTGCGGAATCTTCTGATCGCTTTTGATTGTAACCTATTGCAAAACTTTGTCGCGTTTTTGATCACGCACCTAAACTTTTAGCAGTATAGCAATCCAACATATTGGTATTGTCAAAGTGACCTTCCGTATTTGTGTTTTTTGAAATCATATCGACACATCAAAACGTTACAAAGTATTTACGCATCTTTTCGCGAAATTAAAAAAGACGTCAATAACTTTTTCGTTTATGCTCAAAACACAAAACAAAGCGCTCGCGGCCGAATGCACGCGTAGTCTTCTACATTTAGCAGTGGTCAGATTTTAATATCGAAACAAATAAAACATGAAATCTGAGGGGGCGAGACATATTTTGCCCCCTTGTAATTTATACCCAAGGGGGGCGGTGCCCCCTCGCCCCCCCCCCCCCCCCGTCAGGAATCGACGCCTATGTGTGTATTGCATCGTTATTTTGCACACAATGGCAAATCTGTTGTGATTTAGGCTTAGCATTGTTATTATTGTGTGTCTTTTACACCGGCCTGATGAGATCCAATAAGGTCGAAACCGGTTGCGGGTTAAAGACATGTTGCAATAAATTGTTGTATGGTACAGTATGATGTTGGTGATTGTTTTTAAGCGATTTTTCTATTTAACTTTACCTTTTTTGGTACAAAGTTAGCGTCAGTATTGTGGCAACGTCGATTACGCCATTCAGCTGTGTTTGCGGCTGCAAAGGTAAAACGCTCGTCCCCAACCTGATATAAGGTTTACTAAGCTCGTATTCACTATTTTAGTGCTGACTTTTTAGCGAGATTAAGCAAAAAGTAGAAAGAGGTTGTAGGATACGTGGAAACAATGAAAAGAATTGTGTGTTAACAAAACTGCTTGAATCACTGATTTACAGCTGTGATTGAGTTTGAGATGTGTAACTTATCTACATTTGCACTCTGGAGAGCGGATTGCTCCAGTAGGTAATCGTGCTAGCAAGGTGGTATTTTTTCTAAAGCAAATACAATACGTTAATGGTGATAGTAAAGTATTCAGAGTTAGGGATGATCTTATTCTCTGCAAGTATTTCATTTTGACAGTAATCTAATTAACCACTTTGCGTCCGAGAGCGGCATATGCCGCGCTTGGCAGCTTTGGCACAGCATCGAAGCGCGTGATATCACGCGCTTCGCTGTTGTGGCAAGGCGTGATATCACGCAAAATTTTACTGCCGCTTCAATGGAAAGCGTGATATCACGCGAATGTTTTTGCGGTCAGTGCGGAAACGTATGTAAACAGCAATGATATTTACTGCAGTTAAAGGTTGGGAAAGCTCTTAGTTTAACTCTTTTGCACCCGCGAAGCAGTCTTGAAATTCTTTGTAACAGATGCAAAAAAACGGCTAATTTGCATAAAAAACCATTAATCATGTTTACTTTTATCATTCACTGGTTTTAAGCCATTGGCTATTATATAGATTATGTTATATCGCTGAAAAGGAAATTTCATCCCAGTTAGCGTGATGTGCATTCTAAAAACAATGCCTTGTGACTCAAAATGAGACAAAAACATCTTTACCCCCTTCATTTTTTGGTGAGGGAAACCAATGTTACCCCAAGTTCAAAAGATATTACAGGCCTCGCGTGTGGATGAATTTTTTTGAAAATGGCCGCTAAATGATGTAAAAGAATTATACTTTTAATGTAAAATGTCAAAAATTACCAAACGACAAATTTTTTGAACTATTTTCAATTTTTTTGAAGCCCAGAAGCCAAATTTTTGGCCTTTTTGGGGGATCCTGGAATCTACTGCAACTATTCTTTTCATCAGTCGTTACATAATAACTCTTTGCTTATACCAC
The DNA here is from genome assembly GCA_963675345.1 of Trididemnum clinides. Lineage (NCBI taxonomy): Eukaryota > Metazoa > Chordata > Ascidiacea > Aplousobranchia > Didemnidae > Trididemnum > Trididemnum clinides. Next base: position 17,685,359 of record OY776303.1, read on the forward strand.
CTAATATTGCTTATCTTTGAAAAGACAGGTTCTTCCTGATTCAAATAATATGCAGTCTAAAAAGATTATTTTGTTGCTTAAGGTGAAACATAAGCTTCTCTTTCCCTCTACCTTTTTGCTGGGAGAAAGCTAATTTTGATTGATTATAGCACGCCTGTCAAAGGCAATAAAAAGTGTTTTGTTGGCATTTTCTCCTTGGTAACTTGATACCACGTGATAAAAGAACTGTGCTATTTTATAAAAATGTTTTAAGGTTTTTAAAAGGGGTGGTTTCTTCACAATTTGCAATTTTAGGAGGTCTAGCACCAAAATTGGGGGGGTTTTTGGCCGGTACCGAAGATAATTTAGGGTTTATCATGTAGGCTAGTCTTTTTACCAATCAAAACTTAGCCTAAAATATGTATTATAATATATTTTTAAAAAGGAAATTTCTTCAACTTTCAGATAATATAAAACTTAAAACTAATATCTTATTCATAAAGATGAAACAGGACCATTTTTACACCCCCCTTTTTTGTTGGAGGAACCAGATTATCACCCGGAGTACCCTACCTTGCAAAATCTATAAAAAGTGTTTGATGTACACCAGCTCCGTGGAAACTTGATACAGGGCGCAAAAATGAGTTATGTAAACGCATAAACATGATTTCAAATTTGAAAAGAGAGTACTTTTTGTGTGATTTGCATTTTCTGAGGTCCAGCTATCAAATTTTGAGTGTTTTGGGCCGGTACTAAAGATAACTATAGATACCATGCTTCATCAATCATTATAGAATAACTCTTAGCCTAAACCTTGCAACAATATATATTTTTGGAAAGGAAATTTTTTAAACTTTCAGATGATATGTAGTTTGAGAGGAAAATTTTGTTGCTAAAGATGATACAGGACTATGTTGATTTCCCTAACTTTTTTGTGGGGGACTCGCCAATTTTTTTGCTTTCAATGTTTTTAGAGTCGGCTACATATCGATAATTCCACAGACTTCATTTTTTGATCAATCTTTCTGAAAACTTAGATACAGACAGCTAAATAACCATGGATATCAGAAAAAATAGCCAAAATGTACTAAAAAAATTAGTTTTTCTACAAATTGCACTTTTGTGAAGCTTAAGAATCCAAATTTTCAATGTTTTTCGCCGGTACTGTAAACAGATTAGGCCTACAAAATTTTCCAATTTCATACAAAATTTTCCAATTTCATCAGTTATTATAGAACAACTCTTAACCTGAACCATGCAACAATATATATTTTTGGAAAGGAAATTTCTTGAACATTTTGATAATATGTAGTTTGGGATAAAAATTTTGTTGGTAAAGATGATACAGGACCATGTTGATCCCCCCTTTTTGGGGGTAGAAATTACCAATTTTTTTGCTTGGTGTCGGGTATCTATCAAAAATTCCACAGACTTCATTTTTTGATCAATCTTTCTGAAAACTTAGATACAGACAGCTAAATAACCATGGATATCAGGAAAAATAGCCAAAATGTACCAAAAGAATTAGTTTTTCTACAAATTGCAATTTTGTAAAGCTTAAAAAAAAGCAATTTTAAAATTTTGCAAAACAAATGCTGATGCTGGGTTTTGAACCTATAATAAAATTTCTGACTGAAAGTGGTTAACGCAGTTTATGTGATAGACGTCATATGTACTTCAGATTTTATCTGATCTTGAAACCGAGAAACTTGAGAATCTACAGAGACTGACTGAACAAGCTCGTTCTGAGATAAGCAAGCTATGGGATCGATGTTTTTATAGCGCTGAACAACGCCAGCAATTTCTCCCAGCATCGGAGGAGAATTACACTGAAGAACTGCTGGAAGAACACGAAGAAGAATTGGCTAGAATGCATGTGAGTGCTTTTTGCACTACATTCAGCTAGAGCTCATTACTTCACTGGCTGTTTACGGGAAAATTAATCTGGTTATGCATAAAACAGCTTGTGCTCAGATTCACTTTGTAGTTGACAGTGTTATCGGTAAAGTGCAAGCACAAGGAGTGCCACCAAGCGACGAAATTTCCGTAAGCTTTCTTTGCCACTGAATAATTAGAATCAATACCGATTTTAGTCACCATGTTACTTAATGAATATATGTTTTTTATGTTTTGCAACTTATCAATGATGATGCTGCTTGCATTTTTTTTAATCTTCTATAGTTAAGCAACAGAGTTTGTTGTTAATTTGGGTAAATAGACAACAAAGGTCGGTCACCTTATATTTTATGCTTGAATGTTTATAAATTCAACTTAAACTCCAAAATTTTTGGTTTTGAGTTTTTGTCGAAGTTGATACTGAGCCAAAGTAACAAACTATTGAATTAAGAACTACAGCCGAAATAAAGTTGGTTAACTACCTTTATCAGTTAACTATGAGGGCGCAGTTTAACAGTCAAATGAGATTTGATTTAATTCTTTTAAGTAAGAACGAAATATGCAGTTTATTTAATCTTACAATAATCTACCCTCTGGAGATTTTGTGTTGATTGAAAAGACAATAGTGTACGATCATTGAAGTTATTCAGTCGGTGGAGATCATTACACTGTGAATCCCAAAAAAGATCACTGCATCGTAAATGCTTTACGCCTGACTCAAAGGTTATTGCTTTCCATTAGTTGTAGGTTATCCAAGGTGTTAAAAATGAGTGTTATTTTTGGAACAATTTAGGCGAGAGAGAAGCGAGGTCCGTGAATAAAACACAACAAAGGTCAGGGTGGTCCAAGCATTCGCCCTCGAGACGGTGACTGTCATTCTTGTCTGATTTTGGCAGTAAAATTTGTTTAAAACTAGAACAATCCACCATTGCTATATCCAGTCTTTTTATCGGGGTCATATCATAAGTTTACACACAGTTTCCTTGAATTTTCAAAATATGGACACATGGCCTACACTCTAATCACTTTTGGCATCTATGATAATTTTAGTCTTCGCTTTATTTTTCAGGCCTACTATGAAGAGCATCAACATTTGTTTGTGAATGTTCACAAGTGGCAGGAATTGTTTCAACGCATGCTGGAGCTTGAAACGCGTGCACGTGATGTAAATCGATATTCTAATCGCGGTGGTAAATTGCTGCAAGAAGAGAAGGAACGGAAGAAAATTCAGCGTCAACTTCCAAAAATAGAGGACGAACTATTTGGAGCCATCGAGTCGTGAGTGCCTGTCAATTTTTGATACGCCATGAAATGGCCAACGATTGTATAGTAAAGCAAAATGAAATAAACGCAAAACGATTATAATTATTTCCTTATGTAACGTAATGAGAGCAAGGGCTTTAATTTGACTAAAACTAACAATATTTGGATGATATTCTTTTTAAGCTCTTCTCGACTAAGTGATCAAAAGTCTTTTATTTTTTTGGTTATTTATATTGCATTTATTAAAATACTGATATATTTAAAGTAATTCTTTTGTTGGAAAGTAATCTAGAATTTTTCGTTCGTAACTGTAGGTAAACATGTTACTTTTTAATGAGTTGCATTTCAAAATATAATCCAGCCACTATCCAATGTGCTCTGCCTAAACCCAAAGTATAATTCGGGCACTTTCAAATATGCTCTGCCCGAACCCAGTATAATCGAGCCACTCTCGAATGTGCTCTGCCCAAACCCATAGTATAATCCGGACACTTTCAAACATGCTCTGCCCAAACCCATCCATCTGCTAGCCATCGCTTGTTCACATTAAAAAAAAAGAGCAAAATGACCGAAGATGAGGGAAGAAAAGATTAAATTTGAGAAAGAAGATGTCATCATCAGAGCGGAGTGATTGCAAGGAGCATGAGGTGTATCCGACCATCTCTGTTAACCAAGACAAAACCGCATTTTGAAACATTTGATGTTTTGCATCAATTATCACGTTTCTATTTAAAAACTTCAATTTTTTTCTAACAAAACCGCAACTTTACCTTTGATCGAACTTGGTGCCCAAGCTCAGAATCGAGTGTAAAAATAATGAACTATCGCTATATTGCAATTACAATGTCATTATTCAGGTGGGAAGAAAAGAGTGGTAACCCATTTTTGGTTGAAGGGATTCGATTTTCTGATTACATTCATTCGCAGTGGGAGGCTTGCGAGAGGCGAAAAGAGAATGAGAAACAGCAGCGACAAGAGAAGAAGCAACAAGTGAGTTAAAATTTAAAGTATCCAAATCTAACGGTAGCTATCTTAGTGTAATGACCTTTAATTTACAGTTAGCAATATTCTCAGGAATATTTGTAATCGTCATTTTGTTTTCAAGCAACAAAGTCTTTCCTATATCTAAAAGTTTCTATTGTAAATATTTTCATTGTAAAGTATATGAACAACCACGATAACTTTTTCTGTAGCCAGAAGCATGTATTCCACCATAGAGCTAGTTTCAAATTTCTTATTTTATAGCAATGAAAACATGGCTGTTGTACTGCAACAGGTTACATTTAGTACGAGTAAAACGTGAATGCAAGAAACATGCTGTGACTACCCTTTTTTGAAACACAGACACCTGGGCGGAAAGCATCAAAGCTATTATGTCGAATGCAAGCAAGTAGAACTTTTGACAAACTAAACTGTAATCGCAAACAAAAATCTATTAAACATGATAAGCTAATGTAAATCGCCGAAGCTTTTCAAAAGTAGGCAGAGAAGTTTTCTTTTTGAAATCATGCAAGTAAAAGCATGCTGATGGCGGTTAAGGCAACGTTTCTCAGCTTTTTTTGTCCAATGTCAGGCCCAAATTCCTTTAAAAACATAATTTGCAGCCCTGATTGCGACCCATATAAAGGATATAAATATGCCCATAAAAACAAAAATTAAACGCTACATATACTCGCGACCTTAACGTAACATGTTGTTTATGAGGGATTGACGGAAGAAAGATCTTTTTTGAGATAAAATTTTTTGGAAAAGGATTTTTTGCAAATTTTGGTCACAAAACTATTGAAAATTTTTTTGAGAATGAATTTTTTGAAATTCATTGGGATCTGAATGCAGTGTCGAAGCTTCAACCCCTAATTGTCGTACTTTTACGTTTATGTTTTCTACCCAATCGTCAGATTTTTGCGACCCGTGGCTTAAGAAACGCTGGGGTTAGGGAAAAGGGGCAGCCACACCTGCTGGTGGCATCCCCACCGCTACTAGTGCCTTTGGTACAGCTGGATTGATTGATTCGAAATAACTGATTTGTGTATCCGGCCAATCTATTCTGAGTGTTCTAGCTTGATTGGGTTCGTAATATATCGCTTGGGTGTTCGCTTCGCATTGTGTCTTCATCCCTAGAAAGGTGAAGTGCACTCGCATGCCAGGTGAGCAGCTTCACGATTCTTTATCGTAGGCTTCATGTCAAGCTTTTCCGTCTCTTCGTGTGCTACAGAGGAAGCGATTTTTGAAATCACAAGTATATCAAGATAAGTGTTGTAGCTTATAGCAAGGTAAGCTGAGGGAACACGCTTGACTTCTTCCCGCACTATTTGCTTTTTGCAGTCACGTGTTCACCATTGTGACGTCATTTCTCTTGCCGTGCTTTGTGGCGTCACGCTTTGCTGCATGCCAATTTCTTTGCAGGAGCTTCAAACCGAAATGGCCTTCGGCAGCATTCCAAAGACACCGACCAAGCGACGTTTTATCGGCATGACCACCATTCTCAAGACGCCAACCGAGTCCGCAAAGAAAGCGAAAATAGGTCCCAATGCAACTTCACGCCCGGTAAACTGTACTGCTTCCACTTACTACTCTCCAGGTAATTCAAGTAATCAACAAAGCTGTCTGACCCAACCGTTTGACTAGAATGATGTTATTTCGTAGGTTTTCAGGTAAATCTCGCTTTTATTAGCTGCATGAAATGAAACTGACAGCCACTTATAACTGACTAATTAGATGCCAGTTCACTATTAGTAAGTTATTGCTTTTCAATAATACCTTAATGTGGGCATCGATACTAAGAAAATTTAGGAGCCATGGCCCCTGGGTCTCCCCCCCCCACCTCCGGCTACACTTATGTTTGTTCTCACCGAAAATTTGGGGAAGTTCAGTAAACACATTTTACTAAAATTGATCTCAGCGTTTTTTTTTTTATAATTTGTCAAGCTCCGTGTTTTTACTTTTAGCGTACGCAGGAATGCAGTTTGCTTTTATTGAAAATCTGCAAAGTGTTTCTCACTCTTTTAAATAAATAAAGCAAACAAAAATATTCTCATGTGAGCTTTCAGAGGGTGCAGATGCAGACGGCAATAAAGCTTAGTTACTATGTTTTTTGTGCGGCTAAAACTAACACAGTTGCAACTTTTACGTTGCAAATATAATATTTTTTTCCAATGACGTGTATATTCTGATGAGGTTTTATGGATTGAAACAATACTGTCAGCGTATGTCTTGCGTCAACATATATGTTGTTTCTTTCAATAGTTCGTTATTTTCGGTGAATAAAACTTAATCTTGTATGCTCAGGTAAGCCTCCCGTCTGCACACGCCTTCGAACGCCCAACAAACTTGCTGCCAAGCCTCGTCTTCCTCTTGCCAAAAGAACTTTGATCGAAAACAAACCAACAACAAACGTCCAACAAAGTGGTCCTAAGTCTGTTAAAAGTGCACCAAATCCCGATCTGGACACTACCTTTGTCAAAGCACTGAGTACAACCGTCGTCTCTTCCAGCGTGGGCGGTTCAGTCCAATCTATGCCGGTCGACAACAGCACGCCCTACTGCGATTTTGAGGCTCACATTAACACAAACGCATTGGAAAAAAAGGGAGTTCGAAGTAGTGCCATCAACGAGTTCCCACGGGTTTAGGATTGTTCTTTATTTTTCCTAAATTTTTCTTTGCATGAAGTTGGATCAAGGTCTTTTTGATGAATTAATTTGACCGACTGCTCTTGCTTTTCTCGACATTTGCTTCTGCAACACTTCATTGAAAATTCCTTGTTGATGAACTGCCATTTTTAACGCATGTTGTGTCATTTGCTTAGCTTAGTTATAGCGTTGAGTATTACCTTGTTAGTACAATCTTAGAATGGTGTTCACAACCAGTTACTTCTTGCTTGAGTCTTTGTAAAACTGCCACGGTAAGTTAGTGTGTCAAATGTAGTGTGGCTTTTTCAAATAGTACTTCCGGTTTGGGAGTTAATGTTTTGCGAAGCTGCCCTCAATAAATTCAACACTTGTAAAGCATTAGTTTCAATTTCAAGCAGATTATCCTACGTGTGATAGGTTTTTTTGGACGCTTCTAGGTTATTTGTAGACAAGTTCTCCCTGTCCTAAAAAACAACAAAGCCTGATTTAACCAAAAGAATTATTTTCCAACACACTTGATGATCTGTCGTCACTGAGGCTACAGTAGCTGTATATGTTGAACTGCAACGTATGATTTGAGGTGCAGTTAAACCTGTTACCGGTATCTTTAAAAAACAGTTTCTTGTGTCTGAAAAACTTACATGCGAGATGCAAGAATATTCATTGTAGGACTAGAGATCATTTTGCCACGGTCAAATGTTTTTTGTGTCAGTAGGAAAATTTTTTGACGATGTCGCCATCGCAATGTAGTGGTAATGTTGTAACCCTACCCCCTCTGAGGGTTGGGATCATGGCGGGAGACCATGAAGCTCCCAAGGCCTGGGCTAGAGGTCGTAGAGAGAGAAGAGTCCACAAAACGCGTGCCACAAAGAGTGTAGGAGGACCGTGCAGAATGGCATAAGAGGTTTTCTAAGTTAGATGACCACAGACGCTGCACCAAAGATTCTCTTCTCACTTCTGCCAGTTCTAGAGAGATTAAGGAGTTTAGTAGAAGGCTTTGTTCGTTGCAGTGCAAACGAGAGGATACAATGAGGGTAACGAGGAAGCAGAAGTTCCTCCGTGGATACTGAGAGGCCATGTGCGTCGAAGAAATCAAACGAGGCAATGTGCCTCCAGTCCGAGAAAAAGAAAGGTGGACACGAGAGAGACTACATGAGGCACCCCGCCCGGCCAACTTGTCGGCCACGTCATTGCCCGAAAGTAATGAGTGATTGGGGAACCATTGCAGCCTGCTGTTTGATGAGGAAAGGAAAGATGGTTTCCGCCAGAGAATGTGAGACAAGGATTGATGTAGGAGAAGAGAAGAGATTTGGTGTCTTTATGACACTGCCGAGACCTGCGGGAGCTTGCTGAACGACGCGGGTTTCAGCAGTATAGCTTGAACACATTGGATCTTAGGAGGGAGAGAGTTAAGGTGAAAAAAACCCGCCCCCACGAGCGCGTGGAGTAGAAAGGTGAGCTTCATGCTGAAAGAAGGTGGGCTTTAGACAGGGCAAGCGCAGAGAGCTTCTAGGGCATAGTGGGAAAAAGCATGGGCGATCAATGGATGCAAAGGCTTCTAGAGAGTTGGTTTCACTCTTTAAGTCTGGCCAAACCTGAAATGGAAACAACAGTTGGAAGACGAAGTGTCCGTTCTTAAGATGTTTGGGTGAAATGAGTCAGAGTGGCTGGTAGGGGAGGAAAGGGACGCTATTCAAAGAAGAAGTGGAATAGGGGAGGACGAGAGGCAGCTGGTGATGATGCGACTGGCCACTCGGTAAAAGCATTCCAACTTAGTAATGTTGGTAACGCTGAGAAACGAAAGCCATACGGGTGAAGCATAACAGAAAACGGCCCGGAGAAAAGCGTCTACTTAGTGGGGCCCCATGGAGAACCAGAGATATAGTGTAAAGCCTTGAAACGAGGGAAGAACTTAGCCTTTAACGAACGTACATATGTAGAAAAGAAAAGAATGCGGACAAAAGTAACCCCAACAAAAGTTGGAGTGAGATTGAAGCGAAGAGTTCAATGATAGGAGGCGGGGCTCAAATTAGCTTGATAAAGATCAATTAAAAAGAAGAAAGTCTCACATTTGCTCGGATTGAGAGGAAGATACCAGCATTCCCTTCAAACCACAGCTCTTTGTGTAGCCATCACAGCAGCAGGTACCGAGGGGGGAAAGGACCAGATGGCCAGGTCGTCAGCATAAAGAAAGCTAAAAACTAGAACTTTAGTAAAGTTGATAGTAGCAAGCATTGTTCAAGTTCTGGGCTTTGGTTGGTTTTAATCATCAGAGTTGGACACCAGAAAGAAGAGTAGATTGGATAGAATGATGCGCTCAAACAACGTTGAAACACGGGAGGTCAGAGAAAGGCCAGAAAGAAGCAGGAGACTCGAGAGGCTTTTTCAGTTTGTGGATAGGGATGAGAGATGTCTTGCACATGAAAAGAAAGAAATGCATAGACCATGAGAGATGAAAGATGTAAAGGAGAAGATCTATACCAGAGCATGGCGTAGGCAATTCTGTTCGAGCGGGTAGCGAAGGAAGATGAGAGGTTGTTAGCAGCCACAAGAAATTCAGTGGAGGTGAGTGGAAGGCAAAAAGAGGAATGAGACTACTGTGTTCGGAAAACCAAGCAAGACGTAGCCCAGGCAAGTAGCCGCTCTAGCTCTGCTACGCAACGAGTTTGGCTGACAGACAGAAAGGTGGAATCTCTGATGGTTCGCGTAAACCGATACAGTCTCTACGGGTGAAGAGCAGTTGGGGAAGTTCTAGGAGGAGGAGGAAGAATAGGTAGAGCTAGCAACGGAGCGAAGAATAGAAACTCATTTAGGAAAGATAAATTAGCATTTCTGGTGCCATGCCATGTCTTGGATTTGGCAATGACGGAAGAGGCATACCCCGAGGCTGAAACATAAGCCGGGCACTCTTTGTCCCTTCTGTAATCTGAAGCAAAAGCTCTGCGTCATTCCTTTACTGTTTTTTTTACTTCGGAAGACCACCAGGTTTGAGAATGGGGTTGGACAAGGCCGAAAGTAATGGAAGATTTAGCTGCATTCAGTTTCAAAAAGGTGAAAAGTGCAGCTACAGAGGAAAGAGAAAAAAGAGCGGTATTCTTCTGCAGAAGAGCAGTGTGAGTCGACGTAAAGAGCAAACTCATCCCAACTAGCGTTCTGGAAATTAAAGAAAGAAGGAGGCTCGTTGGGACAGCAGATGGATAAAGAGGAACAGTTAAAAAGAATTGGGCGGGTGATCAGAACTCAAGACTTGAAGTATCTCCCCAGAGCAAGAAAGTGCAAAGGAGATGCCCGAAATAAAGCGACTGCCGGAAGAGTAAAAAGAAGAGTGAAAGTGTCAATGTTAATGAAAAGAAGATCACAGTAGAGGATGCAATTGAATCATTCTTTCTCACAAAAGTGATGGCGGTTGAATTTCCCCACAACAATGAGATTTCTGTATGAAGGGAGTTCAGAGGGTCCAAAGGAATAAGTTATACTTATCCACCAAAGAAGAGCAAATAAAACGAGCATAGATATTTGAGAAAGAAAGAGGGTAGGAGTTTTTCAGCGAAGTGTTGGCCTCTACATAGTCAAAGTAGGGGTCGAGTGAAGAGAGGGAGAAGGTATAAAATTTAGAAAAGATAGGCCCTGTCTGAGGAAAATAACTACGCCACCGCTAGCGTCGGGGTCATCTGGTAAAAGAGAGTCAAACCAGGAGTGAGGGCATTTGTCGCGTTTTAATAATAATAGAATTTTCGGTTCTATCTCAATCTTAAATTTCTTTTAAAATTGAGGCGACGTATGATAATCGCTCGGATAATTAGGTCTGACTGCAACTTAATAAAACTTGGAAAAGATTGGCTTCCACTAAAAACACCTTAAACCACGTTCAAAACAAAATAATGTATTCACAGAAATAATACTTCACGACTTCAAGCTTCTTTGCTCAACGATCTCAGAATTAATCACTTTACCACACAATCAGAAAACCGCCAAAACTAATTCCACCAATAACTGATCAATATTCGCTACGTCAACAGAATCCGCAATAAATTATCACAACAAAATAATATTCCTTTTTTACTCTGTCAATCAATCTCTCCCTCCCCACTACGCTCTTTTCTACTACTCTCACTCTATTACTCAAAAAAAAATCCCGTCGCCTTATATATAAATCGAAAAAAAACAATCCAGAAGTCGCTAGAACAAAATCACGTAAAAAGAAAAAAAGCATTACAAATTATGTAATCGGTCAACGAAATTCTCCAAAGAAGCTAGAATCACTAGATCAATTTGGAATTTTATTATGTCATACACGATTGTGACGTAATAAAGGCGTACTTACAGCAAATCCAATTGCGAGGAACAAAGATCTTTTTTTCAATCAGTAGCGGAGCGAACAAATGATACAGCACTTTACACATATATGAAAACTACTCTTACAAGGCAAATTTCCTTATTCATGATAGCAATCCAATCGTGAAACAGAGTAACCAGAAATCCTAAAAAATGAAGAGTTCAAATTGAATATCTGGATACAGGTGAGATCTACCGGAAAAACAAAACAAAGTAAAGGAGTTCACACTTCTGGCAAGAGGGCCTCATGAGTTCCATTTCAGAATCTTGAGCGAGTCAGGAGAGCAAGAGGAAGCAGTGGACATGGAAGGAGTGCTGGAAGTAGATGAGGATTTGTAAGAGACAGGAAGAGGGGTTAGTAGCAGGGAAGAAGGAGGGTAGGAGGTTTGTAAGCGGAGGTGTTATAGACAGGCGGCATTGGCAGATAGATGGCTGGATGTATACTGGGCGGTGTTGGTGTACCTGCTGAAGAGGCCCGGAAAAAACTAATGATGGAGGATTAGAGACCGCCAGAGAAAGCCGAGATGCAGCAGAAAGGGTAACTCCAGAAGTGAGAGCTGAAAAGGGAGTGAAACTCCAAAGAAGAGAGAAAGGTGCATCTTAAATGTACCGGTACCCATTTCTAGCAGGTACTGCAGTGCACTAACCTGCCCCTCCAGGCCACATTGCCAATGCAGACAGAACAGGAGACAATAATACTAGGAGTTGGATGAATATTGCTGCTCATTAGCAGAATAAGAAGGCGAGAGAACAAACGGGGAAAAGACAAACGGCCGATTTTAGAGTGAGGGCGTGCTGCCCTTCTGCAAGAGATAGATAGATAAGGGTATCAGTAGTGTTCGGCAAGAGGTAGTGATGCCCTCATTTCAAAGGGTAGCACTGCGAAAAAACGTTTTGTTTGGGGAGAGTCTGGGGTATTTATAGGCCCCTATGCAGAACCCAACATCCTTTTCGGCTCTAGCCAAAGGTATCGGGAACAGCACCATTACGTTGGGGCTGCTGTTTTTCTGTGTGGCAGTGGTAATTGTTTCTTGCTTTGGAAAGAAAGATCTGCAGCTTTATACTCCATAACAGCATCATTGATTTTCATCAGAATGAGCTCCTGGAATAAATATAGTGCTTTGTTGCTCCAGTAAAGAGTTTGGTTTGAAAGCCATTGCGTTCTGATAGTGGCAGACATAAGCCGAATCAGCACGTCTAGGCTTGTACCTAAAACAGAAAATTGAGCACAGGAAAAATTCGATCTATATTAGTGTACGATGCCCTTTCAAATTTTACAGAGCACATCTGCTCCGCAATATTTGCTGGAAGTAAATTCTACTAGGACTGTTTTGAGCAGGTTTCGGCCCGGTATTAAATTTTAGAAAGACTTAACAAACCTACGATCTGCTCTGACAAAGGCATAAGGCAATTCCAGGTTATGGTTAAAACAGGTTATAAACAAAGTCTGCAATTTGAAGGACCGTAATTTTTAACCGTTATCACCAATAATTGGAGTTACTTACCTTGGATCAGCGCGAAAGGCCAAATGCCGTTCGAGCGGGAGTCAAACTCACAACCTCCTAATTTTTGGTGAGATCCTCTATCGCCTGAGAGACGAATACAAATCCCTTTCACTGCCAATCTGCCCTTACAACCTCATTGCTCAGCTATTTCCTTTTTTAATTTAAGGATTGAAGGCTTTGTGACACCAACGCTATTAGTGGCGGTTACGTACCAGCTACGTACCAAAGTTACAAAAAGTAACCTTTCTATTTAGTCCAACGCAGCCGTCCTGAGGTTTGTGTTTTTTTGGAAAAGTTAGTAATGGGGTTACCTACTGTGGAACAGGATGAAAATCTAAAAACGATTGCGGTGTGATCCAAACCCATGGCATCCTGACTACCAGTCACATGACAGAATTAAGTCACTTTAAAATGCGGCCAAAAATATGAGTATATTTTCAAACTAACTGGCAAGAGCGTTGACAAAGAGGTCCAGGGATACTTTAGTACCAAGCCCGGAAATTTTTAGGGCGCCCGGATTTTTGAAAACGACGCGGGCCATATTAACAATAAATTAGACCTAAACTTTCAATTTTTTCTGTTAACAAATGCGTAACCTGTATGATAATTTTTGTGGCTTAATAACTAATGTTTTTTTTCATTTTGGCCACAAAAATTTGCTTAAATATTCCTTTTTTAAAAAAATTCGAGGCCCCCTTGAAAACTTCCTGGCGCCGTGGCCAGAAACAAAAAATCTAGTTCTTGTAACTCTCAAAGCACAAAGCTTCCTAAACACCAGACAATTTTAAGCTCCAAACCCCTAATTCTTAAACCCAGATATCCCACATGGATCAGCCAATTTGTTTGTGGTCAGATTTTACACAATGTGTAAATATTGTTACAACATCTGGCAACATCTAATGCTTTAAATCCATAGTTTCGCGTAGTCAATCTGTGATTTGAACCTACGTTGTGTCGTTGTTATGAGTGTTTTACTTGAGGTATCGTTTTTATTGATTAGTAGTTGAATTTGGCAAAGTTGACCCTAAAGTGACGCTGCGAAAACTGCCTTTTTATCACATGCTACATCATTCTCAAGTAGACACGTAGCAGGAAGGATCAGTTGTTTGTAAACCTGCACGTTTGAGCAAAAACGAAACTGTCAAAAGAAGCTTGCAAGAAACCAAGTAGATTAATTGGATAAGTTGTTCTTTTGTTGATCGTCTTTGTGGAGCTGTAAGAAAGAAGGTACTTGGGGGTCAAACTAGCTTGAAACCGCTACACCGCCAACGTCGCCAACCGCCAACAACGCCACCACCATCCAATCTTGTTTTTCTGTCAATTGTAAAATCTTAATTTCAAGTTTTAGTTCTTTATCGTCAATATGCGTTTATCAAAGGATTGGTGTACGAAAGTTTAGGTGACAGAAGAAAGGAAATGCAAGGGGCGCGTTTCATCTATTTTGTTAAACAGCTTCACAACAATCTGTCTCGGGTTCGGAGACTTCCCCGAGGGTCTCTGTTCCACGAACTCGTTACACAATGGTTTCACATCAATCATATTATGTTTTGTTATCTCTATTGAACAGGAAGATTGCATTTTACTTAGCGATCACTGGTGACAGACAATGATACATTTTATTCACATTTTGTTTTTTGACTTACTTTTAGCCTTATATTATTCCGTAGGCATGGTGTTATAACTGTGCTTAATTTATTACCCCACATAGTCTGTAGAAATTTGATTATTTAAATAGTAAAGTAGCCAGACAGCAATGTCTTATTTGCATCAGAGCGGAGCTAAAAAAAGCGCAGAAAGAAAAGCAATTTCTGAGCAATTATGCCAAACACGCATCCATTTGTAATCGGATAAACCCGGCAACTCCAGTGTGACTGCTGCTATCCTAGTTACACGGTTTGGGGGAAAGTTCTTACGCACAGCGCAAACTCAATCACGGTATCAAAAGGCACGCTTAATGCTCGTAATTCAGACGCGAAAAAATCCCATCGATCATATAGGAATGGCGTCGATACTACGACAAGTTTTCTAGAATAATTAAACAATTAGCCTAGAATAATAACAAAATAATTTCTAGAATAATTAAACAATAAAAAAAATAGTCTATTCTCACTCTTAATTTGGAAGCAAAATATAGACGAAAGATCAAAATAGCAAATAGCGATGGCATTAAGCTTTAGCAGTACGACAATAAGTAATAATAATCATGAGAAGCACTTCATTTTATCCGCAGTTAAGCTTACGGCCTTTTAATTGACATTTAGCGAGATTTGCCACAAAAGATGTACTGTAGTATTACTGGTACTATTATAATTTTGATTTCATCACAAATTAATTAACAAGAGTTACATTATAAGGTATAAGCACTCGTTGTTAACAACAAATTCGATAGCTTATGATACATACACTTAGTGACTGTATGTGACTTCCCGAAACGATTCAAACTTTAACAGCAGAGATTCATACTTCGACCATATTTTGAATACGTAAAATGACTGAGGTGTCGCAGTTTTGTAGTGCTGCAAATCTACGAGATTCTCACGCGAGCACGTGGAAGTAGACAATGAAAACTTCATAGAATTGGTTGTCCTAGATATTATTTCTTAGAACTGCTAACAGCACAAAGACACTAATTATAAATTTAGGTCTCAGGCAGCTAAATGTGATTGATGTAGAAAGAGGCCTTGCACTATTACTAGGGCGAGAATCAGTCTTAATTTAAATTCTCATGAAGAGGTTTCGTCTATAACATCCAGTTTACCAGATCCTTGTTAAAAGGGGCCCGGTATTAATGTTGGTACCGAGCCCGGACTGTTCGCTCAACGGCCCTGCTAAGTGGTCCAAAGGTTCAGGAGTCCACGCTCTTTGTTTTAGGCATTGAGCAGATGATTTTATTTTAAACCAGGGAGCAAAATTTGCAGAAAACTTTTGGCTAAATACGGTAGCCTACTTCGTAGCTAATTTCCCTTTCATCTCTAGGCTACTGGGGTTTATTTCAACTTTGAAATAATTTAATTCGAAAAGTGTACATTAAATTGCAATATTATTGCTGTTTGACTCAACAAATAGCTTAACAAAAGGGATTGGAAAAGTCACTGGCTACGCCCGTAAAACATATTTATTTGGGCTATTTAGCAAGGCCTACGGGTAGATAAGAGTTAAATGTAGTTTTCATAGCAGTAGAATCAGTAAGAAATATTAGCTCAAACTAGGGTGACCATATTTTCATTACCAAAAAGGAGGACAATTTTTGATAATAATTATTATCAGCCTGTAGTGCTTCTTATGGGCTGCGTGCAGTTGATCCTCACCACGTGGTTCGTTATCTGGTTTATTGGTGGTCAACAATTCTCATACAAACAGTAGCAACTAACTTACACGAAAGTCACCTAGCGATAAGAGAACAAAACGTGGCGACGAGGCGGTTATATACAGGCTTTGACGTGACGTAACAACGACTGCTACATGGCATTCACCAGCCTGTTTGACTTAAAAAAAAGGAGTGTCCGATGTCCTACGTAAGTGGGCCCCCTCACGCAATACATCGAATCACTATCAATACAAAACGGCACGGTATACAGCGACAAAATTAACACACATATATACACAAAAAATGAACGAAACGCCATTGTGTTATTTACATGATTAAACGAAATCACGGAACCGTTCTGGGGGCCTAACCGGACGTCCCCTTCTGATTTGTGGTCTATGTTGCGGATATGTGGAAACACAAGTCCCATTGAAGGAAGGTTGAAGAGGGTGTAAGGGGCTTGTGCAGTTGTGAGGTGAATCTGGTTTGTGGCGAGTTTGAATGGGGTGGGATTGTTCAGGGGATGGTGGAGACGCTGGCATTGAGAAGTTTTCTTGAAGCGACGTAGAGTGATCAGCAGCCACTTGGCTGTTCAAGCCTTCGAAAGAGAGGTTGGCTGCCTTCAATCTGTCTATCGATACCACATCGTTGTGGGTCCTGAAGTCAATGACAAAGTATTTGTCGTTTTTGGATATGACAGGAAATGGCCCTTTGTAACGGGGGCCAAGGGTGGCTTGTATGTATCTGTGCGAATATACACGTGGGAGCACTGGGACGAGAAAAGAGTGGGATCTAGGTGTGAATGGCAGGTGTGTGGCTCTAGGCTGATGGTACGTGAGGTTGGCTATATGTTTGGAAAAGTTGCAAATGTAATCATGTGTTGGTGTAGGAGCGTCTGTCTCGGGTTCAAAAAATTCTCCTGGTAGGCGAACAGGGTCACCAAAAACAAAGTTGGTAGGTGAAAGAGATTGTAAATCCTGTTTGGGACTGTTGCGTAAAGCAAGGAGGACCCAAAGCAGGTTGTGATACCATTGAGACGGTTCTTCGTAAGCTCGAAGGCTGGCCTTTAAGGAGCGGTTTAGTCTTTCGACAAGACATTGGGCCTGTGGATGATAAGCAGTTGAATGCTTTATTTGGCAACCCAAAAACCGATACATTTCATGCCATAAGGAGGAGGTGAATTAAGTTCCTCGGTCACAAAAAATTTTCTCTGGACAACCAAAAAGGGCCACCCAGTAATGGATAAAAGCACTGACACATTCCTCGGAGGACATACCAACTAACGGTATGGCGTGTATGAAGCGGGAGAAACGATCAATTATTACCATGAGGTAACGATAACCGCAGGATTCGTTGAGAGGGTCTGTGAGGTCCACATATACGTGGGTGAAACGCTCTGTGGGAGGGGGAAGGACTGGGCTTAAAGGTGTGGTGTTATGTCGCAACACTTTAGATTTGGCACATTGTAGGCATGTCTTGGTGAAATTGGCAATGTCTTTTCTCATGCCTGTCCATACAAATCTTTCACCAATGAGTTTGACACCAGTTTTAATACCGGGGTGTGATAAGGAATGAAACTGCTGAAAGACGGCAAAACGTAGGGATTGGGGAATTATGGGTCGTAGCCGGCTTTGTGAATCGTCGCACAACAGTGAAATACCGTGGTCTGCTAAAGGAACTTCTACCAAGCACAAGGAAGTGCTGTTTTGAAGACGTAATTGTTGCGTTTCATTGTCGTCTCTTTGAGCCAATGCTAGTCTAAGATAATCTAAGCCTTTCGTTGTCGGCAAGACATTATTCAAGTCAGCAATGTGATTGTTGGGGCGCGATATAGCATCGGCAATGTTATGCTCGCCTTTTACGTGTTCAAATTTGTTTGTAAATTGTGCTATGTAGTCAAGGTAGCGTTGTTGTCGTGGTGAGGCAGAGAGAGAGTTGAACTGTGAAATTTATGAACTAAAGGTTTGTGATCAGAACGAAGAGTGAAGTCTTTCGCATCAAGGTAGTATTGGAAATATCTGATGGCTGCGAAACATGCAAAAAATTCTCGGTCGAATGTTGACCACGCACGTTGAGCAGGGGTCAGAGCTTTCGACCAAAATGCGAGAGGCGCACTTGAATCATTTTTGACTTGTTGAAGGACGGCGCCTAAGTGTGTGCCACTCGAATCGACGACCAACTCTGTTGCAGCGGTTATGTCAGGAAAAGCCAGTTGTGTTGCATGTGATAAGGCAGTCTTGCTCTGAATAAAGCAATTTGTCAATTCTGTAGTCCAGCGCAAGGATTGATTCCTTGGAGTTGAGCTGACCAAAGCGTGCAAGGGTTGTAACCATTGGCATGAATGTTTCACAAACTTTGCGTGATATTGATACATCCCCAAGTATCGCCGTAGTTCTTTAACTGTGGATGGTTGTTGAAATTCTGTAATTGTCCGTACTTTTTCTTCGCTAGGGGCTATGCCATCCTCCGAAACTTTGTGGCCTAAGAAATTCAGGCTGCTCACACAAAACACGCATTTGGTTTCATTCACAACCAACCCTTGAACCTTGAGACGTACGAACAATTTGTCAAGGGGCCGGGCATGTTGGTCTTTAGTCTGGGACATTACGATGATGTCATCAAGGTACGCAAAGACGTTGGGTAATCCGGTAACAACTTCGTTCATCAGCCTTTGATAGTAACATGAACTAGTGGCAAGACCCATAGGTAGAAAATTGTACTGAAAATTACCCAGTGGTGTGGCGATTGTAAGCATGTGTTTATCTGCAGGTCGAACAGGAATGGAGTAATAGGCGTCTTTTATGTCTAATGTTGTTAAGTACTTGCAACCGTGAGCTAAATTGACAAAATCTTGTACATTTGGAAGTGTGTACTTGTGTGTTCTCAAGATTTTGTTGAGGTTTGTGAAATGGGCACACATCCGGAAAGATCCATTTTTCTTGGCGACTAAAACTACAGGAGAGCTAAATTCTGAATGACTTGGTTCGATAATGCCTGCTTCCAATAACCGATCGATCTGTTTTCAAGGCAATGAATTTGTCGGGACCTATGCGACGTGCTTTGGAATGAACGATTTTTTTGTGACTTTCTTCAACAGTAGCCTCTACCGAATGAAGGATAGTTTTAGAGCGTAGTGTTGTATCAAAAACTTCAGGAAATCGGTTTCTGTAATGTTTCAGAAGAGAATTATCAGTTTGTTTATCAGAACGCAAGGTGAAACCAACTTCAAGATTGTCATGTTCTTTTACCAAGTCCCGTTTGCAACGCTCAGGGTCGATGGAAGCAGTAAGCTTGTTGTTTGACACGTCAACTGTGAGGTGATATTTTCGTAAAAAATCAATTCCGAGTATTCCATAGTCAATATCAGCGACAGAAAACTCATGGTGAAATAGGTGTGAAAATCCAATGTCATGGTCACGCTTGATAATGCCGCTGCAATGCAAAATACCCCCACCAACAGTAGTCAGTAGTGGAGTAGGCGCAGGGAGAAGCAGAGAGGGGTAAATACTGTAAATAGCACCTGTACCGATCAAAAATTTGCACCCACTGATGCTATCCGAAACAAAAAAGAGGGGTGGACCTTGGATTTGTGAGCTACTCTGTCCCCCAATTAGATGTAGCCCGCTTACTAGTTTTCTAGGGGCCAAAGTATTTGGCGAATTATGGGAAAACGGGCAAGAACCGCCTTCACACTTAAAAGCTCGGGCTCCGAAACATTGGTGGTAGTAGCATGCCTGATTAGGATTAGAGCTGGAGGATAGTTTTGGATTCCTAGAGCGGTTTAGTTTTGAAAAGTTGGGCTTGGCATTGGTCTCTTTATTTAACGCATGCTCTGTTGTGTTGTGTGAGGAAGGGCTATGTGATAAACTTTGTTGAAGGACTATGATGCGTTTTTCAAGCATTTCGTTGATTAAATGTTGTGGTGGTGAATTGTGATGTGACGGAGATTGTAATGAAAATGTGGTAGCTTGACGGTCAATGTGATCGATTAATTTATCAACCTGTTTGGCTAAATTGTCGAGCGACATATTATCGTTGAGGCGCAAAAATTTTCGGGTAGATTGGTCAACCAAATTTAAGATGCAGTGTTGTAATACATCTTCATGCAGTTGTGACGAGGGGTCATAGTGACTACTCAATGTGGACCAAAGCTTTGACAAGAATTCACAAATGGTGGTTACATTCATTAAGCAATGTGGAGAGACATTGTTTAGACGGCGTGGAAAATCGTGCCAGCAACTGAGTTTTAAATGAGGTGTATGGGTCATCAGGGATGTCTGAGGGTAAAAGATCTGAAATGCGTTGAAGAACGGATGGTCTTTTTGACAGCGAAACTAGCAAGGCTCGATATTTCTGTGACTCGCTGGACACCTCTGAGGCGGCGAATAAAACCTCACATGCCTTGAAAAAGCCAGTAGGGTCATGAACCCAAAATTCGGGGAGTGGGACTGTGGTATGATGTGGCTCGATAATGGATGTAAAGGTGTTATTGAAATTTGGCAAAGGTAAGAGCGACTGACTTCTAGGAGCAGGAGTGCTACAATAAGTTTGGTGTGGTTGAGGTCGAGGGTTGACGTCGTGAACTTCTGAGGCTCTATTTTTATTTAACGCGCCGATTAGCCCGGCAAGGATAATAGAAGATAACCCAACTAGCAAAAACTCCATTCAATATAGAGAAAAATATAACAAAACAAACCACATTGAGGGAATGATGAAAGCACAACTTTTGACCGCTAGGTATGGCCTAACCAGAGACGTAGCAGCCGCCCCCCAAACCCCCAAATTGGGGGGGGCCCAGGCCAACTTTGGGGGCCCAAGTTAGTCTGAAATTGCTTTTTGGCTACGTGACTATTTTCAGTTCAGCAGACTTGTTTACAACCGATTTAAACTGTAGGAAGAAATTGGCTTGTGACATCATAAGTGAATGCAACGTCATTTTATCTCGCAGAATTTAGAATATTTCGATTGATTTTCTGGTAGAATCTTGAATATTCGATTGACGTAACAATGCCGTTGTTACGCAACAATCATAGAATGGTCTGGAATTCTGTTTGGCTATAAATACCGGGACAATATACATATATACATTGCAGAGTGCAGATCAAGTATTTTATTGACATTGTATAGAATGAAACGTTCAAAAAGTGGTGCTCAAAAGAGAAAAGAAGCAGCCACTGCTCGAGATGCTGTGGCGAAATTGCCCAAGATGACAGATTTTTTCAAGATTACTGAGCAGAGTAGACCTGGCACTAGTACCGAGAGGGATGAAGAAAACTATAGTGTACAAGAAAAAGAAGACTATGACGATCAGCATCAAAGTGATTGTGAATTTCCAGAAAATGTAAGTTGTGATTTACCTGCCAATACGCAACCTTCAATATCAAAAATAACTCAATCTCAATTTACTTCTATCCCTGATGACCCATGTAAATGGCCTGAAAGTATTTCTGATGCTCAACGATGTGATATAGTAAAGCGTGGACCACATCAACTAATAATGAATTTTCCATATAATAACACAACTCCAAGGCGACGTTTTTCCTCCAACCATTATAAACGTGTGTTATCTAATGGTGAAAGTGTTTCACGGTCGTGGCTAGTTTATTCTGGGGAATCAGATCAAGTTTTTTGCTTTTGTTGTAAGCTATTTGGAAAAACACTAAGCCCCTTTTGTAGTGGTATAAATACATGGGAGGGTTTTTCGAAAAAACTGAAAGACCATGAAAACGGCATTTCCCACCAAGAATGCTGCAGTCAATGGATGTTGCTAGCTGAAGGGATAAGAAATTCATCCACTATCGACAAACGCGAGATGAATATTTTTTTCAATGAAAGACGTTTTTGGAGAAATGTTTTAGAGAGACTTATCGACATTGCCTTGTTTCTATCGGAAAGGAATCTTGCTTTTAGAGGATCTGAAGTAGTCTTAGGATCTCCTCACAATGGAAATTTTCTGGGTATATTTGAGCTTTTGGCAAGAAGAGATCCGATCCTAAAAGAGCCTCAAGACAGAATCAAGAATAAAAACACTAAAGATCACTATTTGAGTCCTACCATACAAAATGAACTAATTGAATTGCTAGCGACAGAAGTTGAAAAAGAAAATTTACAGCAATTGAAATTGGCAAAATATTTTTCTATAATTTTCGACTGCACTCCAGATATGTCACATCATGAACAAATGTCTGTCATTCTCCGTTATGTACTATGTAATGAAGAAGCTGCTGTTGTTAAAGAAACATTTTTTGGCTACTTGAGAATAAGTGACAGTACTGGGAAAGGCTTGTTGGACGCTTTCTTAGAAAAAGCGACCGAACTGCAACTCGAATTGTCTGATTGTCGAGGTCAGTCATATGATAATGGTGCTAACATGAAAGGAAAACATTCTGGGGTCCAAGCAAGAATGCTAGACATCAATCCCAAAGCTGTTTACGTGCCCTGTGCAAACCATACCCTTAACTTAGTTGTTGTTGACAGTGCTAATTGATCGACGGAAGCATTGACATTTTGAAGAAACATGTGGAGCTGTCCATAAAGTCACAATCTGATACTCGTTGGGAAAGCAGAATTAAATGCATCAAACCTCTTCGATACAATTTAAAAGAGGTGTTGCTGGCACTGAAAGACTTGGAAGCGATTTCCATAGAAAGAAAAGATGGAAGAGCTGCCTCAGAAACAAAATCGTTGATAGCTCATTTATCAAAATGGAGTTTTCTTTTGTCGGTGTTTATTTGGTATGATATCCTATTCCAAGTCAATAAAGCAAGCAAGATTCTTCAATCGTATGGAGTCTCCCTTCATACAATGGAAACGGAAATCCAGGCAACTAAAAAGTTTTTGCAAAACTATCGCACAACGGGTTATGACAGTGCCGCAACATCTGCTGTTGAAATAGCACAGGAATTGGATATTGATCCTTCTTTTCCTCCGTCAAGAAGTGGAAAGAAAAGAAGATTGTTTGATTACCAAGGTGAAGAGGAACAACGAGCTACTCCTGAACTGAAATTTAAAAGCACCTTTTTCTATCCATTAGTAGACCAGGCTATTATGTCAATAAAGGAGCGCTTTAATTTGTTACGTGAGGTTTCTTCCGCCTTTTCGTTTTTGTACACACGAGACAAACTTTTGCTTGTGCAACAAGAAAATGCTCTTCTTACTTGCTGTAAAGAGTTCCAAAAAAGTTCGGTGACATTGATTCTGATGAAATGAGCGCTGAGCTACAGCGGTTTGTTTTAATTTTACAAAAAAAACGCAATCTCAATACGGCTCAAGACTTTCTGAACTATCTTCTAAAGACTCATTTATTTGAATTGTATCCGAATGTGTACATCGCACTTCGAATCTTACTAACTTGCCCCGTGACTGTTGCCAGCGCTGAAAGAAGCTTCAGCAAATTGAAACTGATCAAAACTTTTAATAGAACGTCTATGACAGACAGTAGACTATCTTCATTAGCCATGTTGTCAATCGAAAATGACTGCGCCCGATCTCTTGATTATGACAATGTCATAACAGCATTTGCGAACAAAAAGGTTCGCTCCAGACTATTTAAATGATACTGTGTTTTTATAACTTTTCATGTTTTTCAGTGTCATTGCTTTCGTTTCGCAGTGTCTGCATAAATGTCCTACTGAACTCTGGCATCGGTGCCGAATTTTTTATGACTTGCACCTTCGGTATCGGCATGCTTTATTCTGACATTAGCCTGTTTACTTATGTACAAATTGTGGTGTATTTTCTTAATGCAGCTTTTCAATTTTACACCTCTAAAGTGATATGACCTGTGCGCAGGGGCTCTTGCGCTTACTTTGGGGGGGGGGCCGAAGTTGGAGTGCTACGGGACTGGGCCTAACGGCACTAATACCGGTTGTATTAGAAAATGTTAATGTTCAAACCTTGTTCTTGAATCATATCCTTTGTTCGTCGAAATTGATGGCCTTCAGAACTAGCAGAATTGAATGCCGGTGGGCTTGGTCAAAAAAAAACTGATAAGCTTGTTCTGGTATCGCCGTTGAATATTCTTTCTTCTTTTTTTTTCGTTTTCAATCGGGGTCACCAATGCAGCGCTTCTTATGGGCTGCGTGCTGTTGATCCTCACCACGTGGTTCGTTATCTGGTTTATTCCTGGTCAACAAATCTCATACAAACAGTAGCAACTAACTTACACGAAAGTCACCTAGCGATAAGAGAACAAAACGTGGCGACGAGGCGCTTATATATAGGCTTTGACGTGACGTAACAATGACTGCCACAAGCCCTATAAGTCATTGGTTTTCAAACTGGGAGGCGCGCCTCCCCAGGGAGGCGCGAACTATTCTTAGGGGAGGCGCGAGTGTTAGCCACAACATAAGCCTATAGCATAACCCGTTTAATTACATAATTAACCGAAGTGTTAGTTGCAAAATCAAGTGCCTGGCCTCTTGCATTACTATACAAGTGAGGTTATTATTCAAAATTGTTAGCTTGCAAGCAATAAATCTAAACCAGTATCCAAAGTCTTGCATTACTCATTTCTAACATGCTAGGTCATTGTGACGTCCTAATGCGATATGTTTCGTATTATCGAATGATTGCTCGATAGTCGATAATTAGGGTGACCAGACTGTCCCGTTTCGAACGGGACAGTCCCGTATTTTCACCTGATTTTGAGTGTCCCGACTTTTTGTCAAATGCCCCGATTTTTAATCATTTTGTAAGACTATCGCACGGCTTTGTGAGAACCGCTTTAAAGATAGGAGCGCTCGATTGCAGTAAAAAAGAAGCATTTAACGTCTATTATAGATATCAATGGCATCTTGCTGCAAGCTTTAGGAACGTATTATAATATGATGTCTTAATGCTTGAATTTGCTACTTCGTAAAAGTACATACATTTTCCAGAAAATGCTCGTAAAAGCATAAAGTTCTTTCATCACATTGTAGACAAGAGTCCGCTTAGTGATCTTGGTTTTTGTCATAATTTATGTGCGTGTATTACTTTGAGAGTCGTGCAATTGATTGTAGCTTATAAGTAGCCTAAGCAAAGCGATTCCTTGTTTGGTTTTGGGTAAGGCTAGCCTAGTTAGTATGATATTATGATATGAAATCTCTAATTAGTGCAATAAAATAGTCTTTCGTTCATTGTTACTATTTCTAGTGGTTAGATGAATACTTTTGTCATCCAGAGACGTAGCAGCCGCCCCCCAAACCCCCCAATTGGGGGGGGCCCAGGCAAACTTTGGGGGCCCAAGTTAGTCTGAAATTGCTTTTTGGCTACGTGACTATTTTCAGTTCAGCAGACTTGTTTACAACCGATTTAAACTGTAGGAAGAAATTGGCTTGTGACATCATAAGTGAATGCAACGTCATTTTATCTCGCAGAATCTAGAATATTTCGATTGATTTTCTGGTAGAATCTTGAATATTCGATTGACGTAACAATGCCGTTGTTACGCAACAATCATAGAATGGTCTGGAATTCTGTTTGGCTATAAATACCGGGACAATATATACATACACTGCAGAGTTCAGATAAAGTATTTTATTGACATTGTATAGAATGAAACGTTCAAAAAGTGGTGCTCAAAAGAGAAAAGAAGCAGCCACTGCTCGAGATGCTGTAGCGAAATTGCCCAAGATGACAGATTTTTTCAAGATTACTGAGCAGAGTAGACCTGGCACTAGTACCGAGAGGGATGAAGAAAACTATAGTGTACAAGAAAAACAAGACTATGACGATCAGCATCAAAGTGATTGTGAATTTCCAGAAAATGTAAGTTGTGATTTACCTGCCAATACGCAACCTTCAATATCAAAAATAACTCAATCTCAATTTACTTCTATCCCTGATGACCCATGTAAATGGCCTGAAAGTATTTCTGATGCTCAACGATGTGATATAGTAAAGCGTGGACCACATCAACTAATAATGAATTTTCCATATAATAGCACAACTCCAAGGCGACGTTTTTCCTCCAACCATTATAAACGTGTGTTATCTAATGGTGAAAGTGTTTCACGGTCGTGGCTAGTTTATTCTGGGGAATCAGATCAAGTTTTTTGCTTTTGTTGTAAGCTATTTGGAAAAACACTAAGCCCCTTTTGTAGTGGTATAAATACATGGGAGGGTTTTTCGAAAAAACTGAAAGACCATGAAAACGGCATTTCCCACCAAGAATGCTGCAGTCAATGGATGTTGCTAGCTGAAGGGATAAGAAATTCATCCACTATCGACAAACGCGAGATGAATATTTTTTTCAATGAAAGACGTTTTTGGAGAAATGTTTTAGAGAGACTTATCGACATTGCCTTGTTTCTATCGGAAAGGAATCTTGCTTTTAGAGGATCTGAAGAAGTCTTAGGATCTCCTCACAATGGAAATTTTCTGGGTATATTTGAGCTTTTGGCAAGAAGAGATCCGATCCTAAAAGAGCCTCAAGACAGAATCAAGAATAAAAACACTAAAGATCACTATTTGAGTCCTACCATACAAAATGAACTAATTGAATTGCTAGCGACAGAAGTTGAAAAAGAAAATTTACAGCAATTGAAATTGGCAAAATATTTTTCTATAATTTTCGACTGCACTCCAGATATGTCACATCATGAACAAATGTCTGTCATTCTCCGTTATGTACTATGTAATGAAGAAGCTGCTGTTGTTAAAGAAACATTTTTTGGCTACTTGAGAATAAGTGACAGTACTGGGAAAGGCTTGTTGGACGCTTTCTTAGAAAAGCGACCGAACTGCAACTCGAACTGTCTGATTGTCGAGGTCAGTCATATGATAATGGTGCTAACATGAAAGGAAAACATTCTGGGGTCCAAGCAAGAATGCTAGACATCAATCCCAAAGCTGTTTACGTGCCCTGTGCAAACCATACCCTTAACTTAGTTGTTGTTGACAGTGCTAATTGATCGACGGAAGCATTGACAATTTTTGGAGTACTTACAAGGTTGTATGTGCTGTTTTCTTCCTCTGCTCAGCGTTGGAAAATTTTGAAGAAACATGTGGAGCTGTCCATAAAGTCACAATCTGATACTCGTTGGGAAAGCAGAATTAAATGCATCAAACCTCTTCGATACAATTTAAAAGAGGTGTTGCTGGCACTGAAAGACTTGGAAGCGATTTCCATAGAAAGAAAAGATGGAAGAGCTGCCTCAGAAACAAAATCGTTGATAGCTCATTTATCAAAATGGAGTTTTCTTTTGTCGGTGTTTATTTGGTATGATATCCTATTCCAAGTCAATAAAGCAAGCAAGATTCTTCAATCGTATGGAGTCTCCCTTCATACAATGGAAACGGAAATCCAGGCAACTAAAAAGTTTTTGCAAAACTATCGCACAACGGGTTATGACAGTGCCGCAACATCTGCTGTTGAAATAGCACAGGAATTGGATATTGATCCTTCTTTTCCTCCGTCAAGAAGTGGAAAGAAAAGAAGATTGTTTGATTACCAAGGTGAAGAGGAACAACGAGCTACTCCTGAACTGAAATTTAAAAGCACCTTTTTCTATCCATTAGTAGACCAGGCTATTATGTCAATAAAGGAGCGCTTTAATTTGTTACGTGAGGTTTCTTCCGCCTTTTCGTTTTTGTACACACGAGACAAACTTTTGCTTGTGCAACAAGAAAATGCTCTTCTTACTTGCTGTAAAGAGTTCCAAAAAAGTTTGGTGACATTGATTCTGATGAAATGAGCGCTGAGCTACAGCGGTTTGTTTTAATTTTACAAAAAAAACGCAATCTCAATACGGCTCAAGACTTTCTGAACTATCTTCTAAAGACTCATTTATTTGAATTGTATCCGAATGTGTACATCGCACTTCGAATCTTACTAACTTGCCCCGTGACTGTTGCCAGCGCTGAAAGAAGCTTCAGCAAATTGAAACTGATCAAAACTTTTAATAGAACGTCTATGACAGACAGTAGACTATCTTCATTAGCCATGTTGTCAATCGAAAATGACTGCGCCCGATCTCTTGATTATGACAATGTCATAACAGCATTTGCGAACAAAAAGGTTCGCTCCAGACTATTTAAATGATACTGTGTTTTTATAACTTTTTCATGTTTTTCAGTGTCATTGCTTTCGTTTCGCAGTGTCTGCATAAATGTCCTACTGAACTCTGGCATCGGTGCCGAATTTTTTATGACTTGCACCTTCGGTATCGGCATGCTTTATTCTGACATTAGCCTGTTTACTTATGTACAAATTGTGGTGTATTTTCTTAATGCAGCTTTTCAATTTTACACCTCTAAAGTGATATGACCTGTGCGCAGGGGCTCTTGCGCTTACTTTGGGGGGGGGGGCCGAAGTTGGAGTGCTACGGGACTGTTGTCATCTATAGCCTAACGTTCAGTGCTCATTTAGTTGAGATTTAAATTTCGTTTTAAATAATAGTTGAAGTATAAAAATGTCACAAAAGCGCAAGTGTACATTCAATGACGATCTCCAGAAAGAATTCAAGTTTATCAAATTTGATAGGCTGGGTAAAGATGGAACCAAAGTTGTATGTCAGCAATGTAACGCCCATTTTTCTGTTTGACATGGAGGAAATAGCGACATCAATCAACATCTTCAAAGTCAAAAACACAAGGAAGCTGAAAAAGCTATGGCTTCTGCGGGAAACATCGGCTCGTACTTTGTTACACACAGTAATGGCAGTGAAAGCCGTAAAATTGCAGCAATTGGAGCTGTCATAGCCTATCACGGTGTGGCAATGTCTGCTTGTCTAAATTAATAAAGAACACTGTTGAACCTAAATTTTCTTCAACACGTACTAAATCGCAAGCAATAATTTGCAATGTATTGGCACCACACGTAATGACAGAAGTGATATGTGTAGAAGATTTACATGAAGCGAAGAGCGTTACACTCAGTTTAGACGCTTCTAACAAAAAAGACATCAAACTTTTTCCAATTGTTGATAGATATTTTTTACCAAATAGGGGACTTGTAGATAAAATTATAGATTTTGTTTCCTTACCTGGTGAAACATCTGATTTGCAGTGTGATATGCTGAAAGAAGTAATTCAAAAATTCAACTTGTGCAACAAAATTGTTGCTTTGTGCGCAGACAACAAGAACACCAATTTTGGTGGCTGTAGAAGACTTGGCAAAAACAATGTATGGAGGAAACTTGAAGCTGAACTGGAGAGAGAAATTATTGGTATTGGTTGCGGAGCACACATAATACACAATTGCTTGCAGTGTGCGGTTGACTGTTTGCCAATCGATATTGAATGTTTGGCTGTGAAAGTGTACAAATACCTTTATATATATTCAGTGTCAGAGTAGAAGAACTGAAAAGCTTTGCGAATTTGCAGGAAACAACTACAATAAATTGTTGCAACATGGAAATACAAGATTGTTGTCCTTGAGTCCATCAATAGAAAGAATTTTAAGCATATTTGATGGGCTTCGTGCATATTTTCTTTCTCAAGAAAAATGCCCAGTCATGCTGAGAAACATTTTTCAAAATCCCTGTTTGAAACTGTGATTATATTTTGCCAGAGACCAAGTGTCTACTTTTCAAGCGTGCATTGGGCAGATTGAAAAAGGCAATGTTTCAGCTACAGAAGTAGCCATAACCATTGAAAACTTGTTGAACAATTTAAAGTTAAACAAACAAGAAAGATTTGTAACTTCGGATGGCAAAAAGCAACTTGAAATTTTAGTGGGATCAGAAGAAATCGCTGAAGAGAAGTTTTTTGAAGTAGTTAAATCTTTTTATGATACCAGCTTACAATATGCTGATAAATGGATATGCAGCTTGGGAAACACGGATAAGTTCAAGTGGATTCTTTTAAATAAGATGCCTGCTTGGAAGGAGATTGATGGCAGTATTAAACACGAAATCCTTACTTGTGTACAAGCTGAAGAAACTCGTTTATTTGATCAGTGGGTCTTAATAAAACTTATAGCTGAGAGGCAGGTTGATAAATGGAATGAAAAAAACCTTCCTGTGTCTGATAGATGGTTACGCATATTTCGAGAAATGCGCGAAAAACATTTAGATTTTCAAGACTTTTGTAATGTTGTAGGATTTATCCTTTGCCTTCCAGGAAGTATAGCTCCTGTTGAGAGAATATTTTCTGTTATGAATAGTATGTGGACAAAAGAGAAATCGAGATTAAGTGTTGAAACAATGAAAGCAATGCTAATCGTGAGACAAAACAATGACATGGAATGCGACAAGTTTTATCACAAAGTTTTAAAAAATGTGAATATGCTGCGAAAGATTGCTTCATCAGAAAAATATAATTAATGGTATGATCAGCAGTAGAAATTTTAAACTGACACATTTTTGGTTTATTTTTCCTATTTAATATTCGGTTTCTGTAGTCTCCAAGCGTGGAGATATTACGTTTTTATTCAAACTGCGAGACAAAACTAGTAAGGTAGCCCTTCGATTTTGCTGTATCGTTGTTGTAATGTTGTATAGTCGTACACTTTTCTGCTGAAAATTGTATTTACATAACAGTGCTATGATTTTTCTCTTTTTATTTTTTACATGTTATAAAGATTTACTGATTTTAGAGTTAACACTGCAATACAAGCCTTATTCATGTTTCAGACCAATTTTGAAATAATCTCTTTTCACTTTTAATCGATTAGCATTGCTTAGCGATGGGCTAGGACAAGGTTGTAACTTGTAATCATACACTCTTTCCGCGTTCGGCTGTTTTGTACGGTAAGGGACTGAGCTAATAAATGTCGCACGTCTCCGTTTTTTGTTTTGTTTCTGTAAAAATGTCCCGTTTTTGTCAGAATTTAATCTGGTCAGCCTATCGATAATGCAATTGCTATTAGTCCACCTGCTGCCCTACAAACTGCAGTCATTTATCTTATTTAATCAAAAAGTAATGGAGAAATAATCAAAAAGCAATGTAATAAATAGCATCAAAATTAAAATTTAATTTTTTTTAAAACAATATATTAAGAATATTAGTTTCAGAAAAATGGATAAATTTTTGACTGGTTATAAGAGAAAATCCAATAGTACCGGTAATGAAAATAGTGATGTTGGCACTAGTAGCGAGAGTAAAAGGAACAAACAACAGAAAGGAAGCACTGCCAAGAAAAGAAAATACGACCCATCCTCTTTATCCTTCAGATTTATAAGTGTTATTAATGCTGAGGTAGAAAAACCAATGTGTTTGCTTTGCTCGAAAGTTTTGGCTGCTGATAGCATGAGACCAGGAAAATTAAAGCGGCACCTTGAAACTACGCATTCTGATTACGTTGATAAGCCTAAAGAATTTTTTCAAAGAAAATTGGATGAGTTTACTAAACAAAAGCAGATGCTAAAAGAAGTAGTTCATTCTCCATCAAATGCATTACTAGCATCGTACTTAGTGTCTTACAGCAGGGGTCGGCAACCCCTGGCACGCGTGCCACAGGTGGCACGCGAGAGGATTTTTTATGGCACGCCAAGTGACTTGACGCGCATGCTAAATCTACCCTATAAGCGTGCGCGGCGCACTCCCAAGCTCAAACTGTCTACACTGCACGAAATCAACAGTCCTAAAATTTGTCAAGCATGCAATTCACTTGACAATTTCTATGTCGGCGATGTCTGTTGTGGTTCTGCCAATGACACTTACAACTGGTTCGCTGTGAAAGCGAAAAAATTGGCTCACGACAATCCAGTTTATGCGATTTCCCATTAGCACAAACAAATTAGAGTAAACAAAGATGCGATACGCAGCAAGAATGAAAAATTTTGGTGTAGACACGCCTAATACTAAAACAGTTACGAAAACACTGTGTTTCTTTGGTGTACAGAGATTTCATCACCTAGCATTTATTCACCCGACTGTTAATCACGGACATTTAATCACCAGACGTTTAATCACTTAAAAATTTAATCACACAGACATTTAGTCACGCGAAAAAAATCATAATGACATTTTTTATTTGGGTGATAGGGTTGGGGTTGGGGTTAGGGTTAGGGTTAGGGTTAGGGTTAGAGTTAGGTCCATGTAAGGGCCTTACGTGTCCACGTGATGATCTGTGTGGCGATAAAATGTCTAAGTGATGAAATTTCGTGATTAAATGTCTACGTAATTAAATGTCTACGTGATTAAATGTCTAGTGGTTTAATGTCCGTGATTAACAGTCGCGTGATGAAGTGTGGGTAAACCGTTTCTTTGTCGCACACTCTGCTACAACTCACAGACAGTTTTGCTTGAAGAGATGGAAAGTGCATACCATGATGTGCTGCTGCACTGCAGTGTCAGATGGTTAAGTTGCGGTAAGATTCTCTTGAGGTTCGTCGAATGTCTAATCGAGATAAGGGTTTTTTTCAGGGGACAAGGAAAGGCCGACCCCGAACTGGAGGATGAAAAGTGGCTTGTAAAACTGATGTTTCTTGCGGACATCACCACGCACCTTAACGAACTTAATCTTCATCTGCAGGGTATAGGAAAAACAGTGATGTGTCTTTTTGAGGTATGCAAAGGATTTGCAAGTAAACTGAATGTCTACCCACGGGACATCCGAATCGCTACTTTGAACACCTGAAGGCTTTCTCAGTGGATTACCAAATTAATTCGGTTAAAATTGATATGTACATTAGGGGTTCAACGTCTCAATTTTGCACCAGATTTCAAGATTTTCAACATTTTGATTCATTGGTTTCTTTTCTCATCAAGCCCGAGAGCAGCGAAGACTTGAACTTATGTGCATTTGAATGGATGGATATTGAAGACTTCCAGTTGCAGCTGATCGATTTCAAAGCCTCTTTATTGTGGACATCGAAATTTGTTGATTTGCGGAAATCGCGGGAAACGATTGAAAACAAGCAAAAAAACATTTTACCACGTTGGAAATCTTTGCAGGAGAAATTTAGCTGTCTGAAAAAGATGGCAATAGCTTTGCTGTCTGCATTTCAAGCCACTTATTTGTGTAAACAAATATTTTCCCAAATGAAGTTTATTCTCAGTGCCCATCGCAGCCGACTTACGGAAGATCAATGAAAATTGTGTGTTCAACTGAGTGTATCTAAATTTAGTCCCAATATTACTGAGCTGAGCAAGGAAAAGCAAGGACAAGGAGTCTGTCTGTAGTTTCATTAAAAAGAATCTTTTGACTGTATTCGACCTTATCCAATAAAATTAATAAACAAATTTGTTTCTTATCCGTTTGCTATTCACATCGTTGACTGTGCAAACCAAACACATAAAAATGCTTGGCACGCGAAGCTGCTTACATCTTGATATTATTCGTAAACTGGCACACTGCGTTCAAAAGGTTGCCAACCCCTGTCTTACAGGATCGCGAAGTGTAAAAAACCACACACAGTAGCAGAAACTTTAGTCTTGCCAGCAGCTATTGATATGGTCAAAGTAATGTTTGGAGAATCATATGCGAAAAAGCTACGGCAAATCCCGCTTTCTGATAATACAGTTAGCAGAAGAATTAATGATATATCTGAAGATATTTGCGATCAGTTAGTTTCTAGAGTGCGTACTTTGAAATTCGCGATACAAGTAGATGAAGCAACTGATGTAGCCAAAGACGCACATTTAATTGCCTATGTTCGATATGTTGAAGAGACTGATGTCATTGAAGATATATTATTTTGCAAACCCATTCCTGAAAAAGCCACAGCCAATGAGATTTTTAACTCTTTTGCTCCCGCGTGAAAAGCGAAAAAAAAAGGCCTAAGGTGGCAGCGCGAAAAACTGTCATAATCAATCATAATTAATCATAATTATGTACCTCAAGTTTGTTTGTAAATCATTACTCAGCTGTCTACTTCTACATTAAGTGTGATATATCGTTGAAATCTACATTTCTTGACGATTTCAAATAGAAAAAAAAACATTTTTTTGAATATGCAGATTTTATGCAAATGAACCCCCCCAACTGGGGGGTAATTGTCTTCAAAATTAAAGAGGTACCCTCACCTCAATGATCACTACAGATTTAATTTTCTACCAATTTTTTTAGAAATGGTCGCAAAATGATGCTAAGGAAATAAGCTTTCAAGGTACATCAATCAAAACTTACCTAAAAGTCTAGGTTTTCTACAATTTGCAATTTTCTGAGACAAATGACCTTTTTTTTGACCGGTACCGACCGGTACCAAATTTTGGTAGTTAAATTCAGTATCTAAAATACGATCAGTTACTATTTGCTAGAGGTTAGCCTAAACCATGTAACATTATGTATTTTTGAACAGGGAATTTCTTCAAGATTCAGAAAATATCAAGTTTAAATAGAATATGCTGTCACTGACAATGAAACAGCCGCTTGTTTACACCCTTCCCATTTCTTGAGAAACAAGGGGGATACAGCAAACTTTGATTTACGAAAGACAAATTTCTGCTAGCTTTAAAACTTGTATTTTGCTTCTTGTCTCCTTGGAAACTTGATACAAAATGACGACTTTAGTGGTGAAACATTTGCAATTTATTTTATCGTTTTATAGGATGTAGTTTTTGTAAAAATTATAATTTAGTGAAGTTAAGTCAAAAAATTTTGGGGGGTTTTGAACTGACAGGATGTACAGTACTCATTTTTGATCAGTAAATATCATATACCACTTAGTCTAAACTATTTAAAGCTATATATTGCTGGAAAGCAAATTTCCTAAGCTTTCAAATGAGATCAGTATTTAGCAACATATCATATTTTTTACGCACTAAATTTACTTTTATCTACTTACCGTTCAAATTTGTTTGGGGGGGTTTTGAGACCCCTAAAAAATTTGGAAATTTAAAAACGTAAAATTTATTATTATCGCTTGAAATTTTGTGAAATGATGCCCCAAAAGAGTAGTTTTCAGACTGTGTCAATGATAAAGGGTTTGGTTATGTGGTAAAGATGTATTCTCAATTTGATTTTAGTGTAGTTGGCACGTGCTGAGAATTTGGCCGATTTTGTCGTCTGCAACTGGGTTCTTGGTCATTTTAACCGTTTTTGGGTATAAAAATCCAAGAATTAGGGCACAAATAATACATCATCCGATGCGTGAGGAAATAAGCGTGATCTTTTGAAAATGTTATGAAAATCGGATGAAAAATAAAGCCACAAATCGATTTTTACGTAAACTAATTTTGTAACTCAATTTAACAAAATTTGAGGGAAACACTGAAAACACGAGATCATCAATCGATGATCGCGGGAGCGAAAGAGTTAATATAATTGACGTTTTTTTTAATGAGAACGACATAATGTGGAGTAATTGCGTTGGGCTTTGTACCGACGGTGCACGGTCAATGTCGGGGCACAAAGCTGGTCTTCAAGCACTTGTTAAAAAGAAAACACCTGACGTTCTCTGGACGCACTGCATGCTCCACAGAGCAGCTCTCGTATCCAAAAATATATGCGAGGAACTTAACAACGTTTTTACAAACCTAACGAAAGTTATAAATTACATAAAAAACAGTCCATTAAAAGTTAGACTGTTTGCAAAGCTGTGTGAAGATATGGGAGCTAATTACTCGTCGCTTCTGTACTACTGTGAAGTGCGCTGGCTATCTCGTGCAAAAGTAATTCAAAGGGTACTTCAACTCAAAGACGAAATTGCAATTTTTCTCGATGAAAATCATAATGAGGACTCGAACATGTTTAGGGATGATAATTTTATTGTTAAACTCACTTATTTGGTTGAAATTTTCGGAAAATTGAGTGTTTTTAATAAGTCAATGCAAGGACCACAAATGCATTTGCTGATGCAAAAAGACAAAGTAAAAGCGTTTGTAAAAAAGTTGAATCTGTGGAAAGCAAATTTGCAAAAAAACAACCTTGACATGTTTCCACTTCTAAATTCATGCACCCGAGTTAATGTAGAAGCCAACAAAAATCTGTTTGTCGAACACTTGAATGGTTTGTTACTTCATTTTTCGAATTACTTTGATGATCTTGATTTTACGAAAGATGCGTGGATACAGAATCCATTTATCGACGAAGAAGATGATGATGAATTCGGATTGACAATTATTGAGAAAGAACAATTGATTGAATTATCTTGTGATACTGCATTGAAACAGAGATTTCAGAATGTGTCTCTGGTTCAATTTTGGTTGAATCTCAATTCGGAATATAATGCTTTGTCAAGCAAAGCTTTAAAAATACTGCTGCCATTCGCAACATCATATTTATGCGAAACAGGATTTTCTGCGTTAGCTGCAATGAAATCGAAATATCGAGCTCGCTTGATTGTAGAAAAAGAGCTACGAGTAGCCATCTCGTCAATAACACCGAGATTTAACAGCCTTTGCGCTAATAGACATGCGCATCCATCTCATTGAAAGACAAAAATAAACGTTGTTATTCTTTTTATGTTCCATAATTCGTGTTTTTATAATTTTATAAAATGAGGGGAGGCGTCGTATGATTGAGTATTTTTAAGGGAGGCACGGCAACACAAAGTTTGAAAACCACTGCTATAAGTTGTTCTGCAAGGCTGGAAAATTTTTTCTGAACATTTGTTGGACACTGGCCGCTTTTGATGATTATATTTTGATAATTAGTACAAATGCAGCAGTTTATTTTTTTAATTTATTATGCCAATGAACAAAAAAATGTAAATCGGACAGCTTTTTTATGCTTTGAACTGTCTACATGTATGTCTAGGCTAAGTTTGCCTTTATTTGCTACAGAAGCAAAAGTTCCATAGCCACAAGTAAAGCATTCTGCTTCGAACTCATCTCGTCCTTTTCTAAAAAATGGATACTTCTGTTCAAGTTCTTCAGTAAACTTTGATTTTCTTTTTGGCATACTGCATTTATTTTTTAGCTTTTTGTTTTGGTGTTCAAAAATCACAGCCATGATAATTATAAACAGTTCAACTGAAAATATTGTTTGATTTTTAAACTAAAATAAATATGTACCAAAATGGTTTCTTTGAAAGTAGGTCAATTGACCAGAACAACAAAGCAAAATTTATCTCCGTATTTCCGCTACGTAAAATACAAGAAATGCAGTTTAAAAACTTGTCGGTATTTGTACCGTTTTCCATGTAATCTTATTCTTTCAAACCCAAAGCAACAGTCAGTCTGAGGTAGACCGTTAGAAAACTCCCTTTTATTATTCCTTACCAGTTAAACTCATTATCACTTAAACTGATATGCAGTGACATAATTTTTTAATCACAGGGTAAACGTGAAAAGGGATTTTTTGAACGACTTTGGATGACCAAATTAGTTTTTATCAAAAAGGAGGACAAAAAAGGCATTTTTAAACATCCTCAGAGGACCAATTACTTTATACCAAAAAGAAGGACATGTCCTCCAAAAAGAGGATGTATGGTCACCCTAGTTCAAACGGCATTACATTGCCAAACAGCGTACAAGAACAAATTGAAACAATGATATATAGGCATAAATATAGGCATCGACAGCAAAACAATATATATCTTAGGCTATCTGTTAAATTTGCCATCCTAATATCTTTAAGAAGTTTTCCCAAAAATGAGAAGAAAAATTTTACGAGCAAGATGGTCAACTACAGTAGTATTATAAGCCAAAATTCTTTCAAAATTTACGTAAGTGACAATTGTAGTCATATATTAGGCTATATTGTCATTACCATCAAACGGCCGATGATGAAAATTTGCGGTAGGCCTATTCAGTTCTAAGAACACCAGATGAAAAAAAATTCTGATGACTGCAAAATGACGTTAAAAGTTTTGAGTCACCAGCCTATTACGAGAACGATTGACAAAGCCATGGTTTGAACTCGAAGCGTAAACTTGAAGCTAACGACAGCCTCGTTCGGCTCTGCTTCGTTGCCTCTTGACCGAAACACTTCCTGCTATAAGGTTCCACACTTTGTTTACCAAGTCACCCTGCCATTACAGTTAAAAAGAGTCACAGAAAAAAATTATGTGAATGGTCGTTTCCGTTTGAATTGGAGTTGTTTTGTTTCGCAAAGCCAGGGGTTCGTGTGATATCACTGTCAGTATGTCGTAGCGCTCAACTGCCATTCAGAGGATGGCCAGTTTTCTCGCTTGGAATGTAAATTCTATTTAATTTATTTTATTTTTGGCGTCTAGAAAGAGAACAAAACTATCTATAAGACTTCGGAAGAGATAATCAAAAGAGATGATTTAAATTAACGATTTCATGGGACAGAATTTTCAAAAATATCGTTGGATCTGAAAATCAAAAAAATTACCACAAATGGCGCTGTTTTTTTTGTTTTTTTGTAAAAAAGTGTGAAGGTTTAATTGTGGGAAAACGTGTGAAATGAAAACAGACTGAATTCATGTGAGTAAATAACATTTTAAAACTATTTTTAGCTTAAATTTGGTACACCACTAATTTGGAATCCATGTTTCAAACCTTATATTTATGGAGAAAATTTTTATTCAGTTATATAATTATTTTTTACCTAGGTCTAAAATACTTAAAAAACTTGGCGTCTCATGCAAATGTGTTACAATAACTTATTTCCGTTTTGTCTATACCATTTACTCGTATGCAATTAAAAAGCATTAGTCATTATGCAAACAAATGTAATCTAAACTTTTAAGTACTTTTTTGCAAAGCAGGCTTTTCATGCTTTAAGCAGCTCACTCGCATAGGCCTACCAGTACTGTGCATGTACTTCGTGCAGTCTACCATTTTCTGTGACCTGGCCTTCTGGCTTAGTATGCTTGTGAAAATTGCAGTCGCTAAGTTGATGAGTTAGTTAGATCTGGGTTATTTTGGTAGTTTGTTGATCTGTTGAGCATCTGAATAGTTTGATATTTTGAGTTGTTTGATATTGTGACTCAAGCCTTAAAATGTTTTGTGTTTTAGAGTAACACTAAAACACAGAAGTGCAGGTTTATGAAATTTATTCTGCAATGTGGTATTGCTGAGTTGTGGAAATTGTTACCAAAAAAGGAAATAATAATTAATTGCAAAATGTTTACTAAACTGCAGAAAAACTGCCAATTATACAGTTATAACTGTATAAAACTGCATAAAGACTAAAGTTTTCATCTTGATATTTAACAATGAAGTTGGTGTGAGAATTAGCCTAGTCATTTGATTTTTGTAATTTCTTATTTCATGATGAATTTCCACATTTTCGAGTGAATTTTTGTAAAGATTTGCATTCATATTTTTATGTTTTATCTGTTATGTAAGGCAGTGGCTATTGTGCTGTCAAACATTTGTGATTGGTCAATTTCAATGACATACTAAAAACGCAACTCTTGGTCATTGGTGATTGGTCTATTTTTATGACATATAAAAGCAAAAATTTTACCTTCAGTGTATTAGGCTTTCCCAATGTACATTCCCCCTTACATTCTTATACCAGGCCCTTATCCAGTGTGCACTGCCTCAAGTCATATTTTGCCCCAAATTACCCCCACTATACTCTGCTTGTGAAAAATCAATTCCATAGCCATTGCCTTTGAAAGCAGCAGCACTATACACTTCACCTAGGGTTACCAACTTTCTGTTTTGCCATTCTGGGACACCTTAATACCAAGAATTCCAAGACTGATGCAACAGAAGCTTACAAAACACCATAGACATCAAAAGCAACAGCGTGTTCTGCACATTGTAGAGTGATGATTGTGCAGCATTATCTTAACACTCTCTAAGCCCATAATTAATTGTATCATAATAGAAGAAACAGTAAATCTTTAAGGCATAAAATGCAAAAAACTACAAAAATAAGGAAAATGAACAATTTGTACTAAGCAGATTTATTTCTCCAACAAAAAGCACAACAAATTTTCAAAGATATGTCAATCTTAATTTACAGAAATATAAAACTCTTGCTAAAACAAAGAGCTGTCAGTAACTTCTAGGACAACAGTGACTCAGTCCAGCACACAAAACACCACCATCAATTCCAGGACTGTCCCTGCCATTCTGGGACAGTTGGCAACCCTAACTACACCACAGCATCACCATATGCATTGTAGCAAACGTGCTTATATAGAGACATATAAATAGTGATGACAAAATAGATTCCAGGGGAAAAATCCTGTCAACAGCAAAATAGCCACTTTTGTAATGTTATTGTCTAGTACTTGCCTGGTTTTATGCTAAGCCTAACTGGTAATATTGGTACAAACTTATGTTTGTTGTTAATTGTGCTTATAGCAGTGCTTTAACTGCAAAAGTTGCATGTGCCCAAATATCATATCTTATAAAGCTAAAAACTGTGTGCACCCATTTAAATCAAGCTGATTTACCAAAAAAGGCCACTTTTGCCAAAGTGCAAAATTTCTTAAAGGTATGCCAAAAACATGCTTTGAAAGTGCTTGTTTTCATATAAAGTATTTGCCCATATAAATCGTCAATTGATCTAAAAGGTTGGCCTAAAGAAAGCTATGGTTGATAGGTTTCACTCTGCTATCTATGTGTGTGAACAGAACGTAAAATAAATGTTTAATCATTATTTAAACTATTAATAAAATACTGGAGCTAATTTTTAGTTAAGATTTTACAGCTTGAACCAGCGTTTTCTTTAGGCAGTGGCTATTTTGCCGTCGACGGCAATTTACCCTCAGAGACAATTTTGCCGTGAGTTGTTTGTGATTGGTCAATCTTAATGACGTACTAAACATGTGACTTTTGGTCGTCTCTGATTGGTCAATTTTAAAAACCAAAAGAAATAATTTTGCACCCCCAGTCTTTATCCCCCACCCTGCACACTCCCTTGCAGTGTACACTGCCCCGTACATTTACATACCGGGTCTGCCCCTTCAGTGTGCACTGCCTTTCTTTTAAAGCCCTGGCCAGCTGAGATTTGAACTCGATACCTTGGTATCTCAAGACCAGCGCTCTATCCACTACACCACAGAGTCACTGGTGCGATAATAGCAAATTTGGTTATATAAACACACGTGAATGATCACGGCAAAATAGATTCCAAGGGCAAATTGCCGTCGACGGCAAAATAGCCACTGCCTTTTCTTTAAGTTAATACAACTTGGTATGAGTCCCAAAATCTTGGTTTTAAGCTAAGTGTTAAGTGTGTCTAACTAGGAAAATTAGCAAATTTTTATTAGAAAAAAAACATTACTTTTGTCGAAGTGCTTTTTTGTGCCTTTGATAACAGGTGCATTAAATAACATTCTCAAAAGAAAGTAGTTTTGCATTGCATATGTTTTGTTGTTAAAAAAGTATGTGCTAAAACCAATTGCCAATTTTCTAAAAATAAAACCAAAAGGGTACTTTGGTTTCCATGCGCATCGATGTTTTATTGCTGGTACCACTGTATGACACACCTCATGAAATGGCTGAAGCAATATCAGTAAGCCGTAGGCTAGCATATGTTTTACCATTGTGGTATTTTGTGTTAAAATCTTGGAAGTAATTGTATCTCTAAAAAAGGGTAGCACTGAAATAGAATACCACTCTGTTTTAGTTTTATCTTGATGAATATTTATTTCTTTATTTGGTTCATTGGTTTTTTTGCTTCACAGTTGCCATTTACCAAACTCTCCATTCTTGTTCCGCTTTGCTGTGTTGTTATGTCTTTGCAAAAAGGTCTTTATAGCAATTTGTTTTGCTTGATCGCACTGTCCTGGCAGTAGTAACTCATAAAAGTAGAGCCAGAAAAAAAAGAGTATTTATGATAAAAATGTATGTGTACAGTATTTTTCATATTTCAGCCATTTTTCGTTTTAACAAAATGTCAACCATTTTAAAGTCATTTGTCATTTTTTTTCTTGTATTCAAAATGGAAACACTAAAATAAGGAAATGTAGATTTATGGAAATTTAAAAATTCACATTAAAATGTGGAGCTTCTGAATTCTGGAAATCAGGAAAACTACCTCTAAAGTGTGGAGAGCATAGAATTGCAGAAATTTACAGAATTCAACAAAACAAGTTAGAAAGCAAAATAATGACTACCCAGTTGAATAAAATCAAAAAAATGAGTTCAATTATGCATCTCAGTGTTAAATTACTGATTTGGCTTGATTATAAGTGCTCAATATCATATTTTTGTGATTTGTTTGGTATTTTTTTGTATTCAGTTTTATAAACCCATGTTTCGATGTTTTGGTGTTGCCCTCAATAACAGCCACAGTAAAGTAGAAAATTATGGGACTGATGAAAATGCAAGGTGATAAGCCAAAATATTGAAATATGTATATTGCTGGTAATATCAATAAACCCTTACCGTAACTAAAGAGCTATTATTTTATAAGTTAGTCATGTAATTTCTTCATTTCTGTATTTTATTGCTGGCACCTAAAGATTAGATAAATACTATTAACTCTTTTGCTACCAAGATCATCATATGATGATCTTGGGTTTTCAGTGTTTTCCTAAAAATTTTTTTTGCCAAAGTTACAAAGTCATTTTACATAAAACGGATTTGTGACTTTATTTCTCATCTGATTTTCATAAAACTTTCAAAAGATCACACATGAGAAGATGTAAAATCTGTGCTCTAATTCTTGGATTTTCTTACCCAAAAAGAGTTAAAAAGAGCAAGAGCCCAGTTTCAGACGACAAAAATTGCCAAATTCTCAGCAAGAGCCAACTTCCTTGAAGTCAAATTGAGATATCACGTTTACCAGGAAACCAAAACCTTTATCATTAACGCAGTCTGAAAACTACACTCTTTTGTGGCATCATTTGACAAAATTTCAAGCAATAATAAAAACATTTACCAATTAAAATTTTCAAATTATTTAGGGGTCTCAAAATCCCCAAAAAAATTTGTATGGTAATTAAAAAATATGATGTGTTGCTAAATACTGATCTCATTTGAAAGCTTACGAAATTTTCTTTCTAGCAATACATAACTTTAAATGGTTTAGGCTAAGTGTTATGTGATATTTGCTGATCAAAAATGGTACTGTACATCATATCAGTTCAAAAACCCCAAAATTTGTGACTTATCTTCACTAAATTATAATTTAAAAAAAACTACATCCTTGAAAAAGATAAAGTAAATTGCAAATGTTTCATCACTAAAGTTGTCGTTTTGTATAAAGTTTCTAAGGAGATAGAAGCTAAAATTACAAGTTTAAAAGCCAGCAGAAGTTTGGCTTCTCTAAATCAAAGTTTGCTGTATCCCCCTTGTTTCTCAACAAATGGTAGGGGTGTGAAAAAGCTTCTGTTTCATTGTTAGTGATAACTAGGGCAACCAATTTTTGACCTAAAAACCTTAAAATTTTATAAATTTTGACCAATAAGTTCATGCGCTTGCAACTGTGCAAAATGCAAAAATTTTATTAGAAATCAAACTGTTGGCATGAAAGTCTACTTGTTTCCAATCAAATAACACAAAAACGAAAAAACATGAAAGACTCAAGCAAACTACAGGTAAGAAACAGGTAACGAAAGTTGCTCGAAAAAGAACAAGAGATGAGTATGCAGTATCTTTCAGTATCCTGAAGTCACTGACAGTATTATGCGGTGTTGTACTTCAGCATCAAGTAGTGACTCACATTATCGTCTTTAAAGTTTCTGTCTCTCGCCAGAAGTTTTCCTAAAATAGAAAAGCTTCTCTCTACTGAAACAGAGGTTGCTTGGGAGTTGCTTAGCAGGCTGTACAAATGTGGCCAAATATCATCTTGTCCCATTTTCACAATGCAGTTGATGTCATTCCTTGACATTCTTTCTTGAATATATCTTCCAATTTGGCAGCCATCAACACCAAAGTCAAGGGATGTCATTTTTTGATACGCTTCTCAAATAGTGCAACGGCTGTCTTCCATCTTCTGAATTGCGTCAACTAGTGCACTGTACTGCTCCTCTATTTCTACAAGTTAAGTAGCTAAGTTGGGAGCTTTTACAGCCGCTTGAGCACGCCGCACGAAGACACCACCATCATGGAAGCCTTGCAGAATATTTCTAACTTCTGGAAGATTTCTGGAGTAATAGAAAGCAGCTGTCAAAAAAAATTTGACTTTATTGACTTTTGGTTGCCCTAGTGATAACATATTCTATTTAAACTTGATATTTTCTAAATCTTGAAGAAATTTCCTTTTCAAAAATACATAATGTTACATGGTTTAGGCTAACCTGTAGCAGATAATGACTGATCATATTTTAGGTACTAAATTTAACTAACATAATTTAGTACCAGTCAATAAAAAGGTCATGGGCCTGAGAAAGTTGCAAATTGTAGAAAACCAAGGCTTTTAGGTAAGTTATTACTAATTTACCTTGAAAGCTTATTTCCTTAGCATAATCTAGCGACCATTTCTAAAACAATTGGTGGAAAAATAAAATCTGTAGTTATCTTTGAGGTAAAAGTACTTTAATTTCAAAGACAACTCAGCACTTATTCGGGGGGGTAGTTTGCATATTCAAACAAAAAGTTTTTTATTATATTTGAAATTCTCAAGAATTAGAGATTTCAAGCATATTCAAAAGAAAAGTTTTTTTTT
This sequence comes from Trididemnum clinides, assembly GCA_963675345.1. Lineage (NCBI taxonomy): Eukaryota > Metazoa > Chordata > Ascidiacea > Aplousobranchia > Didemnidae > Trididemnum > Trididemnum clinides. Next base: position 17,729,570 of record OY776303.1, read on the forward strand.
ATATTTGAAATTCTCAAGAAATAGAGATTTCAACGATATTTAACACTTTCCACGACATAAATAATGTAAAAGTAAACAGATAAGTAATGATTTACAAACAAACTTGGGGTATTTTATGATGATTAATTATGATTGATTATGACAGTTTTTCGCTCTGCCATCTTGTGGACATATTTTTTTGCAATGCATGTGGGCGTGAAAGAGTTAATTCTTCTTCTTTGTCGTTTGAGCTATTTGTTGTGAGCATTATGCTGGAAGATGCATATACACTGCGTTAGCGCTTATGCTCGGTTTGTGAGTCTTCAGTTAAACTGGGCCACCACAACTGGTAGACTGCTTGGCCCCGCCACCTGTATGCCACATAAAGATAGAGGCATCCCGTTAAGTGTCTTGCCCAAGGACACAACGAGCAAGCTTGCTGGCTTGTTCTCCACACTATCCCTATTGTGCTGAGCGCCAAGCAGGGAAGCTGTGAATACCATTTTTTAAAGTCTTCTGGTATGACTTGACTTGGGAAATGAACCCCAGGTCTACTGCCTGCAAAGCAGACGCTCTAGCCGCTACGCCATTGCACTGGTACTATTAATTGCTCGACCAACAGTGAGTGGCAAAACTATGGAAATGCCAACGGTAAAAAGATAAATATACTACAAAAATGTATTTAGCTAGCTGTAATTTTAAAGGCAATTTTGGGTTAATTCTGTGATTTGATTTCCTATTTTTTTATTTTTGTTATCAATTTTTGGTACTTCTTGCTTTTTCTTACAATGCTGTAATTGATGATGCCTGGTTCACAATTAGTTACGAATGCATTTTTGTTTTGTGGGCAAGATTTTATGTGACATAAATGATGTTCTTTTTATAGGTTATTTAAGACTAATGACTATTTGTTAAAGTATGGCATATAATGACCATGGAAATTATAACCAAGGAGGGTAAGTGTGGTAGCTTTGTATTTTTGAATTGCATTGAAATACAGGTCATGTTTTAAAAATGCACGATGTTTTGAAAATAGGGAATTGTAGAATCAATCTTTTTTTGATAGAACTGCTTGCCATGTTGTATATATTTAAGAGGAGTAGCTACTATAAGAACGTGAATCTCTTTGTAATCCAAACTCATTGATTATATGAAAGAATTTTTAAGCAAAAAGCGATAGAAAAATCAACTTTACATCTCATTTAAGAGTGGTGTAAGAACACTTGGTTTTTGGCTGTTTATACATTTGGGACATTTTCCATCTTTTTTGACTTAACAATGTTGATTTCTATTTAAACTTAAAATTGTTTTGCAATGTCTATTACGTAATAGAAGAGCTTATTGTAGAAACATTCAATGCTCACAGCTCCAAAACAGGTCTGTACGCAAGTTTTAGAAATAGTCTTAAACCCTTTCCTGTGTCTCAAAGATTCTGTTGTATTACTAACTACCGGTAACTGCATTTCAGCTATGGTGGATATAGATCAAGAGGCGGTCGCCCTCCAGTAGAATTGCCTACCCAAGAACCCTTTACTTGCTTTGTTGGCAATTTGCCGAATGAAACCGTGCAAGGTGACATTGATCTCATATTCAAAGACTTGAAGGTAGCATATATATTTTATAAGACTGCATTCTATTAATCAAACAAAATTCGTGGCGAAAGAACTATCGTCAAGCTCTGTGATGAATTTGGCTCCATGAAACGTAATATTAAACCAGTTATGTTGGTCGATGTTGCCTGTGTTCGTGAAATGTTATGCAGAGAATGGTTTACGTGTTTAAAAGATACATTGACAATAAATCTCTAGTTGGTGATCACCTTTGTATTTCAATCTTTTACTTGTTTCTGAATATTGATTGTAGTGCGTTTATTGTACAGTCTGTAGCCTTATGATTTGCTCTTTAAATCTACGTATAAAACCTTATCAATCTGACTATTATCCTTGAAAATAACAACCCAACCACCAGATAATAAAGCTTTGCAATGATATTTATCCCGACAATAACAAACGGTTATGAAATGAACAGTGTGGAAAAAAAGCAGATTGAAGACTTGTAGACAAGTGTTGTGATTATTGTCTAATGTATCTTTTGCTAGTTCAATAGTGAAGTTTAGTAATTACTTTTTCATACATAATTAAAGAAAATAAACACCAACGAAAATATAGGCAAAATTCTGACGTTTATGATGTGTATATGCCCAGTTTTGCAGACATGGTGATAGAGCAAAATTCTTAACATGACCGTTTGACTGTGGTCTCATGAGTGGCCTCGTTATTTGTGTTTCCAGAGTATGTAATTGGTAATGTATTAGCCTAGCCATTAGTTGTGTCACGTATTTACAGCCTCCTGTCTATACCTTTTTCCATACTAATTGAGAATAGTTGCAAACTAATTGGAATAGTTGCAAACTAAATGAGAATAGTTGCAAACTAATTGGAATAGTTGCAATCTAAATGGAATAGTTGCAAACTAAATGAGAATAATTCTTGGGGTGGTTTATAAATAGGCATAGTACAGGCATAGTAGGCATAGTGCGGGCATAGTACAAGCATGGTAAGCATAGTGATGATAACTAGAGCTTTTAATGTGAAATCTCATTCGACTCCCTCAATGCTTATATCTAAACTCGTAAAAATTAATTTTTTTTTTTAAGGAAAGAGGTAAGGCTTCTTTATGTTGGTGCGACTGGTTTTCGGTCGCACACCTCATACTATCTTTGTACCGGTAGTATGTCTACTATGCTTGTACTATGCCTGTACTATGCTTACTATCTGACTATGCCTGTGCTATATATGCCTACTATGCCTATTTATAACCACCCCAGGAATTATTCTCATTTAGTTTACAACTATTCTCATTTAGTTTCCAACTATTCCATTTAGTTTGCAACTATTCTCAATTAGTATGGAAAAAGGTATAGAGAAGCCTTTTGTCAACAATACCAGAACAACTTAGTGTTTTAACCTGCTTTGAAGGCAGCAATACTGCTGGGACATGCATTTCTCCCACAAGCACTGCTACTAAGCCGAGAAAATTGTTGTGATGTGCTTTTCCCTAAAAAGGTGCCCAAGTCGCCATGTTGCATGTTCAATTGACGATTAATGCAGCCATAGACACAGTCCAACTTATTCAATTGTCTCGCCGTTCTGTACTAGCATTTTAGACTGGCGTATTCTTCGTGGCATGTACTATTTTGTAGATTCGAAACATACGTATGGTAAGAGATAAAGAGACTGACAAGTTTAAAGGTATGTGTAGAAGCTAAACAACAAAAAGTTTCCAATGCAGTTTTGTTTGTTATTTGTACGGAGTTATACGTTAGTGGTGAAATGCATCTGTGGTACTCACCTTGCGTGATTTTGCATGAACTTAAGATTGAAGAGCTTTTTCGACGTCGTTAGTTGTTAATGAATTCGTAAATGCGTTGCTTAAACAGCGCTCTCGCAGTATAAACACAGATATCCATGAAGAACCAAAGCTGATGTTCAGACGGTGTTAAGTCAGGGAAGTACAGTATTTTCATTAACCATCCTTCCCTCGGTTAGAATACTGAAGCTGCTCACGCAGCATATCGTAAAAAGTGATTTTTGGGCACCTTGCTAGTAGTGGTATTGTTAGCCCGAAATCATACTTTTGATGAGCTTAAAATGGACAGCCTCTTCTCCCAAATCTTATCGTGATTAAGGAGGCGTTATGAATGTGGAAACCTTTTTTACGCCTGGCCTCCATATTACGGAGGAACAGCAGAGCTGAAACAACCAATACAGTCGTATATGCACATCATAAAGATCGATAATAGCTAATTTTTTGTTCGAATCCAATCTTGATCATTTGTTTAGGATTTTGTTATGTTGAATTTGATGACTTGGATTCATTAAAACAAGCTCTTGAGTACAACGAAGCTGTAAGTGATGAATTTATTTTGTTTTCATCGTATGGTTTGACATGCATCCAACTAAATGTTGACTTCACACTTATCTTTTCATTTAAAGTTGCATGTAAAACTGCTTATGCAAGGTTGAACTAGTAATGAAATTCTACGGAAAGATTTTTACAAATTTAGAAAGGGGGATCTTCATTCTTAGGTGGCAGGAAAATCTTGATACTTAAATCAGTAAACGTAGAACAGCTTGTGTTCAGGCTTGCTTCTGCGTTGCCAGTACTCTTGCCTTTTCTAAGAACGCGATGTAGAATTCACGCAAGCGTCAAACTTGCAACCTTACGATTGTGAGCCAGCGTTTTAATCTTGAAGAGGTATGTCACAGGCAAAATTTTGAAAACTCCCCTCTCTGTCTTTTGTCTCTTTCGATAGTGTATTGTCATTGTAATATATTGTGTTTTCCACTTCGTCCTTTCTCTTATAGATTTTTGAAGGCAGAAACCTCAGAGTTAACGTTGCTGATAATAAAAGAAACAGCGGAAGGGGGCGAGGGGGTAGAGGTGGATATCAAAGAGGCGGAGGAGGATACAGTGGCGGTGGAGGTATAATACTGCAGCATTGTTTTTTGCATGTTAACTAATTATTTTTCTTGTCCATCCCTGTTATTTCCTGCGTATTTTGCAAATCGGAGTACTTACAGTACCGGAAAAAATTAACTGGGACAGTTACTTTTCACCATATTTTTAGATTTGAAAGTTATTAAGCGAAGAAATTGTATTAAGGAAATTGTAAACCTTGCAACTAATTGGCAAAGCAACATACGGGCGTAAGGGGCATTGACAATGCCCCTTACGCCCGTATGTTGCTTTGCCAATTAGTTGCAAGGTTTACAATTTCCACCATATTTTTACAGTCTTTACAAACAAAAACACATAAATTCAATATAAAAATCGATTTTAATATTGGAAATTATTAGCAAATAAGCTAAATAAACAATATAGGGCACCAAAAGTCCATAAACAGCACCAAAGTTCTCATAAAATGAAACAGGTAGGTTAATAGCATGTTGCCCCTCCTTTAGCCGCAATGACTGCTTTCACTCTTTTTGGCATTGAGGCAACCAAACTTTCAATAGTACTCTCCTCAATGTTGTCCCAAACACCATTTAGGGTTTCCCACAGCACATCTAGACTTGATGGCTTCGAATTGTGGACCTTTTGTTTTAGAATTGTCCACAAATTCTCTATGGGGTTGAGGTCGGGGGATTGCGCAGGCCAATCCATGATGGATACTCCTTTCCTCTGGAAAAACTCCATCACCCTCTTAGCCTTATGGAATGGGGCATTATCCTGCTGATAGATATACTCCCCATTTTGAAATAGTTTCTCGACAGAGGGGAACATAGCACTATTTAATAGTCTAATGTATTTTTTTGAGTCCAATATGCCCTCAACGCGATACAAGGACCCCGTACCTATACCGCTAAAACAGCCCCAGACCATAAGGCTGCCCCCTCCAAACTTCACTGTTGGGACTATGCATTCTTCTGTGTATCTCTCTCCTGATCTCCTCCTCACAAATACCCTCTTAGCCGGATTGAAGAGTTCAAAGGAACTCTCATCTGACCACAGAACACGGCTCCAGTCTGAAACAGTCCAGTCTTTATGGGCTCGAGCCCAATCAAACCTCGCCTTGCGATTCTTTTTTGACAGCAAAGGTTTCTTTACTGCCACACATCCTTTAAGTCCTGCCTCATTCAAACGTGAGCGGACAGTTCTGCTGGTCACATTGATACCACACTCTTCCTGCCACACTTTCTTGAGGTCACTTGAGGTGAGTCGGCGGTCATTTAAGGATCTGCGGATCAAACGACGGTCTTGTGTCTGTGTTGTAGATTTCTTCCTTCCCCTACAAGGCAGATCCTTCACTGATCCTGTGCTTTTGTGTTTCTTAACAATGTTTGACATAGTATTCTTGTTTATTCCAAGTTTTTTGGCTATATCTCTAATACTTTTCCCACTTTTGTGTTCAAATACAACCTCGAGTCGGGGTTGTTCACTCAATCTGTGATGACCCGTCATACTTCCTGAAATATTAAAAAAAAACCCTAAATATTTTTATAATCATGAAATATTTATAATTTTATACTGGAAGATCATAAAGTACAACCACAATCGTCAAACATCACATAAAAATGCATATCAAGCAAATAAAATACACTTTACTGGATTTAAAACTATGAAAATTTGTGATTAATCTGGTTCTGTTTAAAAGTCATGCTTTAAAGTGCCATAAATATTTTTAAAATCATAAATTGGAAAAATATAAAATTTCATAACCTTTAAATGTGTCCAATATCGCCCATGAAACATCTCACTTAGTCCAAATGTACACAACTTTAAAAACATGTTTGATATTATAACATACCTTAGAGGTTCCGCAAATCTGATAAATCAGCAAAATTCCAGTACAGTTTCAAATGATTCCCTTGTAACTGGCAAAATACTCAATAAATATAGCTAAAATGTAATGAAAAACGTTGAACGGATGTATCTAAATGTAAACAACAACAAGCGAGTCGCTTTCGCCATCTATAGGATTTTCCTGAAACGTTTATATTCCATTTTCTACTTCAATAATCACTGTCCCAGTTAATTATTTCCAGTACTGTATGTCTTTGAAATTACCAAAAGCGTAGTGTACATGTTTTTGCGAAATGAAGAACTCTTTGGTATACTTGTATAGCGTTTAAGTACAAAATATCTTGCTTTCAGCTTATTTTTATCCTAGTTTGAATGTGAACTTAAGGCCCGTTGACTTGAATTTTTGATAAGCCAGCAAAATATATGCAGCTATAGTATGAACTTGAAGTCTGCGCGATTCAGGTCCACTGATTCCTAGCTTCCGTGGTGTAGGATTTCATTTAAAGAATACCTATGACCGAGTATTTATTTCTAATGAATAAGCAGACGTCATTAATTGAGATCTTGGTTATATTTGTCATTAGTAATGCATGCAATGCTTCGTAATGGAGATAAGCATTAAAAGAGCTATCATACACGATTTCTTAAACTGGTCTTCACCAAGTCGTCTCTGTAGTTGCACATTGTGCTTCTACTTTGATAAGACTTTACATTAGTTGACCAGTGAGTCATACGCGTGTAAGATTACAATTCTTGTTCCTTTCAATGACAACATTTGATGTGGCCGTTAGGCCTTGTCATTATTGTCTTGATGGACATTTCTTTGATACTACATTGTATGAAAATCTCTCCGTTTGCCGTGCTACCTCATGTCTCCCTATTATTACTAGCTTAATATCGTATTGTACAGATGATCGGTTACCCTGGACTTGTAAAAAAGGCTAATTCGATTTCATGCTAGAATCAAACCCGTAGCGTTCGTGTACGTAATAAAGAACAAACTCAAATAAATGTTAAAATATCAAGTAAAAACGGTTCTATTTTGCAGTTGCACTCAAAATTCTGTTTCATGCATTTTGGAGCATTCGGTAAAGAGAGCAAAGGGTTTTAAGCTCTTGATTGGTCACGTGATCTTGTTTTTCCGAAACGATATTTTCGGTTATAGTTTTGCGCCATGACATCACGCTAGTTTGATATACCGGATTTTGGACTCAACATTTTAATTATGATGGCATTCATAGAGCTACCATTGAAAATATTACTGCATAATTTTCTAAATATGGTGATGCCTCCTGAGCATTCTCAGCTTTCCTCAACCCACGCCAGCATCTCACATGCCAGCCATCCACAGGTCTTCCACACAAAATTAAATCTGTTCTAGCATATTGTAGGCTAATCCATCCATTCGCAGTGTTTCCCTCATAAAATATAAATATGCCCTTCCGGGCAGGGCTAGGAAGTCGGGGCTCTGAACATCCGACTCCTGTGATTTTTAAGAACCGACTCCTACAGTAGAATCCAGAATATTCAGTAATAGTGTCTTCATTTCTATTACTAGTGGACCTGAGAGTTAAAATTTTCTTCCTACCTTATTCGTAATTTTTTCCCTATCTTATGTAATACTTAAAGAGAGCGTGACACAATAACACATACACATTAGTGTTTTATTAGAATGATTATTTTTTTTGAGGAGTCGGAGCCGGTGGAATTTTACGGACTCCGGCTCCTCTACTCCATTAATTGATCTTGACTCGACAGCTCTGCTGGAACCAACATGCGGGGACAGTATCTGACTATAAGGTCAGCATATTACGGTCAGTATAACACAAAATAACAATACAGGACAACGTTGTTTCGGGTTACTGACCCTCATCAGTCGTATGCTTATTTTTTGCAATACTCTGCACAAAACACTCCCGCCACTTCTCTTTGGTTCAATAAGACCAAAGAGCATATTTGTCAATCATACAATTTTATCAAATGCTTAAACTTCAAATTTCTAAGCCTCAATAAGTGGAACGTTTTAGTTAGTGGACCAGGCTATTTTGAATTGAGAGTTCGCAAAATTCAAAAATTAAATTTTTGAGTACACGTAATATTATTTCATAGACTCATAGCCATGACAGACTGCATTAAAAAAATATAAATTGTGATTTTTTTCCTTAGTTTAAAATTTGAAATTTTTTCTCTTGATTAAAGGCTTCAAAAGTTGTAGATAGTTTCTCGATTTTGTGACACCCGCACGATTACGTGCCTTAGCGCCTGTTACCAGTTTACTGCGTTGCCAGTTAAACCACGGAATACCTCCTTTAATAAGCGCGGTTGTTTAATGTTTCACAATTGAAAGATGGGTGAAACGCTATACACAATCTGGATCTTCTAATCACACTTAACTATGGTTAAGATATTTGGAAGATGTTTGTGAAAAGAAAAGTTTAAAAATAGAGGGTATTTATAATACAGGTCCATAATGTTGTATGTCTGAACTGCATTACGGACTTGTTTTTATGGTCAGATTGGTCGTTATAAAGAGCCATTATAGCTTCTAAAAATATTATTGAATTGGAGTTTAATTCATTGTATGTAATTTAAGATTTTCCATGTTTAAGTTGCTTCCATAGCTTTTCGTCGGTCAATTTTTAGGAGCGGTCATTTATTTCTGACCGTTGTTCTTGCAAGAGTTTTCAACTTGCACTCAAGAATAAAACATTTAGTGCAATCTTCGAATTGGTGACCTAAATATTTTATCATGCATCTTTTCTTTAGGCCAGCGCCAGGATTACGATCAGTACCAAGGGGGTCGTGGAGGTGGTGGTTATCGAAGGGGCAGAGGGGGCTACAATGAAGGATATCAGCAAGGCCGCCAACAGGACCGGGGATATGGGGGAGGTGGTGGCAACAGAAATTATGGAGGAGATTATGGATACAATCGAGGATTTGGCGGAGGAGGAAGGAACAGAGATTATGGAAGGGATCGCTACCAGCAACAGCCACAACACCTGGAACAAGAATTTAAAGAATCTACTCCAGGTACAGACAAGTTGCAGTTTTAACTTTGAAGACCACAAAGCGCTGCCGTAGTAACTCTTAAGCCTTTTTTCAAGTGGGCGTCAGAAGCAGCAGGTACAAATCTGCGTTGCACATCTTGCGATGTTCGGCCACATATTTACCGACTTCTATGTATACCTGGTTTAGGGACAGCACACCACCAAACCTGCCATTAAAAAGAATTTGGCAGTGGGCGCTTAATACGGGCTGAGTGATTGATAAAACCTGGGGTTTAGAAGTTAATATATTTTGTCAAAGGTTTATCAGGTTTGATTTCGGGCGCAAGACTCCAGATAATAGAAGACTACTTCCTGCCACAGATTTGTAACATCATATGTTTGAAAATTGCAGTATCCACCTCGCCTAGAAAAACAATCACATTACTCGCTGCAAGCCATTATAAAGTCCACACTTGAATGAAAAGTTATATAAGAAAAATTGACTTCATGTTATAAACGCTCAGCTATTTTTACTCTCAATACTACTTATTGGCGCCCTGTGTTGCTTTTGTGGCATGCCCATTACATGCTCGTCATTCTGCTTTAGTGGGAGCTCGACCTTTGCTATAAACAGTAGAAGGACGAAATGTTTTTTGTTGTTTTTAGAAGAGGCAAGCAATCGTCGTCGTTTGCAGCTTAAGCCTCGTACAGTTGCTGCTCCTGTTAATTCAGTCGCTAATCCAAGTTCTGCCATATTCGGCGGTGCTAAACCGCGAGAACAAATCATCGCCGAAAAAGGCCTTCAGGATATTGAGAAGCAAGTGGAAGAAAAACTGGTATTACAGGAGCAGAAAATATCGGAGACCATTCAAGATGAAGATGAAAGAAGACAAGCACAGTTGGAGTAAGAGCGGTAGTCGGCGAAAGAGCATGATTTATAAAGACTGTCTCTGGCAGATCCTTTTGATAATGTTGCGAACAGTTTTTTGTAGCTCGAGCTTCAAGTTGGCAGTTTTTTTTTTCAGTTACTACCGCTTTACCGCCGCTTTTTTGACTCAGATTTTAATTTTACTGCTCCAGACAGCAAATTAACGTAAAACTATTGCTGCCAATACGTTTAGGTTTTGGGAAAATGCTAGTTTTGACCTTTCTGTTCGAGATTACTTCTTTTATGTTTTAGATTATAGTGAAAAGGGAGAGGGTGGCGTGGGAAATTGTATAAATTTTAATTATTGACGTGTTTTAATGACTATAGCTGTCCAGTTTATGTGTTTTTATACTTGGGTTTATCTTCGCTGTCATTCCTCAAGGTTCATTTTTGCATGTGTAGTTTAACCGCAGGCTTGGCAGTATGGCAAGGCTGTTGTGTTGTCACTTGCCCAAACATGCCATTGCAACGATGTTAAAACTTTGGTACATTTTTGAAGAAAGAAACGCCTAGCGAAGAGCGAAGTAAGTTGCACTGATTTTTGTTTTGGCACATCATTGGGATCGAAAGTAATTCAAGAATCTGCAATTGCATGATACGTTTCTAGACTGCAGTTTAAGGCGATTTATTTGTAAGTCTTTTATGATTTGTAGGGAGATAATCACAATTTTTGACCTGACTTGCAAATGGACATTCTGGAAAACTTTCATGCTGGTTGCTTTTTGTTATAAGATGCTCTGTTACGTCATAATTAAACAAGAGGTTTCATTTTTACTTCTTTAGACCTATTTCCGCTAAAATGACAGTTTGTAAACCGTACGAAACCTCTATTGTGATTTGTAACGCCAAGGCATATGAAAAAACAATCTTTTTTTCGCTTGATAATATGTTGCCCATGGCAGAGCGAAAATGGTTGATCCGAGTGACAAAAATGGTTTTGCCAAATCGTTAATTTTATTGTTTCTTTTTTTCAGAAACCCAATTACACTAAGCAGTAAGCACACGTTCAACAAAGAATCACATAGCTTTTTGTCAAATCTGCTTTTAAAAGTGGTTGTACCGTAATGTTTTTAGGGCTCTGCAATTGAATAGATGACGGATAATAGTTAATGCGTGATTTTGAAATGCTTCATGAATTGGGACAAGCATTTGAGTCAGCTGCTGATGATTCATATTTCATATTCAAATAAAGTTTTGCTTGCACAACCCGAGGGCGCAGCCAGAAGGAGCAGGTTATGCTCTCCTAAAGTTGTAAAAAGGAGCCAACTCGAGGGGCTGAGTTTTTAATGATCTTATCGACCAACAATCGCCTTGTGTATCTAGAAGTCACCTAAAAAGTTATCGAAAAATTGGCTGTCAAAAGACACTTGTACATTATGTCCCACCCAATAAAAAATGTTTTTCTGCCTTGGCTCCGCTTAAGCTTGACTTCTGGCGAAAGTAGTTCCAGCAAAATACACTATAACAATGATTGTGAAATAGATAAAGAGCAAGCAAAAACAATTGTTTATCTACAGCCTTAGCTGTAAAAGTGATGAAGCTGTTGTATTAGTGGTGAGTTGATATTTTCCTGTCAGTTTTTGATTTATAGGAGAAGTACCGGTAACTGTCGCTATTTATAGGTAATTGTGGCTACAGCACTTTATATCGACTTAACTCAAACCAGTAACAAGCAGTTTTTCGGCAAGCATTACTTCAGTACAAATTAGTCTCGTGATTTTAAGTTAATTTATTTTTGCTGTATATGCGCATACTGTTTTCTGCGTTTTAAAAGTGTGCGCGTTTGTGGTGTTGTACTTTGAAAATAAATCTGAAAATATAATTTACGCTCAGCGTACTGTTTTCTTATCGTAGCAGTTATTTTAGTTTCGGCTATACTCAGTTTTATGCGGTGTTTTCAATCGTAAGTCTCAAGTTCTGAAAAAATCAATGAGGGCATTCAAGATTTTTGCCTAAAAATGAAGCGACTGAGATGTGCGTTGTTAGTCGCGGACTGTTTCTGGAGTGCGAGATCTGGTTTTAGAGCCACATTGTCTTGTTCCAAATGACTCGAAGCAAGGTGAAGGCTTTCGATGATTGATTGTTGGGATTACAATTGCTTTTAGAAACATCGAATTTTAAAATAAAGTAGCTTAGGTGGTTACGGTAATAACCTGCATGGCCACTTGCAAATGCTATCACGTGCGAAAGAAAACAAATACACAAAACTTCAACCTACGCAGATACCACAACAAAAGAGACCTAACGTGACACCAGAATTCTAACGCATCTAGTAATTGAAGGACTTCTAGTCCATGCTCTTAAAATCTTAATTAGAGTTTAGTTCGAATTCCTTTCTAAAATAATCGAGTCGAATCTAAGTTTGTACGGTAATCAAACGATAAATAGCAGCTACGTGAAAAAGCCGGATTTTGTGGAAAGCCATCTTTACTCACAAGGACATGACTAATAGAAATTATAGCTATACACATCCCAAGCAAAAAGCTTTGCAATATATAAGTCTTTAAAAGATTTTTACAGGTGGACTTGAGTTGTTACAAATCTTCAGTCAACGAAAACTTGTCTACAAGTGCTCGGGAGGAACTCCAGGGCCTTCGCTCCTTCTTCACCACAACAATCAAGTAAAAAACTTCTTTAAGAAAATGAAACGCAAAAATCAGCTAAAATAAATTCCAATATCAAATAAAAAAGAAAGAGCAAAAATTCACCGAGGGCTTCCTTCGTAAAACTTAAATTGAATGCAGTAACAAAATGAACCTTGGTGCGACAACAAATAATAAGCAGCTACTTCAAAATGAACAAACATTACTTATTTAGCGTTTGGAGCGAGAGGCCATCTAATCAAATGCAAACCTCGCCCGGTTTCAGGCAAAACGCACGAGAGTTGCTTTTCAACCTCAAGCTACCAAATACCAAATAAAAGAAGAAATAATAGGTGCTCGAGAACTAAAGACGCGAGTTCAGTTCAGCTACGGAAATTAAAAATTTTTTTTTGATTATTCTGAAGCCGATTCTGTAACACGAGTCATTACAACTTTGAATATCACAATCCAAGAAATGATAACTAAGAGTTGTGAGGCTATTTAAGTTAAATTTGAATAATCGCCCTGGCTTAAATAAAATGAACTGAAAAGAAACAATTACTGTAAAAAACAAAACACAACAACAGTTACAATTTGATAAGCACGTGCGGTAACGCCTCAAAAGAATACAATTACGGCTAGTTACTTGCCCAAACAACTGAATAGGTTGTCATTGATTGAAATTTCTTACCAATCAACAGCCGCTTCAACATGGCGGTGTGGTTCTGAATCCCATTGGGTTGGGCCGAAATGGTTGATGTCCTCCACGAGGGTCCCAGTTACCACGGCCTCTCCCGACACCAAACATTTTTACAGTACCCCCCTTTGAACGATCGCAAAAGGGCAGCACGCACCTTCTCTAAAATTGATCGTCTGTCTTTTCTTCTCTATTTCTTCCTCGCACCATATCATTGTTTTTCTACTTCTGACGAGCGACATCTTTATCCGAATCCTGATCCTATCTTTCCTTGTTCTGTATGTGCCGGTAATGTGGCCTGAAGGGACACGTCAGTACAATACTGCGCCTGCTTTGAATGAGTATATTTAAGATGCATTTTTCTCTCCTTCTCGGAGTTACAAAAACTTTCTTGTTAGCTCTCAATCGGGGAGCTGTTCTCGTTGCGGCATCTTGGCTTCTCCTGCGTCCCAGCTAGTTTGTCTTCTTTTTCGAGGCCCTCCAGCATGTAGGTATATATCCACTTTGTGTTGCAGCTCACAAAAACCGCTCTGCTAATACAAATCTTCTCCCCTCACCCTCGCCTGTAAACCTCCTACCCTGCTCCTGCCATATCACTTGCCCCTTCCTTTGCATCTTTTCGCCCTCCTCCACGTCCGTCTCTTCTGTTACGTTCTCTGCTACCTCTTCCTCCCCTGACTCGTCCAGGTTTCTTCAAAGGAACGCTGAAGGTTTTCGTACCAGAAGCGCTGAGCCTCTCCACTTTGTTTCTCCTTTATTTCTCAATCTTGTTTACATTTAAGAGTCCAAACTCAACTCTTTTTCATCTTTCAGGATCACTGGATACTCTACTTTACAGTCTGATTGCACTCATTCTCGATCTGACCTTCTTTCATCGGATCACTCGCACGCAGGTGTTGGTGACGTCATTGTTGTGAGGCAAGGTCTATCCTTTCTGAGTTCTTAACTTCCTTTGTCTTCGTTTACCTCTACTCTGCTACGTTGGAGTTAACATTTTTCTCAACTGCTCCTTTCCTCTCTCTATTTCTTAAACATCCAAGCTCCTCATATGCACGTTTCTTTGGTGGATGGTAGAACCGACTCTTTTTCTCCCTCTGTAACCCTTCCCCAGAAATGTTTTCCTTCTCGGAGAATGCAACTGCCATTAACCTCATTGGGACTCAAGGAATATTTCAGACCCTCGCGGCGAGAAAGTTTTCGATTGGGTCATCTGCTCTGATCTTCTTCTTCACAATTATACTGGCACTTTTACTTTTCTTCATTGCAATTCCGGAAATCGCTCTTCTCCTGACGTCTTCTTTGCCCCTCTTCTCTTTCCGCTTCCTGCTCCTTGATCAAATTCTTTATCTTTCTCAGTCTATTTTGAATGGGCTTAACAATCCCAAGTTGTGCTCTTGGAAGATCCTTGTCATTATTTACTTTTCCAAAACTTTTGACTCCGTGAGTCATGGTTTTCATTTCTCAGCGTCACCAAATTGGAACGCCTTCACCGAGTGGTCAGTTATGTTATGATGGTTGCCTCTCGTTCTCCTCTATTCATCCTTTCCTTTCAAAGACAACTCTATCTCTCCGAGCAGTCATCCCAACTCGTTTCGCCCAGTTATCTTATAAGCGGGCCCTTCGTCTTCCAACCTTCTTTTCCATTTCCGATTTGGACAGACTTGAGTGAAACCACGACTCTCCAGGCCCTTCTGAAGAGTCTTTGCGTCCATTGATTCTCTTATGCTTTCTCTTTTCTCTCCTAGAGGATTTCTCTTTGCTTGCCCCTCCCCTACTCCTCGGCACCCACCTTCCTTCGCTCTGGAGCTCATTCTCTCCACTTGATGCTCTCGCTCCGACCCTCCTTTTTCTATTATTGTTGTTGTTGTTGCTATTGCCCCTCCTCTTCCTCGGGATGGAGCTACGGCAATTCAGGTTTCAGGTTCAACGGCAATTCAGGTTCAGGTTCATGCCGTCAACCTAATTAAAATTAGGTTAGGGGAAAGATGGCAGCCTATTTCGAACCAGTCATGATTGACTGATAGCCCCACCACCAACAAGGTGGACTCCCACTGGTGGGTACCCAAGAGTCGCCTTTCATGATATGCTGGATTAGCAACTTCACAGTTGTAACCCGGCGAAGTATGGGCAGGCCACCTGTCTGCCACATAAAGATGGTGTCGTCCCGTTAAGTGCCTTGCCCAAGGACACAACAAGCAACCTGGCTGCCTTGTTCTCCGCACTATCCCTTTTTTATGCTGAGCGCCAAGCAGTGAAGCTGTGAATACCATTTTTTAAAGTCTTTTGGTATGAATCGACTTGGGGAATGAACCCCAGGTCTACCGACTACGAAGCGGACGCTCTAACCACTACAACATCGCTCTTTCTTGCTAAGGAGGACTCTTTTCCATCTCGACACATTTCCCATCTAGACTCTCTCCCATCTCACAGTCTCGTGATTTGAAATGATCGCTCCATTTCTTTTCCTTTTAGCAAAGGAGGCTCCGATATCTTTGTCCACTGCTCACTTTGTGGCGCTAGGGCCACTGTTTCTTATTCAGCAGACACAGTGTGCTCAAGCCTTTCTGCTAAGGTTTGGGTCATTCTGCAAGCTCTTCGCTGGTCTCGGCGGAACCAACAAGTCTTCCACTTCCTTTCCCTTCTCCTCCTCTCAGACTCTAGTTCTGTTCTTGCTACACCTTCCTCTTATTCTTTCTTCTATGTCACACTCTCTGACACATTTGGCACGAACTAGCCTTTTTCTCCTCTGTTTCTCTCCTACAACAATGGTTCCCCAGTCATTCATTTCTTCCGGGTAGTGACACTGCGGATGAATTGGCCAGACGGGATGCGCTGATTCATCTACAATCGTATATAATGCCTCTCCTCTTACCTTTCGAATCACTCTTCTCTTTTCTTAGACTGGAATCGTAGTGTCTTATTTAAATTCTTCGACTCACATGTCCCCACAGTATGCACTGAGAAACGTGTACTTCATTGTCACGCTCGATGTGTTCTTCATCGTCTTTGCTCCAACGACCACAGTCTTCTGTTAAACTCTTATCTTTCTAGAATCGAAAGAATTGAGCATCTTTCATAAGTGCCTGCGGTCATCCACCACAGGACATCTTTCATCTCCTTTTGTACTTTCCGGACTTTTTGGCCACCGCATTTTCCTATGCAACCACTGGTTCTGGTCTTGGAAAGAAGCCCGACTTCTGTAGCTTTGTGGTCTTCCACGAAACTCCCAACCAATGTCGGAAACGAGCTGCTTGAGTTCGAGTCTCGAGTTGAGTCACGAGTCATTGATGTCAAGTCTTGAGTCGAGTTGAATCATTTCGTCCAAACGACTCGAGTCAAGTCGAATCTTTTTATATTTCGACCCAAGTTTTTCCAAAATTCATTGTCAGTGTTTAGTTTCCTGAGATTTTTTTATAAAAATGCTATCGATTCCTTTAACATTGTATGGCAAATTAAAATTTTTGGCTCTTAGGTTAGGCTTACTTAAGCTCTCGTCTCGGCAGTTCAAAGCTCACTTTCAATACTATACCGATATTAGTAAAAATAAGTCTGCTGGTTTGCTAACTGCAACTGGCAAAAAAGTCAAGCTTACCGATTTGTAGTTTAAGAATGAAGTTCAAAAAAAGTTAACAGCTCACTTATGAGCCCAAATATACAACATGCTAGATGCAAATTCTCATATAGCAAAGATCTTGCAGACTTACGGTATAAAATAATAAAATTGATTTGCAAAATTTTGACGCAAAACCAGGGTGGCCGACAGGAGCGTACGCAGGAATTTTTTGAGGGGGGTGCAACAATGTTCTTTTGGCATATTTTTGCTTTGTGAGTGCCGAAGCCACGATTATTCAAGGGAGTTCGGAGGCATGTCCCCGAAAAAATTTTGCAAAATTACACTCAAATATACGCAATTTTAGTGCTTTATGGAGCCGCTTTCAAGGTAATTTTTGTTTGAAATTTGTTAACTTTGTCACTTTTATGTCTTAGAAATTGTCAACTGCTTGCGTTTTTTCACTTACAACAGATACGCTGCAATTGCACAACAAGATTTTTAAAGAGCACGACAATTAAATTTTATAACCTAAAAAGATCTTTTTTGTAATTCTTATTGTTCCACCCTGTGCTATTACCACATTGCCTTGTATTTTGAAGAACTTAGTACGCCAACAATCACTTAACCAAAGTTGAGTAATGATCTATATTCTATTTTATCAGTAAATGCGTAGGGATTTATAGAACAAAATTAAGAATAACATAAAACAAATAATGCTTTCCAAGGCCTTGGACATTTAAACTAATTCGTTACTGTAGCGCAGGTTGTTTGTTTGTTAATGTTACAAGCATAATGACTGAAAACAATATTTAGCGTTTTCTGGAGAAGGGGTGCGTGCATAGAACCCCTTCCGCACGTCACTGGTAGCCAGTGAGTAAAAAATTATTACATAGTAGCACCAAACCTCTTTTCATTTTTTAATAGTTGATTTACATACACTCTAAGGTAGTTGTTTTTGGCTTACATCGAGCCCTTGTCGAAGCATTTATAATATCAAGTATTAGAACTTATTTACGATATAGAACAAAAACTTCAAAATATTTATATGGGCTTTGGCCTTGCACTACCTCTGCAAGTCAGATTATATATAGAAATTTAAGGTCACAGAAATATATACCGGTAACCAAATACTGTAGATTGCGACGAATAAGACAAGTGATGACAAAACAACGACCAAATGATGACAAATCACTTAATGAAATAGCGGCAAATGCAATAGAGTTGATAGATTGTGACCGAATCAGCCAAATTAATTCAATTATTTTTAGCAAAAAAGAGCAACCACTTGTATATACTGTAGCTGTTTATTAAGAAGTGGTTTGCTTTGTTTAATTAAAAGAGCTTCATGAGTTTTTGCGTTATATTCAGATGAAAATTTTTTCAAAACCGTAAATGACGAGTGCAAATTAATTTCACTTTTAGACCAAGAGTTACACTGCACCAAATGATTCTTAGTGACACTTATCTACTGTTGTTAAGGTAAAAATGTTCCCTTTCCCTGGTGATCAAATGTCTGGATGACATACCAATGTATGTTTTCCCCGAATTGCACTGGCAGTACATCGATGTACGATATTGGACACCAATGGTAAAGGAGTTTGAGATTTTAATGAAAAATTATTTCCAACTTTACATGCTCTGTGTTAAATCTCTATAACTTTGACATTTGACTCCTTCAAAATCAGCCAAGACATGTTTTTATAAAATTTATGAAATTCATACACAGAATTCAATATAATCATCGGTAATCAAGGGTTAACGAAACAAAATACAACCAGATATTTAGGCGTATATCTTGATAATCAACTCAAGTGGCATAAACGCCTTTCTTATCTGAAAACAGAACTGGCTTCTGCATCTGGCATTGTGTGCAAATAAATAAATATTTACCATCAGTTGCATTATTAACTGTCTATTACAGTGTGGTGTACTCGCATCTTTTATATGGTATTATAAGCTGGGGAAGCGCAGCCTCATCGAATTTAAATAAACTTCAAGTTTAACAAAACCGCTTGATTAAAATTATTACCAGCAGCGCTGGCAGGAGAATCAAATTAAAACCTCTATATCGCAAATCTTCCACGTTAAAAGTCAAAAAAATTTTTCAGTCAGAGGCAGCAAAATTCATGGCTAAATTAAATGTAAAAAAAAAACTCCCAACATGTTTCATTGGTCTATTTAGTAAAATTTCCGACATACATTATCATTTTACTCGCATTTCATATGAAAATTCATAGCCCACCTTCCTAGAAATAATTGTGCTAGAGCTGACAGATCTAATACAATTCTAGGTGTCAAAATTCGGAATAGCGTCCCAAGCGATATTTAAAAAAAGCCGGCAAAATTGCATGTTTTAGTAAGTTATTGAAAAAGCATCTATTAAGTAAACAATAATTAGTATGCCACGCTGGACCAGCATTAAATATTTGACTTATCCCATACCAACAGTAGCCTACGTATATATGTGTACGGTCGCGAATGTATGTGTGTTTATGCGCACATGTGTGTGTGTGTGTGTGTATACATATGTATGTAGGTATGGATATACTTAGGCATATGCATAAGCACGTGTTTGTATTTATGCTCGTTACTGTCTCCACTGTAACGTTTTGTTCTCATATAATCTCATTTGACGGTAATCTTGTTTGTTTTTGCCCTGTTTACACTTAATTGCCGCAAGAGAGGAAGCGCAGACTCAACGACCTGCTCGTCTGTATGGAATAGCATGTGGTCTTTCGCGCTTCTTCTGTGGACATGCATTTCGTTTTTTCATGTCGTTTTTTGTGCATACGTGTGAATCTTGAGCAAGGTCCATGTAAATAAATTGTTGTTGCTGTTGTTTATAAGATCGATTTCCCAGATAAATTATGTCAAACAAGATGAATTTTTCGCTTATTGATACATCGTCATTTTGAGTAGCATGAGGATGACGAGATTTATTCAAAACTTTTTCAAAAACCCAATTTGGAAATTTATTTAAAATCTTATCAAAAACCCAAGTTCATTAAACAAAGATCTCAGTGATCTATTTCAGTAAACCAGTCGAGTCTTGAGTCACAGCATTCGAGTCTCGAGTCACAAGTGCGAGTTTCGAATCGAGTCCATTCACTGACTCGAGTCTCCCAAACACTCCCCCATCCCACGGAAAGACTCGGGCAGCAAACAAACACTTGAAGATAAAACTAACAGTAAAGGAGTTGTTTAATTATTGAATTCGTGTTCGGTAAAGCTCATTAACCTTTATCTCCCTACATCGGTTCAAACGGACGCTTCCTTTTACGTAAATTCACGCTATCTTAGGTACATCTAAACGACAATTTTTCGATATTTGCGTTCAGCTGTTGAACAAAAATAAATCATTGCACCGCTCGATTTGTATCCAGTAGTTGAGTTTGTTTGAAGAAAGCCATACAAAAATCAAAGAACAAATGTAACAAACCATTCAAGGTGAAATATTACGATTTAGTTTCGCTTATTGGTGATAGGCAAGCACTTTGGAGCATAAACTCTTGGAATAAATGCTTTTGAAGTTATTTAGAGTTTTCGTGTGTAAGTTACAAAAGTTTTTTTTCGGTTGGTTTGAACCGACAAAGCAACGCCGGGTGCATAGGTATACAGTAGATTTGGCAGCGGCCAAGCAACTTTTCCGTTTACTAACGTCATAATTCTCTTTCTCCTTACCAGAATTGGTCTCTCTTTGCACATACAGATATAGCTGCCTATCTCGCTTTTACTTTATGACAGATTAAGTTCCAGACTTGCGGTGTTTCTTCAAAAAGTTGAAGCATTTTTACACGTAATATGGTTTTGTAAAATAAGCAATGACAGAGTGCTGATAGTCGATTACTCCACACGATGCATGTAGCAATGGGGGTGGTTATAAATAGGCATAGTACAGTAGTACCGGTAGGCATAGTACAGGCATAGTAGAGACATAGTAAAGGCATAGTGGGCATAGTCGACATAGTACCGGTACAAAGATAGCAGGGGAGGTGTGCGACCGAAAACCAGTTGCACTAATATAAAGAAGCCTTACCTCTTTCCTTTCAAAAAAAATTACACCATTTATGTGTATTTAAATAGCCATATTTGCTATATTTCTGGCAGAGATGCTTGGGTGCATTAGATAGTGCATTTGCCTTGAAATGCAATGGTTATGGGTTGGAATCTTTACTAGCAGGGTACTTCAACAAAGGCAGTATGTTGAAGGCGGCTCAGTATGTGAATGTACAGGGTAGTGTACATTTTTGTTTTTTGTTTTATTTGCCATATTTATCCTCCATTCACGAGAAAGCGAATTGTATCGCTATACTTGGGAGTTGCCTTTTTCGAGGTTTATGGGTCACCTGTCTTCCACATGAAGGTGGAGCATCCCGTTAAGTGCCTTGCCCAAGGACACAACCAGCGAACTTGCCGGCTTGTTCTCCACAACCTCCCCTAAATGCCGAGCGCCAAGCAGGGAAGCTGTGAATACCATTTTTTAAAGTCTTTTAGTATGACTCAACAAGGGGAATGAACCCCAGGTCTACCGACTGCGAAGCGGACGCTCTAACCACTACGCCATCGCGTCGGTGCAGTGTGGCAAAGTGTAGACTGGGGGTACAACTTTTTTATAATTCATTGACATCAAAATGGACCAATCAGAAACGACCAAAAGTCGTTTGTTTGATACATCATTAAAATTGAACAATCATAAATGTCTTACGGTAGAATAGCCTCAAAGGGTAAAATGCCATTGATGGCAAAATAGCCACTGCCTTAATTTAATGCTAAAATTACCTTTTTTAGGAAAAAGTTGGTGCAAAGGGGAGATTTCTGTCTCCTTAGAGCAAATGTTGCCTGGATATTGTGCTGATATCTCAGCAACATGTGCTATTAGTAGGCTACTGAAATGCAGAATTCCAAAGAAAGTGCTTTAGAGAACTGGATAACCATCAATGCGTAATAATTCCATGGAATTACAGATTGGTGTTAATGTTGAGGTTAATTTTCAAGTCAGTTTGGGTTAAGCAGTTAAGGTGAGAGTTACGATTAGTCATGGTTGGAATAAGGGTTAGAATTAGTTTGTGGATTTTATGTTTTAGTAGTGTATGACTTTTCAGTCTTAATACTGTATATCTGACTCTCTAAGTGTTAATCCAGGGTAATTAAACTTAATTGTTAGGCCTACAGAGTTTTATTTTTGTTTTCACTGTTGAAACAAAAGACTTAAACTGATTAAAAAGTAAAACCATATGACCTTAAATCAAATGCAAATCACATGGTAAATTGGTGAGATTCTTTGTGTATGCAAACTGCAAGGCTACAAAATGTAGTGTTCAAGAGTACTAGTGATAAAGTTAGGCCTATAAGAGTGACCAAACTCAACCAGCAAACCTCAGACAAAGATTCATAATATCTCGCATTCTAAAAAAATCTGTGTTGTGCAA
Organism: Trididemnum clinides; assembly: GCA_963675345.1. Classification (NCBI taxonomy): domain Eukaryota; kingdom Metazoa; phylum Chordata; class Ascidiacea; order Aplousobranchia; family Didemnidae; genus Trididemnum; species Trididemnum clinides. The sequence continues at coordinate 17,752,031 of OY776303.1, forward strand.
AACTTTTGAGAAATGCTGTTTTTAGTGTTGTCTATCATATCTTGACCTGATAACCAAAAGAACTGTTCTGTGATGCTATTTTGCTGTCGTGTATAAGTTGCTACAAATAGTTTTGGGATACTACTAAAATGCAGAAATTTTGCTGGCTAACCTTATTCTAACTCTAACACTAACCTCATCCCATGAAATTTCTGCATTTCAGTTGTGTCCAATACTCTGAAATGCTTTTCACCTTTTCAGTGATTTTTGCATTTTAGTACATTACCAATTATGTCTTATTCACAAGTTATTAATATTCTGGTCTCAACATCGGTTATGTGCTCAGACAACTGATTGAGGGCATTACTTTTATGGACATGACCGAGCAAATTCAGTTTCATATTTCATCTTCTACATTACTCCTGTTGCTGATCACCAAGCAGGAGATCTGCAAACATTGTTAAGGTCTTGGGCATCATTCAATAAAGGAATTGAACCCAGGTCTACTAATTGCAAAGCAGATGTGCTATGCTCTACATTACTACAATGGTTTAATTGTGCGGTGCATGGGTGTCTGGTGCAATACTTTTAAAGGTAGGCAAAAGATATATATAGCCAAAGAAAAAATTAGAATTTCTTTCAAAAAATCTTTAGTGACTCTTTGATGAAGGCCTAGAAAAATGCAGTTGTGTAAAATTGACTAAAAATGCCAATACATTACATGATTTTAAGCAAAAAACAGTTTAGCTTAAGCCTGGGATAGATGACTGTTGATCAAAAAAGTCACAAAAATTTATCCTGGAGTTGCAAAAACCATTAGTTAAAGTTAGATATTGGAGTGGTGGATACTCATAATTATGTGTTATTTTGTTAAGTGACATAGCTATTTATCAGTAATTGATGAAATAAACAAATAATAGTCCCTGTTAACACAACTTTGTTATATCAATTTGACTATTTAAAACACGTATGTGCATTTTGCATTGACTTAATCACTTAATGTGTATGAAATGGTTTTAAAGTTGAAATAAAGAAAAAAATGACTGTGACCGTGGGATGCACCCTTGGGCAATGCTTTTCCCCAAATTACTGCTTGTGCCATGCAATCAATAGTGTGCAACGCTAACTAGCGAAACTGGTGTTCATATGCTTTTTAAACTAAAACTGTGCCTCTTAAGCAAAACAATGCCTTTCATTCACACAAATTTGGGCAAAATTTCTGATATTATAAACAGATGACTCGTTATTTTGACAATTTATGCTTAAAAAGTTAATGTTTTGCTCCCCTTAGGTACCAGGAAACTTTTACAGAAAACTGTAGATGTTATTACCAATGAAACATTTAAACTGTTTAACACAAAAATATTTAGACCACCTGAATTATTTAACACTACATATTATTACTAACAAGGCAGGCAATTACGTAACAAACAAAAACATTATTACATCATAGAACCAGGGGTGGTCAACAAGTACAAAGTGTTATAAGGTACATATGACATCATTTATTGGCAGTAAACACACTATAAACAGCAGGAAAATTTGCACCATCAGTGCAATTAATTACATTTAGTGAAAGAGCCGTTTGATTAATCAATAAACTTTCTGCAATGCAACACTTTTATGCATGTGACTCAGACTTCAGTATTTTGGTATTATCCCAATCTATTGTATGATCGAAATCCATAACATGTTGACTCAGCACTGACCTTTTGGTGTTAAAAGTCTTAACCGCATCAAAAAACAGGAACATGCTCCTGTATTCTGGTTCTATCACTACCTCCTGTTTCAGTTACATACACAGCATTGCAATCTCGGCGAGAAATTTGATACTGAAAACGTACCATGTTTTTGTTCAAAATTAATAACATCTTTAGGTTTAGGAAACAACAAAGGTAACGTGTGATGTGGTTTCAAAGTCACTGTGATGCCAATTTAGCTGATAGGCTCAGAGACACCTTGCACATAATGAATTGAAGTAGATTTTACTGGATTGCAATGCTGTGTATGTAGCTGAAACAGGATTGCAATGCTGTGTATGTAGGTGAAACAGGATTACAATGCTGTGTATGTAACTGAAATAGGGCGTTGTGTCAGAACCAGGAAGCATGAACATGTTGATGTGGTTAAGACTTTTAACACCAAAAGGTCAGTGCTGAGTCAACATGTTATGGATTTCGATCATACAATAGATTGGGATAATACCAAAATACTGAAGTCTGAGTCACATGCATAAAAGTGTTGCATTGCAGAAAGTTTATTGATTAATCAAACGGCTCTTTCACTAAATGTAATTAATTGCACTGATGGTGCAAATTTTCCTGCTGTTTATAGTGTGTTTACTGCCAATAAATGATGTCATATGTACCTTATAACACTTTGTACTTGTTGACCACCCCTGGTTCTATGATGTAATAATGTTTTTGTTTGTTACGTAATTGCCTGCCTTGTTAGTAATAATATGTAGTGTTAAATAATACAGATGGTCTTAATATTTTTGTGTTAAACAGTTTAAATGTTTCATTGGTAATAACATCTACTATTTTCTGAGGAAGTTTCCTGGTACCTAAAGGGAGCAAAATGCCAAGTTTTGAAAAATTTATTGTCAAAAGAATTATTGATGTGTTTCAGAAACGAAAAATGCCTGCTATATTTAATCAAAAGTTAAAAGTGGTGAAAACTTTTTGAAATCAACTTCAACTTTGTGCTCCTCCCAACTATTGTTTTGCACCTTTAAACAAAGCAGTCTGCCATTGACCGTCAAAAAGTATTTTCAAACATAGATTTTTATTTAGGATTTCATGCATAGATAGGTGGATCAACATAAACTTATGTTTTTTGTACCATGCTAGGTGGCTGTTGCAGTAATCGTATATGGTGATAATAAGCTATTTGCAACTGCATCAGTTCATTTGATTCTGAGTACTGGATTTAATTTTTAGTTAGTTTTTTTTCAAAAGTTTTGATATCTAAAATTAAATTTTTGATAACAGCTGGAAAAAAATTGAAGTCTATTTTAACAAAGTAGCCTATGGGATTTGGAAAAGTGACTCGAGGCTTGTATTTAATAAAGGTGCTGACCAGATGGGGCCCATGAACTACCAGTTACCTATTTCTGGCTGTAGCTAAGGCCTAGCTGCTTTTAGCTGATAAAGTGTGTTTTTCTAGGCTTGAAGCTGGCAGTTACAGAGACCTTCCAATCCCCAAAGTAGGCCTGTTGTAAGCTCATAATTTGGGTAAAATCATAAATAAACATGATGTAAGCTTATATGGTAACGTAAGCCTAGCAAAGGCAAGTTTCACAGCTTTGGTCACTACTAAGGCCAGTGAAGGTCATCAAAGTCATATTTTTTTGGAGATACAGAAAGTAGTCTTAACTGATGATAGTGCAAAAACTAAATTGTTATGTATATTTAACTTGTTGCGGAAAAGTGGTTTGAAAGTAGTTTGTATGGGGTTTATGTGTTTAAAACCAAAAATCCGAGAATGTGTGCCTGATTTGCTCCCCCCCCCCCCAGCAGTCGTTCTTGACTAGGTACTTACAAAATAAAGCATTTAAGTTTTTACTTTCCTTAGAACGCAGGAAATGTTTATTTTGACATTTTTTTGTTAAGCTCTGTAGGCTGTTTTAAGAATTGGAACAAAACATGTCTTCACAATTTCCATCTGCATCAAGTCCTCAACGGCTTTTTTTGCCAACACCTGCCAATGCTAATGTTAAGAAAAAACCTTTAAAACCAGGCCATTCGCTGATGGACTGGATTCGGTTAACCAAATCAGGAGCTGATCTGCGTGGTGTTAGATCTGGGATGCTTCGGATTACTGAAGTGGAGCTTGCAAAACACAACACACCAAATGATGCGTGGATGGCCCTCAATGGATTTGTTTACAATGTGTCCCAATATATGAGTTATCATCCAGGGGGCAGAGAAGAGCTAATGAGAGGAGTAGGAATGGATGCCACGACTCTCTTTAATGAAATACATCGTTGGGTTAATTATGAGTCAATGCTTAAAGCATGTTTAATTGGAAAGTTTGTGCCTTCAGATCCTCTTCAGAAACTTAAAGGACCTTCTGCAAATTTTTTAACGCCTGCAGTACCAACCATACCATCAAAACTCAGACCTGCGTATCCAAAACCGGAAGCAAGTTTAAAAGTTAAGACCATGCCTTCATTTATATTATCTACAGAATGGAAGCAAACTGATCAAGATGTGACTTTAACGTGCCATTTGTCTGCTTCAATTAGCTCACAAAATATTGTTTGTGACTTAGTTGATAATAACCAACGTCTAAAAGCCAGCATATTTAATAAAAGTGCCACAGCTTTGATTGACGTGCAGGTATCTGCTTCTGTAGAAGCTGGTTTCAAAATCAATTGTACCAACCAAAAAACCGTTGATATATTGATGATTAAATCAAAGCAAGGGTCTGATGTTAGTCTTAAGTATTTAACTAACCATGGTAAAACTATGGCCAAAACATCGTCCAGTGAAAATCTAGATTTTCGCTCATGCACTTTACTTCAAAAGAACACTGTTACTCATGATACTGCTTTGTATGTCTTTAAGTTGCCCAGTAAAAGTCACATGCAGGTACCTATTGGCCATCATGTGTATTTGAAAGCTGATATTGATGACATTACGATAATGCGACCATATACTGTTGTTCTACGAAGTCTTCTTGTACAGTCTAAACCAAATGAAGAACATAACCAGGTTATTCATTTAATGATTAAGTCTTATGAAGATGGTTCTCTGACTCCCCACATAAGCAAAATGAAAATTGGCGATGAGATTCTTCTAAGCACTTACGAAGGCAGTTTTGATGTCACCATTTTAAGACCATTTGAAGAAATAGTTTTATTTTGTGGTGGGACTGGTTTTACTCCCATGGTTCGCGTTATAAACTATTGCCTGTTTGAAAGTGACAGTAAGAACGTGAAACTGTTCTTTTTCAACAAAACAAGCCAGGATATTTTGTGGAAAGCTGAGCTAGAGCAATTGCAAAGCCAATTTTCCGCTCGTTTTCTAGTGCAGCATGTTCTGTCCCGGCCGGATCAACAATGGAACGGAAAGACAGGTTATATCACTAGGGATCATCTTGTAGATGCTTACAAATCCCCGGTTGCATCAACAGAACCACCAGTATCGTTTACATGCTTATGTGGGCCTCCTATTTTCACACGCATTGCAGTTGACTTAATGAAACATTATGGTGTAGAGCCAAGTAATTTGCACGTTTTTACAAGTTGAATGGAGTAGACTGCTCTAGGAAGATTTCTTTTATATTGATTTACAAATGAACTGCATTACCTTTTATCCATTGATAAAGAAAAATCTCCACAGCTTCAAAAGCAAAAACCGAATGTCGTTATTTTTATTGATATTGGCTTTTTTCTTGTATGAGTGACCAAATAAGTGTGGTTCAAAACTCTAATATCTTCGACAATGATTTGGCACGAACGTTTTGAATTTTTTAAGATCGAGTTACTAATCAAGTGTCACATTGGGCATTCGTTGTCAATAGCTTGGCGTGTTGGACTGCGACTTAAACTTGTAGTCAAAAGACTTCGAGTTCAACACTTCAAGCTATTCGCTGCATGCAGCATGACCGAGTCGAGCATTCATTAGCTGCTCAACTTGGACGCTTTAGTTTCGCACTGTGCCAGCGCTGTCCGCAACCACATTAGCAGGCGGCTATGACTGTGATATTACTTCGCAGTCTTCAAGCTCTGGGTTTATATTTTGTTCGATAAGTTGAATTAGTTTTTATTATTTTAACTTTATTTTGCCAGACCGCACTTGGTGTTCGTATCTATTATATATTGGTGTTTTTATTCGAAATATTTATCTAGCCATTGTTTTGCATGGAACTTTTACGGTTTGGTTATTTCCCACAATCTTCAATCGCTTTTTTGTGCCTGGCATGAAAAGATTGGCTAGAAAAGCTAACAGTGCTGCCAGGAATTCGCCAAATCTGCAGCAGCTACCACGCTAAGTAACCGTGTAATGGCCATAGTTGGCACCACAATCGAGTGTATAAATTTCTTTTATTGTATTTAACTAGATGCTGTGACAAGATCTAATAAAGCTTTTCACGTATTCCGCCTTGTAGGCTGGTTAAATAAGAAATATTTTATACTGCTGTTTAGTCTGGGCTGAGTGAGTGAGTGAGTGAGTTTACCCCGCCCCTCTATCTTGAAATGAACGCACACCGTCAACGGCAATCCAAATTCACACCGTCAACCTAATTAAAGTTAGGATAGGGAAAGCGGAAGTCTATCTCGGACCAGTCATGAATGCAAATTGCAGACTGGTAGGCCCCACCACTGGCAAAGCGAACTGCCGTTGGTGGGTACCCTAAGTTGCTTCGACATGTTGGGTGAGCAGCTTCACTATTCCGACCTGCTGAAGCACGGGAAGTAGTCTAGACTTCGTGCAAATGCATGATTTTCATTAAAGTTTCTGCTGTACATCGTACTTAATTTGTATGCTGGAACAAGTTTGGTCGTTTTACCAACTGTTTATTGTACGATATATCGAGATTAAATTGTGATAGACATTTTACGTAGCTGTTTCTCGAATTACCGTCTGAGTTGGTTGCATTCGTATGAATCATGAATTTTTTCCCACAAGAAAACCTCCTTACTCACATTAGCAGAGCTGCAAAGGGTGTGAAAGTGGCCAGGTACCCCCAAAATTTTATGGATCCGAACTCTGTATTAAGCTATTTTGCTTGGCATGATTGCACACTGACTTTGTGATTTCCTTTCGATTTCTCTCAAAATTTGGATTTGACTAGTATTAAATTTACTTTTATTTTGTATAGTCACTGAAGCAAATCTAGATAATAGTCAATTGTGACAATCGAAGCTATTTCATGCAATTTAGGATAAGAAATAAACCAGAAAAATCAAAAAAGCTTGGATTGAAAGATAATTTTACTCAAACTTTTACTTGAAATACCAAAACACTTGGGTTCACCATTCTACGAAAGCGTTGGCTACATCCTTGTGCATTGATCCATGGATTAACTTTTGATTTAAACCCGCTTTGTGAAATTGTCGCGATTTCTTTCATTGTAAGCACGGTGACCAAGCAGGAAAAGTAGCCGTTATATTTATGCGTGGTCAATACTGAGGCCAAGTGTAGGCTAACTCTCAATGACTTGCCGCTGAGCCAAGATAAAATAGACCGACAGTTAAGCCGCGGTCGGCCTCAATGTCAACCACGCTAGAGGTCCAGATCGCACCATGCGCGCCTAGTTGCACAGAAAACTGCAAAAGTCAGCATCATAATTTTGTCCTCCAGCAGCAGTTGCCCAATAGACCGAGACTATCCCGAACTGCGTCCGAGTTTCAAAGTTTCCCCTCAATTAGTTCGTGGGCTAATCAATTCATTATTTGCCAAGAAAAAAAAATTTTACCAAGTGCAAAACACAGTCAATGTGAGATTTAATCTCGAGACCATTTGATCACAAAATGGCATATCAACCCAGTGCTTGGTCAACAAGAAGAAAAGCTATCGGTTACAGGTGCACCAACACCCGCGGTGACAAATGGGACGATTTAAACGTTGAGGGGAAAACTTATTTTTAGAAAATGTCCCATGATTTGGGGTAAAAATTGTAAAGAGCATTTACAATTACCGGTAGGGGCTTTGCTGATGAAGTTTACTATTTTTTACTTCGGCACCTCCAGGTCACTTCACAAAATGTATAAACATGATAATAGTGATGGTAGCGCAAGAAAAAAATGCACAAAGGCCCCCAAAAAACCTTAATCTGGCCCCATTTTCAACTACTCGAATACATTGCAAATTACGTAGCTGATACAACACATTAAAACCTACCCGTAGTTCACACGTGGCTGGTGAATCAAGCAGGAGCTTTTTCCGCAGCCTTTCAACTTCCTTCGTTTGTTGTCAAAGGAAAACCACTGTCGATTTTAGTTAACTGTATTTCAGTGGCGGCTCGTGGTTGAATTTGCTGGTGGGGCTGCAAGTCATTTTCCAATTTTTTTGCACTCTTTGTAGGCAGTTTATTTGCCGTTGTTTAGCTATAATTGTGCAAATTTTCCGAAACTCTGCGCTGTATTATTTGTAGGCTATAATTGTATTCAATCAGGCATGGCATGCTTTGGCTGAATATTACGGATTGCGGTAGGCTAACTTAGTGTGCAGTGTAGCAATTCTAATTTGTGAAAATATTTTGTAATCTACCAAGAAATAGAACAAATGCAAAGTCTCGCACATATCATCAAGTTAAGGACTAGCCTGAAGAGTAAAGCACACGAACAAGTGCAAGTCGTACGAATTTATCGCACTTGAACTTATAACCGGTTAATTCCACGACTTGTAAAATTTCTTTCAGCATCCTTGGACATTAGCAATATATGTACATACTTTTTTTAGTTTTTACAAAGAATCACGATCCAAACAACATTAGTATAGCAAAATAGGCGGAACCATCCCTCAAATACGGGTAATAAAGATGCACTATCATCACTAGGGCTCTTGCCAAGTATAAAATACTTTACGTGGCTCCTGGCTAGCCCGATATCCAACATTGGACTGTATATGCAACCCAAACAATCCAACACAAAGCGCAAGACTTGCGTACCGTTTACTTTTGAACCAGGATTCCCTTTGACGTTACTGCTAACCGTGGAAGTATTAACTAAAACTGGTATCCTTACATGAAATTGATCACACAAAAGCTAATTAGGTATAGAAAAACCTTCCAATGATTATATACTAAATGTGGCGTTTTAAGGCATTCATGGCAGTAGGTGATTACACGATAGCATGTCTCGGCATGCACGGAAAAGCAGCTCGAAAGACCCGGGCTCGAAGCCCACAGGAACCAGACACGACGCAACATACCTCCGGGAAAAAAATTAGTTTTCACGAAGAAGCATGATCCGAACAACGTTAGTACAGCGAAATAGGCGGAACCATCCCTAGACTCAGGTTTCGACCTTTTGGCCTCATCAACAAGGATTCGTCCAACCCAACGCAGCGCCCCCGGATGGGGCGTTGTGCGCCTAGAATTAGAGATTAACGTTGCCCCCTGCATTGCAGGTGGACGCGAAGCGTGACTAAACAATGAATAGTTGCGGTTTCGGGGTTGAGCGATGAGGTATCACGAACCATAACAACGTATTGACCAACGTTAAAAGTGCGAGCCGCGGCGCTGGTGGAATGAAACCATCGACACCTCCAAACCAATTCATCAAAATCTACGTAGCCCGAGACTGTCATAAAGCGGGCAGTCGGGCGTGTGGTGTTTAAATGAAATTTTTGTAAAACACTCGATAATAAATTTTGGCGGCTGGTCGAAAACAATGCTTTTGCCCCACTCGTAAACGAGTGTCGGATGCCTAGCCCCCCCTATCCCTCGTTTTTACCGGTTATGCGAGTTCAATCTAGGGGGAGTCGTAAGAGTTCAGCCACTCTTGGTTAGTCGCGTGCAGCAGCAATATTCCCCCACAGAGTTGCGATAGCCTGATAATTAAAGGACAAAGCGAAAATTTTACGACTTTTCTGACCGGTAGAAGAGAAAAAATAAGTTAAACAACTTTCTCCCCTTTAGATAAGTTTTCTCACTTCCAATTTATTTGCATAATTCATTAAATGATACAACTGAAGAGCATTAGTTGAATTTGCTTACCTACAAACAATCTTACCAATTATGGCAACTAGCTCTGCTTTAGAGCCATAACATCAGCAAGCTTAGCGGGAATTCTTACGTCGCAAGAAAAGTGACAAGAATCAAGCGACCGTCAAAGCAACGCAAATACGTCATGCGTCTTGGGCGCTACTGATTTTGCCCTTCCTGCTGCTATCTTTTGCAGCTTAACGAGCGTTGTTCAAAAGCTAGAGATATTCATTAATACTAAAAAATTTGGCTTAGTTATGTTGACAATACTTGCAGGGGCAAAAAATTTTGCTATGTCACACTGAAACTAAAACTTTAAATCATTTATGAAGCAACTATATCGCTTTACAAAATTACAGTCTCTGGCGCTGCAGATGCAGCACGTCCTACGCGCCATTGTGATGTCGCATAGAAACCCTATGTCGCACGTTCACTTAGTTTAGTGCTAGCAATATAGGAAAATTAGTCTTTTCAGCGACATAAACTGGTGCATTGGTAAATAAGGTATGAACTATGACATCATAAAAAATATTAACGTTATAAAAGATTCGAAAAAAACATATCACAAAAACGCGTCGGGGGCTGCAGCTCTGCAGCCATAGGCACGAGCCGCCACTGCTGTATTTCCTGTTATGTTGTGAATTACAGGAAACCAAATTTGGTTTCCTGTAAATGTGCACTTGCGCTAACTTTAGGTAGAGAAGTGATACAAATCATATATGCGTATGGACCACAAAGCGGAAGACCAGACACAGAGAAAGTGCGTTTTGATGATAAAATGGCGAGTAAGTGGGACTAAGGAGTTTAAATAAAATCATTGCAGCTTTGGGAATTTCAAATGACATATGGGGAAATGTGCTGAGGGTTTTGAAGGCGTTCACAAGGGGGAATAGTTTGAGAAAAGAAATGCAGAAGAAAAACGAATGCTGGATTTCTGTGATGAAAAAGAGCTGTGAGTGGCAATATTTTTTTTTGTATTTGTTCATTTTTATCCTCCATTCACGAGAAAGCGAATTGTATCGCTATCTTTTGGACGGGACGTCCGCACTCGCTTGGGAGTTGCCATTTTTGAGGTTTCTGGGCCACCTGTCTTCCACATAAAGGCGGAGCGTCCCGTTAAGTGCCTTGCCCAAGGACACAACAAGCAAACTTGCCGGCTTGTTCTCCACAACCTCCCATAAATGCCGAGCGCCAAGCAGGGAAGCTGTGAATACCATTTTTTAAAGTCTTTTGGTATGACTCTGAAAGTCTTTAGTCTACCGACTGCGAAGCGGATGCTCTAACCACTACACCACCGCGCCGCGCAATCATTTAATTTTATAAGGCAGACAAAAGGAAAATCATCTATAGCGCTGGTGGATGTGAAACAGAAATTGATTTTGTGCTTGTGGGGGAAATATAGAAACTATGTAAGGGATGTGAAAGTGACTCCATGTGAACTTCAGCACAGGCTGGTGGTCGTATATCTGAATAAAAAGGTTCTAAAAAAGATTCTGAGAAAGCAATGGATCATAAGAAGAAAGATTTGGAAGTTGAATGAAAACAGAACAAGAGTAAGATTTGAAAAAAGAGCAAAAAACTAGTAAGCACAGACGCGCCTGATTTGTGGAAAACTTTCAAGAATGGTATTCTAAAGGCATGTGATGAGCTGTGTGAAAAGAAGTCTAGCAGAGATCGAGGAGACTTGTGGTAGTGGAATGAGGAGGTCAAGGATACCATAGCAAGAAAGAAGGCGGCATTAAAAGAGTTGTGCAGGCTCTCATCAGAAGAAAATAAGACTCAATGCAAACGCTTAAGCAATCAAACGAGAAAAATTGTTGCTAGAGCAATGAGAATGGAAGCTGAGCAGGAGTTAAATGATTTATGTCATAATTCTAATAGTGTTTTCTGGTTCCTTAGAAGAATGAAAAACGAAGGGAAGGATCTGGAAGGAGGAAGATGCTTAAAAGGAAGAGACCGTCGATTGGATTTTATTGAAGAAGACAGGGCAAAAATTTGGAAGTAGCACATGGAAAAGATCATGAACGAAGAGAACGAATGGGACAAAATGGTGGAAACTGATGTAGCAGAAGGACCAGTGGAAAAAGTGGCTTGCAATGAAATTGTGGAAGCAATGCAAAAGATGAAATCTGGGAAGGCAACTGGACCATCCGAAGTAAGTGTGGAGATGATAGTTGCAAGTGGCGAAATCGGGATGAAAGTGATGATGGAACTGTGTCAGCATGTATTAGATGGTAGAGGAATGCCTGATGAGTGGAAAAGTAGTGTGATTGAGCCTAGCTTTAAAGGAAAAGGTGATGTGATGAGCTGTGAATCATACTAAGGAGTGAAACTGCAAGAGCATGCCATGAAAATTGTTGAAAGGGTACTAGAGAGGCGAATACGAACTCTATTCAATTTGAATGAAATGCAGTTTGGATTTATGCCAGGAAAAGTGGAGGCAATATTTATTGTGAGGAGAATGCAGAAGGAATATCAAAAGAAGAATAAGAAGTTGTATATATGCTTTGTTGACATGGAAAAAGGTTTTAATAGAGTGCCAAGAAAAGTGATGAAGTGGGTCATGAAAAATAAGGGCTTATCAGAAGTAATGGTTCGGGAAGTTATGAGCTTTATGACGGTGCAAAAACAAGAGTGAGGATGGGATTTGCATATTCCGAGAAATTCGAAGTAAAAGTTGGTGTACATCAAGGATCTGTGCTGTCACTACTATTGTTTGCAATAGTTGATGTTATCACAAAAATGCAAGAAGGGGTGTGGCTAATGAATTACTGTATACAGATGACCTTGTTCTCATGAATAAAACAATGGAATACTTAAAGGAAAGTGTCACGGATCGAACATTTCTTAAATTTTTATTTTGGCAAATGTGCTGTTTGCTCGAATTCAATGCTTGATTTTCACTCTGCTGGAGACCTTTAGTTTATGTGGTCCAAAACTGTCTGCCAGCTGTTGGATATTTGTTTTTAACTATAAAGAAAAACCGAATGTGCTAATTAACTATTTCGCCGTTTGTCTGTTCGCTTTGTTTTAGGAGTATTTATTTGCACAAAGACGAACCCCCGTAACTGCCTTCATCAAATTTGGACTTACGTAACAATTGAATGCTTTGTTCTGCCACCAGACAATCTAATCGTGTCTTTACTTTTCGCTCTACGCACCACTTAATTTCGAAACTGTGATCCTACTGTTTAACTTGCGAAATGTGACAATTGGAATCTATAGAACAAGATCTGAGAAATTCCGGCTTGATTATTCTAGAAAATTTACTACACGTGGCCTGTATCGTGAATTTTGATTGGCTGTTGCTACCGTATATAAGGCCTAAGAGCGTAGTTCTTCGGTTCTGTAAAAAGTTTGAACCAGAGGAAATAACAGTGTTTTGCTGCTGACGACAATCTTGAAAATTAATAATTTGCGTGGGACCTCAAATAGTTCAGTAAGTTTGTATGTATCTTGCATGTACTTAGTAAGTTTGAATGTGAATTGTTGGCTTGCGACGTAGTATTTGTAAATTTTCCATCACAACATATGTTACACCGTCGCAACGCCGTTTTTGATCTTCGAATTTGCATCGAAATCCCTATTTTTAATATGTTTACATTATGAAGTTAGTTAAGTGTTTATCGTAGCTGTTTGTTTACACTTGCATTGTGTTTTAGAAAACCTGTCGCCCTATCAAATATACCATGTGGTCATTTTGGATATCGGAGCTGTAATAAAATTTCGTATCTCAACATCATCACTTTGTGGACACTTGATTTAGCGACTGAGTTTGCGGCTATTTGTCGTGAATTTCCCTATCCCAAACCATATAGCCTGAGCAGCAGCTATATGTAAGTTTTTGAACTCTTTGGAAAGCTAATCTTGAACATTGAATACTTCTTCGTGAACAAAATTGGTTGCTGTTCCCCCCCCCCAGTTCTCTTGTTCTTGAATCTGCGACGTCATATAATGGCTTCTGCAATGCAAAAGGAAGATCTTGCCCAAACTGCACTAACCCAATCAACCCCAGAGGATGAACCGAAGAAAAGTATGTCGCCTGCAGCACCAACGCCTTCAACAACCAAGGATCGAGTCGACAAAAATGATGAACGAAGTGAGCGTTCCAACAAATCAGCTTACAAGTCAAAGGCGCCCAAAAGCGAAATCCTGACTCGATCCAAATCAAAGAAGATGGCTGGCTCTTCGACATTTCCTTCGGTCGCACCATCATCCCACCACTCAAGTACCTCCTGGCGTTCAACGTCAAGCCGGAGCAATTGGTCGAGATCATCTACAAGCAGCGCAAGGGCTCGCAAGGCAGCATTGGAAGCCAGAATCAAGTCGCAGAAACACATTGACGAATTGAAGCAGCAACAAATGCAGCAGCGCCTTCGCCTGGAAGAAAAACAGCTTACCCAAAGACGTCATGAAGAGGAAAGAGAGTTTCAACTGATGAAAGAAAGAGAGCATCAAGACATGATCTTCCAACAACAATTGGAACATGCTCATTTACAAGCCGAATTGGATCAGGTCGATGCGGAGCTAAGTAGTGAACTTTCTAATATTGGTTGTGCGGATAAACGTAAATGTGATACTAATGTGCTAACATTTGTTGCTAACGATAACGTCCCCCATGACCACCCCGAACAAAGCAAATCTACAGTGGTTGATATGGTCGGAAACAATGCGGACGCTGCAATAAATATACCTAGCACTGCTAATGCCTCAAATAAGGCACTCACCAATTTGCATGATAATCGTGTGAAAAGTGACGTAATTAAATCAGGCCTCACTAGGAATGCTCGTAGCGGCATGCTCACTGATATTAATAAGCCCGTGGATTTGAAACCTAAATTTGAAGTGCCGCTCGTGAAAACCGTGCCTGATAACGAATCTTTAATTTTAAGACCTGTGGTTGACGTGTCGAGTTCCGTTTCCGTACCAGTGGCAGTGCCTTGTACTTCGCCTAAAGTTAATGGCGATGCTAACGTAAATTGTGCTAAAATGGTCTCAAACCTTAACCCATATAGTAAGCCGTTTGAAACCAAGACATTTTATGTCCCTAAGGCTTCTAATACTAACGTGCTTGGTTCTAATGGTACTGGGAATACTAGAGTAATGTCTCAATTTAATTGTGATGCGTCAATACACCCAGGGGTTTACGTGCCCACACAAAGCGCTATGCAGACACCTACCTTGTCCGACAATGCTAATCCTATTAATCCAGCTAATGTTTTGGCACATTCCGACGATTCCCAACATAACTCATATTTTACTAAATTACCTACCCTTAAGGTAGAACCTCCGTTTTTCAATGGTAACCCAGCTGACTATTTTAGCTTCATTAAGGCCTTCGACGTCTTGATTGATCAGCAACTGACCGACTCGAATAGAAAGCTGTTCTTTTTGTTGCACTACACTAAGGATATAGCGCACTCTCTGATTAAGGGGTGTCAACATATGCAAACAGCAGAACGAGGTTATCAGGAAGCAAGAGGGTTGTTGCAGTCGTATTTTGGTCAGAGGCATAAGGTCATTGAAGCGTGCATTAGACCTATTGTTAAAGGACCAGCGCTTAGCGAGAATGACCATAGAAGCCTGATTAAGTTTTCAGCGGATTTTACCTCTTGTCTGATAACTCTGCAAGGAATGGATTGCTTGAATCGGATGGACAACATGGATATGGTGACAAAAATTATGAATCGCCTGCCGCAACCCTGGATACCTGCCTGGAACCACGAGGTGGACCAAATATTGCACAAACAACACCGAGATATTAGTATCAATGATCTCGGTGATTTTGTGCGACAGAAGACTCGAGAGAGCACCAATCTTTCTCAAATACCCACCTCCTCCAAGTCGTACAGTAGTCAGGAAAACAGTACCAGCCGAAAAACGAAGAACTTTTCCACACAAGTAAAGAACAGCAAGGACACACACGCAGCCAAGTGTCTCATGTGTGAAAAGGAGCACTTCCTAAACCAATGCAAAAGGTTCCGAGATCTTAACTACCACGAGAGGATAGAGTTTGTCAGTCAACGCAAACTCTGCAGAGCCTGCCTAAAGGAAGGCCACTTTGCTAAGTTCTGCCGCCGCAAAAATGAGGCTTGCAAAAAGCGTGATTGTAAGCAGTTTCACACAACACTGCTGCATCCACCAGACGAAGATGAATCAAATCCTGCTAGCAAGCCCGTAAAGGATGGTGAGAACGAGAGTTCCAAGACACCTAAGCAAGTGGTTAAAAATGGACTCATCAATCTGCCGCAGATGGAACAAAGCCTGCTACCCGTAGTACCGGTGAAGATACGAAGAAAAGGGTCTGCTGAGTTAGTTGTCACCAAGGCTTTGTTGGACACTGGCAGCACACACTCCTTTGTCACTGAAGATCTTAGAAAAAAGCTAAAGATAGAAGACTGTGAGGAGGTCGGAATTCGCACCATCACGCTCAATAAAGATCAAGGACATCAAAAAACAAAGATTGTGTCTAATCTGGAAGTGACTGACATGGACGAAATCTGCTGCATTCCACTGAGCTCACTTTACTCCTGCAAGAAACTGCCAGTTAACCATAAGGACATCCCAACTCAAGCTCATGCAGACCAGTACGCTGAATTTGAAGATGTCTACATCCCGGAAGTGAAATGCAAAGTTGGTCTATTAATTGGCAATAACAATCGAATGGTGATGCAACCGCAAGAGGTCATAAGAGAACCGTTTGGCAGCTATGCGATTCGTACACCTGTGGGATGGACATTGAATTGCGCAGGCGGTCGTTCGGATCACGTGATTAGCCTTTTTGTCAGGTCCTCATTCGACAGTCAGAACCACCCTATGTGCTCTCTCTGCACCGATATCATGGATTCCTTGGTAAACGGAAAGGAAGAGATGTCAGTCGATCAACAGCGATTCATGAAAGCCGTCAATGAATCTACCAAACAACTGGAGGATCACCATTACGAAATCGGACTCCCGATCAAGTATCCAAATCTCAAGCTACAAAACAACCGAGTTCAAGCACTGCAGAGAGCGAGTCATCTGAGGAAGAAATTCAGCAGGAATGATGGATTCTACAATGACTACAAAAGGTTCGTTAGCGACATGATAGACCAAGGTTACTGTGAGAGGGTTGAGAAGCCAGGGCCCGAAGGTAGAACATGGTTCTTACCGCATCACGGAGTTTACCACCCTGAAAAGCCAGGTAAGATCAGAGTGGTTTTCGACTGCTCAGCTCAGTTTAATGGGGTTAGTTTAAATGGTAACTTATTGCAGGGACCGGACCTCACAAATAGCTTACTGGGCGTTTTGATGAGATTTAGAAGGGAGCTAGTGGCAGTTCAGGCTGACATCAAGGCCATGTTCCATCAGGTAAGAATCCCGGTTGAAGATAGAGACCTGCTTCGTTTTATCTGGTGGAAAGATGGAAATATAGATGAAGAAATTGAAGAGTACAGAATGACCGTGTACCCCTTCGGAACCGTGAGTTCACCTAGCTGTGCCAATTTTGCTTTGAAGCGTGCAGCTTCCGATCACAAGCAAGAATTTGACAAGAGAACTGTGGAAACAGTGAAGCGCGACTTCTACGTTGATGACTGCTTAACTTCAGCTCCCACGGTCGAAACAGCCATTAAACTGGTACATGAGCTTCGCGATCTGTTGGATAAAGGAGGTTTTTGCTTGAACAAATGGATAAGCAGTAGTCGAGAGGTCATGGGTTCGATCCCTAAGTCAGAGTGGTCTAAGGAAGCTTTAGATTTGGATTTAGCTAGTGATGAGCTACCCACAGAAAGAGCTTTAGGCCTGCAATGGAACGTGGAAAAAGATTCATTGACATTTAAGGTTCAAAGAAGAGACAAGCCATGTACTAGAAGAGGGATTCTGTCAATGATAAACTCTGTGTTTGACCCACTGGGTTTTGGAGCAGTGGCAGTTTTACCCATAAAAGTATTGCTACAAAAACTTTGCCGTGACAAGTTGGGCTGGGATGACCCGATTCCCCCAAATGAAAAGGGGAAGTGGTTAAACTGGCTCGAGCAACTTCCTAAATTGAAGCTCTTCACATTGCCAAGATGTTTCAAGCCTCCCAAATTTGGCAATATCGTTCACGCACAACTACATCACTTCGCAGACGCATCAGAGGGAGCATATGGATCGGCCACTTACTTGAGGATGATCAACAAAAACGGTGAAATCCACTGCTCCCTCATTTTTGGAAAAGGTCGACTAGCCCCTCTGAAACCACTAACCATT
Source organism: Trididemnum clinides (assembly GCA_963675345.1). Taxonomy (NCBI): domain Eukaryota; kingdom Metazoa; phylum Chordata; class Ascidiacea; order Aplousobranchia; family Didemnidae; genus Trididemnum; species Trididemnum clinides. The sequence continues at coordinate 17,769,902 of OY776303.1, forward strand.
CCAAGATTGGAACTATGCGCTGCAGTGGTGGCCTCCCAGAATGACTTGATGATTCGCAGAGAACTACAAATGCCAGAATTGGAAGTCCAATCCGTTTTCTGGACAGATAGCGTGACTGTTCTATGCTACCTAAACAATGAAAGCAAGTGCTTCCACACCTTCGTGGCCAATCGAATTCAGAGAATCAAGAACGTGTGTGACCCCTCACAGTGGCATTATGTTCCCTCCAAAGATAACCCAGCCGATCTACTTACACGTGGACTGACCATCGACGAATTTTTAAAATGTAATCGGTGGAAAATTGGACCAGCTTTTTTGTGGCAGCCACCTAATTACTGGCCTACAATTCCTCAAAATCCTACCACACCAGAGTTTACAAGCGATCCGGAAGTAAGAAGAGACCAAACCCTTATTTATGCCGTAAAGGTGCAACCATACATCAGCCTTTTGGATGGACTATGCGGGAACTTACCCAAGCCATTGATGATTGGAATCAAGCCCAGATAAATGATTTCCTTTTGTAACGCAACATCAAATGGAAGTTTAATGTGCCCAGAGCATCTCACCATGGTGGTGTTTGGGAGCGACTCATTCGCTCTACTCGAAAAATTTTGACTGGCATATGCAACGAACAAATTTTAACTGACGAGAGTTTACTCACCCTCTTGTGCGAGGTCGAAGGCATAATAAACAGTCGACCTCTCACCACTTTAACGGATGACCCTCGAGACTTAAATGTATTAACAGCTAATCATTTGCTCCTCTTAAAGGAACAAGTTTCCCTACCTCCTGGTAACTTTTCAGAAAAGGACAATTTTGCTAGGAGACGTTGGAGACAAGTGCAGTATCTTGCAGATATATTTTGGAAACGTTGGACTAGAGAATATTTGCCATTGTTGCAAAAGCGCTCTAAGTGGGTCAACACTTCACGCAATGTCACAAATGGGGACATAGTTCTTATAATGGATAACTCACCTCGTAGCTCTTGGGTCATGGGCCGAGTAATCGAAACCTTTCCAGACAAACAGGGTCTGATTAGAAGCGCCAAATTACAAACCCAGTTTTCTGTGTGTGTTCGTCCAATTTCTAAGATGTGCGCATTGCTTGAATGTGATAGTGTATGATTCTTATGTAAATTAAATTGTATTTTTGGTGTACATTTTTGCGCCTTTGTGTTAAGCCTTGTGACCCCTCATCGGCTTAAGGGGGGCGGTGTGTCACGGATCGAACATTTCTTAAATTTTTATTTTGGCAAATGTGCTGTTTGCTCGAATTCAATGCTTGATTTTCACTCTGCTGGAGACCTTTAGTTTATGTGGTCCAAAACTGTCTGCCAGCTGTTGGATATTTGTTTTTAACTATAAAGAAAAACCGAATGTGCTAATTAACTATTTCGCCGTTTGTCTGTTCGCTTTGTTTTAGGAGTATTTATTTGCACAAAGACGAACCCCCGTAACTGCCTTCATCAAATTTGGACTTACGTAACAATTGAATGCTTTGTTCTGCCACCAGACAATCTAATCGTGTCTTTACTTTTCGCTCTACGCACCACTTAATTTCGAAACTGTGATCCTACTGTTTAACTTGCGAAATGTGACAATTGGAATCTATAGAACAAGATCTGAGAAATTCCGGCTTGATTATTCTAGAAAATTTACTACACGTGGCCTGTATCGTGAATTTTGATTGGCTGTTGCTACCGTATATAAGGCCTAAGAGCGTAGTTCTTCGGTTCTGTAAAAAGTTTGAACCAGAGGAAATAACAGTGTTTTGCTGCTGACGACAATCTTGAAAATTAATAATTTGCGTGGGACCTCAAATAGTTCAGTAAGTTTGTATGTATCTTGCATGTACTTAGTAAGTTTGAATGTGAATTGTTGGCTTGCGACGTAGTATTTGTAAATTTTCCATCACAACATATGTTACACCGTCGCAACGCCGTTTTTGATCTTCGAATTTGCATCGAAATCCCTATTTTTAATATGTTTACATTATGAAGTTAGTTAAGTGTTTATCGTAGCTGTTTGTTTACACTTGCATTGTGTTTTAGAAAACCTGTCGCCCTATCAAATATACCATGTGGTCATTTTGGATATCGGAGCTGTAATAAAATTTCGTATCTCAACATCATCACTTTGTGGACACTTGATTTAGCGACTGAGTTTGCGGCTATTTGTCGTGAATTTCCCTATCCCAAACCATATAGCCTGAGCAGCAGCTATAGAAAGATTTTGGAATTGGAAGATGCACTGGAAAATAAAGGTTTGAAGGTGAACACCAAAAAACAAAAGTAATAGTAAGCGGGGCCGAAGGAGAACTGTTAAAAGCAAGATAGATTCATGAGGAGGTTGTGGGAGGAGAGTCATGTACAATTTAGTGTTATGCACAAAATGTGGAAACTGGGTTCATGGAAGATGTGCAAAAATAAAAAGAGTTGCCGCTAGATGGTCAATGCATTTTGTTTGCTCGAAATGTAAAGGAATAATGGAAGGAACGGTGGATTCAATCGAGAAGTTGTGCAATGAAGTGGAGACAGTGAATGGATTTTGTTATTTGGGAGACAGACTAAATGCTAGTGATGGTTGTGAAGCGGCAGTAGCAAGAGTAAGAATTGGTTGAGTAAGATTCAGGAAATGTGGAGAGTTATTGCTTGGAAATAGTTCTGCCTTGAAGATGAAAGGTAAACCTTATAGTTGTTGAGTAAGATCAGCAATACTGCATGTAAGCGAGGCATGGTGTTTGATAGAAAATAAAAAAGCAATTTTAAGAAGAACGGAGAGAGCCATGTGCGATCAAAAAGCTTTAGACAGATAAACATGCTGGGATTGAAGGAAGCTACAAACTGGTTAGCAACAGCAAATGGAGTCAGATGGTGTATGGGCACGTGCTGAGGAGGGATGGCGATACTGTTTGAGGGCAGCTCTGGATCCTAAAGTGAGCGCCAAGAGAAGCGAGAACGACCGAAGAAGACCTAGAAGAGGCGAGTGGAGGAGGTGACAGAAAAGATTGGTTTGAAGAAGGAGGATGCCCTGAATCGAGCAAAGTGGAGAGACGGAGTGCAAGCAATTGCAGAACGAATGGGATGAATCCGGTTATTTCTGCCAAGGTGATAATTCCGGATAAAAACTGAATAACTACTACTACAACATGTAGTCGTCCCTTTTTGTTGTCATTGCAAATGTGGGCTTAGGTATTTATTATTTTAGCCTCATTAGACTTGGTTATAGCAGGGAAATATTTTCCAACAAACCTAGTCATATTTTTGGAAGGCGAAATCTTTTATAAACAAATCTTCCCCACAATATTTTCTTGGGCGTGGCCACAACATCAGTTTCATGGAGTGCTGGAGTATAACTTTACATTTGACGATTAGGAGCAACTAGCCAAACTTCCTTTGCTCTAGGAAACTTACTTAAACCAGCATTTTTTCTTAGATTCTCCCAACAACCCCGCTTCAACATTTGAGTAAAGGCCTTCAAAAATTTCTTTAAAAGCATTTTCAAGCCAACCTCTTTTTACAAAAATTTAGCTTGCCTGGGCTTACGTACCTGTTACGAGGATTTTTACGTAATATTCAGGGCAAATCAAAAGTCATGTTCTGTTAATTTCGTGAGTAGCCTTCTAGATAGATAGGATCGAGAAAAGTATGATTAAACAAATTAACAAATTTCAAGGTTTTAATAGCTGCTTTTTTCCGATTTTGTTCTTGAATAGGTCTATTGTCTACATGGAGCTCGTAATTAGGCGTAGCCAAAGTGACCTTATCCCACCCAAATTTCTTGCAAGCTACCTATCAAGGTAGGAAGCTTTTTTCAAGTGAATTGGCAAGCAAAGCTCAAAAAGTGCCAATTCTTCCCGGAAGAGAGACGAAACATCCCTAATAAAACTTCCATCTCCAAAAAAGTCCGCGACCGAAATTTGCAGAAAAGTATATTTTTAGCCACTCTCAAATTTTTTTTCTGACAACGCTACAATAGAGCAATTTTTGTTCAAAACAGTTTCAATCAATTACACTGTAAACACAAAATATCTGCTCCAAACATTGCAAGCGAACTCGGCACAAATTGTCAGGAAGCATCAAGAGATAGCAAAAATCGCGCCAGAAATAAACGCGATCAATCACTTATCACGAATGCTTTCATTTGACACAAATCCAACAAGCTGACAACGCCACGATTGCAAGCTAGAATGTGGCATGTTGTGATAAACTACCTTCGTTATTGACGGCACCAACGGAAAACACATATTCATAGGGGCAACTGCCCCCTTCCAAAATAATGTCGAAGCCTTTGTAACTTCGTAAATCTGGAAGTTATTAAGCGAATTTCTGAGTGAGCTTAAAAAAGATCGTCGATGGCAAAGCTATAAATTTCTTTCGGGTAACGCGGATTTTGAGAAAAAGGTTTTTCACTCAATTTTTAGCGCGCCTCTAACAAAGATTTCAGGGCAATTTATATGATAGTGTTAGCCTAACATATCGGAAGATGAGTGAAACGGTACCTTCCCTCACCGGTTATTGCTAAAATGTATCTGATGTTAAAATAAGCGCACGTTTGTATAGGGCAGAGGTGGGCAAATGTTTTAGTCTGAGGGTTGCATTGACTATTCGAGGGTTGGCCGAGGGCCGCATTGACCATTCAAGAATTGGTCGAGGGCCACTGCTTAAAATCTTACAATAGCTGTATACTAGACAACAGCTTGCAATAACTTCTCGTGATGTTGTATTACAGGGCTTTGAAAATGATGATGTCAAAAAAGTTCATCACTCTCAATTAGGACAGAAAATGCGTCAGTTCAAACTAAGAATTGCGTAGTTGCTCTTGCAATGATGGCTCCTATCGTTTTTGGCTCTTTAGTACGGAAAGTGCGGCTACCTCTGTCATATATTAAATACATAAAAGTTTCTATAAGTGCTAGCGGGCCGCACAAAATGCACTTGTGGGTCGTAGTTTGTCCACCCCTGGTCTAGGGGATAGAATGTTTGTTTTCGGCGCGATGGACTTGAGTTTAATACTCGGATAGGGTCACACTAAAGGTTTTTAAAAGTGTTGATCTCAGCTCCCTTGTTTAGCTTTTGGCGTAAAGAGAGTAGGGAAAAAGAAAGTAAACTCGCAATGTCATTAGGAGGCAAGGCCTTTACTGTGGCATCCACTTCTTAGAAAGTTGCTTGACCAAAGGCTGATGAAACGGATGTTTACGCCGGTCCATACATTAAAAGGTGCGGGAATTTGACTTTATTTTTTTACTGACAAAAAAACAATTCCCCTCGAAAGTTATCATTGGCCGTGCCCTGAACTGGTAGCAAGAGTTTTCAACTCTTTGTGCACGCGCAGCAACTTCACTGCGAGTTTTGACAATGATTAACTTGCGTTGCATTGCTGTAACATTTTATATCCAATAGTACAATCAAGATTTATTCATTCGCTTTTGAAAGTGCGTTCTCGGTTGTAAATGCAACAGTAGTTTGGCCAAATTGAACAAACGCAAGAATAGTAATTCCGGTCACAACAGCGTATTGTGCTGAGCTATCGTTTTGTGTCGCAGTTCACTTTTCGTCAGTTCATAATTTCAATGTGAGCTTATTGCCGAGCACAGGCTTACTTTCTTAAGTTAGCAGTTTGCAAACTTGGCAATGACCGTACTCCTTTAGGGTCTGTAACAATGTCAGCTTCGCGGAAATTATGAATGATTTTCGGATAAGAATATGTGAAAGACTAACACATTGGTTTGAGAGAAGCGTGGCAGATGCTTACTTTTTTGCTGCAAAGTAGTGTTCTATTGGTTAGAGTGGCGAAAGTTATCGCACATTCTTGACACAAAAAAAAGAAACAAATAGAAAGCCGTGCCTGTAGCTTACTGAACTGGGGAGAGGTCGAAATTTGATTCTGCGCTGTCACGGTAGCATCGACAGAGTTTGGTATCGTCAATGACACAAACCATCAGCATTAGTGTAGGCCTACCGCTTCAAATTCAAAAATTAAGAAAAGGTCAACTGCACATCTCGTTATCCATTTGTTGTATACCTTATTGATGTGTAAAGGTAGCAATGCATATCAAACGCATTTCGGGAATGCAGTGATACGACATCAAGCAGCAAAACGTTTACCCATAAGCGTAAAATTAGAGGGCTTAGATACTACCGGACTGTCTTCAGCCCCTCAGCCTCCTTCAGAAATTTCAGAACAAAATAGCCTTCTCACTTTCGAAAAGTTGGTTTCCAAAAAAGGAGGTCTTCATCTAAATTTGCATTCGAAATTGGCCAAGTCATTTTGAAAAACTTGGTTTTCCAAAAAAGGTCCTCAACCTTTTTTGAGACAAAAATGTCTTCAGCCCCCCGCCTCCTCATACCAACGAAGTGTCACGCCAAGTGACGTAATTAGAAACAAATTTTGAAGGGGCCAAAGATTTAGCTAGGTTAAATGCTTTTTCAAGCCATCCTATAAAATAAGCAATCGTGATCTTTTTTGTTTGGGGCTTTTATCCTCCCTAAATACGCCACTGGTTATGCCTATGCGTTTACCATCAACATTTTTACAGTTTATTGAGATCTATGGGAGGGTATGCTTCCTTGCTTCTCGCTCTTGCTAACCAAAATCATTCTCTGAAAGAAAAGCTTTTGGATTACTATCTTTAATTGAAGCAAGACAGCGTTAAACATCCATTTCTGGCTGCCATTTTAACAAAAAACTGATAACTAGATGAGCTCATTCGGTGACTGCTAATTGCATAGGTTTCAGCAAGTTGCAATCTTAGCTAAAATCTATTTCATAAATGGTCAAGAGCATAGGTGGAGATAGCCTCAAATTTAGGAGAGGTTAGTTTTGGGGTGTTGTTTTGGGGGCGGATCTAGCAATTAGGGGATTCAACATAAAGACCAATTTTTGAAAATCGGCTATTCGAAGGCAATTGTTGTGGCAATCGACTACGGTCAGCTGCGTAAACTTCAAAAAATTTCGGAAAAATTTGACCCTATGTTTTACAAGACTCCCCCCCTCCCCCCTTCCTTATTTCAAAGAAATTAGACTCTTCGGCCGCTCTCCTGCAAATAAACCACAACAAATTTTTAATTATGCTGAAAATTTAGAAGGACTGCAGTCCCCTCAGCTGTTATGCTTCTCCACCTATGGTGGTAGACCAGCTAAAAATTAAATTTGGAGGAAAATGACTCAATGATGGAATGTTATTTCAAAAAGGCAATAAAATTCCAAGAATAAGCAGCCTTGAAAAAAGTAAAAAATTTATTTCGTTTAGGAATGTTATTTCTGTTTTCTAAATTGGTCTGCGGTATTGTCGGCCACCGTTTGCGGTCATCTAATAATTTCAGTGACATCACTGCAGAGTTGGTAACAATGGGATCTGCCTCGAAAAGTCAACCAAAGTTTACAGGAAACAAAAAAGAGTTCTTATTTTCTATGAATCCATGGCATTATTTGTCATGGGTAATTGTAGTGTTCTTCACACAAAAGGCCTCCAAAATTATGTCGCCTGGAGCAAACCCCTTCAAATACCTTTGAAATAAATCTGAACAAACTGCATTTTTGGGCTCTAGGTTAATGGTACGAAAGCTTTCTAACCCAGAATGAGTGCTATTGAAATTATTGACACCAAGTTTAACAAAATTGCTGATGGACTAGATGGATCCGAAGGTCCTGTTTTCGACATCCACGGAAGGTTTTATGCAGTGGCTCCAATGGAAGAAGCACCAAAAGTAAAGTTAGTTGGTTGTTGTCTTTTTCCTATCAATAAAACCAATTACTGATAGATGGAAGTACTATCAAACGAGCTCGGTATCAACCGGCTTTGGAGTAGGCTAGCCAGCAAATTAACTTCTTGAATATAAATAGCCTTTTACCGTCAGCACGGTGTGCCATGTATTCCCCATTCTAAATTGGTTCCAGTTTTGCATTTATAACAAGCGCAAAATTTCAGGGAAAAGGGCAAGTTTTTGGATGGAATTGGCGGCAAAGTATATCAAGTTGACACTGAGTCCGGAAAAGTGACAGAGATCTGCACACCAATGTTTGATGGCTACGGTGGTCGGCCAGCTGGACTTCAGTCAGACAAAGAAGGAGCTCTTTGGATTGCAGATATGAGATTAGGACTCCTGAAATGGCACAAAGGAAAATGTAATCAGGTTAGGGTGGCTTTGTAGCCATATTTTATCCTCCATTCACGAGAAAGCGATGTATCGCTATGTTTTGGACGGTAAGTCCGCACTCGCTTGGGAGTTGCCATTTCCGGGTCACCTGTCTTCCACATAAAGGTGGGGCGTCCCGTTAAGTGCCTTGCCCAAGGACACAACCAGCGAACTTGCCGGCTTGTTCTCCACAACCTCCCATAAATGTCGAGCGCCAAGCAGGGAAGCTGCGGATGCCATTTTTTAAAGTCTTTTGGTATGACTCACCTTAGGGGAATAAACTCCAGGTCTACCGACTGCGAAGCGGACGCTCTAACCATTAAGCCGCTTGGTTTTCTCTTTTCTCATCTACTTAGTGTACTGTTTCGACGAGAATTAGAAGTAAGTTCACGTTTCTATCACAAACTCATCATTTTCAGTGAAATAGATCTACGGGGAGGCCTATTCTATTTCTAGACTATTTTTTGCTGACAAAATCACGGCATTTGTAGCCCAGCAGAAAAGACCGTCACTTCTAGCCGTAAATGGGGCGCAAAAATTTTGTGTTCAAAGACGACGGGCAATGATTGTAATAATTTGACGCTCAGTTTACTGCTTTTCAATTAGCTTGCTATTTAGTTAAACCTACCAAGGCAGTAGTTTTTTTTGATATTTGGACGAAACATAAATAATCTTGTACGAAACACAAAAATATGTTAAACAAAAACGGATGAAATTAAACCTATGAACAAAAGAAGTGAAACAACAGAGAGCGTTGATCAAAGCTTAGATTTATACATTCCCTTCCTTTTGATGCTGACGCTCTTGTAACTAAAAATTTACAGATTAATAAAGTGGATGCAACAGGAGATGCACTTCAAGGAGGCAATGATCTTGTGTTTGATGATGATGGGAATCTTTGGTATACCGCTCCTGGAAATAAGATTGCTCCGGAGCCGGAAGAACGAAACATTTTGTTTACGGTAAGTTTTCTGTTTTTTTTTACTTCAAAAATTGCGTTGGCCAGGGGCAGGGACATAGAAAAGGTGGCAGAAAAAGGAGCGTGTTTCCCTGGAAATTCTCGTGTTATAACATCTAGAAAGTTATATTGTTTTAGAAAGCACTTTTGAAATTTGGTGAAATATTGCAAGTTCTTTAAAATCTATCAAACAAAGGTTTTTGCCCTCCTCCCTTTTTGCTGTGTCCGTGAGTTGGCTACAGTTCAGCGTAGCCCAACTGAAGATTGTCATTTTTTATGCATATTATATGACATCATCATTTGTGTTGACCATGTTATATAAGATGATCAATGCAATTTGAGTTGGTGCCATCGTAACTTTTAATTTCAGGCCTGTTCAGTTTGCACAAGTAGCATGCGTTAAAGTGAATTTTGGTTTTTGCAAGTAGCGAGACGAAATTATGCAGCCAACCATCGCACCTTGCGATTTACCCTGCTCGGCAAAGTACAGCAGCCTACATTTTTCTCGCTTCCGGCAGTTGCTCAAAGTACATTAGGACTGCCAGATGTCGTGACACATTAGGCGGCTTTGAAAAGTGCCTCCTCAAAATAGCAAGCGCCATCTGCAAAATGGAAACTTCCCCGTGATGCAGCAGCGCCCACTGAAATGAAGTCTACAGCTTTGTTTTCACTTGATGTTAAGACGTTCGTGTGAGAAAAAGCGTTGCAATCAAAAATATTATCATCCAGGGCTGGCAGTCTCTCCTTACCACCCTCTAGTGGTGCTTCTGGGTACATTAACTTCACATTTCATGGTAAAGACTTTGGTAGAACAATTTTGAAAAAGTTTGCCGGTAATTTATTTTTCCTCCGGTCACGAAAAATCCTTTTGTGATTATGCACAAGACACTCTTATGTTCATACCTGCTTCGGAGTTATCAGCACTACTGGCAAAATGCGTTTCTACTACGAGCCAGAAACCAAGCTGGGCAAGCCCAACAAAGAATTCCAGTGAAGTGTATTTTTCCAGAGCACAGCAAAACGGGAAGCGAATTCAAGCATTGAACTCGCAATCTCACAATCTCGAGTCAGCGGTTTGTTGCGCTGAGCTACGATGTAAACGGTAGGATGCGAAAAGTTTATTTTAAGAGAAAAATAGCATTTCCAACTATCTATGAATAATTTCTTTGCTCAAAGTAATACAATTAGCGGTTTCACCTAATACTTTTTGCTTTAAATATTTTGAAACTGAGAAGTAATGTGTTTTCTTTATTAAACTTAATTTTAATCATTGCTCTGCAAAAAACAATGCAGGTGTTTTAATCAACTAAAAAATTTTCAGCAACCCGTTGGTAAGATTTACTGCCTCCCTCGGGGGGGTAGTGTTCCTATCAAAGTCGATGATAATTTTCGTTTCTGCAACGGAATCGCTGTAAAGGGAAAACTTCTACTCGTTGCTGAAACAGTAACACGAAAGATTATTGCCTACAATATTGAAGGACCAGGAATAGTAAAGAACAGAAGAGTGTGGGCAGACGTTCCGAAAGGTAAGTAAATTATAGTTCACTGCCAAAAGTTTCAACAGTAAATAGCTTAGCACCGTGAGATGCTGGCTCGCGTTTGTGGGTCGTGCTTTCTATGCTCTGGTTTCAACGTCGTCAAGTGAGTAGGGGCAACGTTCATAAAGCTGAAACCTTGCTTGTAAATCTCACAATATACAGCCATATTTTTTCATATTTGGAAAATGCAATTTCTTGCAATTGGTTCTCTGTTTGCTTGCGCCCTGCTTGAAGTAATAACGATCTGTGTCAGCAGTACCGGTATCTCAGAAGGAAATCTGAAATCAAGTTCCAGTTATTGACATTACAGTTGCTCTGTGGCTTGAAGGTGAAAGTGTCCATTCGTTTTCGTGTTATATATATTTAGCTGGACAAGCAAAGCGTCAATTGTTTCAAGTTTGAACTTGTCATGGGGCAACGCGGTCAAGTGGTTTGGACCGCCGTCTAGAATGGCAATGGTCGCGTCCCCGAATCTCACTATGCTGTCGTAAGTTTTGAAAAAGTACGTTACCGCAATTCCTCCTGCTTTTCGTCGAATACTCAGAAGCGGATTTAAATATCAATACGATCCAGCTAACCGGAAAACAGTTTATCTCTGACTGATGGATAAAAACGTTTGACTCATCATCTGAGGTGGCCAGTGCCAAATTAACATTTTTTCCAAATTACGGTGCCAAATTACTTTTTGAGTATTGACATCGGTGCCGAGCTACTTTTTTTTTAAAGCCATTTTTTGTTGTTACTTTTGCTTTATTGTTTTTCCTTTTGGCAATATAATAAATTGACAATAATCCAGTTAACTGCAGAAGAACTGCTGCAAGACGAAAGAAAAAGCGATCGCAAGCGACGGCGTAGCGCAAGTTGTGGCCGCTTTGTGCAGATGCAAAAAAACTCCGTCCCGTTTCCGATCAAGCGAATCATAAATTTTGATGTTTTGCACCCAGTGTTTAGACATAGCTAAAATTTTGTTTTTCTCCTTCAAAAATGGCCGCCTTCTTCAAGCGGCCGCCCTGTGCGGGTCTCACACCCCTTGCTACGCCATTGACCACAAGACGTGTTGATTACTAAGGTAGTGTTTTGTAGCGAAACAAATTGCTGACAATGCTTCCACCATGTCCCTTTTTTATCATATAAAAATCGGAAAAGCACTGGCATCGAAAACCGCTTGAGTAATTCAATAGTTTTTGAGATGAGTGCTAAGTAGTGGTACCAAGCTGCTTTTACTTTCAGGTGTCTGCCTACTTTAGAAAGTACCAAAGTCCACCTATTCTCTTTGCGATCAGTCTATTGTCGATAGTTTGATGCTTTTGAGATTTGGAAATAATGGAGCAATAGTGTTGCCAACAGCGGCCTGATAAAACGCAATTTATTGCCGCAAGATGTTGCAAAAGTTCATTTGTAGCAGTTTGCCTTTTTAATGGCTACAGATATTTTATCTAGATCTTTTATTGTACAGATGAAGACAACCTAGGTGGTCCTGATGGAATGGATTTTGATGTTTGCGATCAGTTACTGGTAGCCAATCATGGACAAGGGCATATCGAGGTTTTCGGATCCGACGGAAAACTTGTTTCACGGATCAAATGTCCGTTTAAAACTCCTAGTAATGTTCATTTCAAACCGGATTCGAAAATCTGCTACGTAACAGAGCACGATACGAATGCAGTATGGAGTTTTGTGTGGAAAAATAAAGGAATGCCGATGTTCTGTAACAAATGATTAACATTTTTTCCCGAGGGGAAAATTTATCTTGTGTAGAGCCGATTGAGTTTCTTGGAATTTGATTTTTTTGTTACCAGGACAGGTTTACAAGCTTTTAAATCTATGCAACTCTTTATCTTAGCTGTTTAATGCGCCTAATGTCATTAATCCATACAATTCATTGTCACTGCAATTAAAGGTGATCTGGGAATTTAATGTGTGCAGTGGTGTTTTAACGGCAATGGAAACCGGAATCAAAAGGTGATACGGCCACGAGTAACCAAATGTTTACACATGAAAAGTCTTTGTAGAGGCCTTAGGAATGACTGAAATAGTAAATGGAAATTGTTTTTGTGATAAATAACCTTTTGTTGCGACAAATAAAGATTTTTTCCGTTCGTTTCAAGTTACCTACACAAAAAAGATCTCCCCCTTTTTTGAAGCTAAAGTATTGTGGTTGAAGTGGTCGGGAGAAGCTTCAGGCCTTCTTAGCCTGTCTTGCGATTTACACTATTTGATTTCTGGATACAACACAAATACAAGTTGTTTCGAGTCGAACCGTACAAAAAAAAAATATTGACAAGCATTGAAGCATTGCTGGCGACGAAAAAAGCAGCGCGTAATGAGATTCCTAATGACTTGGCTCATTTCTAATGGCTTTGCTCATTACATTTGTGGTGTAATGAGATATTTAAATTGCTAGAAAATGTTTTATTACAATAAAATAATTTACGTGTAAAACATCGGCAGCATGCGAGGAACATAAAAATGCTGTTTCAAGCCAGTTGCTGATACTGTAGGAGGTTGGTCGGTGTCGCACACTTGCACCACATATTACCTGCTTATGCATCAGATTTTGATTAGCAAGCAGACTTTTAAATTATGGTATTTCTGTTGACAGAACCGAGGTTGTTACCACGTGGTTTTTAACTTCGAACTAACTGCTTCAATGTCCAGAAGCTTCCTATTCGCCGATAGGTGTCTCCAACAACTATTTTAAAATCATTTGTTTGATAGATCCTAATTATAAAGGAGCTGGTGTCGGGACTCCTAATAAAGAAGTGGCATCCGGAGACATAGGGGTTTCTTGGGCAGGAGCTGTAGTCTGAAATTGTTCGAACTTCTCTTTCAGTTTTGCATGAAGTTCAAGTACTTGTTCAGAAGCCTGCAAATAAAAAATCTAATATCGCATTTTCAAATATTTCAGTTTCGCGCTAGTATACAGAAATCAATTAAATAACGCCGAGGGACATCATCCTTTAACAACTTCAAAAAAATGGTTTCGCCCGTAGTGTTTCGTCAATTCGTCGCGGTACTGCACATGGCATTGTGTTGCAAAAGCTTTCGCAACAGCTCTATTTTAATCTGTGCCTTTTGCTCCGCCGAAAAACTACGCTTTTATCAAGTTAAGCAGCAACTTGACGTTTAATTCTTCCGTGCGACAAACATAATAACACCGGCGCGATGGCGTTGTAGTTAGAGCGTCCACTTCGTAGCCGGTAGACCTGGGATTCATTCCCTAAGTCGAGTCATATCAAAAGACTTTAAAAAAATGGTATGCACAGCTTCCCTGCTTGGCGCTCAGCACAATGGGGATACTGTGGCTGAATGCGATTTGGTAACTGCCGACTTGAAGACGGCCACATTGCAATCTCTCAAACTACTAGTTCACCTTATGTTCCGCGAGTTGAACAAGTTCTTATTATTTCATTATGATTTGTGCCCAAACCTCTGACGCAAATGTGCAAACAAGCTGTTTCATGTCTAACGATAGTTTTTCGTGAAAGTTAAATTAACGATAGATTCCTAACGCTAATACCACGTTGATACCTTTTTCGATTTTGGTTCCAAACGGGTCGTGAGCGCTTTAAGCCTGGTCGAGGGCAGTTTATGTGAAGTACTGATTGCCAACCGTAGAAGTTGCTTGTGTTGAACTTCCCTGAGTATAAGGTTAACAAACAAAAGATGAACATTGAACAGCCGCTGTTGATTCACGCAGTTAGTAATAAATTTCGGGGACGAAATCTGATTCTTCGCTTAATGGCATCAACAATTAATGCTGCTGGCATCATAACGATGGTGCAGTGGTTAGAACGTCCACTTCGCCGTCGGTAGACCTGGGTCCATTTCCCAAGTCGAGTCACACCAAAAGACTTTAAAAAATGGTATCCACAGCTTCCCTGCTTGGCGCTCAGCACAATAGGGATACTGTGGAGAACAAGCCGGCAAGCTTGCTTGTTGTGTCCGTGGGCAAGGCACTTAACGGGATGCCTCCATTTTCATGTGGCAGACAGGTGATGGGGCCAAGCAGTCTACCCGTCGTGGTGGCCTAGTCTAACTACAGACTTGCAAACCGAGCCTGAGCGCACATGCAGTGTATGTACATCTCCCTGCATAATGCTCAAAACGAATAGCTCAAACGACGAAGAAAAATGCTGTTGTATTAAATTAAAAGCCGAAACGTATGAAAGGGACCGGCGGCGTTTCCGGTTCAGAGAAATGCCACTAAGATTAGGGTAGCTCCCAGGTATACAATCTTCCAAAGCAGACTTTAGCACGATGTAATAAGGCTACCCGTGCTTCACCGGGTTACAATTATGAAGCCGCTCAACCAGCATATCGTAAGAGGCGACTCTAGGCAGTCCGCCTTGTTGGTGGTGGGGCTATCAGTCAGTAATTCCTGTTAATAACTGGTTCAAAATGGGGTGCCACTTTTCCCCATAGCCTAGCTTAATTAGGTTGACGGCGTGAACCTGGATTTTGCCGTTTGCGCCGTACCTCCATCCCAAGAAACAGGAAAGGTAAATCAACCAGCCAACAAAATGTAAAAAGGCTAGCACTGAGTTTCAAATACAAATCAACATACTTTAAATTTTTTGAAGGTATTAACAGCTTGTTGAACAGGTTTTGACAGAGATTATCATCGGTTAGCAGGTCAGGATAACTTATCAGATGAGCAGACAGGGTGTGAACGAACACTGCGTCCCCCGCGCACTCCTTGCTAGCTTTTCCTGTAAATAAATCAGATAGTCAGTTAAAATCATTCATTCTCTAATTACGGAAAAACTTTTACAGCTACACACAGAACAGGTCAGGCTGTTTTCCAGGACACAGCGCATTTCTCTCTCAAGCGCGACATCCAGGGAAGGAATATCACCCCAAAGTGGACTTTACAAAGATGCAAATGCTGAGTTATCACTAAATGAAAACCGCGACCTTTTGAATAAGATTATTACCGAATCAAGAGAACTAATAATGGTATCTACCACTAGATATTACAGCGCATGTTAAAAATGCCGGGAGCGGGATTCGAACCCATGTCTCCACCAACCAGTCAAATAGTCATTGGTTGATAAGTGCAAAGCAAGATTTAACCTGAGTCCCCGTCTTTCCGCTTCGGCCTTTTCAGCTCGACAACCTCAACCTAACTATTAGCAATATCAACATGGCTCCAACTATAATTTCATTGAATTCGTGAGGAAAATAATACCTGACCCGGAGTACAGGCAATTGAAAATAAAATCTAGTACACAACACGTACAAGCTAGCCGGCAGGTGCTTGCAAAAAACCTCAAAAAATGCGTTTCGACGGAAAATCAAGCGGAATACTGCAGCGGTCGGTTTTACGTCTTTTTTGCCGCGTTTTGCGGGTTCAGACGTGTCGATTGAGTGTATGTCTACCATCACACACACTCGCTTTCGAACCAGACGTTTTGCTGGAGCAACGTAACACTTTAAATTCGGGATGCCGTCATTACGAATACCAATGGTGCTTTCGTTATATCTCGAACTTCAAACCTTTCGATTCGAAGCCGAAAACAATTTTCACTAAACCACGGCGGCTACTAAACGGCATACTGCAGAACAGCAGTAATTTGTTTAATACGAAATACGTTCTAACCAAGAAATTTCTGGGCGATTTCTTTACTTACCAGTCCAGATTTCGTAACGACAGATGACATTTATGGCGTTTTGAAGTCGAACTACAGCACCATTGGTATTCGTCAGAGAGGACATCCGGAATATAAAGCGGTGCGCTGCTCCAACTCAAGTCTAGTTCAGTGTGTGTAGTGGTAGACACAGACTAAATCAGCACGTCTATGATTGCGACGACGAGGAAAAAAAGGACGTAAAATCGATTTTTAGTCGCAGCGTTGAGTGGAGACACAGACCAATCCCGACTGAACTACTACCGACCAACAACAGAAGCATAAAAGGCCGCATACAAATCGCACAATTACATCAGCTACCTAGTATTGGGAAGATTTCCATCAACTGCGCCTTCCGTTTCGTTTTGATCAATTGCAAAAGATACCACATTATAATAATACGGCTGGTTTGGTCTTTGGCGGCAAATCTAAAGCACAATAAACTCATTTGCTAACATACCGGAGTATTCGCACCGAGTCGTGAGCTGCCTGAACTGTGAAAGCTGAGAAGCAATACTGTACGTACTGGTAGAAGCTGGCCATCTTTGCGACTATCACATGGTGGAGGTGAGACTTAGGCGCAAATATCGAAGTGCCGCAGACACTAGCGTAAACCCAAAAAACTGCTGGGACAAAAAAGGCTGTTTGAAACTTTGAAAACCACTCGTTTAACCATGTTGTTTGTGGTTATCCCTCCTCTTCCTCGGGATGGAGGTACGGCGTGAACGGCAATTCAGGTTCATGCCGTCAACCTAATTGAAATTAGGCTAGGGGAAAGATGGCAGCCCATTTCGAACCAGTCTTGAGTGACTGGTAGCCCCACCACCACCAAGGCGGACTGCCACTGGTGGGTACCCAAGAGTCGTCTGACATGCTGGGTTAGCAACTTCACAATTGTAATCCGGTGAAGTACGGGTGGGCCACCTCTCTGCCACATAAAGGTGGAGGCGTCCCGTTGACTGCCCTGCCCAAGGACACAACAAGCAAGCTTGCCGGCTTGTTCTCCACACTATCCCTTTTTTATGCTGAGCGCCAAGCAGGGAAGCTGTGAATATCATTTTTTAACGTCTTTTGGTAGGATTCGACTTAGGAAATGAACGATCGCCATCGCTGTCTTCATGTCGCCAGTTCATGAGACAGCGATGACGATGGTTAGCACATAAGAGCACAGCGCGTTTCTACCGCAAGCGCTGCGTCTAAGCATCAAAAGTTGGCATCAAGTGCCATTCCAACAGCACAACAGGACGGAACTTGCCGTGCAAACATAGAATAGCCGACACAACTTCTACAGCGCCCACTGGTTGAAATTGTCATCTACCATTGAAAATCTAACAGTATCAACTTACTTCGCAATGCTGTCTCTCAAAGGAGATACATTGGCAATGGCATCTGCTTCACTTTGCTTCTCCACAACCTGGCCAAAACATAAAGCATTTTGCAAATCATAGACGGCCATATCACCACAAAAGTACAAGTTGGCGTACTTTTTTAATTTTCGCCTTTTTCTTTGGCGGCTTTTCTTTTTCACCTTTGACCTCTACGACGCTCTCTGATTGGCTGCTTCCGTCTTCACCTTCTTGATGGAAGGTTTTCAGTTTATTCGAAAGAGCCACAACGTGTTCATTAACACCAAGGCCTATAAGTGACGGTATAAGGCGGGTTACCGTCTCTTGGTCCACTTTGGGCTCTTTGAAAACCTGAAAATGTAGTTTTAATCGAAGCAAGTCCAAACTCTTACTCAACATGTATGCCATGAAATATTTTTTTCCGAAATAAGTCGTAAATGCACACTAAGATACCGTCCCCAACGAGGCCGACTGCCAATTGGTGTCCAGCCAGCAGAGAGTTCTTACGAAATCCTGAGTGAGCTTTACCATTCTAACCCAGTAATTATGGACAATTAAGAGTGCAGATGCTCTTAGGTTTAGCAGAAATTTAGAAGTAAAAACCAATGCACTGCGCATTTTCAATGACAAGTACTGCAGTATATTCGAGAGACTGCGAGGTTAACCAATGATTAGCTGCTTTGAAAGAGCGTCCAAATTTCGTAATCCAACAGCAAAACACTCTTCAAACAAAGTTATAATATACAGGGTGTCTCAAAAGTAAGTATACACTTTCAATTTTGATTTGCTTTTCAGGTACTCATCATAGGGCATTCATTTCTTTGGAGAACATATTGTGGATAAGTAGTCAAATTTAGGTATTGTTTGTATTTTTCATCAACCCACAGAATGACAAGGAGATTAACCCAAGAAATGAGGTGCAAAATTGCTGTTTGGCAAGAAGCATATGGATCAGTAAGGCAAACTCAGCGCCTCTTTAACACAACAAAGAACCTCAACTGTCACAGGAGAAAACTATCTGGAAATGCTCCAAAAGTTTTTCCTTTCAGAGCTGAGAAATAATGCTTCAGTTGAAAACTGTTACTTTTCTGCAAGATGGAGCTCCTGCACATTACGCCAGGAAAGTCAGAGATTACTTAAATCAGTTTTTTCCCGATAGGTGGATCGAGCACAGAGGTCCTCTGGAATGGGCTGCTCGTTCACCTGACTTAACCCCATGCGACTTTTTTCTTTGGGGTTTCCTTAAGAGTAAAGTTTACTTCACACGGCCTCAAAACCTTGAAGAGTTGGGACAAAAAATTAGAGCATCATGTGGACAAGTTAAACAAGATTTATCGCAAAGTGTCCTGCAAGAATGCATCAAAAGATGGCTGAAATGTCTCGAAATTGGTGGTTCCCATGTTGAGGTCTAACATTCTGTCAAATAAATTCAATGAGATATTAGGACGATAATCTGTTTCTAGTAAGTTTATAGAATATTTTTGTAAACTTTTGGCAAATTTGAATAATCCATTAGATTGTTATTCAAATTTTAAAGTGTATACTTACTTTTGAGACACCCGGTATAACTGACCTGTCGAGCAGTGATTAAAAGTGAATGCATGTAACTTACCTGTTTGTTGATGATATCCCACGCTACTTGTCCTAGCGTTAGCATTCTTATAAGCAAAGGAAGCTCGACGTTATCCTAATAAGATGAAATCAATACTTTTCTACACGAACGTTTACCAAGCTACGGCACGCATTGCTACTCATCAAATACACATCAATGAACATCAGAAGTATTATTTGTACTTTTCAATCGAAAGGCAAGGCGTGCTGTGTTAATAGCAATTGGCAAAAGTAACACATGACCACAGAACGGTACAAATGTCAAAAACTACAGCTCATCCCATAAGAATTTACATTATAAGTCATCAACCAGAGGACGGATTCCCCAACAAATCATAAAGGGTTTGTATTGAAAGGTCAATATCGGATGCATGAAAAACTAACATCTTTTTGATTGTTTGTCTTCGTTTGAGCCAAGGTCCACCAACTGCGAAGCGAATGCCCGAACCACTACACCACAACGCCAGTTGATGATAGTGATAACGGCACAATGTAAACTAAGCATGTTGATCGGGATAGGGAAAGCAGCAGCTATTTAATCCTTTATCTAGAATAACATTCGAACCTGAATGGCAGTCAAGGATTATTTTTACGAATTACGACTCAAACCCTACGCGAAAGTTATGGAGGTCTGCAACAGTGTTTATACCAATTAGGAGTGACCAGAAACTTCACAAAAAAACAATTGATTTGTATCACAGAATACGACCTTTCGTTTAATAACTACAATATAGTTGTAAACGGTAGAATCTTGATAATCCAATTACCACGAGATCTCAGTTACGTGAGCGAGTAATTGGAACAACATAGAAAGACTTTCGAAACAGAAAAAAATACTCGCGATTAACTATAGATGTTCAGTTACCAAGTGAGATCGTACTGTAGTTGTGCTGTTATGAACGCAAAAATGTAACACACCCTTGGCAAAATTTCTTTGACAGATGAATCATGAATAATTTTCATTACACTCCAAAGCATTGTGTTTACGGCAAAAGGATCACAGAGTATCATCGAGAGGTCACTAAAATATTTAGATAAACCACTGATTAGCATATTTTGAAATTTTTATTAACGTTAAGGCTAGACGTATCTCACAAATAAATTTTAGACAAAGTTAACTACAACCTATAAAACCGCTTTGGTACTCCTAGAAAATTCACTTGGATTTTTTTGTAAGCGATCTCACAATTTCTAATGAAAACAAAAAGCAAATTTAAAATGCAATATTTGTATCTTGTGGCAAGGAGTCTACCAGTTCAGTGCAAGGAGCATCACACGGCATGGCCAAGTAAAATCATCATTTGCAGACAAACTTACGAATTGGATAAAACCATGGTTTGCGCCGATCGCAATGACATGTAAAGTAGCTGCAGATCTGACCTACGTAGTTTTATCAACTCTCTACTAATCTTGTTTGATGAGTCAATGTGTTTTGACCACAATCATGACAGAAACTCACCCGAGCACTTGTTCATGGCCTTTTCGAACACTGTCCAGGAAGCCTTGTAGCTCTCTGGCTCGCTTTGCGTCCACAAAATGCTCGCGAATACAAGCATCCAAGCACCAGGTGAACTTGTAACAAGGATCCACCGAACATACAGCAGATACCTGGAAAAGGCAAAATTTCTGTTTCTTGCACGACGATAGTAAAATCAGAATGCCGAAGTTCTGGGATAAGACCCAGGCTTAATACTCGGCTTTAAGAAAAGGTATTTCGTGGCAACTTCTCTGGGTTGATTTTAGTGTCGGTGATAGAAATGCACTGTGTCAGCATTAGTAGCAAATCTGAAGCGGATTTGAACACTTGCTCTGTGAGCAATCTTAAAGATTTTCGAGAGACTGGAGAATTAACGTAGGTATAAAACTTGTTTTATGATATTGGTTTACTGTACCTCCATGTCATGCAGAGACATCAAGATTTCAGCCCTTAAAGAACAGTAATGAACATTGTGAGTTCGTAAGAACAACGTACGCAAAAACTGAAGCACCATGTCATACAAGCGGATGTTTTTACCTGAAACAAAACTAAAGTTCGTAGCTGTTGATAGCCATTTATAATTCACCGATTGCAAATACCCTTACCAATCATTTCTGTCAAGGTTTTGACCACGTGCGTTTGCCTTCGAGACTTCGGTGAAGATGTAAAAAAGTTTTTAGCAAGCGAGCAGTCAGCGGAGAGCAAGATGGCCTCCTTTTCCTAAACGATTACGTAGTTTTTGTAAAATCTGTGATTGATACAGAACTGTAATATAGCTTCAAAAAAGCGATTTTGCCAAACATAACAACTATTCGGGTGCACCACGCAATGCAATGAACAACCATTATCAATGTTTGATCTTCTGCTCGGCGACGTCTCACACAGTAGTACCATTGTGGCGTAGGCACAAAATATGGACATTGTGATGCAGCATATTAATCATATCCTTGCAAAATCAGCAAAACCGAAACCAAAAACCAACAACACGATCAAATTTCAAAACATACCTTTACATATTGCGTTAAAAGAGGCAAGACTTCGTCACCAAACATAGTTTGATTTTTCTGCCAAATCTGGCGCTTGACTTCGATAGGACAAGCTTTATAAAGATGTTTGTCTTTTATAAGGGCACTAAGATATCTTTCAGGAACCTATAAAATAAGAGGTTTTAAGCAAAGCTTAGGTGCAGTGACAAAATAAAAGTTAATCTTATTTCTCTAATCAAAAGCACTTGCAAAACTGTACTAAAATCATACTTAAAGTTGATTAACGCTAAGTCATGTCTGCGTCTGGTAAAACCCTCCGCGAGTGCCGAACATGCTTTAACAAAAAAATAATAGTAATACTAGGCAGCATTCTTTAACTTTAGACAAAATGGCATGTGGCTAAAGAGTACCCAACCACAAAGTACATAAAACAGCACCACCCAAAATATGTAAATACGTTTGTCTACACAGCGCACACGGCAATTTATTGAAATTTCGGTATCACAACGCAAGTGACAAAATGTGATATTTTAATCTTCAACTAGTTAAAGAAAATGCGACTTGGAGAAAACTGTTCAAGCTCAAAATAGGGATAGGGTTATTTTGTCGTGGGCACTGAACATTTAAGCATAATACTATATACCACCTATTGAAAAACACCCACACAAAGTTTTTTCATTCATAAGTGAGAGGACACGCTCTGTTTGCTAGCCTCTATTTACAACGAATCACCGAGACTGACAGACTGCTCGATTTCATTAGCTGCAAATTTGAGAGCAGCAGGCTTCTCTAAAGTTACCAATAGATAACTTTTGAAGATAAAAAGAATTTGATGTAGGACATGCCCGTTTGAGGGCAGTCTTCACAGCTGGTTTAAAACTCGCGGGAAAAAAGCGAAGGAGCTGCATTCACTCAACAACGTAGCTTGCATCTGTATTGTGTCCTGACATAAAACAAGACCTTGATCTGCTTAGCACCAATACTCTGTATTGCTAGTCTGAAAGATAAAAATCCAATGCAAAACCACATCAGATCAGAATGATTTAATAAAAAGCTTTCAGAAAAGCAAACTGTACCTTGGGTAGGTGTTTTAATAAGCACATTGATACCGGAAGAAGGGAATCAATTTTATTCAGAGGGAAGCTCTTTTCTAAGATAGCTTCTAGTTTCTTTGTAGCATCATCATCACTGCTTTTTGAAATATTTTCAATTTTTCCCACAAGTCTGTCACGCAATACTTCAAATACCGAATTGTGAAAATCCAGTCGTTTTAAATCGTGAAGATCTGAAATAACATAACCATTAGAGCAATCATCAAAAATAGTATGTGATGCACACATTACATTCAGCTTCTGAATGATGGGAAGAATGCCATTTGACATTATACAGCCACTGATGAAAGCACGTTGAAAGCTATCGAAGAAACAGCATTTTTCAAGGCATGGTTATAGAATTCATCAAATGTAATACATGTTTAAGAAAATGTATACATATGTTTATTTACATGTAAAAAAGACTGAACCAAAAAAGAAAAAGATATGCAATAAACCGTCAAACTACGCTGTAAGAACATGATTAAAAATAAGCTACCAAACAAGCAAAAAACCAAGAAGATAATGTTACAATTATTGCAATAAAAAGTAAAGATTTACAGATCTGAGTAAAGACAGGTAACCTTTAATTTTTTGGAAAAATAGAAGCGTAAGAGGTTTAGAAATTTTTGTTTCAACTTCTACTCAATAAAGCACTCAATTTGAGTGCTAAATTCAAAATATATTTGAAGCATGAAGAAACAGTCATCTAAGAATCTAATCTGATGATAGTGTATAGGTTGAGCAATTTGAGCATGCACAAAAAATTACCTCAAAAAATTGGTACATGTAATTGATACATAAAGTATTCGAAAATATATCAAACACTTCAAATACAAAATTAATTGTTTAGTTGTTAATAACTGGGAATAGTACAGACGAATTGGCTAATTGCATATCAAATATGCCAAACGTTTTTGCAAGGTTGTCCAAAATACACATTCAAATGATTTGCAATAAAAACAATTTTATGGCAAGCAGACACTGCAGTTGGGAATTAAGTAAAAGCCAATTTGGCAGCAAAGTGCATTATAATCATCAGAAACAATATTACAAAGTTTACACTTATGGTTATACTTAACAGGGATTTTTAGTACCGTGGGGTGATGGCGTAGTAGTTAGAGCATCCCCTTTGCAGTCAGTAGACCTGGGGTCCATTTCTTAAGCCGAGCCATACCAAAAGATTTTAAAAAATGGCATTCACAGCTTCCCTGCTAGGCGCTCAGCACAATAGAGATACTGTTGAGAACAAGCCGGCAAGCTTGCTTGTTATGTCCTTGGGCAAGACACTTAACGAGATGCCTCCGTCTTTATGTGGCAGGGCCAAGCAATCTACCTGTCGTGGTGGCCTAGTCTAACTGAAGACTCGCAAACAGAGCATGAGCTCTTATGCAGTGTATATACATATTCCTGTCTAACGCTGAGCATGATAGCTCAAATGTCGACGAGTACAATACTATACTACAGTATTTAGAAAATGCATTGCATTGCCAGTGGCTGCTCTAAAAGCACATCTATGATTTAAAGCATAAATTTCACATACTGCAGCAATTGGACTTGCTTTCACCTTTACTGGGCGCTATTATGCCACAATCTAAACTTTGACCCAAGTGCAACAATTTGTCATCGTTCAAGCAGGATATTTTTAGCTAGGTATCTGCATGGCTATATGAGTGAAAAAAAGTCGCTTGCTGCTTGTTCTAATATAGTATAGCTTAATGACATGCTTTTTGTTTCAAATATGCGTGGAAGTTGGTTCATGTAATCATTTTTTTGTTTGATTTTCTGCAACAAGAAGCCCAGTTGTGCAAAAATGGGAACTCTATCATAGTAATTCGCTTTCTTTTGCCAGCATACGTTTGTCAGTGACTGACCTATTTTCTTTATTTTTAAACCTCTTTGCTGACAAAAATTATACCATCAAGCAAATGAAGAAAGCAACCAGGAAACAAATTTATGCAACTGTCCTTCTTAACTCTTTAAGCAGAATGCTATCAGTTGATTTTTTCTCCACAATAGATAGAATTTGATTCAGAATTGCAGATATGTATGTGCTACATTGATTCATACATTTAAGCCATATGCAATTAACTGATTTTATATAAATAAAAATTTAATTTGGTACTTATTTGATGTTTGTTTGAAATGTATGTCAGTACAATGTAGTTTTGTTCTGTTTTAATCTAAGCACTACATTATTGTGAGTTTCCCCAATTACTAGTAACAATGCCAGTAAAAAGATGTATATACTGTATGAAAGTCTTTCTTGATAGAATTTGTTGTAAATACAGAGGTGGACAGTACTGTGGTACTTTTTTGCACCATTAATACTTTTCAAAAGTTTTTTGGTAGAGCAACACATTTTTTGTTTTGGCAGATAGTTTTGAACAAATAACTGGTGATTTTTATTCTACATGATTATAGTTGCAGCACACTAAGTGTGATGCTGAGTTTCAAGCTCACAATTTTTGGATCACTGTACAATGTGCTATTGAAAAATCAGACTGCAAGAAAACTCAACAATTTTTTTTGAAAGAGACCTTCAAAATGGTTGTAAAATTATTTTCAACATCGCCACAAATCAACTGTGTTTGACATTTGCAATAACTTACCATTTTTCTTCAAAGGTGCAAAAAATAGACCCATGGTACTTTCTATGCAAAAAAAATTTTGAAACTTAGTAGAGGTGGACTAGTGATCAACACTTCAAAATGCTTTTTATTTCACAAGAACATAATAAGCTATTTTACTCAACTACTTGCTTTGACTTGAGACCTGAAAGTTGTTTTGAGACTTAAGACTTGAGACCTCATAGACATGTTTTACATAAAGCAAGTTTTGCAATACACAATCTAAAAGTTATTTAAGTAAAAGTAATGTAATGCTTGTGGTGGTACTTTTTATTTTGGCTGCTTTGCTATTTAACAAGAGCAGATACGTTGAAAAAAACCAACTGCCTACCTCTGTAAATACAAAGAAAAATAATATTCAAAAACAAAAAAGTAATTCTTTTTGAATTTGTTGTGAGGCACAGGGGTATAAGGGGCTATGGGTAAAGGTAGTAACCCTTGATGCTCGTCAGCTGCTTCTACCTAGATAGGAGGATTGACATCACCGGTCCTCACCCAACTCCTAAATCTTTCACATGCTGACTCCAAGCGTCACACCCTGGCACACTGCTTCAGCTGGCAGGCCAAACCATGTGATGGGATGGTGATGACACAACACCACTGGGCAAAGGATCTCCTTGAAGTAGAACACTGGCCAGGGCAGAGGGGGTTCATGAAAACCTCAACAGGTAACCGTCCATGGCAAAAGCAAACCTTCAAATAGGGAAAATCGGTTGTGGTCAGGCCTGGAGAGGGATAGGCTCTGTCAAGTGTCATTGCCTAAGATTTGCTATATGATGACCATAACCAGAATTAATTTCAAGCTGGCTCAGTCATCACCTGGATTACCAAGGACTGCCATAACGTTGAGACATCAGGACAGAAATGGAAAATATGCAACTGATGCCACCAAAGATAACAAAGATAAGATCAGTGCTAGGTGCAACAACAAAGTCATCGGTACATGGAATGTCAGGACACTGTACACTCCTGGTGAGCTTGAAGAATTAACCCATACCTTGAAGAGATACAAATGGAATGTCCTAGGGCTATGTGAAATGAGATGGAAAGAAATGGGAAAAACAACAACCCACAAAGGTCACAAGATTTACTTCAGTGGAAGAGATGACAGACACAAAGAAGACATGGGATTTCTTGTGCACAAAAATACAATTAGAATAGCAATGGAATTCAGACCAGTTTCTAGCAGGCTCATCACCATATGTTCAAATTCACAATCGTGCAAGTGTATGCACCAACTACAACACACTCTGTTGAAGAAATCAAAGATTTCTACCAACAAATACAGGAAGTTATTGTTGAAACACCAAAGGAAAACATCCTAGTTGTCCAAGGGGACTGGAATGCAAAGATGGGTGAAGATGCACAGAAAGATTGGAAAGGCACATGCAGCCACTACTGCAACACAGAGACAAATGAAAGAGGCTTAAGAATGCTTGAATTTGCAACGATTAACAACCTCAGTGTGACCAACACATTCCACCCCCACAAAAGATCCAGAAGGTGAACCTGGCACAGCCCAAATGGATCCCACAACCAGATAGACTATATACTAGTGAAGCGGCACTTCCGCACATCGGTCAACATTGCCAGGACACACAGTCTCCCCAGAGCGAACATCAACACTGACCATGAGCTCATCGTGATGACTTTTCGCTTACAGCTAAAGAAGTTGAAGAAGAAGCAGGGCCACACTAGAGCCAAGTTTGATCTGGAGAAACTGAAAGATCCAGGCATGGCACAAGTCTTTGAGGCCAAGATTGGAAGGAAATTCGCTCCACTCATGCTACTTGACACTGACAACACAGGCACAGACACTCTCATTGACACATTCAACACAGCAGTAATTGAGACAGCAGGTGAAGTTTTCGGCAAGAAACGGATTACCAAGAAGCCTTGGGTAACGCCAGACTTATATAACTGTGTGATAAAAGGAGAGACCTCAAGAAGACCAAATATGAAAGTGAGGAGGGAGCTCACAAGTACAGGCAGGCAGACAAGCAAGTCAAGATGAGAATGCTCAAGGCAAAGGAAGACTGGATAAGTGATCAATGCTATGACATTGAACAAAACCTGGAAGCAAATAATGCCAAGAAGGCATACCAAGTAGTGAAAGGACTAAACAGCAGCAAGCATGGGTGGCTTAACACCATTCTTGACAAAAACAAGAAGTGTCTGATACAGTCTAAAGAGATCTTGAACAGGTTGACAGAATATATTGCAGATCTACACTCATATTGTGCAATTGGCAACACAAAGAAGCTCAACACCTCTCTGACAACAGACACAGATACCCAATTTTTTTAAATGAGTAAAACCAGAAAAACATGTATTTTTAAAATTCAATTTGTGCACATATGCAAAAAACTTTATTGCCTCAAAATTAAAAACTCTAATAAGCTAAAAACCCCCACAGAACCCATACAACTAAGAGAATACCTTTAAATATTCGGCAGAAGTTTAGGGTTCCTAAAGTTCCATAAAACATTTAAATGCTATTGAAGAGCTCTGGTTTAAAACCTATGTCTTACTCACGTCAAAAGTGTTAAACCAAAAAGCAACACATGCCAATTGAAAAAATTATTTAAAGCCAACAAACCATGCATGTCAACTGAAAGGCATTTAAGATCTTGAAGCTATGCCATCTGAAATATTAAAAACCTACAAGACATGCACACTGATTGAACAGCCTGTAAAACCTACAAGCCACACGTCATAACTGTTTAACACATGGCTTTTATATTTTCAACACTTCTGACATGCATCACTGGTAGGTTTAAACACTTTTCAATTGACAGGCAAGGTGTATAGGTTTTAAATGTTTTTAATTGAAATGTGTGGCATATATATCAATACACTAAACAGCAGAATTGCCTGCAAAATATTCCAGAGAATTAAATTGCCAATAAATAAATGCAGAAATTACATAAAATTGTGAATCAGCATTAGGGTTGGGATTGCAGTTAGGGTTAAAATCAGAGAAGGGGTCCAGGCTGTGAACACGGTTAGAGTAGTCTGCAGTTTTGTTGATTTAGTACATAGGTCGGCAACCTGCGGCTCTGGAGCCGCATGTGGCTCTTTTGCTGTTCTTTGAAGCAAGTGAGTGTGAAATGATACTCAGATCAATGACTCTAACTACAGGTGAAGACCTTTTTTTTTTTTTTTTGGAAAACACTTATGACCTATGCTCCGTAGTATTCTGGCTCTCATCAATCTCCTTGCTGTGGTAAACGAGTCCAAATGGCTCTTTGACGGTAAAAGGTTGCCGACCCTTGATTTAGTAGTATTCACTTGTGTGGCTCAAAAATTCTGGTTCCACCTTTATTTTGCATAAGACATGTCTAAGCAAAATGAAAAAACAAAAGCAAAAAAATCTGCAGGTTTTATGAATTTTTAAATCAAAAAGCTTAGACCAGGGGTGGGCAAACTACAACCCACGGGCTGCATCTGGCCTGCCAGCACTTATAGAAACATTCGTATATTTCATTTAATATGATAGGGGTAGCCACACTTTCCATACTAGAGAACCAAAACGATAGAAGCCATCAATGAAAGAGCTGCTATGCAATTCTTAGTTTGAATTGACACATTTTCTGTCCAAATGGAGGGTGATGATATTTTTTTGGGCATGATCATTTTTAAAGCCCGGTAATATGACATTACGAGAAGTTATTGCACAATTTTAAGCTATTGAAAGCTCTTGTATTGTATACAGGTATTGCAACATTTTAAGAACTGGCACTTGGCCAACTCTTGAATGGTCAAAAAATGCAGTCCTCTGACCAAAAAGTTTGCCCACCTCTGGCTTAGGCCTTATCATACGACTTATTTAGCCAAAAACCATAATTTACCAAACCAAATATTAACAAAATGCACAAGTTATTTTACTATACCTAAAAAAGGAAGAGCAGGCTGCAAAGAAGGCAACAAAATGCTATTTTCTTGTTGAAATTCCTCAATGGCACCCAAAGGATCTGTTGTATTAGTAAGTGCCTCTTGTAAAAATGTTTTTCCAGCAATTCCCATATCTTCCAAAGCTTGAGCCATTTTCACTGCTTGACCAATTAACTGCTAAAAAGTTTGTGCACTGCCGTAGATTGATACTATAGTTCTTACTCTTCAGTTGGCCCACTACTCAGGTACACTAAGCGTAGTACATTTCATAATGCTACCGGCTTGATTGCATAACTTCACCAAACACTTTCAGTTCAAAAAACACAATTTTTAATTTGCAATGCCATTGTGAAAACAAATACACAATGAAAAAGTCAGAATTTGGGTTCAGCAACTGGATTAAGATACCGGTACGTACGCATGTAAAATAACAGAGGAATATGCGTATACATCCTACGGACAGCGCAATACAATAAAGAGGATTACCAAAACATTATTTAAGAGAGAAACAAATGGAGCAATCCTTCAAACTAAGTAAATATTGGTAATGCAAAGTTTTCACTTATGTGTGACTAGCCGGCCCGGCCGGCGTCGCTCGCGGGGCCCCACATGAAATGTTAAGGTTGAGAATATCGGTTCAGCCGGTTGCGCTGGCTTCACCCAATAGGTAATATCTTTTGAAATAGACATTAATCGTTACACGGTGAAAACTTGAAAAGTACCGTACCTTTTTAGAAAGGTAATGAAGAGCAAAAATATTGGAGGGTTCGCAGAGCCGGTATACAATTTCCCCAAACCTTTCGCAGTTTGTGGCCACGTGTTATTTGAATTTCACCAGATGTCTGCCGTCGCGCTACAATATGTATTTTCAGGATTAGGCCATTAAATATTAGGACCGCTACTTACGACTTGTTTTTAAGAGTAGGCGTATTTGTATGAGCTAACGCCTCTGACTGCGCGCATGTTGTTTGGTTCTGGCAAAATTCAACCATGAAAAAACCAGGGATGTATTAGCGGAAGCGGTCCTTTTTCTGTGGAAGCGGAAGCGAAAGCGCGAAAACTCTACCGCTTCCACTTCCACATAGGAGGGAAGAATGGAGGGAGAATAGAAATTGGTTCTGCTATTTGTCGGAGAAGAGCGAATTGGGGGAGCATAAACGTTAAGAAACGAGAGCGAGGCGGAGTCGTTTAGAGAGATGTTGACCTCTGCATACCGTAATCAGAGTAGGGGTCAAGCGAAGAAAGAGAGGAGGTAGAAAGCTCAGAGAAGGATGAGCCCTACCTGACGAAAATGATGACGCCGCCGCTAGCATGTGTGACATCAGCAAAAAAAAATGCCAGATCGGGAGTGGGTGCCATTCGATCGCAGAGCAGAGAATCCAGGGATCCGGAAAGAAGAAGATAAATTTAGGTTAGATTCTTGGATACAAATAAGGTCAACGGGATGAGACGAAAGAAAGTGTAGCAGTTCAGTTATCCTGGCTTGGAGACCCCCAGCATTCCATTGAAGAACTCTGAGGGAGTTAGGGAGGGGAAGAGGAAGCAGGAGGTGTTAACGTGATTTATGAGCCCTGTCATTGGTTTAGTTGTTTTTGTGCCTTAGTAAAGTGACTGTTAATGTTCTTGATGTCATAGTTGTTCGGAAGCTTTCGCCTTCTAAGCTGTTGTGTTTGCCGCCTCATTTAATAGATTGTCATTTGTAATAAGTGAGGAATAGGGATGTTTTGTAGTATGTGATGACTAATGAATTGTTTTTTATATTTCCCAAATTGTTTTCTATTACGTTTGACCCTTAATGGAAAAACCGTAAGTTTGGTACGGTGAATCATTTATAAATTAATACGGCAAGTTGTTTTCTCTTTACTTAACGCCTGTTATTCTCGTTTCTTGTTAATGGTTATGTGACAATTTCGTTGATTGATCTCATATTTATTTGTGGATATAAATAGGCCTATTGACTGTTTATGAGCTCACTCTACTTTAGCAGTGTTTAGTATGGGGTGGTAGCGAATAGAAAACCTAATATTTCATCACCAACTAATGCTAGTGGCAAGTTGTCTATGTATTTTGAAAGCGCTTGTCTGTGTCTTAAATCAATTGGGAAACAATAATCTGCTTGTATTGTCAGCTAATGCTAGCCTTAATTGATAATATACCCTTATTTGGCATTCGCTTATATCTATATTTGCATGAATTTATTTAGGAGATCTCTCAGTAGTCTTTAATATCTTGTAACAACTAGAGCCAGATACGTCTAGCGTGTCGCAATTGATGCGTGAGGTGCAGCTAATTTGTGAGCAAAATTTTCTGTTATCCTTTAATACAGTCTTCATGTTCTGCAAGTTGGTGTGTGCTCGTGCGTCGAGGATCTCTGGTGAGCAAGACAATTAGAGACAGGATCTCCCAAATAGAAGCAGCAGTGAAACGGCTGGTATAGCGGTTCCTCACTGCAACAGGAGGTTAAGAGAAACAGCCAGGAGCATGAGGCGGTGGTGAGGGTGCAGAGGGAGAAGATACAAAGTGGGCGGAAAAAGGATAAGAGGTTTGAAGGCGAGGGTGGGGTGCAAGTGCTGCATTAGCGCAGGAGGGCCAGATGGCCCAGATTGAGCAGTAAAAGTATACAAGCTGGAGGAGTCTGAGGAGGAAGGCACAGTGCTGGTAGGTGTGGAATCTCCAAAAAAAGCAGGGACGCAGCAGGGAGGGAAGCTCCAGGAGTGAGATCTGCCTATAGTTCTGAATCTAGAAAAGGAGAGTAGTAAGCACTTTAAATGAACCCAATTAGAGCATGTGCAGCATTGCACTGACCTACCCCGCCAGGTCACATTTCCAGCGCACACTGAACAGGGAAAGACGGGAAAAGAGTTAGAATGAACATTGCCACTCATCAGGAGAAGAATAAGAATGAGAAGATGGGAAAGAGAAAGGCAGGAGAAGAGAGAAGTCAGGCTGATTTTAAAGAGGCTGCGTGCTACCCTTCTGCGGTGGTTCAGGGGGCTGCACAGCAAAAAAATAGTTTGTGTGATTGGGGGAGTGCTTGGGGTAAGTGGGACCCTCAGTAAGGCCAACAGCCATTTTAATCCAAACGGGGTTCGGGATTGCACCATCACGTTGAGGCGGCTGTTGATTGGTGCAGTTCAATTTTGCTTGCTTTACATGTATATACTATACAGTATATACCATAGAAATTTCGCACTTCACTATCCAAAAAGATCGGAGTCAATACGTGTTTTGAGTACGGACAGAAAGTCCGTAATGATGATTAGAGTTAAAGTTAACTCAAAGTCTGAGTTAGATGAGGATAGAGAGGGAAAATCAGCGCTGTACGGTGTAATTTGTTGTTGTGACGACAGGTTATTGTCGAGAGCGGTAATATGTGGTCATACGGTTTAGATCTGAGAAGCATTAGGTTAACTGTTGTAAAAGTGGTTGTAAGTAGTGAAGGAACTTGCTATAACTGCCTATTTGTTGAAGTGTTTAATTATTTTTTGAATTGTAGTAACGAAATATTTGATTTTCTTGCAGGCAATTGGTGATTTCTAAATTTTTGTTAGTGGGGGTTCCGTGACAAACACGAAAGTACATTAGGGGTTCCTCCATGACAAAAAGATTGAAAAGCGCTGTTCTACATTTAACACGAGCTATAATATCTAAGAAAAAGAAACACAGGGTAGTTCGGAACAATTAGCTCAAGCAAAGTAGGTAAAGTAATAGCAATAAATGAAGGTTTTTTTCTTCTCAAAATGATAAAGTGTAGGAGAAGGCAGGCTACGAACCCACAAAAGTTTTTAAAAAAATTGTCAACTGTCGTTTTCTCGGTTTTTGTTAGTGGAAGCAGAAGCGGTTGAAAAATAACCGCTTCCACATCCCTGGAAAAAACAAACTAACTCAAAATGAAGTGCTTATTGTTAAGTTATTGCAATAGCAGGTTGCCCATTATCAATGTCGAGGTCAAGAATACCAAATCAGCTGGCTGCGCCAGCCTCACCCAATTGCAAAGGAAATTGTTATAACATTTAGATAAAATGTAGCTCGACATTAATGTGCTGTTGTAAAAGGTAAAACAGGGCCATCTTTTTCGAACTCTTTTTTTTGGGGGTGTCACCATATGTTGTGCTTGGAGTTTGCTACTGTTTAAAATGTTTAAATATTTCATTTTTTGATGAATAGTTTTGAATATTTTGATTAATAATGCCAAAAAACCATGCTTTTGAGGAAAAGTAGTTGAAATGTACCAAAGAACTAAGGTTGTTTTACAATTGCAAGTTGGTTAGATCAAGTAGGATAATTGTTCGACTATAAAATAGAGGATAATGAATGGCAAGCAATATTTGATCAGCCATTATAAATTAATCCTTAGCCTTAACCATATTAAGGCCGGGCTTTTTTTGCTTTCTATGTCCGGGGGGGGGGGGGGGGGGAGGGGGGTCGATTCGATCCGACACTTTGGCAGCTAATAACTTTTAAACCGCTCACAATAGCAATTCCGTTTTTGCTCAGATAGATGCAAAATTTATTTTTCAATCTAATTATATACTTTTAGTTATGATCAGATTAATAGCGTTCAAGTTGTTGCAAATTAAATGCACAGCATTAGTTTTTAGATTTTTGACTGAATTTAAAATAAAGAAACAGCCGGCGAATTTTCTTTTTTCGTAGTGTTTACTCTTCGACGTTGTGGTTGTGCGATCGCCTAAGCGAAATTTATCAATGTCAGCTACCAGGTAAAAAGTTCAACAACTTATCATCAATTTGCCATTTTGCTTTTTACGGGAAAGTTACCAGCCGTGATGTTTGTATAACATTTCTTATGTTGGACTACTCGTCATATGCCATATCTCCAGCTAGATTTTTGTAATTTGAATTGACTGTTTGTAAATGTGAAACAGGGTGTGAAATCGCATTTCAACGACAAAAATTTCTTAGCTTTATGAAATTATTACTCTTTTCATTTAGACAAAAAATGCAAGCTATGCTTGTTCATCACGGATAAATATTTTTATTGATCAAGACATAAATCTCATTCAAATAAAGGAATGCTCACGAATCATATGACTCTTTTATTCTTTCCTCTCCCTTATGCGACACAATACGACGTTTTTGTAAGCCCCTCCCATCCTTGTGTGCAGACTTAGACGATTAGAATTTTTTCAGCATTTTCAAATTAAATTAAACTTAGAATTAGAGCATTAATGCTTTTCTCTAACTAAAGTAGAATAAAATTAGAGCTTTCCAGTTTTTCTGAAATTAGTTTGAAATTTCAATTACCAAGCGAATTTTGATGCCATTTGAACATCTTCGCTAAACCACTTTGTATTTGCGACAATTCTAAGACTTTTTCATTTTTGCCACCAAATCATTGTGAAGACCTTTTTTCTTTTTGGAGATCACCTAATTTCGATTTTGATTTTTGGCCAAACTTTTCGCAAATAATAAAAAAAGTTCTTGTCATTTTTCAGATTCGACTCTTCGGTCAGAAACTTTTCTAAAATTAGATTAGAGTTGAAATTAGGGATTTTTTATATTACACTACAATAAGAGACTTTTAGTTTTTTTCAAATCAGAATTAGCGACTTTTTGCTGAAATTTACCGAATTAGCCAGCTAGAATTAATCAGTTGTCCAAGTTTGCGTATGTGACGAGTTGCATAAAAAAGTGCTCAAGCAAACTTAAGTTTTGGATTTACTTCAAAAACCTGTGACATCGAATGATTGTAAACTTTGATTCTTTTTAGTAGCAAGTTTGTCCTACAAAGATATGTTTATATAGCCTATCTTTTATCCCTCTCACCATGATAACACCAATACGGCATTTTTGTTTCCCTCTGAAGGCGTTATATGATATTTATACGGTCCTTACAATTTTATATTCCACCGGGATTAATTATAATGTCACCAATTTGAGCTTTATCATCGTAACTTGTGCTTTGAGGCGTTAGTGAATTTAGAGCTATTAATTAAAAATCTCTTGCAATTAACAGAATACATTACAAATGTGAAACAAAATAGGCTATTTCTGGATTAGCTAGTACGCAATCATGCTGTTTCTGCTTATAATTTATCGTCTAATATGAAAATACGGGAACACTACATTAAATTTACGGGTAATATCAACAATACACATATCATCGTCAAAAGCAGCAATACGCTTGTATGCTTCAAAAACAACTACGACAGTGCAATTTTATCCGTAAGTGTAAGCCTAACAACAGTTTAGTCTTGCAAGGAGAAATCTCAAATGCGAATAAGACGTTTATTGCACAAAGGCTTTCTGCATTTTTGGCTCTGGCTCAATTGCTTAGAAATTTTGTTTTTCTTTTCTTTTGATCGTTTTCCTTTAGTCTTACTGATACAGTAGATTCCGCTTAATCGGGTCACACTGATACATGCATCGTATCGCCTTCGCTTTTGACTTTGATGAGGAAAAAAGCCACTTAACGTTTTTACATTTTGGAGGATATTTTTTTCCCAGCACTATCTCAATTTTCGAACCACAGAAGACTTTATACCAATTAAACTTGGTTGTTCTATATGTGGGCGAATCAAAGACATAGCTAGTTTAAATCCGAAATCTACAGATTTTATGTTTTGAGGCTGCAGATTATTGTTCATTGCATATATCGTGCTGGCGTTCACTCGACATGTGTTCAAAACGTATCAAAATGCATTCATAGTCCAGCGCTTTGATCTCGATGTACAACTGTAGAACCCCATTTTTTGGTCAATGATGTCTGTTTCGCCTTTTGAAAAGTCGTATAGTTTGTAAATAGCGGGCTTGCTTTTGTTCTCATCTTTTGTAGTTGCAAGAAGCGGTGGCACTGTTCACAGTAACAAAGCATTTCGCTTTCCTGAACTTTTTGTTTTTACCACATACGAGTGCAGATTTAATATGCCGTTATTCTTTTCCCAATAAACCTCGTATAAGTTTGTTTCTCGGTCTTTGATTTTTCTAATTTTGGCTGGAATTGCTTTTCTATTTGATTGTAAAGTTCCTACAGAAGTTTTTCCGCGGTCAAGCAGCCACTGCGCCATTGGTATTGAAGTATACAATCTGTCATATAATATGTTTCTTGCCACTAAATTTGTTTGGCATTCCAAATTTTGAATTAGGTATTTTACTGTTTGTGACGTCCCAGGAGTGTAGTAAGATGTCGGCTCTGCTTTTGGCTTATCAGAATACACAGCAGTTGAAAAGGTAAATGGATAGCGAAAAGCATTGATTGATTTATACAGCATTCCATACTTGGCTGGTTTGCTCGGATTAAATTGTTTGAAACTAATTTGCGTTCTCGTAGGATAAAGAGTATCATCCAGCGACAAATAATCATTAGGAACTAGAAATTTCCCACAGTTTTTGTTAAATTCTTCAAAAATTTTGCGAAAAGCTGCAAATCTATCATATTTCTAAGGAGTAGGACGCGTTGTATAATCATCAAGTGATATGTGGGCAATCAAAAATTTAAATCTATTCCTTGACTTAGCTGCACTAAAAACTGGATTGCCAAATATTTCATGGAACATCGCATTAGTGCTTTGATGTGCTTGTCCTAGTAAGCCTCGCATGTAAATCATTCCAATCAGTGCCAATACTTTCGAAGGTAGTTCTGATCCCTAACATTAAAGATCTTTTTATTTTTCACACCCGACTCTTCGGTCAGGAACTTTTTCGAAATGAGATTAGAATTGGAGTTAGGAATTTTTCAAATTAGATTAGAATTAGAGACTTAGTTTTTCAAATTAGATTAGAATTAGCGACTTTTGGCTGCAATTCACGGAATCAGCCAACTAGAATTACGCATATTTTGTTGTCCAGGTCTGCGTGTGTATGTGACGAATCATATGAAAAAAGTCCTCAAGCAAACTTAAGTTTTGGATTCGCTACAAAAAGCCTGTTATATCAAACGATTGTAAACTTTAATTTGTTTTATTATCAAGTTTGTGCTACAACAATAGACCTACGTAGCCTATTTTTTATCTCTCCCCCATAATAACACCAATACGGCAGTTTTGTTTCCCTCTGGAGGCGTCATGTGATATTTATACGATTCTTACAATTTTATAGTTACCAGAAGCTAAAGAGGCTATGTTTTCAATGTCGTCGTTTTTTTCGTCAGATACTTCATTCAAAATTTTACTTAACACTTCTTCAGGTCATACATTGACCTTGGCTATTTTTTACTAATTTTGTTTGCGATATTTATACGCCTCAAAGAAGAAAATTATTCGTTAGATATCATATAATCATCACTATCTTATACACCCGCAGAATATTTAAATTTTAGTGGAAACGAGCAATTTGAACATTTCAAACATAGAACTAAAATGTAATGGCTGCATTCCCAATGTCATAAGAAACTTTTGATTTCTTAACTATTCCTGTATTGAAGTAAAACAATTAGAAATTTAACTTATCGTACGTAACCTGAACGTAGTTTGGAGTCGGGGTGGGCAAACTACGAAC
Source organism: Trididemnum clinides (assembly GCA_963675345.1). Taxonomy (NCBI): domain Eukaryota; kingdom Metazoa; phylum Chordata; class Ascidiacea; order Aplousobranchia; family Didemnidae; genus Trididemnum; species Trididemnum clinides. Next base: position 17,807,657 of record OY776303.1, read on the forward strand.
TGCGGGCCGCATGCGGCCCGCCAGAGTATTTTGTGCGGCCCTCCAAACTTATACAAACTTCCATGAATTTAATTCAATAAGGAAGGGTTGGCCGCACTTGCCGTACTGAAGAGCCAAAAACGATAGAAGCCATCATTGAAAGAGCCGCTACGCAATTCTTAGTTTGAACTGACGCATTTTTCGTCCAAATAAAAAGTGATGATCTTTGTTTTTGGACGCCATCATTATCAAAGCCCTGTAATACGTCTTTGCAAGAAGTTATCGCAAGATTTTAAGCTATTGCAAGCTCTTGCATTGCATACAGCTATTACAAGATTTTACGCATTGGCCCTCGGCGAATTCTTGAATGGTCGATGCGGCCCTCGGCTAACTCTTGAATGGTCAATGCTACCCTCCGACTAAAAAGTTTGCCCATATCTGGTTTAGAAGAATGGAAATGACAAGACGATATTTGAGTCAGCATTCAATCTTATAATGTTGTGACAGTTGACGCAAGCTGTAGTTTGAACTTTAAACGTCAACTTCAATGCAAATGCCTTTCTGCTCGGCCATGCAGCAAAAAATGAAATGCTTTTACTAGAGGCGTCTTTATAAAAGTGGATAAAAGAACTAGGAAAAAAATCTTCATTTGCTTTTGGAAGTGTGTAGATGTAGAATACAAACACATTGCTTTTGTCACGCGGTCAACAAAAAAAAATTTTGGTGTTGTTCACAAACTCAGGAGATGTTCCACAGCTCCTTCTCCCCTTAAAAAAAATTTAATTTTGTGATTCACGATTGGCTTCTTGCGTTTTGGATTTGTATTTGCTGATAAAAATTCGGTATTCAATTAATTACTAACAGCTTACTCGTAAAAAAACGGAAATCAAGTTTTATAAAACTCCTAAATTAAATTTTGCTGTCTGTCGCCCCTGCGTCCCTTAGTCTATCACTGCATATTTTCCATCCAATAAAAATTGCAAGTGCGCTCGTTGCTCTCCCACCAACCAATCCCCAATTTTAATTGGTAATAATATTACAAATCATTATGAAAAGCGCAAACTATATTATCACGTCGCCAAATTTATTTTCTGGCTTTGCGCTTGAAAACAATTCGTTTTGCTTTGTTGCATTTGTCAAGTATCAAAATTACGAAATTTTTTCTTGCATTACTTTATGGGTAGGTTATGGTCTAGCGTCAAGAAGGTATTATTTATTTAACTAAAAGTTACAAAATAGCCGTGTATCTGAAAACACTTTGATGCTTTTGGCTTGTCAAATTAAGAGTTGCTATTCACAGCGAAAAGGTTTTGAGAAGAAAGAATTCTGAGAAACCGTACAGTTTTACAGTCAGTGCGTCACTTCAAACAAATTCTGTGGTTTACGTATCTCGTCACGGCTTTTGCGTGTGCGCTCTTTCTCCTTTTTTTCTTTATTATACAAAAGCAATCGATGAAGAAATTTGCCAGAGTGGGTTTCGAAATTGCTATGTTTAAGTCAAAACTACAAAGAATATCTTTGTCAGATTATAACCAACCAAAAGCCAGATAAATTTTTGGAAAAGTCAAAAAATTTCAAACATTTATCTCAAGCGGTCGCTAAGTTACAACAGTTTTAATTTGCTGTGGGTCGAATCGACCCCCCCCTCCCCCCGGGCCAAATAGGGTTAAGTAATTGAAGTCATTTATTGCTAGAAAGAAAATTTTCTAAGCTTTTAAAGGACTAATTGTTAATACCTTATTATAACTTTTATGCATTAAATTTACCTGTTTTTCTTTAGCTTACCACTTTTTGGGAGGGGTAAAAAGTAACACAACTGTTAATAAAGTTTAACTTTTTGATTACAAAAAAACTGCAGAAGACATATTTCACATACTACCGGAGTTGCCAAAGTAGCCTTTAATTTGACGAAAAAAGTTTGCTTATTGGTTGAAAAATGAGGTCACAAATTAGTTTTTGAGTAAACTGAGAGAGAGAGAGATCCAGTTTTTTGAATCCGGTTTTGTCCTCGTTAACGCAGGTGGCCGGATTTACCTTGTGCTTCTCCACAGTTCGTAAACAACATTACGCCTCTTCACTCTGTCAATATCATCCTTCTGATTGATATGCTCCTCCACTTATCTCTTTCACATGATATTCGGCCGCCCACGCCCTCTTCTTTCCGCCACTTCAAAATCTAACGCTCTTCTCAAAACATCACCATTATCCCTTCTCAAAAAATGCCCATACCATCGCACTCCACTCGCCCTGGCTAGTCCATCCAAAGTATCCGTTAAACCCAGCAAACTCTGTAAAACCTGTTAAACCCAGTAAAACTGATTTCGAAAAATGTTGAAGTTTAGAAAAAGCCATCACATTATGATCTCTGTTAGCGAGAAAGTGCTAATTGTATGACATCATTAAGCAAGTTTTAAGGGCGCAAGTGAAAGAGTAGAAGCATGTGTAGAAAATAAGTAAGAGCCTGTTGACTGAAGCCCAATTGCTGGAAACTATGGCAGTCACAAAGAAGGAAGCACGACAGTAATGTTTTCATTGCATTGATGTTAAACTCCGATTACTCAGCTGTGTCAGACAATCAGAATCGCATCCGTCCTCTACCACGATCAACAGCGAAAGAGAGCCGAAAATATCCGACCGCATGGTCGGCAACAAAATACTGCACTCGTCACCAAACACTAGGTCGCTGCACACGTCTATACAAACTAGGTAACTGCGCACATCACATGAATAAAACAATACAGCAACAATATGATGGCGGGAAAAGCAAGCCACTCAACGAGCTACCATGAAAAGACAAAAAATAAACATTATCTAGCCCCAATAATAAAATGAAAATATGTGTGTGTGATTTTTGACGCATACAATAATAATGCACGAATACACATAGTAAAAACTAGAATCACACACAACGGGGGGAGTAAGGCACTGAGCCGCCGAAAACAAACAAACAAAAAATTAAAAGAAGGACAAAAAGATGTTTGGCACGGCAGCTCGATGAAGTGTGAGGCGCGACACGCTACACACGCTTGGAAAGCTTAAAATGCTAAAATAAAAAATTGCTCGTTGCATTGTCAAAGGAGCATAAATTGCTCTAGAGTTGTTTTTATCCAAAGCACGTTATAAATATCTCTTGAAACAGCGTTTAATCGCGTTTGAACGATGAGTAGTTTTTGAGAAAATACAGCTAACAAATTGCACAATTAAGCGTTAATTGTGACGTCATCTTAAATCCCAAAAGTATAATATTTCTTGTAAGAAAATAGATTGGGTGGTAGCTTTCGTTTGAGCACAAAACGGTTGTGCTCTGTCAAGAAATGTCAATTCAAAAAAATTTTCTTTGACTATAACGTCTTGATGACGTCACCATTACTCTTAAGACACTTATTCTGAGATGGTGATCAATCGTGCCAAGTTTGATGTTTGTACGCCCGGAGGAGTTAATACAGGCAGACAGAACAGAATCGCGCTTGATATATTAGATGCAAGTAGTAATGGGGCTGGAACATCTCTTCCTCAACAGAATGGTGCGGAGTGGAAACCAGTGGCAGTTTTATCCAAAGCGTTGGATGTCGCTCAGCGGAAGTACAGCACCTTCAATCGGAAACTATTAGCTGTTTATTTCAGTTTGAAGCACTTGAAACACATCTTGCAAGGACGTAACTTAAACATTGTTACTGATCATCAACCACTTGTTAAGGTCTTTAGTTCTGCCAACGACGACTTCATTCATAGACACACTCGACATTTGTCATATCTTGCTGAGTTTACTTGCAAAGTTAGATTTATCAGTGGATTTCTCAACATTGCTTGTGATGCCCTATCTTGTGCTGAAATCAATTTTGTTTTCTTGATCTCTGGAATTCTTTTCCTGTCAAAGATTGCAGTTCGCCAGTAAGATGACAATTTTGAAAAAATGGCTTACGTGGCGAGAAATATCAACCGCTCATGTTGGAAAACAGAATACTTCCGGATGGCCAAACTTCCATTGCTGATGATACTTCTACTGACGCATTTAGGATAGTTGTGCCCTCAGTCTTACCAAACGACTTTTTTGAGGCTACGCTTTCTCTCTCACACCCGCAGATTAAAAGAACCCAACAAATGATGGGAAATACTGTCGCGTTGGTGTAGTGGTTAGAGCGTCCGCTTCGTAGTCGGTAGACCTGGGGTTCATTCCCTAAGTTGAGTCATATCAGAAGACTTTTAAAAATGGTATTCACAGCTTCCCTGCTTGGCGCTCAGCATAAAAAAAGGATAGTGTCGAGAACAAGCCGGCAAGTTCGCTTGTTGTGTCCTTGAGAAAGACACTAAACGGGACGCCTCCACCTTCATGTGGCAGACAGGTGGCCTACCCGTACTTCACCAGGTTACAGTTGTGAAGTTGCTAGCCCAGCATGTCGTAAAAGACGACTCTTGGATACCCACCAGTAGCAGTCCGCCTTGTTGGTGGTGGGGTTAGCAGTTACTCATGACTGGTTCGAAATAGGCTGCCATCTTTCCCCTAGCCTAATTTCAATTAGGTTGACGGCATGAACCTGAATTGTCGTTCGTGCCGTAGGTTCATTTCCCTGACTGAATTGTCGAAATTGTTTGAATTGTCTGAATTGTTCATTTCCCTGACTAACCTGAATTGTCGTTCATCCCGAGGAAGAGGAGGGGTAATCACAACAACATTAATGGGAAATCGTTTTATATGGCATGAGACGAAACAAGATATTAGGGTGGTGCCGCACATGCATTAAATGTTAAACATGTAAAATCATTCGTCACAATAGGGTTCCTATTGTTAGTTAGGTTGAACCATGCGCTCGTTCTACTGATGCAGGGAAGACGGAGCAAAACAAGACACTAATTTACCTGACCATAGCTCAATCATTTGACTAAAGGTAGTGTTGATTTTTTGTGAACAGACTTTTTGTAACTCATAGATGTGCTACTGTAAAAATTATTATTGAAAAATATTTAGCAATAGAATGATCAGAGTTTTTTATTTTTTAAATTTGTTCCGTTTTGCCCCAAGATGGAGGCTTGAGGCAAAACAGGACATCAAACGGGGAAAAACAGGACTATTTATCTGACAGCCGAACCGATCAAATATTTACATCAATTCTTATTTCTTTAATAGTTTAATGTGAGAAATTAGTTTTCGCTCAAATCTTAACTATTTTGCAGGCAAACTGAGATACAATATCTATGCCAATTCAAGTCGGCCTAATGAGCATTTAGTGCCAGACAGTAAACAGGAAATTGCCTTAGGTGAGTTCAAAATTCACCAGTTCAACAGCATTTACAATATTCTTGCTATTTATTTTTTGGCATATGCAAAAAATTTGCGTTTGTAAGTTCTAGTCATTATTAAGAATAATATTGACCAAGAAATTCTAAAAATAAAATGGCAAATAACTACTGAACTGTGACGAATTTACTCATTATTTTAACTGTCTTGTTTTGCCCCAGACTGGTCTGTTGCAGAAAACTTGTCTTGCTCACTTGATATCAAATGTAACAAAAAATTAATTATAGTATCTTAAAGTTGATCAATATTCTAAGAGTTGAATTACTTTCAAACAATCTGTTGGGCCTTTACACACTTTCGGGTTCAGGATAGGGCGCTGGTGCCAAGACATTGCGCACAGCTGCCTTGTCCCTGATCTACTCAACTGCTGAGTACTGCGCACCAGCTTGGTGTCGCAGCGCACATACTCGCCTCACTGACAGCATTTTTAATGACGCTTTGCGCATTGTCACTGGATGCCTACGTCCCACTCCAACGGACAACCTTTCAGTTCTCTCAGGCATCCAGCCAGCTGAGATTCGCCGCCAAGGAGCGACACTCTCCTTGGCCAATCGCAGTTCTTTAGACCCTGGCCACATTTTGCATGGACAGGTGACTGAGCCGCGGGCTGCTTGCAAGTAGAGACTAAACTCTAGGCGCCCGTTTGTTCCTGCCGCGCGGAAACTATTGCACAACTTATCTGAGTTGCGCATCCGCGCTACCCAATGGACGAACTTGACTTGGGACACAGAGTACTCCAAGAGTACGTCAGCGCTCAGTGTCTACATTCCTAAGGTCAGCACAAGGCCTATTGGAATGAGTTTGACCATAACAACTTCGGTTAAACTCAATCGCCTGCGTACTGGCGTTGAGCGTTTCAGTACGTCCAGGCCCAAATATGGTCTTGTTCCTTCAGCGAAATGCGAGTGTGGCGCTAGTGAACAAACTGCAAATCACATTATTTTCACATGTCCCACACATCGGGAACCTCGAGGAATGATGGGTTTGACAGTTTTGGATGACAAAGCAAGGTGCTGGCTCAATTCCATCACTGCCAGCATCCGATCTAGGCAACACAGCAGGTTGGGGTGGTAAAAGGATAAACCCTGGGTCCCCATCTTGTTGTTGTGTCTGACGTGAACCATAGATACCCTGCCATACGACGACGACGACACTTCTAATCGAGAGAAATTGAAACCAAAATTTTACTAAAACTAGGTTTCAAATGACCAACTAATTTAGCCCTCAAAGCTACATTTTTTTTTGAATTTTTTTGTTTGGAACAAGCTTGCACATCAATGTTGTCAAAAATAATATATAATTTGACATTTGTGTAAATTCTTGCAAATACATGTATTTCACTATCCTGTTTAGACCCGCTTTCTCTCGCGTACTAATTCAGTTGTACCTTTACCGTTTAGTATTGGCTGTTCGTACTTGTTAACCTTTATCATGCTTGATAGTGAGTGCGAAGAGACCGTCGCTCTGCTTGCCCTTAGTATCAATCACCGAAACCTTGACTCAAAACCTGCTCTAAATAACGGTAAGAAGTTTCATTCCTGGTTGCCAGGGATATCTAGAACATTCAGTTTAGAACTGCAGAACATTCAGTCTAGAATACTCAGTTCTAAATATCCCTGCCTGGTTGCGAAAATGACTATCTGCGAAAGCAGCCTATAAGCTTATATGTTTAGGGGCAATAATTAAACGTAGCAAAAAAGAATTTCTTGATGAGTGTTTGAAAAACCTTAACGAGTAGAATGAACTCATCAGTGATCAAAGAAGAACTTTTGAAAATGCAAGACCAAAATTTTGTCGTTAATTCAAGAATTGATGTCAAGCTGTGATCTTCTATTAGCAAATGACGTGCGAGACCAAAAGGATTGAATATTTTTTCCACATATTATTTTTATTTAAGCACTTTTACCATTGGACAAAGTCCAATGTTGAAGCTTAGATACTCCAAAAAAATTAAAAACATTGTTTCAACTTTTTTGACACTGCTGTTGTGTCGGCTGAACAATAAAAACGCAGTAATCAAATAAAAAAAACTCCGGTTCATTTACGATAATGTTTACGTTGTGATTTTTGCCTTAAAGTTTCGCAATAGTGTGCACGCTTCAGTGGCGGATCCAGGGGGAGGGGCAAATGGCTCAGTTACCCCCCGCATGTTGGAGGAGTTAATGCACAATAAAATATTAGGAATAACGCTAAAAATTGCCAGCAGCATTAATAGGCTGCCATTGAAAATAAATTTTGCTTCCTCAAACAACCCTTCCCTCAAATTCAAGAGACAAATACAAAATATAATTTTAAATAAAGCTGATACAAATATGTAATACAATTATATCCTAGATATAGTCTTGGAATATATTTTTAGCCATAATTTTATCAACCGCGGCCTTAGTGTAGCCCAAGAGTTGACTGCCGACAAACTGCTTAGTGCTTTATCAAATGACCTAAAAATCTCTTTCCTTATATAAGCCTCTTTAAATTTCGGTTTTAGGCTAATAGAAGTTGGTCTAGTGTACAGCAAGCAGGAAGAAGCCTAAGGTTTAATTAAAGAGCAAGTGTTTAGGGAAAATGCAATAAATCAAGTAATTGAGACAGAATTTTTGACTGGCGACGTGGCCTGGCGTTTCGGTGATTGCTGCGAGGTCGGAAGGACCCCTACGAGTCACCCGACTCATTTCGCCCTGTCGTCTTATGAGCAGGCCCTTCGTTTCCCAACCTCCTTTCTCATTTCAGGTTTGGCCAGACTTGGAGTGAAACCAAGACTCTCCAGATACTACTGGAGAGCTTTTGCGTCCACTTACCCGCTTATGCTTTCTCCTACTTCTCCTGGGGAGGTTCTTTACGTTTGTCCTTCCTCTCTTCCTTAGAACCTACCCTTCTTTACTCTGGAGTCCACCCTTTCCTCCCCATGCTCCCATTCCGATCTCCCTCTTTCTCACGCCAAGGTGCGGTTCTCGCTCACCTTGACTCTCACTCACCTCATGATCTGGTGATCTGGACAGATGGCTCTGTTCCTATTCGTTTTGGCAAAGGCGGCTCTGGCATCCTTGCCAATTGCTCACTTTGTGGCACTGAGACCACCCTTGCCTTTTCGACAGGTCCAGTATGTTCAAGTTTTTCTGCAGAAGTCTGCGCCGTTCTGCACGCTCTCCGCAGCACCAACAAGTCTGCCACTTCTCTTCTCCTCCTATCTGACTCTCGTTCTGTCCTCTCCTCCATCTTTTCTTTTACCTCAAACTCTCTGGCAGACCTGGAAGGAACTGTCTTCTCTCTCCTCCTGTTCTATCAGGCTACAATGGGTCCCCGGACACTCGTTTCTCCCGGGGAACGACGCGGCTGATGAGCTGGCCAGACGGGGATTGCTACTTGCGCCCTCTCCAACCCCTTGTAGTCTCTCTCCTCTGATTTCTCGAATCCAATCTTCTCTTTTCTCGGACTGGAGGCGTAGTGTCTCATTGAAGTTCTTTGATACAGTGCTCCCCTTAGTTCATACCCTCGCTGTGTTCGAGCTCTTATTTCTCTAGAACTGGCACAATCGAGAATCCCGCATGCAGCGCCTGCGGACATCCTTTCCAAGACACCTCTCATTTCATTCTCCACTGTCCAGCTACGAACTCTTTGTGCCGCTCGCTTTTTTGCGACTCTCTCTATGACCTCTGGTCCAGGCCCAGGGAAGTTGCCTGGATTCTGGGGTTCCATATTCCTCCGTCATGCCTTCATCCCTCAGAAGGGGCCGGGTAACATCAACGACAACCACAACAACAACAAGTCGGAAAATGTAAATGTAGTTCAATTTCCAACCGGGTTTTACCAAGAACTTTAAAAATGATATTTTAGCTCCACTATAGGATTCTGCATCAGAGTAACTGAAAGCAGAACTTTCGATATAATGCTGCCAGGGACTTTCCACTGCTAAAGCTATTGCTGGTGCTACATTGAAAGCCGTACAGCCCAACCGTAAAGCATGCGGAGATGGGCGTCCTGCCAAAGCTCGTGAAACTGATGGTAAGCAGTGAATACGGCACAATAAAAAATTTATTTTTAGTTTAGCGCTAATATCTAGATAAGTTGTGCAGGCCTTTGCTGTTTGTTTAGTTTGATTAAACTCAACACTTAGAGATAGGCCTATTATAATAAAAGCAGTTTGCATATCAATTAAAGTTTCCATCAACCGCCGCTTATGTCCGATGTAGGGTTATTTTTACGACTACGAGAAAACGATAAAGCATACGGAGATTGGCGGCTTGGGAAAATTTCTATTCAAAATCAAGGGATATTCCTATTCAAAAGCTGCAAACATGGGAACGACAGACCCATATAAACAACGTTGCTGCTGAAAACATTTGTGGTTATAACTGTAAATGTGTTACGGTACTTTGCCATTTTTGCATTATTTGGTGTCTCAAATAAACGAACGCTTTACTGGCTTACGTCAGCGCGCATTTGCAAGGTTCGCACTTGTTCGTTCATTTATGACAGCAATGCCAAACTTTGAGGGCTTGGAATATTTTTATGATGATGAAAGAGATGTGAGTTAATCTTGCAACGACGGCCACCAATGGTATTTAATGTGGAAAGAAAAGAAAGACGCATTGTCCAACTTTGTCAAGTGAGACCCTACTTACTTTCCTGGGGTTTATCGCATTCCAAATATCGCTGCTCTGTTTTCAATTACGTCATGTGAATGTGAGAAAAGTATAAGTGCACTTCGCTTACTTAAAACGTATTCGTGCTCAACTATGGGACAAGTAAGGTAACTTCTCTTGCATTAATGTAGGTGCATCGCAACATCAATTTAATTCACCTGATTTTGCTTTGGAGTTTTCACGAAAAAAACCACGATGCGTTCTTTTGCTTGATATTTTTAAATTGAGGTTTAGATTTAGAGCACTTTTGTTGTCCGGTATGACAACTTTTTTTACAACTCCGAAAAGCTTTTCATATATTCAAAAATCTATTGGGCCCACATCACCGCAGTGTTTTCGATGTTAGTAAGAGTTTTATAATTCAGCTTAAGCTGTTTTTAATTGCAACTTTGTGAACATGAAACTAGTACAGTCAGTCCCGTAGCACTCCAACTTCGGGCCCCCCCAAAGTAAGCGCAAGAGCCCCTGCGCACAGGTCATATCACTTTAGAGGTGTAAAATTGAAAAGCTGCATTAAGAAAATACACCACAATTTGTACATAAGTAAACAGGCTAATGTCAGAATAAAGCATGCCGATACCGAAGGTGCAAGTCATAAAAAATTCGGCACCGATGCCAGAGTTCAGTAGGACATTTATGCAGACACTGCGAAACGAAAGCAATGACACTGAAAAACATGAAAAAGTTATAAAAACACAGTATCATTTAAATAGTCTGGAGCGAACCTTTTTGTTCGCAAATGCTGTTATGACATTGTCATAATCAAGAGATCGGGCGCAGTCATTTTCGATTGACAACATGGCTAATGAAGATAGTCTACTGTCTGTCATAGACGTTCTATTAAAAGTTTTGATCAGTTTCAATTTGCTGAAGCTTCTTTCAGCGCTGGCAACAGTCACGGGGCAAGTTAGTAAGATTCGAAATGCGATGTACACATTCGGATACAATTCAAATAAATGAGTCTTTAGAAGATAGTTCAGAAAGTCTTGAGCCGTATTGAGATTGCGTTTTTTTTGTAAAATTAAAACAAACCGCTGTAGCTCAGCGCTCATTTCATCAGAATCAATGTCACCGAACTTTTTTTGGAACTCTTTACAGCAAGTAAGAAGAGCATTTTCTTGTTGCACAAGCAAAAGTTTGTCTCGTGTGTACAAAAACGAAAAGGCGGAAGAAACCTCACGTAACAAATTAAAGCGCTCCTTTATTGACATAATAGCCTGGTCTACTAATGGATAGAAAAAGTTGCTTTTAAATTTCAGTTCAGGAGTAGCTCGTTGTTCCTCTTCACCTTGGTAATCAAACAATCTTCTTTTCTTTCCACTTCTTGACGGAGGAAAAGAAGGATCAATATCCAATTCCTGTGCTATTTCAACAGCAGATGTTGCGGCACTGTCATAACCCGTTGTGCGATAGTTTTGCAAAAACTTTTCAGTTGCCTGGATTTCCGTTTCCATTGTATGAAGGGAGACTCCATACGATTGAAGAATCTTGCTTGCTTTATTGACTTGGAATAGGATATCATACCAAATAAACACCGACAAAAGAAAACTCCATTTTGATAAATGAGCTATCAACGATTTTGTTTCTGAGGCAGCTCTTCCATCTTTTCTTTCTATGGAAATGGCTTCCAAGTCTTTCAGTGCCAGCAATACCTCTTTTAAATTGTATTGAAGAGGTTTGATGCATTTAATTCTGCTTTCCCAACGAGTATCAGATTGTGACTTTATGGACAGCTCCACATGTTTCTTCAAAATTTCCCAACGCTGAGCAGAGGAAGAAAACAGCACATACAACCTTGTAAGTACTCCAAAAAATGTCAATGCTTCCGTCGATCAATTAGCACTGTCAACAACAACTAAGTTAAGGGTATGGTTTGCACAGGGCACGTAAACAGCTTTGGGATTGATGTCTAGCATTCTTGCTTGGACCCCAGAATGTTTTCCTTTCATGTTAGCACCATTATCATATGACTGACCTCGACAATCAGACAATTCGAGTTGCAGTTCGGTCGCTTTTTCTAAGAAAGCGTCCAACAAGCCTTTCCCAGTACTGTCACTTATTCTCAAGTAGCCAAAAAATGTTTCTTTAACAACAGCAGCTTCTTCATTACATAGTACATAACGGAGAATGACAGACATTTGTTCATGATGTGACATATCTGGAGTGCAGTCCAAAATTATAGAAAAATATTTTGCCAATTTCAATTGCTGTAAATTTTCTTTTTCAACTTCTGTCGCTAGCAATTCAATTAGTTCATTTTGTATGGTAGGACTCAAATAGTGATCTTTAGTGTTTTTATTCTTGATTCTGTCTTGAAGCTCTTTTAGGATCGGATCTCTTCTTGCCAAAAGCTCAAATATACCCAGAAAATTTCCATTGTGAGGAGATCCTAAGACTTCTTCAGATCCTCTAAAAGCAAGATTCCTTTCCGATAGAAACAAGGCAATGTCGATAAGTCTCTCTAAAACATTTCTCCAAAAACGTCTTTCATTGAAAAAAATATTCATCTCGCGTTTGTCGATAGTGGATGAATTTCTTATCCCTTCAGCTAGCAACATCCATTGACTGCAGCATTCTTGGTGGGAAATGCCGTTTTCATGGTCTTTCAGTTTTTTCGAAAAACCCTCCCATGTATTTATACCACTACAAAAGGGGCTTAGTGTTTTTCCAAATAGCTTACAACAAAAGCAAAAAACTTGATCTGATTCCCCAGAATAAACTAGCCACGACCGTGAAACACTTTCACCATTAGGTAACACACGTTTATAATGGTTGGAGGAAAAACGTCGCCTTGGAGTTGTGTTATTATATGGAAAATTCATTATTAGTTCATGTGGTCCACGCTTTACTATATCACATCGTTGAGCATCAGAAATACTTTCAGGCCATTTACATGGGTCATCAGGGATAGGGGTAAATTGAGATTCAGTTATTTTTGATATTGAAGGTTGCGTATTGGCAGGTAAATCACAACTTACATTTTCTGGAAATTCACAATCACTTTGATGCTGATCGTCATAGTCTTGTTTTTCTTGTACACTATAGTTTTCTTCATCCCTCTCGGTACTAGTGCCAGGTCTACTCTGCTCAGTAATCTTGAAAAAATCTGTCATCTTGGGCAATTTCGCTACAGCATCTCGAGCAGTGGCTGCTTCTTTTCTCTTTTGAGCACCACTTTTTGAACGTTTCATTCTATACAATGTCAATAAAATACTTTATCTGCACTCTGCAGTGTATATATATTGTCCCGGTATTTATAGCCAAACAGAATTCCAGACCATTCTATGATTGTTGCGTAACAACGGCATTGTTACGTCAATCGAATATTCAAGATTCTACCAGAAAATCAATCGAAATATTCTAGATTCTGCGAGATAAAATGACGTAGCATTCACTTATAATGTCACAAGCCAATTTCTTCCTACAGTTTAAATCGGTTGTAAACAAGTCTGCTGAACTGAAAATAGTCACGTAGCCAAAAAGCAATTTCAGACTAACTTGGGCCCCCAAAGTTGGCCTGGGCCCCCCCCAATTGGGGGGTTTGGGGGGCGGCTGCTACGTCTCTGAGTACAGTTATAGGTTACTTTATTGTTAGACCTATTCAGCTGATAATGATGTTAAAGCAATTGCACAATGTCCCTGGCAAAGGGTAGTACAATCTGAAATGTTAAATTATAGTGAAGCCAAGCAAATTCAAACTGGATTAAGTCAAGATTCAACAGGCTCGATAAATTTTGGCTTGCCACAGTACTGTCGTCCTTTTTCTGCAGATAACTGCTTGAAAATACTCAAAATATTTGGCCTTCAGTATATCAGTAAAACGAAGTGATGTTGCTTAAAGCCTGTGAATACATGCAACTTACGTAACAAGAAACGCAACTTTTTCAGCTCTTTACTGTCCACAACCGAAAGCTGCCTAACCCATAAGTATTTACTGAAGTTGCAAATACAGTAAAACGCCAATTATTCGAACGCCTATTATCCGAAACGCCTATTATCCAAACACGACTTTAACAAAAGTCATTAGTGCCAGACATCAATGGGTGAGAAGCATTAGAACGTCAATTGTGTTTAGAGAAAATAAATACGTCCAAAAAGCAAAAAGCAATTGACTCGTGTAGTATTTATTAAAGTTTGCAACCAGTTACTATACTGCCAGTGCTAATAATATACAAAAAATCACAATGTGTGTGAACTGTATAGGATGTATTTTCGTAATATTCCATGTTGGTCAATTATCCAAACAAATCACTTATCCGAACCACCCCTGGTTTTAATCAGTTCGGATAATCGGCGTTCTATTGTAAGTGTTTTTATTTGCTCTTGCAATTTGTTGTTGCAAACGCAATGCAATGTGTTGGTTCTTTTGTCGGTTTAGCCTACTCATGATAAACTTAAATTCTTGGTGGGTTTGTTACAAAATATATTCAAAATCCACCCTTCGTAAACGTTTTTTTTTGATTTGCCCCTACGGCCAATTAGCTATAGACTGCAGGACTGGAGTGGCCGCTTGACTTGCTTTATATTAAAATCATCACTCGATGAATAAAGCGTTTTCCATCGAGCATTTCAAAGTAAGTGGAGGGAGATATGTTTTACGGTTGAATCAGGCGCGCAACTAGTGGTGAATTAAGGGGTTTGAAGCTCCTCTTGGCCCGACCTTTTTTCTAAAAAAAGGTAATTTTTGCAGGAAAAATTGAACTTTAGCCCCCTTTCTAGCACAAGCGCTCGCCTCAAAATGAACTAGAGCACCGGCTTCCAGGATTCCTGGTTGGGAACCTTGGTTGATGTTGTCAAATGAATGCAATAGTGATCGGCAATCGATCGCGTCGAACGGCTAGTTGCTGGGCGATTTATTCGAACTGAAGATTGACTTTCGATTTTCTATTTATAATTTGTAAGCCAATACAAGAGACAAAGGCCTGCTTGTGGCTTATTTGCAATGCAGAGCAAGGCAAAACAATCATTCAATCCATAAAACGATACCACATAGCGACACTAAATCACTTTCTATTTGTGATAATTTATTGACATATTTACACACTCTAAGCAGAACTTTAAGCTTACTCTAATCCATCAGCTCAATCTTGCCATGACCACCGGTAGTAGCTTAGAGTGTGTGTAAATATTTCAATAAATTACCACAAATAAAAAGTGGTTTAGTGTTGCAATGTGGTATCGTTTTACTGATTCTGAAAGTTACATCCGTTCCTAAATTATTTCATAAATTATTCAATCAGCAAAAGTCTTATCACAATAGAGACAACATAACACTTTGAAAGCATTTGTTTTCAAACGATTTTGTAATTGGAAAAAAGTCTTGTCTGGCCGCCCTCTTCCAATTTTCTTGTCGAATCACATCAATTGCTTTAATAAAAATATTCACATGCGGCCAGCTTGGCACTCACCACCAGTGATGCCACACCTTGGCTTTTAAACCAAGATCTTGGTTTTTTCACTTACTCCTTGGTTTAACATGTTTTTTTCTTTAAAATTAATAAATCTTGGTTTTTTTGAAATATCTAAAAGAAAATTAGGTACTTGTGGGTTATCTGTCACCACTTTTTTTCACCAGGTATTAAATTACTATTATTTAACTGTATATATAATGTTTAAGCCTAAAATGAGTTTGTGGGACCTTCCAAAAACTGAAGAGGAAGCTGTTCGCCTGTTCCAAAGCAAAGGAATCATACCGACTGAGAAGTATTGCAAGAATGGCCACCCAATGAATAAATTAAAAAAAAAGTGGTGACTAACCCTAACCCTAACCCAAACTCATTTTAGGCTTAAACATTATATATACAGTTAAATAATAGTAATTTAATACCTGGTGAAAAAAAGTGGTGACAGATAACCCACAAGTACCGAAAATTATTATGCAATGATAAAATGAGTTCTAAGAAATTCAAAAATTGTCTGCAAAGCTTAAATTAAACGAGTATTAAGAAATTTAAAATGGGTTTGTTGACTGCTTTTAGGCTCGCGCAAGAAGGTATAAATACAGTTATGTGATTGTTACTTCACTTTGACAGTTTTTAAAAACAAGTGCTTTTAGTGACATTGTATGACAGAGTGCCATTTGCCATGCACTGACTTTTAGTTCTGAAAAACTTAATTTGGCTTGCTAGCTATTGAAATTTAAACTCTGAAAGTGTCAAAAGTCGATAGTGGTAAAGTTTTTTTAAAGTTTAATTATAGTTTTTTTTTTTATCTCAAACCCTTATCAATGGCCAATGAAAGTACCGGTACTGAAAAGAAGAGAAAAGACTGGTATTCACAATCATTTGAAGATGACTGGCTGGAACTCGAAAATTTTTTGAGGGTGGCTAAAAAGAGATGAAGCAGATAGAAATATTAGTTACTGCACTTGTTGCCGCATTACTCTAAAGAATGCATGTAAGTCACTGTTAGTAGCACATAAAAATACTAAAAAGCACAACAGCAACTTTGCAGTAGTTAAATCAACAATGAGTATTAGTCAATTTGTTTCAAAAAAAAGTTCTGATTCCGAAAAAATTGCCAATGCCGAGATGTTGTTTGCAGGATATTTTTCTGAGCAGCACATCCCATTTTCAAATGTAGAGCATCTTTTTGGTATTTGTAAAAGAGCTTTTCCTGACAGCGATATTGCTAAAAAAGTTAGTTGCAAAAGAATGAAACTTTCATATACTATTCAAGATGGAATCGCACATTATGAAAAATTAGAACTGAATGAAATATGCCGTACTCAAAAAGTTTTCTGTTGTAATTGACGAGAGCACTGATGCTTCAATCACACAAGTTTTAGCTATTGTTATACGATACTTTGATTTGAAGAAGTTGGATGTTACTGATGCCCTACTTGACACAGTTGTGGTAGAAAATGGTAGTGCAGTGAGCTTATTTAGTTCATTCAAACATCTCTTTGAGGAAAGAAACATTCCAATTACCAATATTATAGGCTGTGGTGGTGATAACTGTTCCACGATGATTGGTAAAAAAATGGATTCCAAAAATTACTCAAAGATATTTTACCATCAGTTTTTGTATTAGGATGCGTTTGCCATTCATTTGCTCTCTGTGCAAGTCATGCTGTGTCACTGTTACCACCGTTTCTAGAATCATTAATTAAAAGATATTACTTCATATTTCTCTCGAAGTAGTAAACGTCAAAATAATTTCACCACCATTCAAGATGTTGTTCAAGCTGTTTATCACAGAATTCCAAAACTTGCACAAACCAGATAGATTTTCCAGAGAAAATGTCGTTTCTAGAATTTTGGAACAATGGAAAGTTCTTGTCTGATATTTTCAGTCTGAATCAAGAAATGACAAAGTTGATGGAGCAAGCAAAATATACAAATTACTTGTTTCTCGTGGGACAAAACATATGCTCTGTTTCCTTCAGTATGTGTTAAGTAAAGTTAATGCTCTCAATTTGGAATTTCAGTCGGAGCAGTGTAGGTTGCACAAATTACACTCAATGGTGTCAACAAAGTATAAAATTATTTTAAGTTTTTTCATTAAAGAAGAGGTGTTCACGCAAATGGATTTGAGCAATATTGATCCCAAAGACAAAAAAATTCACAAACCGATTGAAAATATATATCTCGGTGGCAGAACAATGTCCCTGTTGGAAGAAGAGCCAATTGTTGATCAAGAAAACAATATCGCATTCAGAAATGACTGTTTGAAATTTTTATTAGAACTGTGTGTGCAAATTAAACAGCGTTTTCCATTCAGTGACGATAACATTATTGCAAAGTTAAAAGTTTTGGATCCAAATATTGCCCATAGCAGGAATTCTCTCATGTCTATTTCAAGTTTAGCAACTCAGTTTAAAACACAACAGAAAACAAGTTGAATGATCTGGATGATGAATATAGAAGTTTTCAAATAACTAAAGATCAACATCATTTCAATCAAAATTTTAAAATTCCAGAGTTTTGGTATAAATTGCGTGAAATTAAAAATGGCCTAGGGCAACCAAAATATTTAAATTTATCTGACTTTATGACAAATATGACATCATTGCCTCACTCTTCTGCCTGTGTGGTGTGGAAAGAATTTTTTCTCAAGTAAACACAGTGAAAACTAAGAAAACCAACAAATTAAAAGCGAATACTACAAGAGATAAAATTTTAGCTAAGCAGCATGTTACCAAAGGCAATAGATTTTGCTTAACTTGGAAGCCTAGTAAAGCTTTATTAAAAGACTTTGAGAATGGTGGTGCAGGCAAACGATATTCTAAGCGTTTAGAAAAAGCCAGAAAGGAACAAGGAATGATGAATATCACTATTGAAGATAGTGATGAAGATTAAATAACTTACAACAAGCTTATTTACATATAAGTACTTACAACTAACTTTTACATAAGTACTTACAATACTATCGATTTGTATTATTTCATAGTATATCAGATCGATTTAAAAAAACCCATTTTTATCTATTATTTACAGTACTCGGTTTTTTGAAACAGATAATCTTGTTTTTTTCAAAAATCCCTTGTGGCATCACTGCTCACCACGGAATAGATAGCATGGAGAAAAAGCTGGAAATTTCGCTGGTCGTGTTTTTTTCAAAGGCACTAAACGGGATTTCTCTATCTTTACGCGGCAGAGAAGTGACGAGGTCAAGCAGTCTAATGTCGTTGTGGCCAAGTCTACCTAATTACTTACAGAGCATGAACTTCATTGCATAAACATATAAACTTTTGAAGCAATTAGGCTGCATGAATTCAATTGTGCTAGCAAGAAATACAGTTTAAACATTGCTTTCATAATTTGCTACTTACCCTGCTATAGCCAGCCTCAAAACCTTTTTAACTCAGAGATATGTGCAAACCTTTTACGTTCAAATCAGTCAGCTACTCATGAAAAAGAAAGTGTACATTTATCACAGATCATTTTTTTGTCCTTTTTTTCCCGCATTTTTGCAAGCTTTGACTTGCTGATTCAGTCACTGTACGTCCGCCACTCCTCGCTAGCTTGATAGCCAAACTTCTTTGTTGAAGCATGAACTTAAAAAAACGAATGCCCTTCCTGGTGAATGCTAATTGTGTCTTTATGGAGTTCGAACTGTAGACCTTTTGTTTCGAAGACGGAGCAATTACCAGTAAAGTTTTATAAGACCTAGCAAATAAAATCTAAAGAGAAATCGTGAGAAAGCATTACTACTGCCCGCAATCGCGCCAAATTAGCGAAAAAAAACTCCTTATTTCGAGTGTTGAAAATGACTTTGTTTCGAAGTTTTACAACAGCTTGTGAAAACAAGGAAATTCATATCACAACAAAATGTTGGCAGTTTTTCAGATTACGATTTTTAATTTGCTTAATGTCAGCAAACATTTAGCTGCAGGAATGTTGCTAGAAACTTCATATAGAATGTAACATCAATTGCTAGGTCAGCGAAACTCATCCATAAAACTCTTTGCTCAAAAAAAAAACAAAGCAAAAAGCCCCCTCCCAACAAAACTTGAAGAAGTTTTAAATTGGCCAAACTAATAGGTTTGGAACAAAAGTCTTGTCCGATAAAAAATAATATTTATCCAACGAATAAAGAAAAATGTAAATTGAGATATGCAACGTATGTTACTCGTCAATTGTTTGAATGTTTTGTTTAAATGTTTTATTTTACAATTAATGTCATTTATATTAATGTTATTTTGTATCGGACAAGACTTTCGTTTCAATTTTATATAAGTAGGAGCTAATCGTCATTCGTGTACCCCCTCATCTTTCCAGAAGGCTACGCGGCTCAACCCACTTCAAGGTCGCAAGTGAGACTGCTATAAAACTCACACTGGTGTCACTGCAGACTCAAAAGGATGTCAAAGTTACATTGTCGCAGATTATGTGCAGGCATTGTGACCAGCGGTCAGTTCGACCGAGATCATGCTTTGCTCTTTTACCTCAATTGTTAAGCACTCACCCTAACTTTTCGAAGATTACTTTGAGTCATCTTTTGAAAAATAGTCTTATCCCTGCGCAATAAGCATTTATTAAATATATTTTTGATAATGTTGGATAGTTTTGTAAAATTACTATGTAGGCAAGCTTTCTTTTCTAACTTTGATTTTGACCTTCCCTAGAAGCTTTCCTCACTCCCCATTGTTTTAATGCATTTCAATGATAAAGTATTTGTCCTGTGCAAATACGTCTGGTGAGCGGAATGGCGAAGTAGACTGCAGTGTATTCATGTGTTTTGAGTGATCCGTTATCATGGTTTCTTGTCATAGATATGGCTGCACGAACAATGACATTATATTTTTAATCATTGGTTTGCCACATGATGTAAACGAGGTTATGTATTATTGTTTATTTATTACATGTCTATTGTCCGGTCATGAGAAAACTTTGCTGTTAAGCATAGGATAAGTTGTTTGCTCTTGTGTGTAGAACCAAAATAAACTTGTTTTGCTTGCTTGCGTTGTATGAAAGTTGATAGCCTGCAGAGATTGGTACGATCTTGATCTTCAAGATCGTCATTTGATCGTAATCTTCAAGATCACGATGATCTAATTATCTGATCTTGATTTTCAAAATCATATTTTTTCGGTGATCTTGATTTCCAAGATCAAGATCATCAGTACAGCGGTACGGGTATCGCGCTGCGATATCTTGACGCAATTTTGTGAATCAGGTGCGTGGATGGAAGTCTCAAATAGGAAAATTTACTCCGCAAACCTCTTCCTTCCTGTTCCAGACTGTGGGGAATAGCTCGTCTGCTCAAACTTTTTTCAAGTCTCATATTAACTAAGTGATCTTGATCTTGAAGATCATCATCTTGATCTTCAAGATCACTGAAAATGGTGATCTTGCCCATGTCTGATAGTAGGCTAGTGCTAATAAGAATTTATTAAATGTATTTTTGAAAATGTTCGATAGTTTTGTAAAATTACTATGTAGGCAAGCTTCTTTTCAAACCTTGATTTTAACCTTCCCTAGAAACTTTCTTCACTCTCCGTTTTTTTTCGATACATATCCATGATAAAATACTAATATTTGTCCTGTGCAAAGATGTCTGGTGAGCAGAATGGCCAAACAGACTGTAGTGTATAAATTAAAAATGTGTTTTGAGTGAACTGTTATCATGGTTTTTTGTCATAGACATGGCTGCGCGGGCAATGACATCGTAAATCTTGCCACATGATGCAAGCGAGGTTATGCATTATTATTTATTACCTGTCTATTGTCTGGTCATAAGAAAACTTTGCTGATGAACATAAAAAAAACTTGTGTGCTCCAATGTACAGAACCAAAATATACTTGTTTTGCTTGCTTGCTTGTGTTCGTATCAAAGTTGATAGTAGGCTACTGTTTTAGCTACCAGTTTTGGGGATGATTGACATTGGTTTCTTAGTTGTTCATTGGCTTGATATTGACTTGGGTGCAAACAACGATAGATCAAATACACATCACGTCGAGGTCACCAACTAGGCATAGCTTAAGTGCTTTGCCAAAAGACTCCAATTTAGCTGTGTTGTAATCAACGGGTGAACAGTTGTTAGCTAATCCGTCACCAACTTTTGAGTTTTGCCGAATTATTTGTTGCATGCTGCTCTAACAAAACAAAACTCAGAATGATCACAGACAAAGAAAATTGTAAAAGAGAAAATTGTGAAAGACCTCTTTGATCTTATTAGAATTCCAAAACAGGCGTTGGGCTTATCTTTCCTTGGTGCAAAAGTTCTGATTGAGCACCTCGACAATCTCACTGCTAAGTGCTAAACATACCATTTTGGTGCAAAATCTGTCCAAGCTTACTGTAGTCAACGTCTTCATACATATTTCTCATTTATTATACCATGGCTACATCATATACATTTCAACACAGGCGTTTTCAGATATGCTAATAAATGCCACATTCATAGGTTACCGTGACGTGATTACCAATATCATCATGACATAATTTCTAGGCTGGATCTAAATTCAAAACGTACGGAATCAAAACAGGCCTAAACAGAAAATTAGCCTTTTCAACATTCACTCAGTTTAAACAGCGAAACCATAAGCTCGGTTAAAAAATAGCATTACCTTGACCAGGTAAATGTAACGGCCGGTTGAGCGCTTGAAAGAAACTGTGAAAGTTAAGCTGTTCACACAAAAGTCATAGATACAGAGCAACAGCTAAAGTTAACAAATTATCTGGTTTTGAGCGCCAAGGGCGAAGTAAAAACATTTAAAAGCCGCCAGCGTAAATCATTCAACTTTACTCTAGACGCTTTACTCTTCATTCTAGCAAATAAAACTGGCATTGTAAGTAGGGTGGCAGAAGATCGGTTACACCCAAAGTTGTCGTAAAATTGGTACACAAAAGCAATTCCAAAAAGTCGAATTTCTAAGCTAGTTAGTAAGTTATGTATTTTAAATCATGTGTTTTAAAGGCAAACGGTCAGAAGTTGCAAGTAGCATAAACGCCATGCTAGTAAAAACAATGCTCAACCCCTGTTTTTAAATTTGATCTTATCCGGTGAACAAATTTTTTAGTTGCTTTTGCTTTGCATATGAGGCCACATGAATTAAATGTTACTGACGCTCACTGGGTTTGCTTATACTTTTACGCAGGTAGCCTACGCTTTTTAGTCGACATGCATTTATCCAATCTTTCGTTTAGTTTCATAGCACCTTGACCTTTGACATAACTTGATGCCATTGTGCCTTACGATACAGCCGAAAAGAACTATTGAACAAAATAATTAGTTTAACAAACCCAAATTATTAGCTCTAACTATCATAATAGTAAATGTAATGTCAAAAATGTGGAAACACCACTCTGGCAGAGCTGAACAAGAGTTAATGCGAATATTTTTTGAAAGCAGGGGGCGAAATTAGATAGGACAATCAGGTGTTAAATACCCCAAAATATTTCGTAAGTTATGCTTTACCAGCAGCCACTATTTATGATGTTTCCACACATAATAATTTATAAATTCTAGATTGCCCATTCGAAAACGCTGCATCCATCCTTGAAAAGGCTCTACGTTAGCCCAAATTATTAAGTGATTTCTCCGGCAGTTGCTACTAAAAAAGTATAAAACGGACATTATCACCCTTATGGCATATCTGATAATACTGTACAGAACAAAGGACATAAAAAGTCTATTGGCTCAACAAAGATCCAGTCACAAAAAAGAGCAAGGCTGCTCAGAATGTAACTTGTGGGGCGACATAAGCAAGAGAAACTGCACCCACTAATGCAAGAAAAGATAAAACAATAACAGCTCCACCTCCACCAGTAGTAGTTTGTGGTGTATTTATATATCCAGGAGTACTAGCTTCGAGGGTTGCGGCAATTCCAGAAGTGCTGTCATAAGTTGTTGCCGAAAAGGATATTGCAGTTGTGCTGATTGTAGACTGATTAGTAGAAATATTTGGAGTTGTAGAAAGGGTACTTGGTTTTGTTGTGGAAGCGTTGGTAGTACTGCTTTCATTTAATGTTGTTTGTCCGCTGACTCCTGCAGCTGAAAGGTAAGAATATTCATTATCTAACTTGATCAAATAATAGCTTTTTGAAGAAAGGTGTAGCGTTTTTATTACCAACCTTACAAAGTAGAATCATTGGTGCTAAACATACAATGTAGTCTTAAACTTACCGGTACGAAGAAAAAATTGGAGTTAAGGAGATTTGATTTTTTGCTTGATATGATGGCAGATGATGTGCTTAATATTTAGTCCTAATATTAATATCTAGAGTTGCAATTCTAAACGTAGAAGGAAGGGAGGTGCCTCTCGCATGAGCACCGCGCTGATGCAACTTAATTGGAGTTTCCTGCTATATCACACAGCCGCCATCAAGTTGGGCTTTGCATTTGATTGCTTGTTATGTTAATTCCAAATAGCCTAAAATTCCTGGAGGAATGGCATGTATGTTGTATTGTGGGTGACGAGCTTGTAGTAGTTGGTAATAGTCTTGTAATAGTAGTTTATTTTTATCCAAAAAACAGCACAGTAGAAACCCATATCAAACTGCAGGAGACAAAGAAAGGAATAGATGGCAAAAAGACGGGGAAGAAACTGAAACGAGGAAATCCGCGCAAAATCCTCCAAAAACTTAGATTACGCAAAAGCAGGGAAATCTCATCATCAAGTTAGCGTTTAGGGTTAGTGCTAGAGTTAAGAGTGAGAATTACAATTGAGGTTAGGGCTAGTCTGTGGAATTCCGCAGAATTTCCCCGTATTAGTAGTATCCAACGATGTATGTTAAAGCATACAAAATTAAATTTATTAAAACCGAACTATAGTTAAATAAAAGCATGGTCATCGCACTTACGATCAAGATCAATATACTGTATATGTATAGAAAGCTCCCGTAGGAGTTTGTAGCAATAAGGGTATTCAACAATTTTAATGTGCAAATCCAAAACCGATAACGTAGCCAAAAACGCTTTTTTCGGAGTAAAGACCAAAATTATATTTCCTGGTATAGATGTTTCTCCATTTTGTTACATGACCGCTTTTTTAAAGGTCGATATTTTTTAATCTCCTATTCAGTTTAATTCAAGCTTAATATTCTTTAACCTCATTTTTAGTCGAACCTAAACTCAAATTTTCGGAAGACCTTTTTCTGAAAGTCAACTTTTTATAGTTTTTACACCTGGAAACACCTTTATTCCTTGATAGAATTTATAAAATTTGGGAATGGCTTATGGACGTGTCTCCCTTACTCATGCTTATGTCTACAGCAATTATTATGTTTTAGCAATCATTCGCAAATTTGGTCGAAAACGGAAAGTAGGACGAATTACGTAAAAGCTTGAATCAGTTGTTGCAAGGAAGACAATTGCTCTCTTTTTCCTCTCTCACGGTAGCGCCCTTGTTCCTATAAATTTACTGCCTGTTCGAGTTCGCCAAGCAGAGAAAATCAGCGCAAAATGATTGTCCACAGACACAATAAATAAAGCTGTGGCTTTTAGTGAATTAAAAACAACAAAACTATGTAGGAATTTTTTTAAATAACGTCATCATCAACTATGTAAATTGCAGATCAGACCTTCAATTACAATGCCGAATAATAGCTCTCTTGCGGAGCCAGCAGGCGACGGTGCTGCCATTGCCGGAAAAAGTGGAAAGTGGATGTGCTACAATGATGTCATTTACACTTGACATGATTGCAAGTTACTGCGCTTCTTTCCCCACCCCACCCCCCAAACCCCTGTTACCCTACGCGGTAACTTAAGATTTTCCTTTCCTGAGATTTTGGCGAGGCAACATCGCTTGAGGCAAAATTCAATGATGAGCCTTTACAAATTTATTTTTGGAGGGTTTAATTCTTTTAAAAAAAGGTTGTATAAAGGTCTAAAGCTCTGCAGTGTCGGGCTATTGGTCTACTCCAGATTCTAGAGCCTTACCCGTCCAAACTTTTCTGCACGTTATTGCTGTTTTGCTTTTATTGCATTTTGTAAAAATACAGGTCGTGAATATTTATCTAATCGGTTATTCAGTGTTCTCCCCCACCCCTTGGATTGTCGTTTATTCTTTATTTTTGGAAGCTTGATAAAAAGAGTTCACATATTTACATAGAATTTGATGCTATCGATGATGAGCTTAAATACCAAAAAAATCACATTGCAAGCAATGTAGTTTAGTGCCATGTTTACCAACCCACACCAAAGCTTTCTTTTGTTTCTACAACTGTAATTAAAACTTTTGTCACCACTTCAGCATTTGTTAGGTACAGTTTGAAAAATCCCAAACCAACAAATGTACATACCGATTGCTAACAGGAAAATAGCTTGCCAGAAGTTTGCCTTCATATTTCTTTGTTGACTATAATTAAACTGTCACGTACGTTATAACCATTAACAACAAAGTCCTTAACCTAAAAATGGTTTAATAGACTTTATAAACATAGTACTGAACTCGTATTGTAACCAACAATAGCATGCAATTTGTCAATGTTCTTCAGCTGTTACACGTTCACTATCTATATCTAATATATAAGGCGCAATTGTGTCTGTCTGTTTTAACTCCTCTGAAACTGCTATAGGTACAAGCATCAAACTTGGCACGATTAATCAACACCCCATGGTGAGTGTCATAAGGGTATTCGTCACGTCACGAAGACGTCATAACCAGAAATAATTTTTTTAGAATTTGCATTACTTGACAGAGGACAACCGCTTTTTGCTCAAACGCAAATCAGTTTCCGACTTTCCACATTTCAAAAACTTTCATTCGTTTGGGGTCTAAAATGAAGTCACAATCAACGATTCATTGAACAATCTATTTTTTGTTTTTTCTCAAAAAGTACTCATCGCACAAACGCGATTAAACGTTCTTTTAGGAGATATTAATAAGCTACTTTTGATAAAAACAACTTTGCAACAATTGATGTTTATTTGACTATGCTACCAACAATTCTTTATTTAAGCATTTCAAGCCCTCTATGCATTTTTTGTTCTCTATTTCGCTTGCACGCTTAAAATGGCTTTATGACGTCATAATATGTCTAGTACGATTAACACAAATCTTTGCTATCGCAGATCATAATATCAAGATGTTTTCAAAAATTGCACCCTTTTTACAAAATTAGTTTATTAAAAAACTGATTTGTGACTTCATTTCTCAATTGATTTTCAAACTTTATTTAACAAATTAAAGGTTATTTCAATGCGATTCCGATAGTGTATCATATGTACAATTAATATCAGTTTTTGTACTGAAAAAACTGAACTTTAACACTTGTGGTGTAACTTTTTACCCCTCCCAAAAGTGGTGAGCTCAGTAAAAACAGGTGATTTTAATACAAAAACGTTATAGTAAAGTACTAACAATTACTATCCTTTGAAAGCTTAGGAAATTTGCTTTCCAGCAATATGTGACTCCAATTACGTGAGGCTAAGGATTACTTTATAATGGCT
Source organism: Trididemnum clinides (assembly GCA_963675345.1). NCBI lineage: Eukaryota > Metazoa > Chordata > Ascidiacea > Aplousobranchia > Didemnidae > Trididemnum > Trididemnum clinides. The sequence continues at coordinate 17,834,412 of OY776303.1, forward strand.
GATCAAAACTTGGCTGCCGTACATGATGTTTTATTTTTGATTGTACAATTATCCTACTAGAGCTAACAAACTTGCAATTGTTAAACAAAGTCGGTACCGTACTTTGGTACATTTTGACTACTTTCCTTACAAGCATGGTTCTTTTGCATAATCTGTCGACGTTTTCAAATAGATCCATCAACAACTGAAGTCTCCAAATGTTTATGAAATGTAGTCTACCGGTTAAAACACACAAAATTTTTGTGCCTGCAGTTCACAAAATTGCAATTTCTAGAAAAACTAAGTCCTTTGGTACATTTTGTCTATCCTTTCTCGATAGCAAGGATATTTGGCATTATCAGTCAAATTATTTAAAAGACTCAAAGTCTACAAATTTTAATATGTAGCCTACTCCAAGCAAAACACTTGGTGATCACCCAAGAAAAAAACGATGGGGTAAACATGGTCCTTTCTTATCGTTTGCAACAAAATGTAAGTGTTGAGCTACATATGATCTAAATGTTGAAGCAATTTCCTTTGCAATTGGGCAAGGCTGTCCCAGCAGCCAACTGATTTGATGTTCTTAACCTCGGTATTATTGATGGGGGCTACCACTACTGCTATAGCTCAACTGTGACTGCTTCATTTCGGGTTAGTTTGATCTTTGCATGGCGGCGTTTATGCCAGGGCCAAGGAACATGCACGCAGTCAGAGACGTTAGTTCATATTAATTCGTCTACAGTGACGAAAAAGTGGTAAGTAGCGATTCCAATAATAATGGCTCAAAACGCATTGTGAGATCATAATGTTAAACGACATCTCAATACTTGCCACTATGTAGTGGAACAACAGCAGGCAACAAAATTATCCACTATCATTTTGATAGCAAACATAAATGGCAAAGACCATTACTGATATTTGTAATCGCAAGGATCGGCCTATCGGTACAAAACACTAATCTTCATTTAGAAGTAGGGAGGTCTGGATTAGGGGCAAAGTTGAATGTAATAAAATTTCAAATTTAATAAAAGATCAAAATTAAACAACAATAGGATCAATCTGTAACACTGGATTAAGAGGAAATGTTTTTGTTTGAAAAGAGCTTAATAGGCGCCTATTGCAATAGGTTGTATGACTTAAAGGAAAGGCAGGAATCCTTTTCATGCTAAGGCCGAATTAAAGCAAACAGCACTGGCAAAAATCTTAGTGTCACCAACACTAATGCGAAAGCGGGCCCACCAAATCGTCGAACATGCCTACCACCAAATTTGTTCATTTCTTTATGAGTCAAAACGACTACCATTTGGGCTACGCCATCAATTTTAACTATGTTTCATCTCCCCCCCCCCCCTCTTACTCTTTTAAAAATTACGAATGGTAGTTTGCGTCATCGTTCTTTCTTTTTGAATACTTCCAGTCTTAATTAATAAACCAACATGATCACCATTACATGTACAGGAACTATGACTTATATTTATTAAAACATTTCGTTGTGGCTCTAACAAATGTTTGTACGGTTAAGCTGGCGCAGCTGCATTAATTGATACGTTTTAAATCGGCACGGGCGATAGTATGGCCTGCCGGGGTAAAATCGTACCATACTTAGGAGAAACATTTTTTCTATTTTGCTTGATAATAGCTTTATAGAGCTACCGGAATCAAACCTGAAAATTTGGGAAAAGCAAGAACTTATTTAACTTCTATGAACATATCTAACAAGGAAATCTAAACAAGGAAAAACAAATATGAATCATAATACGTAGCCAGCAGGGACTTAAGAAAGTTTGAGGCGAAATCAGAATTAACATCGTCACTGTGTTAAATCGCACCACATGAAACATATTATTGGTATTTTGTTTTATAATAGCGTTATAGAGCTACCGAGGTCAAACCAAACGTTTGAGGAAAAGCAAGGACACTTTAAACTCCCCAGGGCACGTCAAGCAGGGAGAAAAGAACATGCTACATAATGTGTGGCCAGCGAGGACTTGAGAAAGTCTAAGGGGAAATCGAAAGAAAACAGCGTCACTGTGTCAAATCGCATCACACGAAAGACATTTTTGCCCTTTTGCTTTAGAATAGTTTAATATCAGAATTGTAATCCCTACTTCCAAACTACGGAAACGCAAGTCTCCTTTGGATTCTTGTCAGTAATGAACGGAGCACATCAACCTGAGGCATAGCCAGGATCTTGAAATGAGATATTCTATTATGAAAAGGAGTACAAAAAGTCGTGAACATCCTATGTGCAGAAAACACATAAACGGTTGACAACTCTTCATTCAAGAACTTCTTAGATGAAGCCGGCTTGGCCGGCTGAACCGACACTTTCACTTATGCTGATATGCCACCTGTTATAGTATTTATGTCTATACTGTACAGTCTACATCATTGTAATAAAATACCAAGTTTAAGAAAAAATCAACATAAAATCCTAACCATAACAATTTGTAAAACTGAATATAGCCGCTTTTGTCGCTATGCCGGAAACAAGACCAATAGCGCAGCCAAATTAGAAACTTAACACCACAAATATAAATAGGAAAGCGGCAGCACCAATTGGCAAAATAGGCTTACGATTAAATAATTTTTTCCACCATTTTGCTACTACAGTCACTTTTGATTATGTACAATCCTTGCTCCCTCACAAGTATTAATGATAATTTGTGGCAAGATTCTTTGTGGGCATTGCCAGTCATAATTAAGAGAATATGATGATCACAATTTTGTGTACAAGAATTGTGAAAGTGCATAAAATTCATTGATTTTTTGCTGCTGCTCACACAAGAGACGGATGGGTGAAGCCGGCTTGGCCGGTTGAATCAAAATACTAAACCCGGGCATTACTGATGGAGGGCCTCTGCCGGGCGACGCTGGCAAAGCCTGCTAGTTGTTTTATATTTCAAGTGATGCACGTCCTACTATTTTAAAAAGATTAATGATGAACATCTAAACTGTCGGAAATCGTTTTCCTTTGAGCCTTCCACCAAAGTTAACTCAAATTCAATCGGCTGCAGTCGACTTCGTAATGTTCGTAATCAGAGCCGCATTCAACCAGGAGCAGCTGAAGCCCCCTTAGCCACAAAAAAATGGTGACGACTTTTGTATAGAGAAAAATTCAGCAACGTTGAGGCAAATAACTATTACAAGCTTGATTTCGGTTCCCCCTCCACCTTACAAAAATTTTTGTTGCGCCTCAAGGCAGGGCCAGGTTTTTGATTTCAGCTAAAGGGAGGCACAAAATTTTATATTTGCGATAATTTGAGCAATGTTTTGAAAATAAAGATTTTTAAAACTCGCAAGTGCAAAATATTTTCGGATTTTGAATTGCAGAATGAGTGTTCATGAAAAATTTTCAGGAGAACAGGGACCACGCTATTATTATCTACATTACCTACACCACTGTTTGCGCGCCTGTCATAATCAATTACCAGGAGCTCCTGCTCTTGGAAAGAGAACTTGAATCCATTTTTCTCAAAATTATTATTCATATTTTTACATTTCAATGTTGGCAATGTGAGAAACGGGTGAAAAGTTGTGTTGCAGGAATGATCAAAGCTGTGATTTTCAACCTTTTTGCTGGAGCGGAACCCCAAAGAAACTTTCCAATGGCTCGAGGAACCCCTGTGCAATATAATTTAATTGTCTTATGCAAAAAGACAAAATTTAATTTAAGTAATAAAATAAAATGAAGATTTGTGTAACTTCTGGCGGAACCCCTGGATTGTACTGGCGGAACCCTGGTTGAAAACCATTGCATTAAAGTGTCACTAGTTCAAGCCTCACCATTACGGCATTGTGGTGACAATCGGAAAGGCATTTTACGGCAATTTTCTATGCTTGACGGAATTTAATCAACGAGTAACAAGTAACAAATCTATCAGATGACCTTACCAAGCAATCAAGTGCTATGTTAAAACTTGGATACAGATCAGGTTGTGTGCCCATTGGCTGCTTTTCTGCAAGTTTGTGGGACGAATAAGCAATAAACAAATTTTTCAACGCTTCCAGCCGTTTGGGTCTCCCTAAACAAGCCCACGATCTCAAGCACTATTTTAAAAGATCTACGCCGACGCTGCACTCGCACAAACTCGAAACGTCCTGATTGCGACACTAGCTTTGCCTTGCGTCTGCATAATTTGCCATTGAAATAAATCACAATTTTTTCTCTTTTGAAGAAAAAGTTTTCGAACTCATTTGTGCAACAAAACGTTGGTGATACTGGGTCGAAGAAGCTCAAAGCTGAATTTGATAAACTTTATCTATCTGCACTGCTGTATGAGTACCATTACCTAAACAGTTCTCGCGTAACTTTGAAGCTCACCATTCAAACTGTCAGCTCTAAATTCGATTTACCGGAGCGTTGATTCATATGGCAAAAATGACTCGATGTACCATTTCGCAGCTAAATCATCTTTTTGCGCGCAGACCAAGTGCGAATTAAGTTTATTTGGCTGTCTTTTCTGGTCTGAAGGCCGCGTTTGCATATGGCGGTTTTCGCAATCAAGAATGAAACTTCTCACCGATATTTAGAGCAGGTATTGAAACAAGGTTTCGCTGCTTGATAGTGAGTTCAGACAGAACGACGCTCCTTCGCACTAAGTATCAAGCAACGAAACTTTGTCTCAAAACCTGCTCTAAATATCAGCAAAAAGTTTCATTCCTAATTGCCAAAACCGCCATGTGCAAACGCAGCCTTATTCAAAAAAGAAATCTATAAAACAATTTAGGCTAACTAGGCCAATCTTGGATGAACTGGCGATTACCCAAGTCATTGTGAACTTTGCATTTTTACCTATTAGAGTCCATCAGGGTGTTTCTCATCCCCAAGTTCTCGAACTCAATTGAGTCCGTAGGGTTTGATTGGATCCGCCGGCAGCTTTGCTGCACGGCAGTGTTTCCCAAACTTTTTTCTTGTACCGCCTCCACAAAATCTTACTGATCAGCAAGCGCCTCCCTTGACAAAAATTTTGAGCAAAAATAAATTTCATTGCTTTGCAAAGCGCGAAGCTCTCGAAGAATGCAAAGCAGTATAAGAGTTTCGCAAAAAAATTTTAGTTTATTCCAATCGATAGTAAATACCTTTTGTCACTAATTTTAACTTGATGTTTAAAGTTGGGATGATTAATATTACATAAGGTATGATTTGCCACAAATAATAGCATTAAGGCATGCAGCTAATGGTTGTCGTGAGAGATCGATTAACGTCCTCCCTTTCTATTATTTGGTTTAGATCTGTGTGGTAAATATTCTTTTTTTTTTCTTTGAACTCAAGATTGTTAGCTCGAACTACTTCTCTCAATGGGCTAATCGAAATCTAGAAAAAAATGGCTCTAAAAGTGCTAATTTGATTTATAACAATTTATAATGGTAAGACAGCTTTTTCTGTTTTACTTCATATTAAAACCAATCTTCAGAATACACTGGATGTACCACATGATATGAGAGTTGCGCTACGCAAAACCCAATGCATAATAGATGAAATAATTAATCAAAGCGAAGCAAATGTTGCACTGATACCGTTGAGCTTTGTTACGGTCTATGCAATTGCTCTTTTTATTACAGGAAAAGTGAATTTATTAAAAACATTGCAAAGACTTTTTTCAATGCATAGTTTTTAATAGTTCGTTTAACAATGGTGAAGAACGATTTGCTTCAGGTAGTCACTGCGCTCAATCGAGAGATGATAAAAAGTACTTTTTCCGGAAACACATGCCGCACGAAAAGTGTTAATAAACTTACAAGCCATATGCTTTTTGAGAGAAATTATCTACTTTGTTGGAAAATTGCTTTATCATTTCTTTGCACTGTAATTTTTCCCAGCGCCCTCAATTGCTCACTTTGATATTATTCCCATCCTTGGTGTGGGCCACTTTGAGAATTACTGGTCTAAAGCATCTGTTGATCCAATTACTTTTGGTATCGACTGTTACAAGGTTCTTATCGTATTCCACAAAAAATTTATTATGGTAGGAAATAATAGAAAACTTTAGAACAGGGATGGACCACTTTAACAATGGAAAGGGCCACAAGAATTTATCATGGCTTTCAGAGGGAAAAATCGGAAGAGCCGTGAACTTCCTCCAGTAAAAATTTGATATTAGGATGTAAGATACACTCAATTATGCTCTTTTTTATTCTTTACTGCAGTAACTAATCGTTGATCACGAATTTCAAAATAAGAGCTAAATTCAGTTTTGGCTGTTGCCAAATGCTCTCCAGTGGAGAGGCAAGCTACATTAGAACCGTTCGACGAAATGTTTAAGATTGTGCAGAAAAAGAAAACAGTGGTTACTCTAGTCATTCTATCTCTTCTCTTTTCTTCGGACCCAAGGCTGCAAGTACATTTGCTAAATTGCTTTTTTCTAACTATTATACAGTGCACTGCCTTTTCTTGCACAGCCACAGCACGATGCCATTGTCTTGCCTACTTCTTATCAATTTTAATGAAGTTTACATGTTGGCTATGCACTAAGAAAAGAGCTTGCTGGCAGCATATAACGTTTTTCTCTGAATCTTATAAATAATTAATTTAAGTACAAAATAGCAGCTGAGCCAAATATGATAAGCACAGTCTTATACGCGTTAAAATCAATACTTGAACAAAATAATTCGTTTTTGAAGTAAGGAACCTACAGTTTAACAGGCCCTAACTAGCGGGAAGATGGCTACAGAAAGTCGTTTTCGAATTGGAGTGTGCTGACAACTAGGGGTCGGTAAAGAATTTTTAAGTGGTCCACGACAATCTTTAGTGTTTCAATTATTTATTATCTTTGAAGGCCCCCGCCTCAAGGTAATCTCAAAAAAATGGTCATCATACTAAAAAGAGGTTCAAAAAAGCCTTTGCCGCAACTCAATCTAAAAAACAAAAAGTCCTGATCTTCACAAAAAGGGAAACAAACTAATGAAGCTTCTATCGTTTCAAACAGTCAAAAGAGGTGCCAGCAAAAAGTTTAAGAAACACTGCTGTAGTCCAAAGACAGCAGCTTAATTACAATCGAGCATGAGTTCGGTCAAGTTCATTAGTTGTGTCATGGAGACTAAGCGTATTACTGGCACTGACATTGTCTATTCCATTTTTTAAAAATCAATAAACAACGTACCAATAGGCACCAGTGGCCTCATATAGTGCATGAAAGTTGGTTGCTTAGCTGTACTGTTGCCAAATAGACTTAAAAGCTTTTCTTTTTATTATACAGGGTGCGGCAGAAGTAACGCCCTTTCTGTTATTTGAGTTTTCTAGTTTCTGCTTGATTTCCTCTTTATTTTAGAAATACACCGTTTTTGTATCAGAGTTTTCTAATTAATGATTGTTTCTTTTTTAGTTTAGAAATTGTATATTTATAAATAAATAATTTGATACTTAAGAAAAAAGAATGACGTTACTTTGCCGCACCCTGTGTTATAATGGCAACTAGGAAAATTATAATAACTGATCTGCAGATGAATTCTCCTCAAAATACCTTGTAGTACAGTCATGTGGCACGCCTGAATACTCTTAAATGAAAAGACATTTTTAACGTGTTACAAAGACTAACGAAATACCGAGTTTAATGCAGGTACCAAGGGCCATACGCACACCCGTCAGAGGTTTTAAGTTATACAGGGTACGGCAAAAGTAACATCATTTTTGTATTTCTTAAGTATGAACTTATTTATTTATAAATATACAATTTCTGAACTAAAAGAGACAATCATAAATTAGAAAACTCCGATACAAAAACGGTATATTTCTAAAACGAAGAGAGCAAATCAAGCAGAAACTAAAAAGCTTAAATAACAAAAAGGGCGTTACTTCTGCCGCACCCTGTATTTTGTCCTCCGGTCATTTGAAAACCTTTTTCGTAGCACATTTTGTGTTCTGACTCCATTTGAAACTGCCAGTGCTGCCGGCACAGTGCATGTCTACAACAAGTCTGCACTCAAGCAGGGAAAACTGTCGTAAAGAGCCTTTTTCAAGAGCACACCAACGTAAAGCTTCGGGCACTAAACTCACAAAGTTACGAGCACGAGCCGGCAATTTATTGCACTGAGCTACGCTGCCCACGAAGTTGCTAAATTGTCAACCAGCAAGTTGCGTAATTGCCGAATATGCGCTGTAAATCAAATAAATCCATGGGCCCGATTTTGTTTTTTGCGATCTCAAAACTTCAACAAAAATCGAGATCTGCGAGTATTATCGATTGTGTCCAGCTGAAGATATTTTTGCCTCAAAACAAAGTTAAAGACCCTTTTTTCTTGAAATCAAGTTTTGCTAAATGACTGTTTTGCAGTTTTCGGTCTCAAATAAAAGCGAAGATTGTTTTTTTAGAGACAAGATTTTTTAAAACCACAGGCGACCTCCAGAAAATTGCAAAAAAACTCCACTTAGGGTCGCGACTCACAGTTTGTAGACCACGAGCACGGATGATCGAATAATAACAAAGTGCATTCTCTAGCGGGCTGACTTTTAGCTTCTGTTTAGCGGTTGGCGGCATCAAAAGGGATGGATCAATATGCACCCTACATAACATACAAACCCCCCCATACATGCATTGTATTTGCGTTGCTTGTGTGATTTAGCGTGATAATATCTGAATTTGGGTTTAACGGCAGGACAGGTAATCTAAATATTCTTTTTTTCTTATGTGATGATATGCAGATGTGGGTCGAACCTTCGATATCCCCAGACAAGGGCGTCGGCGGAGAAGGAAGGAAAATGGGGGGCTTGTCTCTTCTCAAAAGCAGCTTCTTTGCAATGGCAGGCCTATTCATTCAACTCTTGCTGTGTGAACATTAAAACAAATTCGTTCCTGTATTCCAGGAGGCAAAAAAAAGCCAAAGTAATGGTTATCGTATTTCCAGGGCTACCTCGGATAGCTCATTACATTTTTTGCAAATTTCGTATGCTATCAGACTTGCTATCGGGCGTGTCTGAGGGAACCTCGCACCCATGTTGAAAGATGTCCTCTGCTTTCTTCGACAGCAGCTTGGCGCTCAGAGTGTGACGTTGCTTGCTTCATGAGTGAACAGAATCGGTGTTTGCATTAAAAATCAGGATTAAGAATCAAACTATAACTTGCACTGATTGTAACTACAAAATGAGTGGCTGCTGATTGGAGGACCGCAAAGTGGTTTCGCAGTCTCCTACATTTTCCGTTTATCTTGCGTTCGATAATGCGAATTTCTGATATATAATTTATTTGATGATGCCGGGACCCGAAAAGCTACTTAAAGATTTTTTCCGAGAGAAGAGGGAGAAGAAAAACAGACCACGATGTTTTTGTGTTATTCTCTAGCGGTCATGTGATGTTTTTTTGCTGCAGACACATTAAGAGAAGTTGATGACCTTTAGGTTTTTACGCCGTCCCCTCTGTTAGTTGCTGCGCAAAAAATAATACAGATATTTTCCAGCAGAAAATATAAAAGAGAAAAGATTTTTGGGCGTCAAATGCCCACAAATCTTTATACAATAATTTTTAATTTGTAGCTCATACTTTGGCAGTGAAAAAGTAAAAGAAGTTTTAACCACAAATTCCCTGCTCTCTAAATATACATTCCAAGATGGCTATTACCAAATGAAGGAGAAACTTATATTTCAATTAGCATAAGGCAAAACGTTAGAAAAAGCACAGATTTTTTATCTCTTAGATTTTGCTTTCAAGCCATGCAAAAGCATTTTAACAATAGTGACTAAAATTTTTATCAAACTTGCTTCAACTCATCTCGTAAAAACTATCATCGCGGGTTTTATCCGTGGCGTATTTAGGATGAAAGATAGAGACCGATTTCTCCCTAAACGGCATGGCAGAAGCAAAAAATGTGGAAAAAAAAGATTTTTATTGCTGTTAGAACACCGCGATGGGCAAGATTCTCGCTTTGGAAAAGTTTATCTCTAGAAAAAATTTTTACACCTGTTTGGAGACCACGTTAAGCGAAAGTTGATGCACAAAAGAAAAAGTAAAACGATCTTTTTAAATTGCACCGCCCCACATCTCTCCCAAAAAAGTTATTTGTAAACACGCCAATAAGTCCGAGGTAAGTCCAACCAAGCCTATACGAAATATTTGGAGTGGTTTTGGAAAACTAAAGGAATATGTACTCATGATGCTGATACACCTCAGCGATCTTTTGCCGAAGCCAAAACAAGAGCGTAACCAAAAAGATATCTGCAGTCTTGCAGAGACAGTTTTTTCAACTTTTTTTTATCTTTTAATGTAGAAATTTTGACCGAATATTGATGACCTATTTGAAATCCACGTCTTTTGCTTTTTAGATAAATTGAGCAAATTAAGTTGCGTAACATAGTTCCGATTGCTACTTATAATTGATTTTACACAAATGAATTAAATAGCCTATTAGCTAAAATTCGTCCAAAAAGTTAATAAATTTGAAGTCTAAGGGTAGATAGAAAGATATCAACAATCTTCCAATGTATAAATCGCGACAAAGACTGACAAAAAATTTTATTTTAGGCTTAATTAAAGATACCATAATGCTTTCCGGAATTAGGTCTAAAAAATTTTGGGGAAGAAAGGCTACAATATGGCAACTTGGATTACTCCCTCCCCCCTTCCAGAAGCCACGCTTAAGCGGCAAAAAGGATTGAAATTCACGCCTATTTTTTGGATTGATTGTAAGCACATCCAGTCCACAGTTCACCTGCTGACCTATTGAAATACCAAATTAAATAGAAAATATAATTCAAAGTTTCATCGTAGAAAAGTTTTCTGTATTCCGGCTAAAAATCAACAGTAAGATGGCCTATTTCTATCTAATACCGGTACCTGGTAAGCTACTAAGCCTTAAATACAGCTATACGTAGTGGGACGTTCCATTCAGAAAACTGAGTTCCTTAAAAGCTTGCTACGTATGTAAAATCCAACCTATAATGTCATAAACATTTCTATTGTCAACTGGCCTAAAAGCAATCATAAAGGGAGGTTTAGCTTACTAAGCATAGTAATTTCATTAATGCAGAACTTTTGAAGCCATTTAACAAACGACGGATGGAGGTGTCTCTGAAGCTAATTTAGTGCAAAACGAAACATAATTGCTGAAGGCACTAGGCAGCAGGCAATGCAAACACAATTGCGTTGTAAGTTTGCAACTCCTGACGAGAAGCGATTGGCTTTGTTTGTGAGGGAGTTGGGCCATCAGCATTGTGAAAAGTTTTATTTAAATTTGACCAGTTGTAGCTGGATCAGCGGTCTTCAACCGCCGGTCCGTAAATTTTTTGGTACCGGCCCGCAGAGAAATGCTGAATTAAAATTAAAATCATTTTTGATTTCTAGTTTGAACTGAACGATAAGCTGCTACTCTCTCGACTTTGCTTTTGTCACGATAAGAAAAGAATATTTCTATAATGAATTAAAAAAACAAATTTATTTTTTGTTTAGAATTGTATTTAACTTCATCAAACCCTTTTTATTTTAACTATAGTACCTGCAGATGATTTTAAAAGTCGGCCAATTGTTGGCCATTATTAAATAGCTCAGACTTCCGGCAACCCTGACTGGAATTATTTATTCTTTCGGAATAAAGCAAAACAGGTGAACGTATGCCGTCTGTTTTTGTATCCGATTTAAAACCTTTGAAGTGTTCTTCCTATTTTTTAACTTGTTTTATATTGTCGAGTAAGTAAACATAAATTCTGCTGTGTCGTGGCTTTTTTTATTTATTCGTTGGTTTCTACCGCATCATTTTTCTCAAAAAGGAGGCTGCTGGTTTAGGCCAAGCTATTATTGTTCTACATAGGCCTACCACTATTATTTATTCATTTGTTTTTAATTATTTGTACATCTCATTTTTTAAGCATTTTGTCTTCAGGAAATATGAGTAGTTGATAATTTCTGCATTGCTGTGCTCCTCACATTCTTTTTGTTTGTGGATAAAGCTTGTAAGGTTTTTGCATACAACCCAAATATCCTCCAGTGCAAATTCGGAGCTATGCATAACAACTGGCCTATTACAGTTACCAATGCTTCCTTTCCAAACTTTGTGCAAGTAGAAAAAATAGTTAATGAGGCTATTGTTGTTAGTTTAAGCAAACTCATATTAAGTTTGAAAGGAAATTTGGGAAAGTGGCTACGTTTTCGTAACAAAACAGTTGTTAATTGGAAATTTTTTTTCAGATATGTTTTTGTAGCAAATACATAAATGATATTGATGATTTCGAAATCCCCGATCAGTACGAGAATGAAAATGAAAAAAAACAAATTTCTTTGGATACCTTCATAAGAAATAATAAAAGCCTCAATGACGAGACGGAACAAGGAAGTAGACCTACTTCTTCCAAGAAACAGAAAGCTGCGTTTAAACGAAAATATGGTGAGTCCTACTTAAAGTACGGTTTTATAGCTACAGGTGAATCTCATATCCCTAGCCCACTCTACATAATATGTGGCGATGTGTTATCCAATGAAGCAATGAAGCCTTCCAAGCTAAGTTGGCACCTGGTTACAAAACACCCTGATTTAAAAAACAAGCCTTTGGTGTTTTTCGAGAGAAGAAATCGTGAACATAAAAAATAAACTCAATTACTGGTGGCCACCACGACAACAAATGCAAATGCACTAAGAGCCTCATACTTGGTGGCTTGCCATATTGCAAAAACCAAGAAACCTTTTAGTATAGGTGAGGAGGTGACTCTACCCACGGTTAAGGACATTTGTGGTGAACTACTAGGAGAGGCTGCAGTCAAAAAAATTGAAAAGATGCCTTTCTTGGACACTACAATCATGAGGCGAATTTCAGCTATAGCAGAAGATATTAAATTGTAATTATTGGATAGAGTCAATGGGTCACCGTGGTATGAAATTGCCGTTGATGAGTCTACTGATCTTGATAGCAAGGCCATATTACTGGTTTATGTGCGATAGCCTATATATATATCAGGAAGATATATATGATGAGCTGTCGCTTCCTAGCGAGACCACAGCAGCAGAACTATTCAGGGCTTTGGATAGTTATGTATCAAGGCACCTTAATTGGTTCTTCTGCGTGTGCATATGTACAGACGGAGCTGCTGCCATGACTGGGCATATTTCTGGCTTAATTGCTCGAGTCAAGGAAGTGGCACCTAAATGTGAAACCATACACTGTGTCGTTCACCGGGAAATGCTGGCCAGTCGAAGAATGTTGCGTGGACTGAGCAAGGTACTGAACGATGTAACTAATATCAATAACTACATTAAAACAAATGCATAAACTCGCGTCTGTTTGAGCTGCTTTGCAAAGAGATGGAGGCAGAGCACAAACGTCTACTCTTACACACAACAGTCCGATGGTTATCCAAAGGGAGATCGTTTTCCAGAGTGTTTGAGTTATGAGAGCCAATTCACAGATTACTTTCTAAAAAAAATCGCCACTGGCAGCCAATTTCAGTAACCAGGAATAGATCGCAAAGCTGGCTTATTTGTGGTATATTTTCACTTTGCTCAACGAACTTAATCTCTCCCTTCAAGGGAAAAGGACCACTGTCTTCCAGTTGGCAGATAAGATAGCTGCATTCAAAGCCAAGATGGAATTGTAGGGACGGCGGGTGAAGGTAGAAATATTTGGTATGTTTCAAAGATAAACAAAAATTTTGGACGATACCGCACCTGAATCATCATTCTCTCAGCTGTTGTATAGTCACCTGTCTTTGCTTTCAAAAGAATTTGAGCTGTACTTCCCATCCGAAAAAGACCCCCGAATATCAAATGAATGGATCCGTGGCCCGTTTGCGAGCAAACCAAGTACATCTATCCTTTCCTTACAAGAAGAAGAGCAGTTGCTGGAGATTGTAAATGATGTTGGTCTTAAGAAGAAATAGATTGGACATAAGCAGTACAAAGCGCGTTGCATTGTCAACAATCACACCCAGATGGCATCAAGTGGTCGAAGTCATGCAGGCTCAAGATTCGCACAAATGCACCTCAATATCATAGTACGTTGCCAGTTTTTAATGGAATGGAATGTTTAATAAACATCGTCGTACTGAAATTTACACAAACAGTAATTTAGCAATTATAAAAGTTTAAATGAATTTTATCTCATTAAAACAAGCTTTAGGAATGAAAAAGCAATATAGCATTGAATGACAGTTTAACACTTTAACTGCCATGTCAGTCATATATGGGTGACACGTAATGTTTCATTACGATCACCGTCAGTCATATGTGGGTGACACTCGAATTTTTCGTCTAGGCCACGTCTCTCACTTATGGGTGACAGTACGTGCAAATCGAATGGAGGTTTGATAGCGTGGCCTCTGAGGAATATTTTGGTACCTTTGGTTTTAGCAAAGTGCAAAAAATAAAAAAGTTATAAACCGACACACAAATTTTAGCAAATTTTGTTTATTTGAAAGAAATACAACGAAAAGCGACAACAACGTAAATGTGAATATCACGTCTGTTCATTTGTGAAGTTCATTGAAGCATTTTCGGCACATCTGTGGTTGTCCAGGGCACAAATCACAATATGTGTATGATTTTGAAGAGTTCTTTCTTGCCCCATCACGGCCACCTTCTTGCTTCGCCTTTGCGTAACAGGAGGCACATGCTCGTCTAATTTTTTTTCCAAGGGCTCCTGTACGCTCAACCAGATGGTGATGTGGCGCAGAAGAACCTGAAATTGAAGGCGTGACAACACCGGCATCTGATAACAGTTGCTCCACGAGCAGTTCCTTGAACTTAGAAATTTTTATTTTTGTTTTGGTCACTTCTTTATAGACCACCCAAGCATTTACAACCGACATCCCCAGCAATAGTTCGGTTGCTAGCTTTCGGTACTATTTGACCCCCTTCCTAAGGGTAGTAGCGTATGACGCCATTTGGTCCAAAAGATCGATTCCACCTTTGCATTTGTTGTATTCCAAAATAGCAAGTGGTTTTTCGGTAGCTCTTTGGCGTCGTCTTCTTTGTCCAACTGCGTCTGATGAAGCAGCACGTGGAGCGCGTTGTGTGATTGGCTTCATAACCGGTGCATGCTTCGTTGACAAAACACGGACGTCACGAGTGTCTCTCCACTTCAAAATAACCACTCCTTGTTGGTCTTCTATAGCAACCATTTCACCTCGTTTTAGCTTTGCTTGCAGAACTTCTTTCGGAATGTGTTTCTTGTTTGCACGAAGGGTTCCAACAAGATGGGTCTGTTTTTGCAGGCAGTAGTTTGCTAGCTCATAGCTAGTATAAAAATTGTCTACATATAATGTACGACCTTGACCTATCAGGTCTTTCATCAGCTCGATGCAAACATTTTTAGCCAGCCCAATTTCACGCTCTCCAGTTTGGGATTTGCCAGAATAGACCTTCAGAACCCATGTATACCCAACCATTGAGCAAAGTTTGAAAAGTTTGACTCCATAGCGATGCGTTTTGTTTGGGATGTATTGCCTGAAGGTCAAGCGTCCTCGCCATGGCACTAAAGTCTCATCTACAACAACATCTTCTTCTGGACGAAACAAACTTTGAAAGTTTTTTTGCAGCATATCTATCAATGGTTGTATTTTGGCTAAACGATCACCACTTTCCGAAGTTTCATTGTCGCTGAAATGTAGCATACTCAAAAGTAACTGGAAGCGATTGCGAGACATGGTTGCGCGAGGAACAGTTTGCTGAGAAAGAGGATTCGTTGACCAGTATTTTTCAAGAGAGTTTAGTCTAACAAGCCCCATCCATAAAATTAAGCCGAGAAACTTTTTTATTTCGACTTCATCTGTATCTACCCACTTATTCAACCGGGCAAGTTTGGTGAGAGACCTATTTGCTATTGTTTGTGCAGCGTACCGGTTTGTTTCTGCAACAATACGATGAATGACATTTTCATCCACTGGAAGTGAAAACACATCCAGTGGGGAGCAATTAGGCGCAAGGGTTTTCAACAAACCAGATTGGTCACTGAAAGTAAAGGGCTGCTGCCTTCCAACAAAATCGGTCCAGTTGCCACTGATCAATATTGTGCTGTCGTTACTGTCATCATTATCTTCGGATGCTGATTGATCTAGGCTACTGCCATTAGTGTCAGATGCTGCAGTGACGCTGTCATCCATGTCCATGGCAGCGGCTTCAGTTTCTGATTCATCAGAGTCAAAATCACTGCCATCACTAGAAAGAGGGTCCGGATCTCAATTCGCATCATCACAAGAATCATCATGGTCTGATTCACTAGAGTCAAAATCAGAGTCTTGCATAAGCATATCTATATTATCAGCAGTTAACTTTCGTTTAGTCGTATTTGAAAATTTCTATATTTAGCCTATCTGAAATACAGTAAAAGAGCAACAGTCACCGCAATCCTTTACGTTTTCGGTAAATTGATAGTTGGGGGATTTCAAGAACAGCAAAATGTGTAGCAATTACTGTCTACCAAAAATGACTGACGTGGCCTGGCGCAAAAACGTTTCAATCTGGGGCCGCGTCAGACATTAGTGACTGACACGGAAAAAGTTAAATTTCATACCTAAAATGCACTAACATAGGAAATTTCGATATATATAAGTAATTTTTAGTTAAAATACATCAGAAAAAAAAATTTTTGCACCATGGCCACTGGGAACCATTTCCTGAAAATGGGCTTGGCAGTCAATGTGTTAAAATGGTTAACACACATTGTATGAGATTTTATTTATTCCTCATGTCATTTTATCTATGCCGGTCCGTCAATAACATTGCTTTACAAGCACCGGTCTGTGGCACAAAAAAGGTTGAAGACGGCTAAGCTGGATGACTCATTGCGCTATCGTGCGGACACAAAACATTTATTGGTTTGTTGCAGGCAGTCCAACTGCAGCATTTCTTCCCTAATAGGTAACCGCATGCGTTTCGTGTTTTGTAAGGCTATGTTGCTGAGTAACGCGACATGACTAGATGGACAAGTGAAACTGCTACTAACGCAAGCCTATTACGTTTAGCAATATGATTTAAGATTTAGTCCGGGAATAAAGTAGTGTGATCAGGATTAGCATTGACCGAGCGAGATATTGATTGAAGAGAAATGCTTCCAGCCATTCTTCAGACTGTTACCAAAAATCATTGGAAGATCGCCAAACGTTTTTTGTCTTCAGGTAAGCTACAGTACCAATTCATGCAAGCAAAATATAACTAAATGTACCTCGAAAGTGCATCAATATGCGTTGAGCTTATGTACAAACAGTACAGTCAACTTTGGCCAATAAAAAAATATGTAATTTGTCTAGCTAAACGGGCTTTGTAGTTATTTTAAAGTTGAATTTATGTCCTGTTTCCTGCGTGGCTTAGACTTGTTAATTTATTATATATTTGTCACCACAGATTGATTTTCAAATGCTTTGTTGGAGTAATGCAGCACTTTAAATTTCTGATGCTCTTTTTGATAAAAACCTGCACTGCCGTGATGTGCCAATACGTAGCCTAATAACTTCAAAAATCATTCTTTTGAATGTATTGACTTTGTTGTAATTTATTGTTGTTCAACAAGGCAACAGCTAAACGATTTTTTCTCAGTTTTGTCTTGAACCTGTTAACTGTACAACCATTAGTTATTTCTTCACGTTTGCTGATCAGTAGCTTCACACAAGGGAAAAGAGTCGAGGTTGTTTATGAAATCTAAAATGCAGTTGTTAGGTTTTGCAATAACACGGGAGTGCAGCTGTATTAGAATTTAACATTCTTACATTGGATTGATATACGACTCTGTTCCAAAGGCTGAGTGCTAAGCTTATTGATGTAAGACTAGCAGTTCAATGCTCAATGCATTGTGCTGCGTGAGACATGGCTGTGGCAAATGCTGGTAGCTATTTGTTTCTAAGCTGATGTTATCAAATACATGGCTTTAAAAAGTCAACCGTAGCTGACAAATTCATGTTGGAGTTTCTTAAGTTTTATCTTGATTTCCACAAGTGATGATCTTCCATCGCTTTTGAAGCCAGTTTTGATGCATATTTAGTGTATTTTACTTCTAATGTAGCAAGACTTTGAATAAAATTGTTTTGCAATTGAATTTTTGCTTTTCTTGTTGCAGGGGTAATTCAGCAGAATGATACTTACGACCTGATTGTGATTGGTGGGGGCTCTGGAGGTCTTGCATGTGCCAAAGAAGCTGCTGATCTTGGAAAAAAAGTTGCAGTTCTTGATTATGTGACTCCAAGTCCTCAAGGTGGAATCCATTTTGTTTTACTTCATTGTGTTATGTGTTAAAATTATTTTATACCATTACCTATTTAAGTGGGTTGTTTAGTTGATCTCTTCTATACCCACAGTTCTAGAATAGCATTACACACGGAAGGTACTTTTTCTTTTGATTGGGGTCGGGGTTTGAGTTGCTGGCAAGTGTAGAATTATTAATTCAATTCTAACTCCTCACAGTTACATGACAATATGTAAGACGTTTTGTGGTTGCTGCTGATGTGAGGTAATACACCATAAGCTGTTAAAAAAAGATGGCAGTTGAAACTAGAGGAATATCAAGCCTTTCTATGTTAATTTATTTATTAAATATTTAACAGTAATTGATCTTGCCGTATTAGTGACTATTTTTTGAAATAAATCATTAGAGTTTGCTTTAATTTTGGCATGTTAAATTTGAAGAACAAATTATTCAATTGGAAATCTACCTTAACTACGTTTTTAGTAAGTTCTACTTTAGAGGTAATTATTTTTGACATTTCGTCCTTTGATTTTTTTGTGGTGGCCTAGAACTTTAGTACAGCTTTGAAAATCTATTTTAAGTCTTTTTTTATCTTGGCAACACATCCATTGGGAACGTTGTGGTGTCCTTGGGAAAGGCAGATTTGTGCAATTTTTCCTAATTGGTTGCAGGCATATGGTAGAAATGCACTGTGTCAGCAGCCCTGGTTACTCTGAAGCAGGTCTAAACACAAGATGTCCGTTGAATAACTGCAAAGATTTATTTGTAACTGAAGCATAGAATATTTAGCAAAAAATAAACTAGATGCTTTTGGAATTTTTTGTAAATTGGTGTCGGAACATGTTTAGACAGTTCACTGTAGCTCTTTTCGTTTTCAATGAGGTCATCACTTATGAGGATATCTCTGAAGTGGCATAGCAGGTTTTTTTCTGAGTAATATGTTGAGTTTGGTAGCAACAGTCAATTGACAATGTATTTTCCACCAGCATAATTGCTTTTCATGCAGTAAACGTGCCGTTTATATAGGTACAAGATGGGATCTAGGTGGTACTTGTGTTAATGTTGGATGCATTCCAAAAAAGCTTATGCACCATGCAGCTTTGCTACAACATTCGTTTAAAAACGCCAAAGCGTATGGCTGGCAGTTGGACAAGTTACCTACTCATGATTGGTACGATGATTTATTTTTGTGTTTGCTAATTTTTTTTATTTTGTGGAAAATAGCAAGTGTTGTAGAATAGTGTGGCATGTTGAATTTCAACATGACTTTTTGTTTATGTGCGTAAGCTCCTGCTTTTAGTCATTTTGAGTCTCCATGACGGATAGGCTGCTTCAACTCTTCACGTTTAGGCCACATATAGATAGAGTGATCCCCTAAAAATGCCTTTACCAATAGCACAACAAGCAAACTTGACTGATTTTTCTTCGTATAATCCCCTTCGTGTTGAGTACCAATGAGGCAAGTTGTGATTACCATTTTGAGGCCTTTGATATTTTGCTCAAAGTTTACCCCAGTAACTTACTGCTTTTGAGGTTGACTTTGAGACCACTATGCTGTCGAGGACCGTGCTTAAATTAGCTTAAGACATTAATTGAATCTAATCGTGCGACAAAGATGCTATGGCTTCTGCTAGTGCAAAACTAAAGCCGTTTTGTTTTTATTTTAGTTTGGCGTGTAACTCTATTTAGTGCTCTTCTCAAAACCGGTTTTTGAAGCTTGCTTTAGATAGTTATAGCCGCTACCCAAAACGTCCTGGTGATTACCCCGTTCTTTACATAAAACGTCCTGATTATTATCCCGTCTTCTTCTTTATGTATGGTAAAGGCATAGTTTTAAACTAAACATCCAGATCCCACTCTGCAAACTCTATTTGAAAACTTAGTTGCCGTCGTGCCTCCATATCAATGAAGACGAGGAGTAAACGCAACAAAACTTTTCGTTAGAATTTTTTGTTTATCTTGTTAGATGTCTGTGCTAATCTATGCTTCTAAGATTCAACGTTTAGTTGAATTTTTTACGGCTGCCAATTTTCACGGCAAGGTGAACTGACTGTCAATCTTGTGGTCAGAAGCCTACGGCTTGGGTACTCCAAACGTTGTGTTGCATCCAGCATAGCCGGTTGGAAGATCAATTTGGTCTAAATCTTACAGGTTGAAAATATGGATTGCACCGACGGCAACGACTTCTGTGTGTGGCTGCTGACTTTAAAATCATAAGGTTACTTGGCGGTCTTTCAAACTCTGCGTTCGTCTTGTGTTTAATGACTTGAATTTATTTTCACCATTTTAATACTGAGCCGTTGTTTAGGAGCTCTCTTGCCCAAGCAGTGCAAATGTACATTCGCTCACTGAACTGGGGCCATAAAGTTCAACTGGCGGATAAGTAAGCTTTTGCACAATTGTAAGTCTCAATAGCGGACACTGTATTCTCAAATGTTAACTATCAGCAGTGTGCGTTGGCAAGGTTGTTCATTGTTCAAGGGCACAATTATGAATTTGTTTCAAAGATGAGAGACTTAAGGGCTGATAATGGACAGCAGATGCTCGTTTCCCCAGCTTCTCTCTTTTTCTAATGAGCTTTGACGCCATTGACAACCATTGGTAGCCTAAATAGGCTACTCCATCTTAGACAGCCATTTTCGAGTTTTGATTTTAAACCTCACAGGTGCATAAATAATTTAAGAGGAATAAACCGTTTTTAAGAGAGTGTTAACCCCCTCGCAAAAGTTGTAAAAATCTTAATCCTCTAGCGATTTGTTCTTTGAAGCTCTTTGATACATTTTTAAAGACACCTTCAAATTTTTTTGCAATACATTTACGAAACATGGCTAAACTGCATAAAAAGACTGTCAAAAACCTTAACAATGCCGTGAAAATATGGCCAATCAGCCAGTTTGAACGCCAAGTAATGATGGAATGTCTGATCAAATAGAAGGCGAATGCGCGCTGAGGGACGTGCAAGTTCGAGAACTATCTCTGAATGAAAGATTAGTTCAAAGAAGAACAATTACATTCGCCACCGCTATATATCAGCATCAGTATGAACTGTCGTGACCATCATCTACTATTAAGGGGTGTGATGCTAGATTTTCGTTGATGGGTCATTTTAATTGGTAACGCCACCGTAATCTGTAATTAGCTGCTAAATACACGATTGTACAGTATTACAGAAACCCTTAGGTAATTAATATATATTGTTTTTTAGAAATGTAACATACATAAATGGAAAGGGATCATTTGTGGATAAACGCACTGTGATTTCGGTGAATAAGAAAGGAAAAGAACAGATACTTCGAGGTAAAAACGTGGTAATTGCAGTTGGTGGAAGACCTCGCTTTCCAAAGGTAATCTTGAGTAGTTACGTGCTCATCCGTGTGATCAATCTCGGAACGTGAATCCGGAGTAATGGATCTTGGCCCAGGATCATAGAGGAGGAGCTTCGTTTTCAGCAAGCACCCAAAACCTTTTTTTTTGGAAGACTCTTCTGTCGGCTGTTTGTTATCAGGCTCAGCGTTTAAGTTTAAATGCTTGGGGGCTAGGCAATGTTTCCTCTCTACTTAGCGACATGGGTGCTGGCATAAAAAGCGTTTTCATTCTCTCTATTCTTCAGTCTTTTTGTTCATCAGATGTTTAAAGAGTTGAAATGCATTTTATTTCCGACTTGAGTGTTCTCTAAAGAATGCTGTAGAATGTAGAGTATTTCACTCTGTACCTGCAAATGGGTTGCCAAACCTACAGACATCGGAAAAAGAAAGAAACTACAGCTAGTCAAGCGTGCAATTTATGACCGATCTTTACCTGATTGTGGTATTTTTTCAGATTCCTGGAGCCAGAGAGCTTTGCATCAGCAGTGACGATATTTTTTGGAAGAAGGAGCCACCGGGTAAAACGTAGGTTATTGTTATTGTTAATATTGAGCTTCTAATCTCAAAAACGTGCTAGATTTTGCGGTTGGCTTAAATAGAAAGTTGCAGCAGTAGAATAGTTAAAGTTTTGTTATTTAATCTCAACTGATTTTTTGGGAAATGTGAGGTAAAAGCGTTTTGACTATTGTTTTCCATAATTTTTCATTTGGACTTCAAGCAAATCTGCGAAAACCCGTTGTAACTTTATGATATGGAATCAAGTTGAGATCTACCGACTAAAATGCGCTCATTGCTTCAGCTAAAACCATGCTGTAGGATGCGTAATTATATAATTTGTTTTGTTGTTACATTTTGCGTCACTAATCATTTTGTTACGTCACATTTGGCGGGTACATTTTACATCATTAATCGTTCTCTACGCGTGTTTATGTGGTTTTGGGGTACAGCTAGTAATTTTGTTAATACATATTCATATGCGAGTTTAATTTCAAGATTAAGCAGTGTATTTGTGTTCCCTGAAAAGGGCCACTTGATGTGCCCACAACGGTTAGAATTTAAATAAAAATGTTTTATATATTGAGGCTGCTATGTATTTTAACAATTATATAATTAATCTAAAACAAACTCCCCCGGTACTGTTAAGGCCAACTATTATTAATGCATTAAACCCGAACATTCGTGGTTGTAACCACCGCTTCGTCAGGTATTTTTATTTAAATAGATTCTATTTGAATAATGAGAGCACGTGTCGAAACGTGATTAAGTCGTTAGTATATGGTAGCTAGCGTTAACTGTGCCACTGTGAGTTGGTTTTGGACAGATTATCTTATGTCTCCGGCTAACACGCTAACCCATCTAATTTTTTGAAAAATTACGAATCTGATCAAATGTTATTGCAGGTTGGTGATCGGCAGCAGTTGTATCCTTTTTGTTGAGTTATGGAGTTTTTATCTCTGACTTTTGCTTGTGACTTTTATAAAGTAACATACACGAGAATCAGTTATATTCGTTGACTTACTTTTGCTCAGATGTTGGTTTGGAATGTGCTGGTTTTTTGAAAGGCTTAGGCTTCGACACGAGCTTAATGATTCGTTCTATACTCTTAAGGGGTTTTGATCAGGTATTCTTCTAGCTTGATTGTTTTCTGTCGAACGTGTGTCTTCCCAGCACGGTTTCGTGGCGTTCAATAATTGTTGTGGAGTTATTTTTCATGCGGTTACGCAAAATTCTTTACAGTTATACGTGGCACATCTTGTGTTCAGACCTGCATTGCTAACACAGTGCATTTTTATCGCAACAAAACGTAGAAATTTCGGTAAAGATCTTTTGTGAGAGCACAGCAGCTCAGAAACAATGTAAGCTTTCAACACACGACCTCACGATAGCGTTCCAACGCCTTGCCAAGCTGAGCTACGTCAGCTTTATTCCTTGTGACTAGTACGTTATGGACAATCGTCAAATACTACTGTGAACCTTCCAAATTTCATCACTGCATTGAATTACTTTAAAATTTACGGCTGGTTCAAATTCGCCAAGTTGAGTAAATCATCGTTGACTACCTTATCTGGACACAAACAACGTCACCATCGTGAAGATTGATCGCTCGACCAACTGACCATTTTCCCCCTGAATTGGCGCTCCAACCCATCTGACTCCGTTCCCGACAAGCTCAAGGTCATTGACGCATTCCGCGATCAAGAACTCCGTGCGTGCAATGTTGTGCTGTTCTGAAAAGTACTCAGCGGCGGTTTTCGTGCTTGGCTGCCGTTGTGATAGAAACTACTTGTGCCACTAGTACTCGCAACTCCGAAGAAGACCTGAATGCAAGTTGTTCTACTTACAACTCTCAAGGTTTTTCGGAGATCGACAGATGAAAACTTTGTATGACGCTTGCGATTTTTTTCTTAGCAAATTGCTCATTTAATCACTGACCACATCACGGCAGAAGGAGTCGAAGTTATTTGGTCGCGGGTGCCGAAAGAAATACGAAAAGCAACGTCTGGCAGATTGGAGGTTCATTCGCAGTCGACTGATGGAGACGATGTCACAATCAAGCAATATGATACTGTGCTATTGGCAATAGGTTTGGAAAACTATTTAGTTATTGGTTCTAAGTACGCTTTTTTAACTTGACATACAGATACCAACTTGTGCTGGCATTAGCCATTTCATGAGATCGGAAAGCAAGTAGGTGTGATTGTGGCTCCCAACTCTCACAGATTTTTATCTCAATTTTAGGGAAATATCGCCGATTAAAAATTTTATTTCATAACCAGAGTGGTGAGATGGAGCCATAGATCTGGCCATTATTTTAACCTTTGGAAGGAATCTTCTCGGCAACGTTGCTCTGCTTTTAGTAGAACTGCTCTGTGTCAGCATACTACAACATCGAAGCAAGTCTCAACTCCAGTTTTATATGTTACAGCAGGCTAATAGTTGCCCTGTTGTCTTAGAATAAAGCTGTAGAAGTCAACTTGTGAACAAAATACTTGTTTCTTTTGATAATAAAGCCTCATATTAATGCTATTACGCAATAGGACGTGACCCTGTGACCTCTGACCTTAATTTGAACAACGCTTCCATACAATGCGACACCGTCAGTGGTAAAGTTCTTGTGGATGAAAATGACGCAACCAACATAGAAGGCGTATACGCGATCGGCGATGTTGCTATGGTAAGCTTTGATGTGCTCTTAGTTTGTTCACCCGTAAGTTATATGGTATATCTGTACGGGTCTTGAAACAAACTTTGTACTTGTGTTTGACATCAAACTCCATCTGTCACAACAGCTCTGGTTCGTAAGTTTTAGGGTTTCGAAGAATGTGGATTTAGTCCTTAGTTGTCGTTTCTCTCGATTATACTCTGACCCGGGTAGCACCACCTGCCAGAGTCATTGCAGTGGGTCAAATTCGGAGAAGTTCTTTAATTAGATGTTATATGACAAGAATGGTCAGATAGAAATCTACGACACCTAGACCTGGCTCTTGCCCCAGATTTATTGTTTAATTTAGACGAACTCTGTGTGATAAGACTAAGAATAGTATGGTGCAAACCAAGTCCCACCCTAGTCTCCTTCGCGCAAGCCTATAGGACCAGTTTACGTTCCTCAAACGGAGATAGCTCATCAGACCTAGCTGTTTGCCCGACCCCTTTCTGCGTATGGGGGCGTAGAAGGCCGAGGAGCCCTAGAGGCCGGGTAACTGCCTGCGTCTTTGACCAGAATACTTGAGATAGCGCGACGTGAAGAATCTGTGGCAAGCAGGATAAAATGAGGTGAGAAGTGTCCGGAGTCAGGTGATTGCGGGTGCTTCACGAGGGATTCTCAAATTCTGCAGATTCTGGAGAGAGAGAAAGTTTTTAGAGTAGTGGGTTGGTTGCAGTAAAGACGAGAGAGAACACAACGAGCATGACGAAGAAGCAAAAATTCTTTAGTTGAAACTGGAGAACTTTTATGCCGATAAAGATTTTTCCTCTTAAACCTTGTTGTTGTTGTTGTTGTTGTTTACCCGACCCCTTCCGAGGGATGGGGGCATGGCGGAAGACCATGGAGCCCCAGAAGCCGGGCAACTCCCCAGGGTCTGGACCAGAGGTCATAGAGAGACAGAGAGTCGCCAAAGAGTGAGCGGCGCAAAGAGTCCGTAGCTGGACAGTGCAGAATGAGATGAGAAGTGTCCTGGGACGAGTGTCCACAGGCGCTGCAAGAAGGATTCTCGATTCTGCCAATCCTGGAGAGATAGGAACCTAAAAGAAGGCTGTGTCCATTGCAGCGAAGACGAGAGAGGACACAGCGAGCATGACGAGGGAGCACAAGTTCCTCCGTGGAAATTGAGGGAACCTGTGTGTCAAAATACTTTGAGGAGACAGTACGCCTCCAGTCCGAGATAAGACGAGAGTGGATACGAGAGATAAGAGGAGAGAGACTACAAGGGATTGCCGAGGGCGCAAGCAGCGCTCCCCGTCTGGCAAGCTCATCAGCTGTGTCGTTCCCCGGGAGAAATGAGTGTCCGGGGACCCATTGTAGCCTGATAGAACAGGAGGAGAAGAAGGACAGTTCCTGCCAGATCTGCCAGAGAGTTTGAGATAACAGGAAAGGTGGAGGAGAGGACAGGGTGGCGAGGACAGAACGAGAGTCAGACAGGAGAAGAAGAGAAGAAAAATGGCAGACTTTATGGTGTTGCCGAGACCAGCAAAGAGCGTGCAGAATGGCGCAGGCTTCAGCGGAAAAACTGGAACAAACTGGGCCTGCCGAAAAGGAAAGAGTGGCCTCAGTGCCACAGAGAGAGCAGTTGGCAAGAACGCCGGAGCCGCCCTTACCAAAAGGAAAAGGGACAGAGCCGTCTGTCCAGAGTACCAGATCATGAGGAGGAAGAGAGTCAAGGTGGGCGAGAGCCGCACCTTGGCGAGAGTGAGGGGGATCAGAGCGAGAGCATGGAGTGGAAAGGGTGGACTCCACCGTGAACGAGGGAAGATTCCAAGGAGGACAGGGAGGGCAAGCAACAAGAGCCTCCCTAGAACAAGTAGAAGGAAGCATGAGCGGGTGAGTGGACGCAAAAGCTCTCCAGGACGATCTGCAGAGTCTTGGTTTCACTCCTAGTCTGGCCAGACCTGAGATGGGAAAGGAGGTTGGGAGACGAAGAGCCCGCTCATGAGAAAAAAGAGTGAAGTGAGTCAGAGTGACTCGTAGGGGAGGTAGAGAAGCCTCGGTGAGTAGTAGAGGGATAGGGGACGACGAGAGGCAGCCGGTGATGGCGCGACTGGCCGCTCGGTGAAGGCGTTCCAATTTGGTGATATTGGTAGCGCTTAAGAAAGGAAACCATCCGGGTGAAGCGTAAGTGAGAAGGAACGGAGGAAAAAATTTATACAGAACAGAGAGGGACTCCTTAGAGGGGCCCCAAGAGGAAGCAGAGATACAGCGTAAGGCCTTGAGACGTGGGAAGAATTTGGCCTTCAGCGAAGATACATGCCTAGAAAAGGAAAGAGTGCGGTCGAAGGTGACCCCAAGAAAAGTTGGAGTGGGATTAAAACGGAGGCGGGAGCCGAGTAGGAGGAGGTTGGGCTGGAGGTTAGCCTGGTGGGGATCCACTGAAAAGAAGGAGGCCTCACATTTGCTCGGATTGAGAGGAAGACACCAGTACTCAGACCAGCGCTCCAATCGAAACAGAGCTCCTTGTGTGGCCTCCACCGCAGTGGGGACCGAGGGGGAGGAGGACCAAATGGCCAGATCGTCAGCGTAAAGAGAGCAGCTGACGGAAGAAGGCAGAGAAGCCGGAAGATCATTGATGAAGAGGGAGAAAAGTACAGGGCCAAGAACGGATCCTTGCGGAACACCTCGACGGACTCGAAAGGAGCGGCTTTTGTGATTTTGAAAAACCACAGAAGCGCGCCTGTCAGAAAGGAAAGATTGAGTCCAACGAGCAAAGCAAGGAGGGAGGCCAGCCGAAATAAGTTTGTGGAAAAGGGCGGGGTGCCAGACAGAGTCAAAAGCTTTAGAGAAATCGATAGTAGACAGGATCGTACGAGAGCCCGGCCTGGGTTTGTTAAACCCATCCGAAATGGACTGAGAAAGGTACAGAATTTGATCAAGTGTAGACCGTCCAGGGCGGAAACCGGCCTGGCGGGGAGAAAGAATGGAATTAGATTCCAGAAAAAAGAGAAGACGGGATAGTATGATGCGTTCAAAAAGCTTTGATACGCAGGAGGTGAGAGAGATAGGCCGGAAGGAAGCAGGAGAGTCGAGAGGTTTTCCCATCTTATGTATGGGAATAATAGAAGATGTCTTCCAGATGGAAGGAAAGGAATGTGAAGACCAAGAAAGATTGAAGATGTGAAGAAGAAAATCCATGCCAGAGCGAGGAAGGTGCTTTAGCATGGGATAGGCAACTTTGTCTGGGCCAGTGGCAGTGGATGAGGAGAGGTTGGAGGCAGCCGCAAGAAATTCAGCGGGAGAGAAGGGAGAGCAAAAGGACGAGTGAGACTCCACAGAGCACGTAGCTCGGCGGAGCTCAGTGAGGTAGCCTCTGGCTCTGCTGCGCAGGGCCTTTGGCTGAGACACGGAAAAGTGAGACCTCAGGTAAGCGGCATAGACCGAAGCCGATTCCCTGGGAGAGGAACAGTTAGGAAAGTTAGGAGAGGAAGAAGACGAAGAAGGAGAGCCAGCAATAGAGCGAAGAAGAGAGTGCACAGATTTAGGATTAGATTTAGGTGAAAGAGAAGTGCAGGTCGTCTGCCATGCCTCAGCCTTGGCCTTGGCAATGACCGACGAGGCACGTCGAGAGGCGGAGATGTAAGCCTGGCGATCTTCATCACTTCTGTGAGCAGTAGCGAAAGTCTTGCGTCTTTCACCAACCGCTTCTTCCACCTCAGCAGACCACCAGGCTTTAGGAGGGCGTTTGATGCGGCCGAAAGGAATGGAAGATTTGGCCGCATTCATTGCCAGAGAGGTAAAGAGAGCAGCTGCAGAGGAAAGAGAAAGAGACGAGTATTCCTCTGCAATAGGACAGTGAGAGTCAAAGTAGGAAACAAAGTCATCCCAGCGAGCTTTCTGAAAATTGAAGGAAGGGGGGCGCTCGTTGGGGTGAAAGACCGGAGAGAGAGGGATAGATAGAAGAATTGGTAGGTGGTCAGAACCCAGGTCCTGAAGCACCTCCCAGGAGCACGAAAAAGCAAGAGTAGAAGGAGCAAAGGAGATGTCAGGAGAGGAGCGACTGCCGGAGGAGCGATGGAGAAGGGTGGGTGTGTCAGGGTCATTGAGGGGGAGGAGGTCTGAGGAGATGACCCAGTCGAATACTTCCTCCCCACGGGGGTCGGAAGTACCTCTTGAGTCCCAAAGCGGGTGATGGCAATTGAAGTCCCCCAGAATGAAGAGATTTCTGGAGGAGGGAAGAATTGAGGGAGAGAAGGAATCGGTTCTGCCATCCGTTGGGGAGGAGCGAATAGGGGGGGCATACACATTAAGAAATGACACCGAGGAGGATTTGTTTAGAGAGATGTTGACCCCTACATAATCAGAGTAGGGATCGAGCGAAGAAAGAGAGGTGGTAGAAAGTTCAGAAAAGGATAGGCCCTGTCTGACGAAAATGACAACGCCGCCACTGGCATGCGAGGCATCAGAAGAGAGAATGCCAGACCGGGAGTGAGTACGATCAGAACGCAGAACAGAGAATCCAGGAATCCAGAAAGAGGAAGATGAGTTAAGATTGGATTCCTGAATGCAGATAAGATCGACAGGATGGGATGAAAGAAAGTGAAGTAGTTCAGTGCTCCTGGCTCGAAGACCTCCAGCATTCCATTGAAGAACCCTGAGAGAGTCAGGGGGAGGAGAGGAGGCAGGAGGTGCAGAAGTATAGCCAGGAGCAAGGGACGGTGGTGGAAGGGTAGGGGAAGGAGATATAAGATGGGCAGATGGGGGATAAGAAGTTTGGAGACGAGGGTGGGGCAAGAGTGCAGCATTAGCAGAGGGGGGACCAGATTCCACAGTGGAGGTATACGTGCCGGAGGAGTCCGAGGAGGGGGGAGTCACAGTGTTACGGCAGGGGGGGCAGCTCCAAGAGTGAGAGCTGCCAAGAGCTCTGAAGTTAGATAAAGAAAGTTGTGAGCACCTTAGATGGACCCGTTTGGAGCAAGCGCAGCATTGCACCGACTTGCCCCGCCAGGTCACATTTCCAGCGCACACAGAGCAAGGAAAGATGGGGCCAGGGTTAGGATGAACGTTACCGCTCATCAGGAGAAGAAGAAGAATGAGGAGACGAAGGAGGGCAAGAGTAGGGCAGGAGAGAAGAAAAAGTAAGAACAGGCGACCGATTTTAAAGATGCTGTGTGCTGCCCTTCTGCGGTCGTTCAGGGGGCAGCATAGCGAAAAAATGAATGGGGAGTGCCCGGGGTAACTGGGACCCTCGGGAAGGCCAACAGCCATTTGGACCCAACCCAAACGGGGCCGGGGACCGCACCACCACGTTGAGGCGGCTGTTGATTGGTGCAGCTCTTAAACCTTCGTTTACCAAGTTAAGCAATGAGATGATGAGCACAGCTTCGATCACGGTCAAACCTTCCAGTTACTGAACAACTTTTGCCCAGACTCGCTTCGGTGTCGCCAGTAGAGCTGGCACAGTTATTTACAACATTGATTTTAGGGTCGACCCGAGTTGACTCCAGTTGCTATTCAAGCCGGGAAGATGCTTGCGCAGAGATTATTCAACAAATCACAGAAGTTGATGGACTACCAAAATGTACCAACTACAGTCTTCACACCTTTGGAATACGGCTGCATCGGTATGAGTGAAGAAGACGCCATTAAAACACACGGAAGCGAACAAGTTGAGGTAAGACTTCGTTAAGAAATCAGGTTGTGGAAAAGAACGACTCCAGTCATGAACGCACACTAGTAGTTTCGTCACCGACAATGCTGACGGCCCTTGGCTGAGAGCGAGCAGTTGTCTCTGTCCACATTCTAAATGACCAGCTTCAATATCCTAACCTTTTGGGCCCAGTCTTATTCTTTTGATGTTTTTGTCCTTTTCTGCTCCGGAGAGAAGCAGGAAACGGCTATTCCCGTCGCGGCGGCGCAAACTCCAATCAAGATCAGACGACGGAAGATGGCAGATCATTTCAAATCGACGGAAGGTGGCAGTCGTGAATGTAAGTTGCAGACAGGTAGCAGCAGTAACTGTTTGTTTTCGTCCAGGTCTACCACGCGTTCTACAAGCCATTGGAATATGCTTTGCCTGAACAAAACCACAAACAGTGCTATATGAAAGTGCTGTGTACTCGACCGGACGCCCCCATATTGGGGGTACATTTTCTGGGTCCCAATGCTGGCGAAGTAACGCAAGGTTTTGCGGTCGCTATGAGGTGAGATTGTATGTATTTATCTTGTAGTATGATTATGTTTCTTATAATTTAAAGATGGTGAAGCTAGATTTTACGTATGCGATTAAATGTCGATCCGCCACTTGGCAAATAATTTTTTGCTGCATTTAATTGAAGTAGGTCTGTGAATTATTGTTTGAGGTGCAACATTTTTTTTAAGGATTATTATTTCCGGCATTAAGAGGTCAAGGTGCTTGAAAGCTAGATTTTTTGTTTTTTTCCCCACTTTATTGACGTAGACTTGAAGATTCAACGTGTGTCTGATATCAGTCGACATCGAACCAAATTTTTTATTGGAGTGATAGCGTTTAAATTTCGAATACCCTTCCTGGCGAACGCCACGGCCTGTCGTCGAGTCAAGAAAAGTTACCACTATTCCACCATGGCTGACACCAAGATTTAAAACCAAAACTGAAGGCTCTAGTTAATACCTTGAACTGTGAAGAATGGGATGGTTACAAAACCGTTTTAAGGGCTTATCTCGAATTTCTAGTTTTACTTACTGTTTATTAGTTAGTTCAACTTTCCGACAACTACCATCGTTGTTACCACGCAGCTTTGACTTTCGTCAACCCAGCTCTGTGGAAGCTGTTTATGCTTATCCCTGCTCTTGGAATCGCCGAGCTGCAGCTGTTGCGTTCTCTTATTCCCAAAAATGCCTCTTAAGAAGAAAAGCTGGTTTAGAAAAAATGTGTAAAGTGTTGTATTCGTTTGTGTGATTCAGATGTGCAGTCAGTTATAGTCAACTGGTCAGTACAGTTGGTATCCACCCCACCAGTGCGGAGGAGATGGTTAAATTGCATATCACCAAGAGATCGGGACTTGATCCAACGGTGACTGGTTGCTGAGGTTAATCCCGACTCCAGCTCTTCAGTTCGACGTGCAAGAAAGAGTAAGTTTTTTTCATCCAAAATAGAGTTGTAGAAAAAAAAATAGACCAGCAAATGAAGAAAGGTAACGCCATCGAAACGATGTGCGTTGTAACATAGCTGTTGCTCTTTACCGCAACAGAAAACTCTGAAAAGATAAGAGTACACATCCGCTAGTCTAACAATAAATGCTTCGAATGGTAATCTTGTCATGGGAAGCTCTCGGGTTGTACTGTGCGACCTACCAAAGGTGAAACGAGAGCAATGACAAAAGATCCTTCGCTTTGTCTCCTAGCAAAACCGATTCGCCGGTTGGAGTGTTAGGTTCATACTCGCGGCAATGAGAAAAGAACGGTTGATAAAACTAATAAGCTTGTCTTTAGATCAAGGTATAAGCAGTTACCTGATTTCAAATTTATGTGTTACTAATGCTTAGTGGTTTACTGGCTGATCAAGCAAATGACCACGTAATCCATTGCCACCGATTTACGCCGTTCCTAATTTGAACCCAAAAGTGGGCTTGAAAACGAACGTCGGTTCCACTCCGCCAGGCCGCTGACATTTTTAGCGTTCTGAGAACTTAACTCGCGCGTCTTACGACGACGAGCTTTACTCTCAGCTCATCACTCAACACCGTCTGATGTCAGTGCTAGGCGTCAAGCATTTGTAAAATAGATTTTTAGATCGTCCTTATTTTCGCAAGATATCTGTAAATTTTGATACTTTGTCTCACTATTAATCAATTTTAAACCAAATGTTTTGCGATTACTTTTTGATTGTTATACTTAATTGT
This sequence comes from Trididemnum clinides, assembly GCA_963675345.1. Taxonomy (NCBI): domain Eukaryota; kingdom Metazoa; phylum Chordata; class Ascidiacea; order Aplousobranchia; family Didemnidae; genus Trididemnum; species Trididemnum clinides. The sequence continues at coordinate 17,866,874 of OY776303.1, forward strand.
TGGCCATCGGCGATTATCTAATGGAATGGATTATTGAATTGAGCATTTAATAATAGGATTGTCCAATCACAAGGAAGGTATGTATTTACAAATTTGTTTTGTAGACGTAGAATTGATCTGGAGTCGGTCGTGTGAGCGTGGCCTTGAAGCCGAATATTTGTGATGACGTTTCTGTTCCCATTCATTTCGAAGATCGGCAACCGAGTGAAAATGTTCAAGAGCTTCTTGGCGTTATATATTTTAGCCTACCTGTTTTACATTTTTCCTGCGAAATTAAATTCATCAAGCGATATTTGTCTCATGTATTGTTCAGTCTTAAACAGTTGGGGCTCAGAACTGACCTAACTAATAAGCGACTCGGGGTTAAAAGTATACCAAGCAGCTACTGTTTGAAAAGATAATTTGCAATCAGATGTAAAAGCAATATTTCAAGGAGTGCAGCATTGCTTCCGTACGTTTGATCTTTTGTTCAAACGGCTTTGGTTGTTACAAAGATCGGTTTTCTGCTAACGCATTTTAGGATGATTAATTATGCTTCGTGAACAAGACAACAAATACTGTGAGTTATTCTAGGTCATTAAAAGTTTAATCCGGATGTATGCTGTTGCTTCCCTCGATAACCATTCCATTTGCGAGCTGGAGTTTATTGGCGCTGAAGCTGGCCTGCAACAATGATATATGAATAAAATACTAGTCAAGAAACATTCGAGGTTTTCGGAACAACTTTCGGGCATTTTATGTTGACGATAAAAGAATCTGGTTTGTGGAAGGGTGGTTGAAAAATAGAATATAGGGTCTTTAGGCACACTTCGGTCAATAACTGTCTCAATCACCTTGTAATTACGGCTTAAATGCAATTTCTAAAGAAAAGACTTCATTTTTGCCCTCCGCGCTTCAGGAAATGTAAACCTACACCGGATTTATAGCTGATAGATCTATCAAAATCCAGATAAAGTAGCATGTGATGTCGCTACCTCTCTTAATTCAAACGTTAGGGTACATAGTATATTTCTCTCGTCTATTTCATGCACAGTTTATTTGGCAATAGTATATAGCACCCCAGGCAACCATTTCCTTATTTTTCTCGACTACAAGCAGTTTTTTATTTGGGTCAAAAACAAAAAATCTCATCTGCCGCTAACGTAGAGGCGTGGGAATGTCGTTTTTACAGTTTTTCTGATGAGAACTCTGTAGCCTACTAAAATCTATCATTTCTCTGGCAAGTATTTACACATTACTTTTCACAAGAAAGCTATCATACAACCTTAAACATAGGCATGATATCGAAAACTATCTGTTTAACCAATATCTTTACTTTTCAACACTCTACCTTGGTAGGGAACCATTGATTTACGCCAGACATGCACAATTTTGTCGCTGGCTGGCCAAATTCAAAAGTTAAATGTTAACGCCGGTCGCATCACTTTATTTAGAAGAGAATTTGGAATCAATTTCTCATAAAAGTAATTCATTTGATAAAGAAACAGTTATATGATGCAAATGACCGGCTTATGTAAGCAACAAACTCGATAAAAAACTGCAAATGAGCCGATGGAAGATAAGACACCGTAAACTCAGTCAAGCGCATTTACTCGATTTTTTTTGAAGTACGTTTCCTCTCAGGCTGTTGCCTGATAAAGTGATTGCCTATTCGGTGTTGCAGATTTTCGGAAACCATTGAAATATTTGCTTTGACAGAACCATAGGCAATTCGAAGATGATTTTTCACACGATGATCTTGTAATTGGCCTCTATGCTTGTCTTTGCAATATTTCATTTTTGAAAAAATTGCTCTCAGCTACAGATGATGTCAAAAAGAGAAATGGTTTCTTACTGATAAAAATCAAAACATCAGCTTTTTGATTTAGATCAGGTTTTTTGATTTAAATCGAATTTTTTTAGTTTAATTTAAATTTTTACTTTCGGTTACATCATATGGTCACCTACAGTTTTAATTTGAAGTATGAGGCTACCCGATAATATGATCTCATTTTGAATATGTTGTTACGGTATATATATGTTCAGATTTGCAGATGCCGTATTTACTGTATTCAAAATCAAATTGGCAAAAAAAAAACTTTTCAGAAACAAAAACAAGATTTTATTACTTTTTACTTTGAGATAAAAGTTGCTTTAAGTCTTCAAAGTCAGATGCCCGAAAAAAAATATTACAAAAACAACAAAAAGTTTTCATAAAAAGAAACCATCAACCGACAGTCAGCTAGTCGGTCAACCGGCGGATAAATTTCATTTTTGCCCGTCGGGTCAGGTTGCGAAAATTCCGACCGGTTCCATCTTTGCTACAACCTATTGCTGAATCAGCCTGTCTAGCTATACGTCTATTGCTTTCAGTATTTCACTAGATTTTGCTTTTTACACTATTGCTTTTTCTTGTTCAAATTTTATGTAGTTAAAAAAACATCCAAATTTTGCTATTCCATTGAGGTTTTTTCGTCGTACTGCCGGGTAAACATAAAAGCAATATCGAAACAACCGTTATTTTATTAGCGAGATTTTGTTCGGGCCTGTCGTGTTCGATCGTAAATTATTGTTAATTTGTTTATTCAAGGTTTCAACACCAGCTTCCTGTTTTTTTAACTAATTGTCAAAGCCAGTGGTTCTGAAAAGAGGGTGAGAGTTTTCCAGAAGGGAGCGAGCCTCTATGAAGTAATTGATTCATTAAAAGAGAAGATCGTCGCGTTGGATTTGATAAGAATTCTGCGAAATTAACTAGGAAAGTGACTCGAAAATACTTGATCACCAAAAAAGGTCTTTCGCGATGATTTTGAGGAAAATTGTGAAAAAACGAAAATACGAAAGGTTGTCATGAACCAAGTTTTGTTGGCGCGAACTTTGTTGGCCCTGCCAAAAGGGGCATGTCTCAAAAAGTTTGAGAACCACTGCTCATAGCCTTTAGTTGCTGACCGTTAGTGTAAACTGAAACTGTGCTATGTACTTTACAACAACATCGTATTAAATACAATATATCTTGTAATACAGTAATGCATTTGAATGTGCAGGTTGGGAGGTAGTATATTGGGAATATACGTTTGGAACAAAGTGTGAAAAAACAGCAAGAATCATTAGCACAAAACCGAATTACTGTTTCACGCCCTATGAAAATTAAAAACACGTTCCTTGACGTCGTGACGTACGGTTTGAGAAACACCGCTTTAGTATATTTCTCAAAATATTCTCATCTCTCACAACACCTCTTTTTCAACTCCTGTTTCTTGCCTCGATGGTGTTTATCCGGCCACTGATCCCATCTGTCCTTGCAGGAATGTCTTTATCATTAAAATAACCTTGACAATAATTCTTCATCATCTTTTCTCACACGCCACCTTCCTTGCTGTTCTTCTTTTTCATTGTTTAGATAATATTTTAACTGTACTATTCACTATTTATGTAGCAACATCCAGGAGAATAATTCTCCATAATCCACACTAGCGCTTTGTTATTCTTACGTCAACGTCAATTCTAAAGTCTTCTTTCAAGTAAAAAATAAGCATTAAAAGCTACCAAAAATATGCAGTTTTGTTACCTTTTATTGTTTTTTATTTTTGCTCTACCCCATGTTACAATTTTTGAAAAACTTTTTCTCATGAAAGTAAAATTTAGCTCTTTCTAAACAAAAATTTTGGCTACGTCTATGGTACTACAAGTACATTATGACTCGTGGTAATGTTAAAAGATAAAACGTAAAACCAAATTGTTCTTACCCTATTGTGAAATTGTTTTGTGTTTTGTACAATTTCAGATTTGAAGTTTTTATTTTCTAGTCTGTTGAAAATGTTATGCGAAATTTTATAAAATGTTAAACTTTACAATTTTGAAAATTTAAATTTTAAAATTAAAAAATTTGATACCTCATATGACTTTTCATTTTGAAGCATCAACCAGGCGGTAACTTGAGTTTAAAATTGCTTTGAGCTTAAAAAATGGATCGAAAATAGTGAGATGCAAAATTAGAATTTTTCAATTTATACAACTTAAAAGCTTTTTTAACTTCGAGTTGGATATCAAAACTGATGTAAAACTATAATGACGATTTGATTTTTTGTCAGTTCAAAATAAACATTGGGAATAATACAGTATAGTAATTATTTTTTTGACAAATTGATGGTTTTTGGAAGCCTGTGACATTATTCGTACCATACTAGGTCGATTTCAACAGTTTTTGTTTTGTTTGAAATGCATTTCAGAAACCAAAACAATACATTGCATTTTGTTTGGAATTGCGAGTTTGAAATCTCGAGGAAACTTTGTTTCCGATTTTGAAGGCCGCAAAATTATCTATTACGTAATCCCTTTTTGCCTCTTTGGGTTATGCATTTGAAACTCTATATAAAAAAGTTATTCGCTTTGCATTTAGTGCAATAAGCTTTTTGACATAAAGAGAAAAAGAGTGAAGGGTCTTTTGTTACTTGTTCTTTTTTCTGTTTGTGCATCTTTCACGGTGAGTACTAAAGAACGATTGTCTTTCACAGTAACCATCACCGATGCGCTGATGTAGTGGTAACACTTTTCTTTGCGTTTTTTGCATTTTGAAGCTCGTAGACTTGGGTTAAACTCCGATATCGAATCATCTCGAAGATTTAAAAAACTGTATTCACAGCTTTCCTGTTCGGCGCTCAGCACGAAAGGAATAGGGCGGAGAAAAATAAGACACGTTCGTTTGTTGCATCCTTGAGTAAGGCTCTCAACCGAATTCCTCCATCTTTACCAAACGGACAAGTGATGGGATAAAGCAACCTTCCCGTTGTAATCTACACGTCAACCAATCTACTCAAGTCTGACAAAAGAATTGCAAGAGCATAGGCTCATGTGCGGAGGTGATTGGCGGCCACTCTTAGAATTGTCATGGGCATACCAAAAGCTTACGCTGTAGCGTTGACAGGGAGGTTTAGGGGTATACTTACTAACCAGGCTCAGGAAATTGCTGATGTGTGCCCTACTTCTCAAACAAAAAAGAGCAAAATATTTGATTTCACAAAGTTGATCTCCAAACATAGGTCTTCACATTGAAAAAGGGCACAAAAACAACAATTCGAACTCGTGATTTACAAATGCATTTAGAAAAAAAGACCTCCGTCACTATAATCGGCAAAACAACTGCTTTTCAAAAGGTTAAACCCAAAAAAGACAAAGGGGAACAAAAATTGTTCAATAACAGTCTCCCAACTGTTGTATCGAAACTGGGTCAGTCTCTCAACTGTCCCAGGCCCAAGCCATGTATTTCGATTATCGATTACATGGTTATAACATTTTAACTCTGAAAAAGCTATAGAAACCTGTTTACTGTGCCAAACCTAATCAGTGACGTAATTAGCGGGGATGGGGATAAGGGACAATGCCCCCTAATTAAATGTCAGAACCTGGAAAAAGTTACACAACAAAAAAGTGGGTCTTCCGGTTTGAAGACCGACATCGGAAAAATTCTCGCTTTCAAAAAGTTTACCTCCCTTCATATCCCTTTATGGTCCGACCTCTTGTCTAATAAGATTGAGCTCACTTATTTTATGAAATTGAGCTCACTTAATTCTCCACCGCTCGCCCTCCATCTAAAAAAACAATATTTCTAAACTCGTCGCTACGCCCACGTAGACAGTTTTGAGTGGCAGTTTTCATTAAAGATATGTTTAGCAAATATTACTGAGATATCACTCGGTACAATCGGTGAATTCTAAGAATTGTAAGATAGATCATAGTTATTGGTGCCGCACGAAAAATCAAAGGTAAAGTTTGGCCTTGGTGGTAAGCTTTTGTAAGAAAAAAAGCTGAAAAGATTTTAAAAACGCTGGTTTAGTCTAAATAAATTCAAAACCAGCTGTTTTAATTAGCGCCCAGTCACTCTGCTTGCTTTCTAAATTTTAGACTTGTTAGACTATAAGAATAGTGACTAAGCGCTAATAAGACATTGTCTGATTAAGACCAAATAAGACACTGTGTTTCACAGTTTTCAGAAGCCACCTACAATGAAGCAAAAAGATTTTCCGGTCTTCGTACACAGTTTTCAAAGCGCTCAAAGAAAGCTATTTTTCATGAACAAAGCTTGTTTTTCAGAGCTAATTAGATGATTTACCGATACTTGAAAAAATTTTTGTTTGCTACCTATTGGCTTCAAATGCAAAGCTATTTTCCTTTAATGTTGTTTTGCAAATCCAGCCATTGTCTCCAAGGCACTGGCTTATTTTTGACGTTTAAATAGCTATTGTTTTTACTGCATGAATTGTTTCTCGGCTGTTTATACATTTGCGATCTGTAACTTCGCGATCTTGTGCTATTCCCAAATTTTTTCCATAGTCAAGCAATGTTCAAATGTATCACATTGCTAAGAAAAATGACAATTAACCAAATCCGGACACGATTTCAAAATTGGTCTAAACGATTTTTAAAGGGTCCCAAAATAACTCGCCAAAATACTTAATGCCCATGCACGTCTGGGTCTTGGATAGAGGCCTTATTTGTTTTAAATCGGGGCGTGACTGAAATTTCGGGTCCGGCTAAACGTTGCGGCCGGACATTCTTATGTTGAATGAATTCAAAATCACAAGTTGTTTTAAAATTTGCTGACAGAAAGGCGAGAGCGACAAAAATTTTTTTAAATTGCCTTCGGTATAAATAGCTTGCCCTACCTCAATTAGTAGCTTACCGAAGGCTGCTGTAGTAGCCTGGAACAGGTTTTTAACAACGTTTATTTGGCTTCTTGGCGGATTAGGCACGGGTAACGGTCGCATATCTATCAGATATTGAGGGAAAAGAATTCATGTAAACTGCCCCAACATTTTTTGTCTCGCTCTATGGTAGAGTATCGGATAAAACTGCTATTTGCGTTAAAATATTTGGGCTTACCGACAATTATTGGCTGGTTTTGGTTCTAAGTAAATGCAGTTTTTCAAAAAAAGTACGGAGAAAATTTTGCGTGTCTAAGAGTGATCGCGAAACCTCTTGTTCTCTTCAGAATGTCATGACAAAGCTTTTTAAACAAAATGTTACCAATGTTTTAACGAAATAGGCCGACTGCTTATCATCAACGCAGCAGATTTCCAAATACAATTTTCGGAGTTTTTTGGCATTAGATGGCATGCGAACTTCAAGATGCCCTCCCTTAGCCCCTCACCGTTGTATGTATGATTTTTCCTATCAAAGCTAACAGCGTATCACAAGGGTTCTAACTTAACGATAGGGGTGTTAAGGCTACGGGGTCGTATTTCATAGTGAACGGAGGTCTAGCTTTACATTCTGACACTTTACTTGTAGGGTGCTTGCACGCCGTGGCGTAGGCAGGAACAAAGTTTGGGAGGAGAGGGGGCAAAAAATATAAAATTTGTGGGAAAAGTTTTTTATTTTTTCCGAAAATTAACTTTTAAAAGTAACAATTTTGGCCCAATATGAAGGTGAAGTCGACATTATGGATAGGATTATTTTTCTATAATCGGCCCAAAATGTCTTTACACCGGCATTCCATGATCGGATTTAAAAATTTTGGAGGCCATAACCTCTTCGCTTCGCTCATTCTATATGTATTTGGCGGCGTCGGTACTTAGGAAAGGGGGCACGGCAAGTGATATAATTCTAGAGAGTAACATTGTAGCTAACTAGCATTTTGAAAAAATGATTGCATTAAAATTGGAAAAAGTGATTGCAGAAAGCCAAATTCTTTTCATTATTCGTTTAGTTTTGTTTTCCAACTGCGACAAAAAACATGAATAGTCTTCACAGATTGAAAGTTGATGATTCAAAATATTTGTTCATATAGAATATATTGATAAGTCAAAATTAGAATAGCCTACCTTGAGCCTATCTTCATATTTAGACAACATAGCCTACTGTCGATTTTTTTAGGTTTTGCGAGAAGGTAAAAACGCTTTTTGCAGCGAAAAATAGATCAAAGAAATTACATTCGCTGACTTGGCCCTAGAAAAATCTGTTTTCAGTATAAAAAAAAAAGCGTTTTGTAGGCTTACCCAGCTGGGAACCGGTATCCAGTCTACCCGCAGTTGCTTATTATCAACCCTGAGACAGCAAATCAGCAGGCTTGAAGGAGATTACTGTTGCCTAGTTGAGAATGTCAATGGTTAATCGGGAGTTGCGAAATTAAATTCTGCCAACAACAGCGATCTAGAAACCGAGTTATTTAATTGGAAATCGCCTTTCAACTATTTTTAGAACTAGGTCGGTATTTGAATTAAAAATAAAAGCTGCTTTGCGCATTTTTGAGTTTAAGAGAAGTCTTTGTCTTTAAATTGCTCTTGTCAGCAAACAGAAGCACAGAATAGGTCAGAAAGAGATTAAAACAGTGATGGTAATTTGGCTTTCAAATTGAGCAGATTGTTGGCTTTGTTGTCTAACAAGAACTGCTGTTGTTGCGTGAAATCTGTTTGCGGTTTGAAAGACTTTTGTTTGGCGCCAAAATCTCCTGCAGTTTTTGCCACTAGTTCCATGATGATCTGGATTTTTATTGGTCAAACATAATGCGATAATTAAACAGTTCGGGGTATATAAGAATTTTCAACCAAACAGCTTGTAGGCAGTCATACCAATAACTTTAAAATTGTGGTCGTAGGCTTCGTACAGTGATAATAGCTTAAAAATGTTAGTGTCTGGGCAGACTTAAGTTACTTGCGTAAGAGTGCTCCAGGTAAACGCGCTGCGAACTTAAGCAAAGCGGGGATACAGTAATTATCCAACGTGCTTTTGCTTAGAAACTTACCAAAAATGTTTCAGTACGACGCTTTCTGGCATTCGAGGCAAGTTTCGTAGTAATTGCATGAAACCCTTCATTGCATCATGAAAGTTTCGTCGCCGAACCCCACCGACTTCGTCTAACGTTTGTTTGTGATAGTCTTTAACTGAACGATTAAATGCGTCGATTGCGCGCGATTTCGGAACAAGTGGAAGAGTATCTACCCGCACAGACCAGCTGCATATTCGAATGCAGCTTTAACGAGGTTACTTCTTTTGCGAGTTAAAAAGTCACAAAATAGGCGCCGTCCTTGCGGAACTAACGCTGATATGGTCCTTGCTTCCAGACATATCTGGCGTTAGTTCCACCAGTGCCTGCGCTCAAAGCATCGAAGCAAGTTAGTCAGTTCATTAGTCTGCTACTTCAGAACAACAACCGTTTAGTTTATACGTTTGAACTTTCCTCGTAATGGCTTCAGTTTGATAAGCCTTTACCAAGAAGTTCGCATGTATTTGCTTTATTCTCAACGTTGTTAAACGATCTTCCTAAAAAAGTATGGCAATCTCTATTTAATAAGCCTTCGTTTAGAGCAGACATTTGAGGCTTATCATGTATCGGGTGCCAACTGTTAAAAGTACGCGCGAAAGTATAATTTTGCAGAGTGTATGACAAAATAATACAGCAACAAAAATGTATTCATTCCAAGACAAATTTCATACCAACGAATTAATTTTTTTCCAAAGGCAACGAAAACGTTTTTCCTTTCTCCCAAGGACTAATCATACGATAACGAAAACCAGGTTGAAGTGCGGTTTGTAAAATGTGTAGAAGAGGGGAGTTTCGACTCAGTGCATCGCAGATTTTTCAAAAACATTTACCAGCGCCATATCGCTGATTTGACGGCGCATTATTATCTCGCTAACGCTGTTGACTGTGCCTCGCTTATCTTAGATTTGTGTTGGCGATTTTCTTTTTGTTATGCCCTTACAATGCCGCCTAAGCGCCGTGCCCCTGCGAGATTAATTTAGTTAACTCTAGAGAAAGAGGAAGATGATGATCATTAGTGAAAAGGTCAAACTTGTGTTCGGATTAAATAAAACAGAAAAATGTCTTAATTTTTCGTGTTCTTTTTTCATCAGTTTTCAGGAAAGTAAGTTTTCATGAACATCTGCTTCAAAGGCTCCGCAAATTCTGAATTCGCAACACTCCGCAGTCTTTCACTTATCACGGTGGGTTCTGGTCCCTATTTACCACGATAAACGAGGGAGCACTGTAGGTAGGACTAGGCTTTGTTTTTGCTATTAACCCAACCAAATCTTCCCTCTTCTGAATTTTCCGAACATATTTTGCACGCAGCACTATTTTACAGACCTTCTTCTATATGATATGTTCTTGGAAAGAAAAAAATGTTCGTTACTTTATGATTTGTCTTGGGAAAGCAAAAACGTTTTTGTTGCTGTATGAATTGCCAACTCTGCAAAACTATACTTTACCACGTACTTTGTGCAGTTTGCAGCCCATAATTATGTTCTGTTCTTGACCGCGCGGCAAAGCGCAATGCCCAACAGAAAGCGACAGTAGAAGTTGCGTCTGCGCTTATCATGGCTTTTAATTGCAAAGCACACAAACGCCGCCGGTGGCAAAAAGCTCGACGTGATACATGATACGTATTAATTTCATGTACCTCGAATTTGCGCACACATGCCCGGAGTAAATTTTGCAAAGGGGAGAACTTTTTCAACTTTTGTGCGTGTTTCATGGAGGTGCAGAGTTATTAAATCGACTTAATTTATCAGATCGATCTTATTGTGCAATCACTAAAAAAATTTACTTCGAGGTCGTGTTTTCTCTTAGTTACAAAGTAATCACTTAGTTTAATAAAATTTTGCTCCTGCTTTTTGTTTGAATTAGCTAGAATTCTAGGTCGTTACACATTGTTTCGCAAGCACCGTCAGTTAATGCGGCGGGAACGTGAGCGTTTTTAGAAACGTAAAAATCCAAAAAACTCCGTCACAAGTACCTCGCTTTTAGCAGAGCTCTGTTGACATGTGCGGCTTTCAATGTTCTGTCCGGCCCGTGGGGTCGAGCAGACTTAAGTGGTTCCAAGAACAGCCTAAAAAAGCATTAAGGGGCTATTTTTACGGTATTTACTTGAAATGACTTGATTCGCCATTGTTTGATGGCTGTACAGTAATTTCATTGAAATATTTTGTAATTCTTTGATGACCGCAAATAGACATGAAAGATACTAAATAATTAAATTTAACAGAAGAGAAATCCAAAACCAAGCAATTTCATTTGTTAAGAAATAAGACATCTTTTGAAAGCACGACTTATTTTTCCTTGTCTACGGCATTATGCGGCTCGGTACTTCCTGCTGGCCAGTGCGGTCTTTAACATAATTTTTGTTTCGTTTCCTAAGCATTACACCATTTTTTACGCGCCTCCTTTTGCTACCCTTCACGTTATTACAATATTATATTACGCCTTGCCGGCTCTGCCAGCGTTGCCCAGCAGAGGCCCCATTAGTAACATCGTGGTTGAAAATATCGGTTCAGCCGGTTGCGCCGGCTTCACACATCGTGCACTTTTTTGAACAGAAACGATAAAATTGCGTTTTTTATGCGCATCCATAATTCTTGTATAGGTAATGGTGATAATCTTAGTCTCTTAACCAAGGCCGGTGATGCTCACAAACTACCGGGGTTTTCTGAAAAACCGCCCAGCCTTCAACTGCTCATGGGCGCTTATTTTAGATGGACGTTTATGTGGTGCCAAAATGATATACCGGTACCGGTAGTCTTTTTATTTCACCTATCTATTAATGCCATTTGTAAAATTAAAACAGCCAAGCAAATGAGAACACTTAAAACTAAATAAACAGCATCGGTAGCGATGCAACAATTAAGCCAAAGGTAAAATTGTCATGTCCGCTTTTATTCTACCAAATCAATAAGCCATTATGATGTAGAAGTTGAATGGCATTGCATTGGTGAAAAAGTTTTTATGCTTTCAGTAGTTTTGTATAGTTGCACAGTTCCTGCTGTGTTTCAATGAAGTTTGCATGTATTTAATGAGTTTTAATAATTTTGCTTTTTCATTATTTGAGTAAACGCTTTGATGCGGTATAAACTTGAGTTAAAATTTGAAATAACCGTGTGTGGGTTTTGTGGGCATGTGTAGTTTTCCGACACAACTGCCACATAACAGCCCGGCCGGTTATTCGTTTCGCATCTTATTTTTCTGATTTCATCTTTTCCCCAATTAACGGCCCAGGGCGGTTTTTCAAAAAACCCCCGGTACCATTAATACTTTTGAAAAACATGGGAGGGAGAGGATTGAAACACAATCAAAAATGATGACGGCGGCCGAATAGTGCTTGTTTTTACAATCACAGAAATAAACTGTTTAATGGTAAGTCTATTCTGCGATTTGGTGCGACCTCATTTGTATTTATATTTGCGGTGTTATGTTCTTTGGTAGCGCTATTTGTCGTGGTTCCGGCAGAGTGACAAAAGCAGTTTATGCTTTTATTGTGATTTTTTCTTAAACTTCGGATTTTACTGCATTGCTTTGTAAAGTAGACGTAAATTATTTAACAAACCTGAGGGGACCTTTGGCTTCCTTAGTTTGGGACCTTTGGCTTCCCTTAGTTTGGAAGTAGGAAGCACATGCTTGATATCAAGCTATTTTGAAGCATAATAGCAAAATATCTTTCATGTGGCGCAATTTCACACAATGACGTTGTTTTCTTTTGATTTCCCTTTAAACTTTTTCAAGTCCTCGCCGGCTGAGCATTATGTTGCATGTTCTTTTCTCCCTGTTTGGGGTGCCTAGAAGAGTTAGAAAGATTTTTTGTTTTTCCCCAAATTTTGTAAGTTTGATCTCGATTGCTTTATAAAGCTATTATAAAGCAAAATACCAAAATTATGTCCTATGTGGTTAGATTTAACACAGGGACGTTGTTTTCTTTTGATTTCCCCTCGTACTTCCTCTAGTCCCTGCTGGCTACGCATTATGTTGCATGTTCGTTTTATCTTGCTTACAGAGACGTAGCAGCCGCCCCCCAAACCCCCCAATTGGGGGGGGGCCAGGCCAACTTTGGGGGCCCAAGTTAGTCTGAAATTGCTTTTTGGCTACGTGACTATTTTCAGTTCAGCAGCCTTGTTTACAACCGATTTAAACTGTAGGAAGAAATTGGCTTGTGACATCATAAGTGAATGCGACGTCATTTTATCTCGCAGAATCTAGAATATTTCGATTGATTTTCTGGTAGAATCTTGAATATTCGATTGACGTAACAATGCCGTTTTTACGCAACAATCATAGAATGGTCTGGAATTCTGTTTGGCTAGAAATACCGGGACAATATATATACACTGCAGAGTGCAGATAAAGTATTTTATTGACATTGTATAGAATGAAACGTTCAAAAAGTGGTGCTCAAAAGAGAAAAGAAGCAGCCACTGCTCGAGATGCTGTAGCGAAATTGCCCAAGATGACAGATTTTTTCAAGATTACTGAGCAGAGTAGACCTGGCACTAGTACCGAGAGGGATGAAGAAAACTATAGTGTACAAGAAAAAGAAGACTATGACAATCAGCATCAAAGTGATTGTGAATTTCCAGAAAATGTAAGTTGTGATTTACCTGCCAATACGCAACCTTCAATATCAAAAATAACTGAATCTCAATTTACCCCTATCCCTGATGACCCATGTAAATGGCCTGAAAGTATTTCTGATGCTCAACGATGTGATATAGTAAAGCGTGGACCACATCGACTAATAATGAATTTTCCATATAATAACACAACTCCAAGGCGACGTTTTTCCTCCAACCATTATAAACGTGTGTTACCTAATGGTGAAAGTGTTTCACGGTCGTGGCTAGTTTATTCTGGGGAATCAGATCAAGTTTTTTGCTTTTGTTGTAAGCTATTTGGAAAAACACTAAGCCCCTTTTGTAGTGGTATAAATACATGGGAGGGTTTTTTGAAAAAACTGAAAGACCATGAAAACGGCATTTCCCACCAAGAATGCTGCAGTCAATGGATGTTGCTAGCTGAAGGAATAAGAAATTCATCCACTATCGACAAACGCGAGATGAATATTTTTTTCAATGAAAGACGTTTTTGGAGAAATGTTTTAGAGAGACTTATCGACATTGCCTTGTTTCTATCGAAAGGAATCTTGCTTTTAGAGGATCTGAAGAAGTCTTAGGATCTCCTCACAATGGAAATTTTCTGGGTATATTTGAGCTTTTGGCAAGAAGAGATCCGATCCTAAAAGAGCTTCAAGACAGAATCAAGAATAAAAACACTAAAGATCACTATTTGAGTCCTACCATACAAAATGAACTAATTGAATTGCTAGCGACAGAAGTTGAAAAAGAAACTTTACAGCAATTGAAATTGGCAAAATATTTTTCTATAATTTTGGACTGCACTCCAGATATGTCACATCATGAACAAATGTCTGTCATTCTCCGTTATGTACTATGTAATGAAGAAGCTGCTGTTGTTAAAGAAACATTTTTTGGCTACTTGAGAATAAGTGACAGTACTGGGAAAGGCTTGTTGGACGCTTTCTTAGAAAAAGCGACCGAACTGCAACTCGAATTGTCTGATTGTCGAGGTCAGTCATATGATAATGGTGCTAACATGAAAGGAAAACATTCTGGGGTCCAAGCAAGAATGCTAGACATCAATCCCAAAGCTGTTTACGTGCCCTGTGCAAACCATACCCTTAACTTAGTTGTTGTTGACAGTGCTAATTCATCGACGGAAGCATTGACATTTTTTGGAGTACTTACAAGGTTGTATGTGCTGTTTTTTTCCTCTGCTCAGCGTTGGTAAATTTTGAAAAAACATGTGGAGCTGTCCATAAAGTCACAATCTGATACTCGTTGGGAAAGCAGAATTAAATGCATCAAACCTCTTCGATACAATTTAAAAGAGCTGTTGCTGGCACTGAAAGACTTGGAAGCCATTTCCATAGAAAGAAAAGATGGAAGAGCTGCCTCAGAAACAAAATCGTTGATAGCTCATTTATCAAAATGGAATTTTCTTTTGTCGGTGTTTATTTGGTATGATATCCTATTCCAAGTCAATAAAGCAAGCAAGATTCTTCAATCGTATGGAGTCTCCCTTCATACAATGGAAACGGAAATCCAGGCAACTGAAAAGTTTTTGCAAAACTATCGCACAACGGGTTATGACAGTGCCGCAACATCTGCTGTTGAAATAGCACAGGAATTGGATATTGATCCTTCTTTTCCTCCGTCAAGAAGTGGAAAAAAAAGAAGATTGTTTGATTACCAAGGTGAAGAGGAACAACGAGCTACTCCTGAACTGAAATTTAAAAGCAACTTTTTCTATCCATTAGTAGACCAGGCTATTATGTCAATAAAGGAGCGCTTTAATTTATTACGTGAGGTTTCTTCCGCCTTTTCGTTTTTGTACACACGAGACAAACTTTTGCTTGTGCAACAAGAAAATGCTCTTCTTACTTGCTGTAAAGAGTTCCAAAAAAAGTTCGGTGACATTGATTCTGATGAAATGAGCGCTGAGCTACAGCGGTTTGTTTTAATTTTACAAAAAAAACGCAATCTCAAAACGGCTCAAGACTTTCTGAACTATCTTCTAAAGACTCATTTATTTGAATTGTATCCGAATGTGTACATCGCACTTCGAATCTTACTAACTTGCCCCGTGACTGTTGCCAGCGCTGAAAGAAGCTTCAGCAAATTGAAACTGATCAAAACTTTTAATAGAACGTCTATGACAGACAGTAGACTATCTTCATTAGCCATGTTGTCAATCGAAAATGACTGCGCCCGATCTCTTGATTATGACAATGTCATAACAGCATTTGCGAACAAAAAGGTTCGCTCCAGACTATTTAAATGATACTGTGTTTTTATAACTTTTTCATGTTTTTCAGTGTCATTGCTTTCGTTTCGAAGTGTCTGCATAAATGTCCTACTGAACTCTGGCATCGGTGCCAAATTTTTTATGACTTGCACCTTCGGTATCGGCATGCTTTATTCTGACATTAGCCTGTTTACTTATGTACAAATTGTGGTGTATTTTCTTAATGCAGCTTTTCAATTTTACACCTCTAAAGTGATATGACCTGTGCGCAGGGGCTCTTGCGCTTACTTTGGGGGGGCCCGAAGTTGGAGTGCTACGGGACTGCTTGCTTAAGTGTACTTAGAAGAGTTAGTTTTCTCAAATTCTTTGGATTTGATCCCGGTAGCTCTATGAAGCTACTATCTACCAAAATAGAAGAAATGTTTCCCCTGAGTATGGTGCGATTATGCCAATGGCAGGTCATGCCATCATCTGTGCCAAGTTAAACGATATCAATTTATGCAGGTGCGCTTGCTTCACCGTACAAACATTTGTGAGAGGAACAACGAAATGTTTCAGTAAATACAGATCATAGTTCCCTGTACCCGTAATAGTGATCATCTTGGTCTGTAATAAAGACTAGAAGTAGTTAAAAAGAAAGAATGATGTCACAAACTATCATTCGTACTCTTTAAAGCTGAAGAGTGAGAGTGATGAAACATGATTAAAAAGGATGACAACGCCTAAATGGCCGTCGTTTTGACAACCAAAGAAATAAGGTATTTAGTGGTAGGTCTATTTGACAATTTGGTGGGTCCGCTTTCGTATTTGCATTAATGACTTAAGTCCTTTGTCTGCGCTGTTTGCTTTAATTCGGCCATAACATGAAAAAAGCCATGTCTTTCTCCTAAGACCTAAGTTATATAACCTATACAAAAAGCGCCTATTAAACTCTTTTCAAACAAAAACGTTTCTTCTTATTCCAAAATTTCAAATTAATGCTACTGTTGTTTAATTTTGATCTTTTACTAAACTTGGGATTTTATTACATTTAACTTACCTCTTAATCCAGATTTCTCTACTTTTAAAAGAATATTAGTGTTTCGTACCGACACAAAAAGCCTGACAATCACAAATATCAGTAATGTGCTTTTCTGTTGCACCGGTTTTTAGCTTTACTTTATGTTTGCTATCCAAACGATAGTGGATAATTATGCCACCTGCTGCTGTTCTCACTGTATAGTGGCAAGCATCCAATGCAATTCAAGATTACGAGGGAGCCCTGCTTTGTGAAAGGATTGAAGAGAAAAGAAAAAAGCAAGCATCATAAGCACTTAACGCTTTGATATCGCGTAAGATGTTATAGAATTACTTTTAGCAAAAATAAACGTTTGTTTAAACGCAATCGATTAAAATAGCATTATGGGCAGGTGTGCATAGCCACTGAATGACAACCAACTCTATTGCGTGCTGGCAACGTCTTATTTGCCCTGTTACACCATAGGCGTTCATAAATTTAAACAGACTTTTATCGGTTAAATTCAGCAAGTGCCTGAAAACATATCAAAGTTGTGGGAGGACGCCAAGTTGATTGATGCGTATTTTCAGGGTTAAAGCATTAAATATTAGGACCCCTATTTGGGACTTTTTTGTTGGTGTGGGCGAATTGTATGAGCTAACGCCTCTGACAGAGCGCATGTTGCTTGGTCCTGGCATAAACACAGCCATGTAAAAAGCAAACTAACCACCCATAGCTAAGTCATTGCGATAGCAGGACCTCCATTGACAATGTCGAGGTCAACAATATCAAATCATTTGGCTACTCCAGCCTCACCCAATTGCAAAGGGTATTGCTTCAACATTTAAATCATATGTACATATAGGTCGACACTAATATTTTGTTGCAAAAGATAAAACAGGACTATTTGTATTCCCCTCTACTTATTCTTGGGATATCACCAAGTGTTTTGCTTGGAGTTGACTACATTATCAAATTATTAGAGACTTCATTTTTGATGAATGTTTTTTGAATATTATGATGGATAATGCTAAAGATCCATGCTATCAAGAATGAGTCGACAAAATGCACCAAAGTAGTTAGTCTTTATGGAAATTGCAATTTTTTGAAACGCAGGTATCAATATTAAGAGTGTTTTTAACCGGTAGACTACACTTTATAAACTTTAGAGATTTCATTTTTTGATGAATGTTTTTGAAATCGTAGAGAAATAATGCCTTGGATTTGGGGAGATAAAACATGGAAAGAGTTGGAGCTAAGGAGGGAGACGAAGTCGATCGGGTCAAATGGAAAATACTTACGCGCTGTGGCGACCCCGAATAAGGAGAAGTCGAAAAAAGAAGAAGAAGAAGAGAAATAATGCCAAAGTGCCATGCTTGTGTGGAAAAGTAGTCAAGATGTACCAAAGAACTAACCTTGTCCGACAATTGAGAGTTAGTTAGGTCAAGTAGGATAATTGTTCAACTAAAAATGGAACATGATGTGTGGCAAGTAATATTTGATCAGCCGAATAAACTAATCCTTAGCTCTAGTCAATTAGAGTCACATATTGCTGGAAAGCAAATTTACTAAACTTTCAAAGGACGGTAATTGTTAGTATCTTATTATAGCTTTTACATATTAAATCTACTTGTTTTTACTCAGTTTACTAGTTTTTTGGAGGGGTAGAAAGTTACACTACCGGTCTCAAAGTTCAGCATTTTTTGTATAAAAACTAAAACTAAAGATATATTCTATATTCTATCAGAATTGCCTTAAAATACCCTTTAAATTTTGAAAAAGTTATGAAAGTCGGTGGAGAAATGAGGTCACAAATCAGTTTTTGAGTAAACTGATTTTGTAAAAATGTTGAATTTTTAAAAAAACAGCAAATTATAATCTCTGGTAGCGAAACACTATGTTAATCGTACCATACGATATTATGACATCATAGACCGAGCATTAAGCGTGCAAGAAAAAAAGAGAAGCATGCTTAGATTACTTAAAGTGCTTAAATAAAGAAGCAATGCAACAATGCAACCAGCATTGTCAAATGAGCTTAATTTTTGTAGAGTTGATTTTATCGAAATCACATTTTTCATATCTTCTTAAAATACGCATAATGACGTTTCTACGACCTGTAGTTTTTGAGAAAATGCAGCCAACACATTGTGCAATAATGCATTGATTGTGACGTCATCTTAGGTCTCAAAAGGATAAAGTTTTTTGCTAGTTAATAGGTCGGGTGCTCACTTTCGTTTGAGCACAAAATGATTTTCCTCTATCAAAAAATGTAAATTTAAAGAAATTATCATTAATTATGACGTCATGAGACGTCACCAATACCCTTATGACACTCACCCTGGGGTGGTGATTAAGCGTGCCAAGTTTGATATTTATACCTCCTGTAGTTTTGGAGGAGTTGAAGCGTGAGTAAATACCTACATACAGACACAATAGCGCTTTATATATTAGATACTACTCCTGCTTCATTGATTAAAATGTCTTATCCAAGGTTCAACAACAAGACTTGCAGGATTTTTTTCACTTGATCCATTTCTTTTTTAGCTGACCGCCAAGCAGTGAAGCTGTGAATACTAATTTTTAAGTGTTTGGTGAGACCCGACTACGGACGGAATTAAGTCCAGATCTAATCGAATGTGAAGCAGGCGCTTTAACTCTTGATCGCTGTGACAGCTGAAATATTGATAATGCACAAGGAAAATAGATGTTAAATTTATCATTGTAGAAGTAAGACTGTTTTCAGCCTCCCCACACCAGAAAAATTGAAAGATGGGCAAAAGGCTCAATTTCAAAAGCTTGATTGCAAAAATAAGCCTTTGCTTTGTTTGGAGCTGAAAGTAGCAAAAAGTCAATCTCAAATACTTGATCTCAAAACAAAATTGTTCACCTTTGTTTTGGGACAAAAATGCCCACACCCCCTCGTAGGCAAATGTTTTACCTATGCTTGTCGTGTAATAAGGTCACCAGCGTCGACAGAACGAGAAAAATTTGCGATCAAAATCCATCAGAAAAGATTGAAACGTTATTCACATCCGAAACACATTTGTCAAATCTTTCATAATACCAATCAGAATTCCATCATGTTAAAACCTATTGCACAGTCTGTGGCGAAAGTTCAAGACCACCAGCCTAAGATTGAAACTTTTACAAGTAGTGAAAAATAAATTGTTACACCAGCACAAAGAGCGTGGAAATTCCGAAGCGGAAGAAGAAAATTAGTTGCCTTGGCTTAGAACAGAACAATGACCCACCGAAATTGGTTAAGCGCCCTTTTGACGTTTCGAGTACATCGCGTTCTTAAGAGTCAGCGCTAATGCGACACACCTGAGGGATTCAAACCTACGTCTTTGGATCTGGCCTCCTCGCGCGCCGATTTTTTGCTGCCATGCACCGCGCGCTGCCAGCTATGCCTTAAGGCACCGCATTTAGTTTGTAACCTTTGGAAGACCTTTTTGTGCATAATCACTGCTTGTGTGATCAACTTTGCATAAGGATATCAGTATCAGTCCATGGTCGAGCGGCTAGGACTACGTCAAAACGAACCTCGCTCAATAGTAAACGGCACGTAAGTCTTGTGTTTTGTGTTAGTCTGTTTTATAATAGTCAACGTTGATGCTATTGGGGGGACCACTCGGCCCTTGGCAAGCCCTGCTGATGAGTCCAAAAGGACGAAACGCGTCCAGGGATGGCTTTGTAAATTTAAATATATCTCTCAATAGCATTGCTTCCTTCGGAAGCCTCGCGCCTGTAGGACTCGCTTTGTTGTTTTGTTTCTCGCTCATAAGACGCTCTCTATCGATCGTAACCACTTGGAACCAGCAATATATATATATTTTTTTTTAGTTTTTAGTTTTTACAAAGAGTCACGATCGGAACAACGTTAGTATGACAAAATAGGCAGGACTATCCCTAGAACGCGGGTAATTGTTCCAAAAAAACTATAGTTCTGCTAGTTATGGTATTGTTCGCAAGGATAAACTGCAACTGAATTTAGGATTGTAGCAATGCTTCTAACAATTCGGACGTATTATCGCTTAGATTATTTAGAATGAAAGAGTGAGATATGAAAGTAGGTTTGATTAATCTCCGAATATAGATTATCCTGTCAGCGTACCGAACTTGCATTTGATATTTCTAAATAGCATCATGTTCAGTTGTGCACCATGTTCAGTTACCCATTCGATGTTACAAATATACCTACTGGACATCAACGAACCCCCTAGGTCAAGTCCCGGTGGCTTATTTAAGGGGGAGGGGGGTAAAGGACGATGAACAACTCTAAAGATAAAATAGAGGCAAGAAATGCAAAAATTATCACTTTAAAAATATTGATCTCAAGAAAAAATAATCGCTACTTAAAATTGATATTCTTTCAAAAAATATAAAAGGTCTTCAAGTTGAGAAAAGGCAAAGCATGATAGCAAAACGCGATCTGCGAAACATTTGCATATATCCAACACTTGGCTATAATGTTACTGCAATTATATTCATTGTGGTTTGTCGAGTATCAAACCCGAGTTTAGAGATCCTTATTGCGTTTCACTTGCAATATATCTCCAGACTCGCGCTTCTTATCTAAGCTTGAAGCATCTTATGTTCCTGTTTATTTGTCGTTTTTCGATTATTTCCCATTTTGGTTCCACATAAATAAAAATCTGGTTCCGTTTTTAATTAGTTTTTTTGGTTGAAGTTTGTTCTACATGTACCAGCCTTTATTATAAGTAGCCTTTGTTCCATTTGTGAACTTATGTTGTGAAATTGTTCTACTTTGGAACAATATCAGGACAACATGTCGCGGAATATCAAAGCGTGTTTCTTCTAGACCCCATGCACACCCATGCACATGCAGTTTCTTGAAACAGATTTTTGCATTTGTTAATTGGAATCATCAAAGAATCATAATGACGCTAAACAAAAGCATGCTTTTTAAAAGAGGCCTTCTTCGTTGAAGCCTTTTTAAATGAATTAAACTATTAAAAATCAAAAACTGAATGCCTTGTACATAAACGAAACGAAAACGTCCAAGACACAAAGCTTTTTCTCGCCTAAGTAATATCAAGTTACACCGTTTAAAGCAAAAGATTAAACGCATTTAAAAATTTCTTCAACAACACCAGATGAATTTTGAAAGCAATTTTTTCGTGCTTAACTTTATGTTTAAGGACTACCACGTAAGTAAATTCAGACAAAACTGGAAAATATCAGTTTATATTTCTACAGTAGGACATTCTCTTTAACTTCTCCGCTATTGTTTTAGTCTTCGTCAAGAATTTAACATAATAGTTTGTTATGTATACTTTGTATCCATGGTGTTGATTCACGTGTAAATGTTAGAAGAGCTATCGCATCTACTGTACACAGTTCAGTATAGTGCAATGTTGCAGGAAAAACTAGGTTTGATTTTTTGTTGTAGGCTAAGCCTTGAAGAGAAGACCATTCAGATCAGCGTAATTGAATAGATAAGACTGATCACTCTCCTAATATGCCCAAAGTTTCGCTACTCCGGCGGAATGTTGTACTGGGAATTCTGAAGCATGCCTGCTGCAGTATGCCAGTGTCGCTGCTTTACCAGTCTGGAAAATAAATAGCGCAGCACGAGGAAAGGTAATTCGAAAATCTTTTCAATAAAAATCATAGAAAGTCTTTATTCGCTCACAAAATATTCATCATTAGCTTTATAAATTTGAAATCTTTTTGATGCAAGTTCAGTGAAAAGAAAAAAGCGTCTTTAAGTATTGAACTGTGAAACAGAAAAAACTAAATCATTGTAACCGAACGCCTTTTGCATTTTCATTCAAGTCAAAGAATTGCAGCAAAAAGTATGAGTTTTACATTTTTTATTTTTTGGCGTCAAGTTTGGTCAGACCAAAAACGTTACGATGACGTAGCCTTACTGTTTAGAGAGGAAGAGAGTTGAAAATTTCTATTATTTTATGGTGATCCATCGTGTTTTGCTCGAAAGACAACTTTCGTTCCTAGCTTTTGATCCGATTCGGCGCTGCCAGCTCTGCAACACAATACAGTTTCAATTGCAAGCAAAAAATACCAGCAAAGTGCCTTTTCTCAACAGCAGCACAAAATATAAACCGAACTCACCGCTTTACCATTGAAGCATCTCCAGCTAAAATGCATTGCAGCCTCATAGCAGATCGGTGTTGACCGAGGTGTTGCGATGAAAGAGAGTTATTGCTGCTCCTGATTAACTTAAAAACAGCATCAAAACGCTCTCAAGATTGTCGATGGGTAATGCGGTGCAGAGCCGTATATTCATATTAAATGTTGGGAAGGAGGAATAGATAAAATGTCAAGGTGTCGCAAATTCACACGTTTAGAAGAATCTCTAAATAGGTTTCGATCATTAAGATCTTCAGCGAAATGCGGAATCAATTACAAGTGAGCACAGAAAAAAATGGCTGGGGCTATTTTTCAAAATTTTCTGTAGAAAGTTCTGGGGAAGAATAAATTACTAAGTGAATGTATCCTTCTCAACGCTTCTGCTCTGGTGAGAAAGTTAAACAAAGATTCTACAATACGAGTGGAAAATTTTACGTTGAACCTTGACTTGTTGCTTGGTCAAAAGTGATTGTAAGTCTACGCACTTCTCATAACATCCTGCTCTTTGCTTTGCAGAAATATTCGTTCCGTAACATTCGAGAATTCTCGTTTGCTTAAGGTTTACATTTGCATGTCATCAGCAATATGCCAAAATTGAATTTCGATTATACTCAATTTTTGAAGAAACAGAATGCATTGTATTTACTGAAGTACCATAATGATCCCATAGAAACGGCTGAATTTCCGGCACCAATTGCTGGGTTCAGTGGCCATACTCCCAGTTACCGCAGTACCATTCACGAGCAAAGGATGATAAGGTCGCTGGTTCGCTGTTTAAACAGTCCAACTAAACCCACAACCGTTATGGGCTATCAAAGCGAAGTAAATCGCCTTCCAGGACTAAAAAGACCCTCAACAGCCTCAGCCAGTCCGAGATCGAAGACTACTAGCGAAAAGACTTCTAAGAACAAAGCTTCGAAGGAAATCTCCGAAATCAAAAGAGCCCAGTCAGCTCCTTTGCTTACGAGACAAGACCGAGATCCTAAAGTTGAACGAGGAGATTCGGAGCAGATGTGTCAAGAAAAGCGGAAAAGCCCAGTTTTGTCTCCAAAACCATCACTTGATAGAAGAACAGCATTTTTGGAAGAGCCAGATAGGCCGATAGTATCACGGATAAGCATGGCATCAGCAGGAAGCTCCGATACCGTGCGGAAAGAGCTCTTAAAAGCATCGAAACTGAATTCGGATCGAACCATAACAAAAACGCACGATCGATCTCAATCAACAGCTTCTACTGTTTCCCAGCGTCCAATATCTCGCATTCCAGTTTCTAGGTATCCAACCGGATACGCCCAAACCTTGTACGGATCGAGCTTTTGGTACATGTGGCCGGACGAGCCATCGTCAAATATTTTACCGCCGACAAGACCGGAGTCCTATGCAGAGGACCGCCGCCTGAACCGAAATCACAATGTCATTTATCACAAGCACGAAGGAGTCGTCCCAAAATACATGGGCTACGTTCCAGGCTACAAATTTCGCCACGGATCCACCTATGGCGTCTTAACCTCCCACGCTACAAGCTACGGCGCTGTCTATAAGCAAGGTATTAAAAGTCAATGACAATTTAGCACAATTTGGACTTCAACATTTCAAATTGAAGTGCAATAGTTTTTCTACACAAAATTGCACTTCAATCAGTTTTTTCTTGATTGATGTGTTGTTTAGATACAGTATAGTTGTTTGTACAAAAGAAAGCGAAATAAAATGCTTACCAATTGGATCCTTGCATTAATTTAGGTATGTTTGCTTTTTGATGCTGCGTCTCGTCGATTGCAAATTTAACCCCTTCTAGATCATGGTTTCTCAACCTTTATCGTGCCGTGGCCCACTTTCATGTAAGAATTTCAATGCCACTGAGATAAGCATAAGATAGCATGGCAGTGAAGGTGATCTCCAAAAAAAAAAGAAAAAATTGGTCATTGCCTTACCAGTTTGCAGGTGCTGGCCCATATGGACCTGTATTTCTCAACCTTATTCGGATGCAAACCCATTTTTAAATACACCGAGGTCCGTTGCCGACCAGACTTGCGTGCTGTGGTTTACTTATGCATTACCATACCAAGCAGTGGCCCACCGGTTGAGAACCACTGTGCTAGATTATTTACTGTTAGTTTTTTTGATCAGCAGAAAACCGCTACCGTTTCATTTTTATTTGGACGAGTTTTGGAGTTTCCAATTAGTTCTGAAAGCTGGCAGAGTGCATTTTTACTGCAAGCCTTCAGGTAAGCTTGGGAATTATGCTACGATTAATGATTTGGTTTTTGATTCAGCTGAACAATTTATATTGTGAGCAGCAATCGTCAAACAAGAGCTAGCAGGTTTAGGGCGATACTTTGCGCAAACGGCATATAGAGCAGAACAGTTATGTGTTGTCAAGCTTCAACTTCACTTTCAAAATGTCGCTTGCGAGTGCAGTGGCATCTCACTGATGACGTTTAGATTTTAATTCTCTAGTTAGGGAAAAGCTTTTGCGATTGTTTGAGGAACATCGTTGCGCTTAGACTCGCTTCGGTGTTTCCACTATCGCCGGTACATCGCATTTCGACAAGGCAGCCCCTCAGTCAGCGTAAATTACCGCAAAGTGCATTTGGCCAACGTGCAACGCAAACCCTAATGCGAGCGTTGAACCTGCAATCTCATCAGCGCTTTATTGCACGGAAAAACGCTGCATAGTATGGATGGCAGCCGAAACAAAGGCTGCACTAGTCCCTTTGTCTTCCACGTCCACCTTGCAGTAGATGAAATGAATACGTACTTATCTTAACGTACTACTTTACAAAGATACTTTAATTCTCAACAGCACACAATAATATACAAAATTATGGAATATCAAAACCGCACCACAGTTATAGAAAACCTCGTCTAAAAAATACGTTACTAATCTCCCACATGTGTTAAGATGCCCATCACATGGGACAACTAATCTACGCGGAGAAAAGTCGATGCTTCTGACGTTTCAACAGGTTAGAATTGGGAAGCTGCCCACCCAGCCGGTTGGGACAGCCGGTTGTGACAGCCGTTTTTTCAACAGCAACCTACGGCAGTTCGCCTTGTTGGTCGGGTGGCCGCCAATCTGCCTCTTGTGCTCACGATTGATCCAAATTGATATTGAACACTGGTCGGGCATTCAGGAAGCTGTGGCTTCAAATCCTTCAAAACGTCAGCTTTTCCCACTGATCAAACAACCATCCGTATACTGCCACTTCGCAAATCTGGTACACAAAAATGCAATACAACAAAATATTTCAAGCGCATAGGGCATCATTGAACAATTATTTATTTTAATCTTTGATTGGTCGAGCGTATTAGGTCTTATTCTGGTGAAGCACACAAATAAAAAATCAATTAAGTAGAAAACCGCAAACTAAATGCACTGCATTCAAAACACCTATGACGCACGTATTACACTTTTAAAACTTGCTGTGTACTGCATTGCCAACGATATACAAACTGCTCGTCAGCGAATACCTGCTTTCACCTTTCCGCACTTGCGCGTAGTTAGTTCAACGGCGAATTTAAAGGAAGACTGAAATTCATTACATGTGAAACCCGGTTCATCGCGTTTTATAGTGAACGAAGTACATCAGGTTTGTGAATTGTTTGGAAAGTACTATTTTGTGTTACGAAACGCGAATAGATTCAATCACTACCTTTGAACCCGTCGTCTAACATTAAGTGAAAAGGTTAATCGAAATTTGCTTCTATTAGTTCAAATACTTCAAAACAGTGGATACTGAAGAGACAGCATGGCTAAATCATATTGCACAGCATAACATACGCAGTTACACACTTTAAAAAGATCTTGCACTTGGTTAGTCTCCATGGCTACAATGAAGCACTTCGTTTTGCCACGAGCGCTAGCTACGCTTAACCGTATTTTTAAAGAACTACAACCACTTGATCGTACGCCCAAGAGTGTGCAAAGGCAGACAACCATACGCCTAACACCAAAAGTTAATGGCGTTATCGGAAAATTGGAAACAAGACGGATTAGTGCAAATAAAGAACGCAAAAAATATAGGAGTCTATAAAGTCCATATTTGACTGCACGTGCCGTTCCACATGAATGCAATCACTTAAAGTTATCGTGGAACGGAGCGGAAGGATTTCGAACCCACAGACTTCGTCCGGAAGCATCAATGAGTAAAAGCGTAACTGTTTAGCAGACCAAGTTGAAATTACGCAAAAAAAGTAGAAAAATACTTTTTCAAAAAAATATCACCCATTGACACGAATATATAGAGAAAAGTTATCCAAAGCAAAACTGGTGAAATCGAAATAAATCACGTCTCATTTATGAATCATGTGCTGTACATCTGATATCAGCTTCCGCGTCAAAGCTAAAAGATCCTGAGCATTGTGCTTTTCAGCCATTTCTAAAAAGGAAATTGTTTGATTAATCTATTCGCATGCGGCGATTTTGAAACCAGCAATTTTGAGCGTTCGCTTCGCAGTCGCTAAAACTGGGTTTGATTCCTTCCCTTGTCGAGCCGAGCACTATAAAACTGGCGTTATTCAAACATGTGACCGCTTAAAATTTGAGGAATACCAATACGCATTTGCTGCCGTGGTGTAGTGGTATTGTTGCGGGCTTCGAAGCGAAAGGTCTGGATGTCAAAACTATAGAAATACCATCGGTATTTGTCAGGAAGGGCATCCGGAATTTAAAGTGCTACATTGCTCCAGCGCAAAATCTGGTTCGAAAGCAAGTGTGTAGTGATAGACATACATTGAATCAGCACGTCTGAGTCTGCGAAATGTCGGAAAATGAAGTAAAATCGACACACTAAAATATAAAAAATGCATATTACTTGTAGCAAAAAACAAACTTAAAAAAATTAAAATTTGGGCAAAAAATGAGATTTTCGAGATTTGACATATTTTTTTAACGAATTTCAAAGACAAATTGTTGAAAAAAATAAATTTTCAAAATGTTTAGAACATTTTTTATAGCAAAGAAACAAATTAGCCTAAATAATAAATTTCATCAACCGGTGTTGAACCATTATATCTTAAATTGTAATAGTCATTAGTCTTAGTGGTACAGTAGTTACACTAGTTATTGAAGGTGAAAAATGCTACTCATCAATATGGAAGTCAAGTTGCCAGTTTAAGCTCACAGCATGCTACTGGAAGAGCCAGTAGCCAGTTTAAGCGGAGATAGCCAATCTATAGCAATTTAAAAAGTTTACAAAAACCATAAATGGTGGTACTACAACAGACTTATGCGCTAAAACAAATAACTAGTGAAGATTGCGCAGAAAACAGAAAATGAAAACAGCAGGATTGGCAACTTGCAATTGCCGGCGAATGAATTTCAAATAAATTGCCAGCGAAGCTTTTTCATCTTCTGTCATTTAAGGTGAACCTAGCGAGTTAAAATGTTTGCTTAAGTTTACGCAGATTGTGATCATTCATGACATTTTGCCTTGTGATTAGCTAAGGTTACAGCACTTAACAGAACTTAATTCTATCAAATTGAAAGGATACGTAGGTTTATGTAATCTTAACAAACGGAACTGAGAATGGATAATCGCAGATGGAGTGGTGTGGGAAGAGTAAGAGATGGGCCATTTCGTGGGAACAAAACTTCCTACATACAATGACGTTGTAGGACGCTTTCTTTGACTCAAAAATTACAAAATGCACTGTAAAAAAAGCAATGAGAGCAACCTATGATGAAATAATTGCGGTGTCGAAAAAGGTTGGGTAAGGCGCAACTCTGGGCTATACTTGTTGCATGAGCAGAAATACGGTTCTAAAGAAGTGGAGTTACTTTACGAGATGTTGAAAAGAGCGGAAGACCCTAAAGCTGCTTTACAGCATCAAGAAAAATGACAAATGTGCGTCGACAAACTTTTTGACATATCAATGAAGGATATTTGTTGATAAGCATCTTTCTGCCGAAGATTATCTCTTTATTCAACATTCAAGATCAGAAAGAACCGTACAAAGGACTCTTGGAGGTAAAAACCTCAAACTAGTCGAA
Source organism: Trididemnum clinides (assembly GCA_963675345.1). NCBI lineage: Eukaryota > Metazoa > Chordata > Ascidiacea > Aplousobranchia > Didemnidae > Trididemnum > Trididemnum clinides. The sequence continues at coordinate 17,895,542 of OY776303.1, forward strand.
CAATTAAAGCGACAGTTGTCTAAAAAAGCGCTAACAGAAAAAAGGAAGAATACCATTAGAAGTTGAGCAAGAACTGTTAAGGAAAACAGCATACATTTCTAAGCATTTTTCCAGTACTAGTAGCGAAACGTCACCATTTAAAACCAATTCAAGTTTATCGGATTTTGAAGATACTTTGCTTTCTTTAAGGTACAAAGCAACACCGGATTTTACTCAACTTAACCTAATAATGCTGCTGCATTTGATCGTCATAAATTATCCCCTAATGCCTTCATTGATGGTTTTGCTGCTATTGGCTGGTTTACTCCTCTTCTTCCTACGGATGAAGATAGGGCGCGAACGGAAATCAGGTTCACGCCATCAACCTAATTGAATTAGGCTAGGGGAAAAGTGGCAGCCCATTTCGAACCAGTCATGAATGCAAATTACTGACTGGCAGCCCTACCACAAATAAGACGGACTGCCATTGGTGGGTACTCAAGAGTCCCCTCGTACGACATGCTGGGGAGCAGCTCCACAATTTTAACCTGGCAAAGTAGAGGTTTTTTGCTGCTATCGTGAAAGCAGGCGGTGGCAACGTTCTTTGGGAAATCTAGTAGTCCCTAAATCATATTTTTTAGATTTTGAAGGGAAAATGGGAGCACTATTAACTTTGCTGTAGATACGAACCATATTGCAAGTTCTTCAGTTGAAGCAGATTTTGAAATTTTAGAGAGTGCCTTCAAAGCTATTGACGAAATAAGGCATGATTCTAACTCTTACATTCCTCAAGATGACTATGCAGAGCTGTTGGATCTTGCTCTTTATTATTTGAATAAAAATTCCTTTGACACTTATCGGTTTCGGCGCCCTGGAGCCCAACATCGAGCGCTCTAGATGTCTTCAGCAATATATGCACTTCAGATGTTGTTGCTACAAACTCAACCGGATGTGGATGCAAAAATTCTTAAAGCTCTAGAACTGTTTGGTTATTTTGTTGCTGTCATTTATGCAAAGCGCTGATTTAAAGCCCCTGTTGGCGCTGAAGCTGGCTCATGAACGATTAATCTGATGCTGCTCTATCAGCATTAAAAAGACGTCTTTGGTATTTGAGAGAAGAGCTAATCTCATTTGCTTTGTGTTTCACCAACTGCAGGAGCACACTAAACAAAATCTGGCTTCTAAGTTATTTCGTGTTACATGTCTCCACAGAAGTCGGTATTTCAATTAATGTCAGAAGATACAAAAATTGAAAACTTGGTTGGTAAAAGGCCAGTTATCATTTTTCAACATTTCAACTCTGCAGTTGAAGACGTTCAATTTCTACGGTATTCATGCACAAAATGAGAACAACTTTAAAAGTTTTCGAAAATTAAAGACTTGTTTTCAACGCTACATGTGACAAAGAACTTAAGACTGCACCAATCAACAGTCGCCTCAACGTGGTGGTGTGGTCCCCGGCCCCGTTTGGGTTGTGTGTGTGTGTGTGTGTTTACCCCTCCTCTTCCTTGGGATGGAGGTACGGCATGAACGGTAATTCAGGTTCATGCCGTCAACCTAATTGATATTAGGCTAGGGAAAGATGGCAGCCCATTTTGAACCAGTCTTGAGTGACTGGTAGCCCCACCACCAACAAGGCGGACTGCCACTGGTGGGTACCCAAGAGTCATCTGACATGCTGGGTCAGCAACTTCACAATTATAATCCGGTGAAGTACGGGTGGGGCCACCTGTCTGCCACATAAAGGTGGTGTCGTCCCGTTAAGTGCCTTGCCTAAGGACACAACAAGCAAGCTTGCCGGCTTGTTCTCCACACTATCCCTTTTTTATGCTGAGCGCCAAGCAGGGAAGCTGTGAATACCATTTTTTAAAGTCTTTTGGTATGACTCGACTTAGGGAATGAATCCCAGGTCTACCGACTACAATGTGGACGCTCTAACCACTGCACCATCGCGCCGTTTGGGTTGGGTCGAAATGGCTGTTGGCCTTCCCGAGGGTCCCAGTTACACCGGGCACTCCCCTTTATTTTTCTGGGGCTCCATGGTCTTCCGCCATGCCCCCATCCCTCGGAAGGGGTCGGGTAAACAACAACAATAACTTAAGAGAAAGAGGTATTAAGATTCTTGAAGATTACAAAAACATATTAACAGAAAATTCGGAACAAAGAAAAATGACACTACATCGCGTGGAAAAAAGTAGACGTGATTGACCTGATTTCAAGGCCATCCTAGCCGGCTCTTCTTGATGAAAATAGAACTTCCAACGATATTCAAATGATTCTAACACTTCGTATTTACTTAGTGTAAGTGACATTCACCACCTGCACAGTTTAACGCAAAAAAAATCATTCTGTATGGGATACCAACAGTCCAACACCGGTTTATGAAATTTATTTTTGGGCTAATTTGTTTCTTTGCTATAAAAAATGTTCTAAACATTTTGAAAATTTATTTTTTTCAACAATTTGTCTTTGAAATTTGTTGAAAGTTATGTCAAATCTCGAAAATCTAATTTTTTGTCCAAATTTTAATTTTTTTTAAGTTTATTTTTTGCTACAAGTAATACGCATTTTTTTATACTTTAGCGTAATGTGTATTGGAATTCTTCAAATTTTAAGTAATTTTTAAAAAAGGTGTATTTCTAAGCAGGACTAATGCAGAGTGATACCGTGGAACTGTCACCCTTTGGATTTCAAGCTTGCGCCGACCGCTGTGACGTGCGTGTATGGCTTCTGACGCCTCGCACGTTGCCTAGCATCAAGCGGGGGCTCGATCCCACCATGGCAAGTTGATACTAAATAAGCTGACATCGAAAATCAAAATTTTAAACACTGAAACTGCGCATGCGCAAAAAATCAACCAACCGTTAAAAAACTTGACAATTGCAGAATAATCCATGTCGTTTTCGATGATGACGTCACGATAGTTCTCAAGCATGGCAAGGGCGAAAAAGAGACCGAAGTCGGGGGATGAGCAAGTGCGCGCCGCCCACGAGCACTCCCACACGGCAAACACATCGTCGTCGTACGAAAGCTCTGAAAAGAACCAATGACACGTCGTCCAGTTTTTCGACTTTCTTCAGCTTCAAAGGTTTTTTTACGCCAGGACATATTTTGATTGTCACTAAGTAAATTCAATTTGATTTCCCCACACTTAACGCTTTACTTAGCACCAAGCAGATGGCGTATCATTGTCAGTTGTGAAGTCTTTGGTACAATTCAACTATGGAAATGAACGCAAGTACGCCGACTGCAAAGCGAACGATCTAACCACTACACCACACCGACGGCAAAAGGATCTAATGTGCAAGCTTCAAAGGCGCACGGCTTCCTGTAGTTTAAAGTTTAACGCACAGAACGTTAAGTATTGAGAAACTTCGCCGATATTGCTCAGGCTTGAAATAGAATATCTTATAAAACCAATGGAGCACCCGATGAACGGAGTTGAAAAACTGCAAAATGATTAAACGGTCTTTGAGTCAGCAGTCACCCACACGTCTATGACGCAAGCTACAGCTTGAACCCGGACGTGATCATGAAAGTACATAACGATTCCGCATCGCTACGTCGTACGCGACGAATCGCCGTGAGTGCTCAACCCGCACTTTTCTCCGCTCGGTCCGTCATGCCGCAACCTGGCACTACGGCTCCTTACAATTGACTGCTTGCTGCTGACTCCGAGACCATACGTAGCAACAGAAATTAGAAAGCACTCGGATTATTTTTCAGAATCCGCAATAATTTCAAAATATATTAGGAAGAGAAAGTCTCACGTTGCTGGCACAGAGCTCGATAACAACCAAGGTTAGAGCTTTACGTAAATAATTTTAAACACCACACTTCTATTTGAATAATTGCATAAGTTACCCCCTAATGAGCGGCTTGGCGAAACAGCTGTAGTGGTTTTATTATTCATTTCATCCTGACGTATAGTGCTTAAAATTATATTTTGACATGCACGTTCGTTTCCATGACAACACGTGGACATTGACCTATCAGTGCATAGCCGAACTTACAAATTGCAAATATATTCTATAAAGTTGCTTGTCTTCGCTCACTACTAAATTCAATTGTTCAAGCAATTTCTCTTACACATATATCTTTCGAATCTGCAAGAGGAGGAAGGACTGCGTCAACGCGAAATGAATTCGGCCACCTCCGTCACAGGGAGCAAAACTAGATTTTAAAAAAATGAAAGAAAGTCGGGCTTCTGTCACTGGTCTGCGCGCATTCGCTCGAAAACCATGAAAGGCAATCCCGCAATCACAAACACTTGGTTCTTACTTTAATTAATGTGTTAAATTAAGTTGTACATTGCCAATCACCTCTTTTAAATTCCAGAAGAAACCATCGATAACAAAAGAAAAAAGGAAGCTGATCGTTCTTCGTATGTAGGTGCTCGAACAGTTCGGAATCCAAAGCCTGAAAGGTATCGATTACCACACAAGAAAAGAAAAGACTTTTATAATTGAATAATCAAGTAAAATCGGGTTGATCAGCCAATTTCAGCACCAAGCAGTTAACAAGGATTTAATGCCGTTCTTGTTTAGAATAGAAAGGCTATCGGAGCACCTGCAGAAACATGTTTCGTTAAACAATCTACATGTTCCCCCTATGACCTCCTCCATTAAAAGCAATGCAAAATCACTTTATATTACCTGTATCAATGAACGCAGGTTAGCAAGTCTGGTATCCATCTCGTTTCCTTTTTGAAACGTGATCCTCTTCATTAGCAACGAGAAGCAGGAAAAGACGACGCTCTCATCATCGAAGAGGATCAAAAGAGGAGCAGCTAGGTCACACATGCCCTGCGAAGAAGAACTTGATCACAGCAGCTCTGACTTGGCTAGATCCTACACCAAAGAGGCCTCAGTGTCCAAACTCGATTTAAAAATACCTCAACCAACGTTTATTGCAGCCCAGTCCAAGCTTCAAGTCTCCTGGCAAGAGATCGATCAAACTCAATTTGTACAAAAATTGCCGCCAAAACGCGATCTTAACTTGAATAATAAAATGTCTAAGGCCCGAAAACCTGGAGCGATGTCGTCAGGACAGCCTGTGAAACTGCAATCATAATGGCGAAAATTTTGATTGCGATGGATTATGATGAAATAATGTGAACAACAGATTCGGTAAACTTGAGCTTACCCCTATCACTAATGAGAGCAAAGCGGCCAGTGATTGTGCCGTGCTTTAGAGGTTAGAGCGTTCGCTTCGCTGTCGATAGATCTGGAGTCGATTCCCTAATCAATTTGTGCCAAGACTTAAAAAATTGTCTTCACAGATATCCCGCTCAGCGCTTAGTGATAGGAACAGTGTGAAGAATGAAATATGATGAAAATGTAATGCAAATATGATATGTAGGAGGTAATGTAATATAGTGTGGAAAGTGAAAAAGTAACATGAAGGGTGAAATATAAAACTGAGTTTACTCAGCCATGATTATCAAAAGTGCAACGGCCCCTAATGGCTTGAGCACGTATCCACTGTTGACGTCTTGACAACAAACAACAGTTTCAATAACAGGCCGCAAACAGCACCGAACGCTCAAGTTGCAAAACCGGACTGAAAACTCGGACATCGGGAGAACGTTTATAGAAAATTTGCGTGTTTTAGTTCACTTTCCTATCAAAATACCGCTTGCTATGTGTATACTGGAGACCATCGCTTCGCTGCAGCACAGACCGCGTGGTCCGGTGCAAGAAATTGCCGCTGCACGTTGTCAGTGATGTCACAAAACCAAAAATGACGTCATATCACACCTACTTGCCGCTGCACGTCATCAATGATGTCACAAAACCAAAAATGACGTCAAACCACACCTACCTGCACGTAACCAATTTCCGGATTTTTCCACACAAAACAGCTCATGACATTGCTGAGTTTCACCAAGTTGTGTTGGTGAGTGAAGTATTCATGGTTACGATCACACCTATGAACGTCCTTCTCTATCTGCGTCAAGTTCAAACTGATCGGATCAATAGAATCGAACTGCAAAGTGAGAGAAATCAGAAAAAATGCAAAAAGCGTGCAACAATTTGTGGAAAAATTAAAAAGCAACAGAAATTAAACCATTGCGCATTCACTTTAAACTGGCAGTCTGAAATTTTGCCGAGCAAAAAATGTAAACGCAGTTGAACTACGGATTAATAGCCAGCATAATTTTAGTCCGCAATATTTCAAGCCTATTTGAATTGCCAGTACACTGCTAAAAGCATAAGGGGCCGGACACACTGCTGATTGTAAACTAACTTAAGGTTGAATAAAACCAATATCGATAATATTGCAGTAAGCTTTCAGTGAAAACAAAGTTATTGTCAAGTAATTTTCAAACGCTTTAAATACAAACTGAAGTTGAAATCTTGAGTCTTATATTGTTTTTTCGCATTCAAAGAAAATAACTATGGCGCTAAAGAGAGCAATGAAATGACGTTTCGTGATCATGTAAAGGCGTTATCAAAAAGTAATTGGAAACTAGTTGGTCTCCACCGGGAACAATTGGTCTAATAACTAACACTGCAATCTCTAATCAACCACATAAACATTCTTACTTTATTTGTCCATGAAATACTTGCTTGTTGGTTTTGACATTTTTCTTCACGGCCATCTCCTACAATATCAGTTACTAAGATACGCATGGGCCATAGACCATTTGAGATAATCTCGCCACAGGTTTAGGTGGCATACACCTCATTATCACCAGCTACCGCGTCTGCTAACTCGATAGATTGAATGCTGGCGCTTAAAAACTGCTTATCGATCTAGTTCTACGGTGGGAAGACCTCTTCCCTTGGGTCGTTGGAAGCTGAACACGACGTGTCCCAAACGCCGAGCAACATTTCAATGTCTAGTTCTGTTATCGCGTTTACCCTCTGCTTCCTTGAAATGGAAGCCCGGTATGAAGCGGTGCTACAAATTCACACCGCGAACCTACTAAAAATTAGGCCAGAGCAAAGCGGCAACGCATTTCGGACCAGCCATGAACATTAACAGGAAGCGCATCGATAACACGAAGGAGTGCCAATGAGAGGTGTCAGAAAGTCGTCTCATACAATATGCTGGGTGAGCAGCTTCATTATTCTACCATGATGTAGTACGGAAAACATTCAGTTTTGGACACTGCACTTGTAGATACTTGAAGGAACACCTCATAGCAGCTGGTCTGTTACGCACAACGCAATTCTACTATGGCTACCAACAGTACCTGGCGTGTGGTCTTCAACTATAGATGATGGTACTGGGCTCAATTCACAGGTCGAAGACTTTTCACTGAAACAAAAGCTATTGACAATGCGAGTGAGAGCAGTAAGGAGTCGGCCTAGCACACCACAGGTTCCAAATTCAAACCCGTGTAGGTTCCGAGTTACTGAGCACTGGGGAAATGCACATTACGGTAATTTCCCTGCTTGGTTGCTTAGTTCATGATAAAAATACATCGGCGGCTTTGTTAACTCAAAATTGAGTCACCACACAAGTGTTTCAAGGATCAAGCTTGGTTTACGCTGAGGCCAAGTGCGCTCAACTTCACTTTGATTTTACATCAGTCGCAAGTCGTGCCTGATCGCAGTGTAAACCAGACCTAACAGTAAAGGTTTTTCCGAGGCTGGATGGAATGAAAATCATGCAAAGAAGCGTTTTCGTTTCAATGGAACGAGTTAAAGGACATCTAAGGGTTTTGGGTTCAAACCACCTGAAAGCGCGGTGGATAATTGTCCTTGAAGCATTCGAAGTTAAACTCCAACTCCGGATGCTTCAAGAACAATTAGCCACCGCACTTTCAGGGGTTTGAACCCAAGCCCCTTAGACATCCTTGAAGATGTCCTTAGGCATACACCGCACCAGCAACGTTTTACTCTGTACCCGGAAACATGCTTCTCAGTTTCAGTTTAACTCAAGGCATTACTTTTCGAGGAGAGTCAGAAATAGAATCGGTTGAAGTCAATTTTTTTTTTCAAGTATCAAAAGTAATTTCAATTGTGACTGTTAAGATAAAGTAATCAAACCCAGGCCTTAAAAATGTACCTCTCTTCTTTTAATGGCTTCAATCCGTCATAATCATCATCCAAACTGATGCTTTTGATAGAAAACGAAGAGATGCAATCTTGAGATGTAGCTGTGGTGCTGATGGAGGAGTAGGGCACGTTGCTCTCATCGGATCTGGATCTCTGAAAGTTTTTGCTCAAGCATAAGGCCTAACCATCAACAGACGATCAACGCCGAGGTGTAATCCCGGTAGGGTTGGGCCGAATTGATGTCTTCCCCGAGGCTCTCTGGGCGCACCCAAGGTCGCCAGAAGCATTGAACGCGGTGAACGTTCAAAAAGGTGGCTGAAACACCTGACCACTCTGAGATTGGTTTTACCAGAACATTAAAAGTTTAAGTGTCTTAGGAATTATGCAATCGCCATCAACACTGTGGTTTCAATGTACAGTTTCACCTCGTTAACTCGGACAGCTTGGGGGGGAAGGGTGTCCGTGTTAGCCGATTGTCCGACTTAACCGACGGCCTATAGGCCATAGCTTATAAACATGCCTAGGGTAACGAAGTTTAGTTAAAAAAAGCCGTTATCATATAGGCTATTTTGTTTTACTACATTTACCTTCATAACATGTAAAAAAGCAGATTTATTTATTTTTATATTCAATTATTTTTGTTTATTCAAGTAAATCACCTGACGAAGGCTACGTTGGGCTAGGCTAGCCTACCACACAAACCTGTACCGATATCGACTGTTATTATCAGCTGTTACCAAGGTTATTTTCTTTTACCTTACCTTCATAACATGTAAATGATTAATGTACAGTACACCTGTACATTAATTTTCAAACATTTTTTTCTCAATCTTGGAATGCTTTTCCATTTTTTTTTCTCGGTCATGGTCCAAGTTAACTGATATCCGGCTTAACAGGGTCCGTGTTAACGAGGTGAAACTGTACAATGTATCGCTAACAAAACTGACTGTTTGTAACCAGAAGTCTGGTAGGGTGGCCGACTTGTCACTTTTGGTGCTCAGAATATACATTTTAGCAATTTAAGTTGTACCAAGTCAAGGCGTATACAATTTGTCTGTTACACTAACTTAATACATCACTTTTCCACCATCAATTACATTATAATAACACGAACAACAAACGGAGCATAATTAGGCCGAAAAGACCAAACCGTCAGCGCAAAAATATCTGTTACTGTAGTTGAGAAAAAAAAACAATAATTAATTCACTTTATGAAGTCGTTTTCGTTTTTCTTTCAAACTTCGATTTTTCTTGATCGATTTTCGAAATTCAAAGCTACTTTCAGACTTGTCCTGAAACAAATCAGCAACCTGAGATCAATTCTTAGCAGGGCCATCCCACGATAAGAGCGAAAGCAAGCACAGAACATGGAAAGCCAGGTATCGGAGGTGTTGCGAAAGTAAAGAGCAATTGCAAAACAACCAGCTCGATCTATGATCTCAGAAGCAAGCAGCAGCAATGAATTTAGATCTATTGATCATATGCAATACAGGAGAAAAACAAAGATCTATCCCTGAACAGGTTATTGCCGCATAGCACTTTGGCGGCTCTTTCCTTTTGCGAGACCATTCTTTCAGATCCCAGGGAGTTTTCTGGCTTATGGGGTTCAGCGGCTGTCCGCCACGCTCCGGTCGCGAGGAAGGAGTCGAACAAGTCTCGTCAACACGTCACCATTTCAAAGTAGCATTAATGACACTGACTTTCCCGAATCTGTGCAAACTGAGATTAAATGAACCCAGGCTGAATGAACCCACTCACTGCAACTGAGAATGAACCCAGGTTGTGTTAAGTCGACCTAGAGAATGCACAAGGTTTAAAAACTCTTTTTAATACCACCAGTCAGCACAGGACTAGTTGAGTCACTTAACAACGGCATTAACTCACTTGTACCGGCGCTGATTCGTATCCAGATAAAAACACGTCACTCACAGTTGACGACGTTTGTTTCAGGAACGGAGCCTGTAAGAATCCGCTGATTAACTAGGATCAACTACCCTGCTGTGTCTTATTTTCAAAGCTCACACGAAATCAATAGTTGCTGACGCGGGATATGTCCACCAGCAACCACCTGCTTTACACCATACTTTGGATGACTATTCCGTCTTTTCTAATGTGATTTTTTGTATGGTGATGTGCCGTCAAAAACCACAGAATGTCCATTACCAGTAATTCTTTGAACTCAAAAGAGCTCTGTAAATAGCCAAACAGTTGCGATCAAACAATGTGTAAATCCTTTCGGTCGCCTGCCACAAACTTTTGGCTACAAAAAGATTTTACAGATCACGAAACAGATGAAACATCAGAATCCTTCAAAAATCAATATCCTTCATTTAGGAATATTTCCGAAAATTTTGGTATTTTTTGTTAATTTTTTGGTAAATCCTCTTACGTTGAAAAAAGCTTTGTGGCGAACGAACGCTTGGAACTTCCAAACTATTTATATGAAATGTACCTTTTTCAAATTGTAGTGTCGTAAACAAAAGTTTTTTTTTTTTTGATAACGAAAACTGGGAAGTTATTGTGCTTCATGAGTGCATTGACTAGCAACGAAGGATCGAATTACGAGGTCAACATTCGCAATGACTAGAATGATGAGTCTTTGAGAGAGACACATTACAATGATTTCCTGTGACTGGCGAATTTCTAGCGAGCAGTATATCAACGAAAGCAATGCCAAGCGATGCAAGCAGAATGTGTAGGAAACGCTGAACCAGATCCGGACAATTGGCTCAATGCTTCGCGTCTCTATCCTTTGAGTCTAAAGGGTAAAATGGCTCTACAAAAAGCAATAGCGAAACCACAAAAAACATGCTTCGGAAAATTCAAAGTTGAATACGTACTGGCACGTAACTACTGGACCATGACAATCTGTCAGAATTTGAAAGCGATGACGTGTAACCAGAGAACGGCATGGCAGTGCTGCCAAAATATTTCTAAAAAAATATGCAACATTTCATGGTTTGGCGGTAATGATGCGATGAGTATTAACAACCAAGCAATTAATCGTTTATTTTTCCCATCGATTGTGCGGCAATGCTGGAAATTAGCCCCAACCAGCACGCTCTGAGAGTGTGCGACTTATTTTTGGCTTTGGAACGATAGAACTAGAGTTCGAAACAGGGGATCCGAAAATGAAAGCGAAGAAAAAAGAATGCTGATTCGATTTGTGGATAGTGGCAGACATACACTGAAACAGTGCTTGCAAAAACGATAAAAAATCAAGCTTTATACCAGGGGTATCAAACTGGCGGCCAGCCATGCCTTGCTTTGTGACCCGCGTCATGATCTCCAAAAAAAAGGAAAAAATCTTCACTTTCTTTAAGGGTAAAAAATGTCTCATCTTTAGCTGCTTATAAAATAGACTGGCCCGCGCAAGATCTAGGCATGTAAATGTGACGACACCGCTGACGAGTTCGACCCAAAGCAATATCATTTTTCGATGTCATATCAATCGGAAGAGCTATGATGGGCAAATTGAAAATCCTTTTACTAACGAAAACCCACTTTTCAGCACGCAAACTGATTTGTACGATAAAATGACTTATCGATGGACAGCTTACTTTTTTAATTTCTTCATCTTCAGCCCTTATTTTTTGATACTGCTGTATGCACTCCTGATCCAAAATCCTTCGGTCCTCCTCCCCAGATCCAGGAGGGTAGTGTCCAAGAAGGTAGAGCCAGATCAAAGGGCGAAGACGTGGGGATTTCACTCCTCCAAAGTACACGTACCGGGCTAATTCACTGAGATCCATGAGCTGTAAGCATGGATTACATTTTTTACTATATAGTAAGTGCATGAGATGTACTGCAGCGCTTGAGGCAGAAATATACTGTGCCAGCAGCAGTGGCAGCTACGAAGCTGATTTCAACACAAGTTGTTCTAGTGCTGCTACAAAGTATTTGCATGACGATAGGAAATAAAGTGCAACAAAAGAAATCAATTACGAAGCATATAGCAATTTATACAAATAGGTAGGGATGGGCAAAGCAAAATATCGAATGCTATGAAACCGGTTTTTGATATACTTGCATCCAAATCGTCACTTCTTATCGAATACTCGCAACCGGATTGCAAAAGAACAAGCAGCACCCCGAATGGTTTATTCGTCAACAGCAAACAAGAAATTTTAGAGATTTAAGCATTGAACCCTTTGCTTTACAACCGAACGTTCTTTTTTAGCCGAATTCCAAAGTCCAGCAGTCCACTTTTTCGCTGCTTCACAGCAACAACACTTCAAAGCGACTTCGTTCGTCGTGCTGGACAGATGCGGCGATCGGACGCGAGCCGAATAAAGTTTTCGTTGATGCAACTTGGAAGCGTAAGCGCAAAGTCGAGTCGGAGACCTTTTTACTTCAACGAGAAGTGGCCAGTGAAAGCTTGATCGTACGATTCTCGCAATAATCGATTGTCGTAGCATTGTGTTCGTTAATTTTTCAAATAATTTGTGAATGTTTTAATTTTCAAGTTCAAGTTTGGTAGCCTGGGCGACAGCCGACAAGTCTTCCTTGGAAAATTTCAATAAATTCATTACAGGTATATTATTATTCCAGAATAGGTATTCGTATTCTATATTCGATTTAGGTATTTTATATTCGATTTAAGTATTCTAAATTGTTCCAGAATAGGCAATTATTCTATTTTACCCATCCCTACAAATAGGACCACGTTTCTCAGAGTTGCAATTTAAAGTGTATGTCTGCAGCGTCCGTTTGCGCCAGGTCGCACGGCTACTATTTGTGTTGATAGCAAGTGGATCCCGAAAGTTAGCTCCCTGCTGCTCCTGCAATACAGGGCGCCGCGCGAGGCTGAGAATGCCACAGAGATGACTCTAGCGGGAGACGAACCGAGTCTACCGTCAGTAAGGTCACAAGAACCCTCGCATACCTTTTCACCGGGAGCAAGCTTCTGCCAGATTTCATCAGTTACTCCAATACTGGCGTCAGACGGGCACTCGGCTGATACAATGTCGGTGTTTACCAAGGCAGTGAGATGAGTACGTACTGCCATCAAGCGGCGACAGTAAGCCAGCCAACCCTGAAAAGCGCGGGAAAGGATCTGGCGGTTCATAGACGAGCAAAGCGTCTTTAATGAAGACCTGGAAAAAATGGACTCTACAATAAGTTTAGATATCGGGAAATTTATACGGCTTTGGTCAAATAGTCTTGAAACTAAGGACCACGGGTTCTATTCTTGTCTGAATACGATGAACCGGACCATTTGCTCATATATAACACATCTCTCCAGTCTATTGTAAAAACCTAGTGAGACACATCTCGTAAAAAAATAAGTTGTGATTTTTGCTGTTTTAAAGCAAAGTTGCATGTATTGTCGAAGTTGATAGACGAAAACTTAGAGAATAAAGTAGTTATGGAGATCCAAGGGTATCAAAATGTAGCAACTACACCCGTTGCTATTAAGGCGCGAAGCACAAAAGTTGATTTTCTCAGAAGTTATAAAAGCTCCTTACTGAATATTTACGAAGACGACAGAGCTCTGTACGTTATTTTAAGAGACACTAAATACTTTCCTGAAAACATTAAAACCTTTTATAAATAATTAAAAAAAATTTTTCTGCAACACTTCCCAAATCTAGTTTTTAAACATTGGCTCCCTATAGTAACCAGCATCACACCATAGCTTCTTACACGGGCTGGAATGCAGAGGCAGGATAGCTGCTTCCTTCTTGGGGCTCGTTGTAGTGGCGTGGGTGACTTTGATCCCACGTGTACATGTCAAGGTGGGGGACATACTCCTCTGAAGATTCGAACACACCTGTAAGATTTCACATTTAGAAGCATCGAGTATAGCTAATTTCCAGAGCTTTGAACACAAGAACCTAAACACTTTGAACTTAGGATGAGTAACGCTACAACACGGAAATTTAGAAACGTCACCTGGCCTCAGGAAAAAGGAAATTGGATTTCTGTAAGCAAAGACTCCGTGATAACGTAATAATTACTCTGACCTTCCGATCGTAATGCCGCAGTTCGAAAATCGATTAAAGCATTACAAGCATTTGTAAGGAACTTGTGGAATAAAAATGATGTGTTGTTTTGGTGAAGTCTGGTTGAAAAGCGTGTGGATGGTGATAATAGACACACCGTAACGTCTGAGCCCGTGGTACTTAGCCTGTACAAGCACGCCGCACACTTGTTGTATTCTCCCTACTCGATGATGATGGGTCTACTAGAATATATTCGCCTAATTTGAAACCAGGCAAACTGAAATATCTTACCGAAGCGATACAAACCGACAGTTTAATGTTACAATGTAGAATCAATTGTCACAGCGATGAAAGGCTGACCCGGTCTGATACCGAATTATGTTGAAATTAGGACAATAACCAATATTGTCAAGGGTCACACAGATTTGACAAAAAATAAATCTCTTTGAAAGAAAATAAGTGTCAAAGTGAAAATACTTTTTAAATTTTACATCGAGATACTGCATTTCTGAAAGTCCCGAATTTTCTGAATCAGTGATTCTCTACCAGTAGGCCATGGCCCATTAGTAGGCCGCAGTATATAAGCGAGGTAAGTCACGGCTTATTTTAATATTGACTAATGACGTCACTGAAATTGGAAAAAATAAAACTGGCCCAGAAGTCCTGATTTCGTTTGAAAATGAACCACATTCCAAAAAAGTTGAGAAAGACAGATTAAGTTAATCCCTGATTACCGGGGTTCGTAGACAGGATCGCCAGAAGTTCATGATAGCAAGGGTACAGGCAAGCTATTCAAAGGGCGCCTACCATTTTTTAAAATGGTACTTTTCACTTTACACAGGGGCAATGGGCGTGTGAGAAGCGTGAAACAATGGGTGTAGGGATGGAAATGGGCAATATGTGCGAAAGCATGAGTGCATAGTATAAACAAGCAGGTACAGACGAAAAACTGAAAATAAAAGGTTATAGCGAACAATACTTTACACAGGTTTAAAATTGACTTTGTTTAGCAAGGTATTTTCGCTACTCCGTTTTGCATCCCGGAACCCCTTATGAACGCTACTGGACAAAGTAACTTTTGATGTTGCTTTTTGGTTGCCATTTATGAAATACTTGGTGTCCGTGAATTGCCGCAGCAATTCCAAAATTCAAAAAATTTTTTGAAACAATTCCATTCGGTCGATTTTATAGCAGCGGATCATACTTTACGAGTGTGATGCTCTAGCTTCCGGGTTTCGTGAGGGTACAAAAGCCCTGTATTCTCAATCAAGTCCGTTTAGCATTCCAGAGACGTTGAACGTTAACTTACTGCTGAAGCAAACACGTTTAAAGAAACCTGGATCTGAATCTCGCGTGTCCACCATGCTCACTGCAAACTCTTCGCCGCGGGTTATCTTCTGTCTTAAGGACCTGTAGTAACTGCAACTTATATGCATAAAGGCGCAAACTTTTACGCAAAACTTTATGAACGGTGGAACGTAGTATCTGTAACTGGGTAAAAGCCCTGCGAATGGACTTTCTAGTGTTCTGGTATATGCACGCACAGATTCAATTTCTTCTTCTGACGTTTGAAATTGGTAGCTCCCTTTTTTAATACCACATCATCAGTTTCCATAACATTTTTACGCCATCATCAAATTGTAGATCTCGCAAGTGGCTCTCTTCCATATTTTCACCTGAAGTTTCACTGAGCTTGGACGCCTGACTTCGTCTCTATAAACCAGGAAACGCATTGGGCTTTTTCGTGCAGAGCGCTTATTCTCACCGACTCCACTTTCGCAGCCAAATTCAAAAGATTCTGCTTAATCCCAGAATAAATTATTATCTCAAACCCGGATTTTTGAAAAAGTGCCTGTATAGAGAGAAAAAACTTGAAGTATTTCCCTTTACCATAAAACAAAACCAAATAACATTATTTCAAAAAAACAAAATTTTGTTGAAGTTTTGAAATGGTAGCAATAATTTATGGGCACCCTTCGTTCACTTTCTTATATCAAAGGGTCTCGTCAAACTCTTGCGATTGCTATGTCAAAACCAAAAAGCTACATCGAATTCAGGTTAAGAACCACTAGTCCAAACCCCACAAAGAGGAAAACAAAAGACAGCCTAGCTACAGAGCAAGCTTTTTGTGAATTAAAAAAAGGTAATAGCGGACTATTGGCAAAAAGCATTACCTTTGTGCCCAAGGATATAATCACGATATCACATCATTTGGCATGCAAGATATGGCCACGTGATCACCAAAACCGACCAAAACTAAAATATCGTTGTGCTAGTGTTAATCACCATTGCTCGAGCCATTTTCCGATGGTTTACGTTGAGGCTGAACCAGCCCGTGATGGAAAACCAAAGACCTGGGGTTCAGGCCCCGTCTAAAGACCACCGACTGCTCTGCTGCTTTGTGATCATTGACCGATAGAAGCGGCTTAGCGGTCGAATTCGAAAAGGTCTTGCTCCATAGAGCGGGAAGGTTTGTGATTGGTTGCAACAAATTGACGTCATTAGCATGCCTTCTTCTACTCACAGCACTCTTCGACGACAGCTTATCTGCACAACATTAATACTACTACTACTACTACTACTACTACAACTACTACTACAACAACAACAACAACAATACAATCAAACATCAAAGTTTTATAGATTCGAAGCATTTAAGTCCATCGTTTGATTTGGTAATTAGGCCTAGACAGGATCCAATAATTTTTTTAAAGAAGATGGTGTGTTTCCAAGACTTTATGAAAAGCACAACAACAATCAAAATCATTTCATGCAGCATACTAAACCGGATATGATATTGTATTATTGCTTTTTTACCAGACTCAGTGCGGTATTTTTTCGATACATCACCAATCTATGTAAACTCAACATTTTTCGGATGTAGTGGATGTCAATAACCAAGCAACAGTTTTTGCATCAGACTTCAATTGCCGTGTGATTCTTTAGTCAAGAAGCCGATTGGTAATTGATTTTACGCTCGTTTAACTTTGCCTCGTCGGTTTTAAAATCGCTTCTGTGGCAAAACAAAAGTCAGCTTCAAATCAAGACATTGAAACGAAGCCATAGAATAAAGCGGTGCAGAAATACAAATTACAGTATTACCTAACAAGTGAGGCTGTAGACAACATCGAAACGTCGAGATGCGACGAAACAAACTATACGCACACAGCAAACTTGCACTTACTGCTGCTATCTGACGTAAATACGACTCGAAAAACAAAGTCAGTAAAGTCGTCTGAGTCACTGCTCGATTCAGAACGACGCGACTTGCGACGAAGACGAGGAAAGACTTTGCCCTGCAAAAATTTTTCAAAAAGTCAAAACAGGTTCACAGGTGCAACTTTAAGCATAGCGGAACGAGGTAATCTTTCGTTATTGCAGCAGGGAGCTTTTTCATTGACGTTTCTGTGTACGCCCTCTATGTAAGGTTAAATAAAGATTAAGGAGCAATGAGATGGAAGAAACATCAAAAAATGCATAAAAAATAGCTGTTTAAGCGTGAAACTGTAAGTAAGTATAGTCAGGTTCGAAAAACAACATAACAGTGTTATACTGTCATTTAAACAACAGGCCATCGATTCATAGAGCAATTGATTCTATAAACGAGAAGGCATCATACGGCATCTAAAGTATTTTTATTACTTGACCTCAAGCGTCCGTCGTTTAGCTAAGATGATTACATCAAATTAGTGAAAGAAAGTTCAAGTTATGCTGAACAGGACTACATTTTTAAACACTGTTTACAAAACAAATTTTTAAAGTTATACAAAGAACGTTATGTCCAAAATTGATTCAAAATTACCAGTACGCCTGGCACAATGCAGTGCTGCAATCAAACCTGAAACTGCAGAAAACTGAGCGTGCTATGTGTTTTTTAAGAAAAACTTAGAAAGTGGTACTAAACTGATGCACTCTTACTTGCACTAAAATTAGACGGACAAAAATAGCAATTGAAGTTGCAATGCGCTTACAACGAAGCTCTTAACATTACTAACTTTTCCTTTTTGTAACCACAGAGGGGGGTCAAGGTATCCGAGGGGGCGCAAACCATTTTCCAAGCAAGTTAAAAAGCTCAGGAGGTGGCCACCAGGTGGGAAAACAATGGGGGGCCATTGCACTCCATCCTGACCGATGAGGACCAAAGTACCTCCTTTGTCACCTGCAATCAGTATTTACATTTTTGAGGGCGTATGCACTGGACTCTCCTTGAAAAAACCTTAAAACCTTGTTTTAACTTTTTAAAGTTAAAAAACATCCAGCTTAGTTCGGCAAGCAATGAATTTGTTGTATGTTAAAATCCACCGAGCAGGAGAAAGCGTAAAACAGAATTTACTGTTCAGTACGTGTTGGTATCTTTCCGCACATGTGCAGTAAGTCGGCCCAAGGTCAGCTTGTCATCACGAAGTAATCATCGAAACGCAAGAGAGAGGCCGTACAAGCCATTTTAAGGGAATCAGTCGTTGCTGATCGACCAGTTCCTCGAGGTGGGGCATAACGAGGGACAGTAAAGCAAAAGGAGCCTAGAAATTCGTCACAATATTGACTAAAAGCCGTATAGAGTTAGCAGGCGATATTTGTGGTCAACTAAAAGTTCAAACAAATTCATTGGTTCAATTCGCTGCGACCTACGCAACAACCACTTACTAAATTAACCTATCTTGCAGTATGTCTAAAAAAAGGGATCAAAATTTATCCGTGTCGTAAGATATTACTACGGAATGAATCGATTATATAAACGCATTATGAACTAGATCCAAAGATAGATCCACCCAACAACTTTCTTGATGCAGTAATAAGTTAGTAAAAAAATTAAGAAGGTTAATTACGTATATAGTTTATCAAGGGTTATGTACTATTACAGGCCAATCTTAATGCTTAACTATGGGGAAAAACTTGTGGCTACTTTGGTAATACTTTCCCGTATTTCACCAGGTAAGAATGATGAGGTGTTTACCAAGCACGTCGCAAGAGACAACGTGTGGGCATCTATCAATGGAAGTACGCCATGTTGATGGTGGGAATACCAGTTCATAATTTGTAATTATGACTTATTTGAAACGAACTGCCTCGTTTCCTTCACCTGATATTGATGGGATCAGCGGTGAGAACAAAATTTTCCTTTTCACATTGTACATGTGTTCCATGAAAAGGTAAAAAAATAACGTTAACAATGCTGCAGCCCGCTAGTACTACAACATTTATAAACTTACATTTATCAGCAAAAACTCACCTTGGTGATGGCAATGCAGATATACAATGTCTCGTAAATCGACAGATATCACATATTTCATGAAGGAACTGCCAATAAAATAAGAGTTACAACCGGTAAAATACAAACGAAACCACTATATTCAACTTTCCAAGCGAGGTTTCAAAAATAGCTTAAAGATGTTGATATCCTTCGACTGGAGTTAGGATTGCTGGCAAAGGTAAGGATTAACCACCTCGCCATAAGGCTTTGATGCTTTCAAATACCACATTTTAAAAACTATTCAAGGTGGGATGAGTGTGTATATTCATCCTCCAGTGGAAGGAAAACCTTTCCTAAGTTATTCAATAGCTTAGTACGTTCCGACCCGTAGTAACCAATTCTGCTGGCACCGTGCACTTCTACAGCAAGTAAGGCAATCAAGTGGAAGAAACTACCGCAAAATCCTTTTCCATAGACGCAAGAACGAGCCATCGCGAGGTTTAAACACAGAATCATCGCCGACGCGAACAGCGTTCCAACCCGCTCGACCGAGTTGCCGACGATTGCAAATCAATCCGCGCCGAAGTGAAACTTCTCGCCTTTCATCATCATTCGATTTCTACTCACACACTGTGCGCAGGGAGTTATTTTCACAAAGCTTGATTAAGTCGCATTTTAATCAAAGTCTGACGCAGAAGCAGAAGACAGGAGGTAGTCAACGTTCACGACAACATCACCTTGTAACATTGCGTAACATGCAGAAATTATTCAATGGCATTGCACAGCTCTTACGCATTGCAAAGTGCATTTATAACAGGCAAAATTGTCTGAAATGACACCATAGGCCTGTTCGGTCTATTCATTATTGATAAGGACAAATTCCCTTAGGATTCTAAAACATGCAGAAAAAAATTGGTTGGAGTATTCTACGACATAGCTGATAAACGATTTCCAAGTAATGACGTTAAGTTTCATTGGTTTTGAATAGCTTTCAAAATTTTTTTTTTTAATAAGTTGCGACACTTATTCATCAGTTGTCCTGTCAAAAGATCTTTTTATCATCCAGTTCTTTACTATTATGCATTGAACAACTTGTATTCATAGTTGTTTCGAAGTGGCTAGGATTATTCTAGACAGCGCATTTCCACCATTGGTGTTGGAACTAAGTAGAACTTGGCCTACATGCCTTTCCGGAAGACAAAACAACGCCGAAATGATGCAAGCGTTAAACACGCGAACTCTCGATCGCGATCCAGCTTTTCATTGCACTCAGCAATCGATGGGAACTTAAATTAACAGGATTTGTTTGATGCCCTTTCTACGGGACATGATACTATTTACAAAAGCGCACCGAAACGCGATTTTCAAAAGCGCGTTTTCAAAGCGTTCTGAAGACTTCAAAATGTATAATGTTCGGATAGGAATTCGACGTCGTATCATGCAAAAATTATGCGTCTGCAGTAAGGATTTTGAAAATGTTGCAAAATCACAGAATTTCCAAATGGTACGACACAACCTCAGGCTAAGTTATAATGAACAATGATGTCAAATCCGTGATCAGCGCCAAAATCCATCAGATAATATCAGAAATCATTTTAAACACAGAAACTGGTAAATTTTGAAGATAACTAAAATCTAGAAGTATGCACATACGCCAAACAACAACTCACTTGAGATCTTGCCTCGCTCTTACGTCTCCGTGCACGTGGCCGTTTTGGCGGATATCGGCGCCGTCCTTTTTTGTCCCCTGCTCTCCCGTTTCGATCACGCGATCATTCTCTTCGTGCATTAAGTGATTGGGAGTCCATTTGATCATGATCCGCTGCTCCTCCTGATGCAGAGAGAGGTAGCCAGGGATAGGCCCGACTTCTTCCTGTATGAAAATACTAAAAAATGAGGAAAACTTCTTCTAATCTTCCTTTCCACTCAGGAACACTATCTTTTTCCTAGGAATAGAGCCACGAGGTAAGACAGATATCAAGGTCTACATTTCTAACCCGATCGAAACGGGAAAAAGCGGAAAGTCTATTTTGAAGCAGTAATAAATACCAATAGCAAACCCCTAATTTTACTACTAACACAGAATGCCACTGAGGGGTGCCAATGGATGCCCTGCACGTGCTAAGTCAGCAGCGTTATTACTCTGATGCTATGAGGTAAGGGGAGCTCCAGAAAGTCCTGGAAAAAGCACCCCTAGCTCCATCTGCAACTCAACTGCTTCGATTCCAAGCCTTGACTACAATAAAATCAATTTTAAAAGCGCCACATATTTTCTCTCTTACAGATTTTACAAAGGCACGCTAGAATATTATACTACGAGCAAACAGCCCAAGCAGGTGAGTTTTATAGAATAAGGGTAGAAAATCGACCTCTTTTTGTGTCAGATACGGAAAAATAACGTGTAACGGAATACACGCACCGGCTGTATGGTCACGTTGTTCTTTCCGTAGAGCAGAGAGATCTTAGAGTTCTGATGCAAAGACTCGATATAGTCACGGAATACGGAGCTCGAATCGGAGAGGTCGGAGGACGACGTAGGCCGATATGACGAGCAGTTGAGGGCGGGCCTTTTTGAAGAATTTGTCTTCGCACTGGAACAAGAAAAAGGTTAACAGCAGCTCGGAAAACAGAAGTTCCACTGTCAGCTGTGCCGCTAAAATACTTGGTTCTTCTGCTGCGACTGATAGACCAAAACTGAGGGCAAAATGTCGAAAACTTTGCTTACTTTCATATAGTCCGCAACTAGCTGGGTAAGCCCGTTCATAAATAGTGTCACGCACAAACCTGTTGATGGACAACTTGTGTTTAAATGAGCTTCGGAATGCCTCGTACAACTGAAATACAGCATTTTGGCCACACCACTGCCACCAAGAGAAATGCGACATGGCGCGCCTTGCAAAGGGTTCAGCCGGTTACAACTGGTGCAGGCCTTAGAGTGGTCGTTTTTGCATTGAGAGCCATTGTGTTACAAGGTGAGCAATTGGCAATTGAAAAGCGTTTTGCCTTGAATCTGGCACTGAGCCGATTGCTTTGTTTTGACCTCATTAAAAATGTATGAAAGGATTCGCTAATGAGACAGCGCAATTGATTGAGCAAATGCAGACTCACCGGCTGTGAAGCTTGTGACGCTGCAGCAACTCATCCGCGGGCGGGTCGGACCAGTAATGATCTTGCGTCTTCAGCTTCGTGTAATCCAAAGCGCAGGGACCCACTAGAACGTATTGGCAATTATCGGCACCCTGGAAATCTAAACTTCTAGCGCATAATTCGGGGTCCAAAACGGCCACAGTTATATGTCCAGAATTGAAAATTTTTAGTCAATGACAGGCGCAAAAGCGGGTGATAAGGAAAATATCATCCTGTGCGATGCGGGAAAAGCTGATGGATGGCAAAGCAAGATAAATTTATGTAGAAAGCTGAAGGGCATAAACTCAGCTATTTTACCACAACAGCATTGCCGCCTGTTCAATTTAAAGTTTATTTATCAGTGAAACAGTTTTGCACGAATCTCAAGGCGCCAAGCATAGCGTTTCCTGTAAAGTTTATGCGGCAGAGTCGCACTTTGTAGAGATGTCTAGTCCTTCCTTTCCACTGTGATAGGTAACTCCGAAGCAGGTCTGAACCCAGCCTGTTGTAGTGCAACCAACGGAAGGCCTTCCCATAACCACAAGACAAAAATAAGAAGCTCAACTGAAGTTTTCGACTGAGTTTCTCTCACACACGAAGTCAATTCCAGAACCTCCCTTGATATATGCCACAACAGTTGGGACAAGAATCGAACCCTGGATCAGGGTAGCCAGAGCTGTTACTTTTGGTAACAAATTATTACTTTTTACTTGCAAGTTTGAATTTCGTTACGACGCTACCAAAAGTTGCTACTATTTCACTAGATAAAAAATTAAACTGGGTTCCTTTCTCGTCGCCAATTTTTCTGCTAAAATAGCCAGAAAATATGATGATCTCCGAAAAAAAGCCCAAAATGAATATGTACATGAGTGTTGGTCTCCAAAAAAAGGGGTCATTTCCTCTCTCGCGAATATTAACCAAATTAACCGTAACTTTTTAACAAAACGTTCGATAAGAAAGTTATCTGACGATGAAATACATGTTTTTTTTTTATTAATTCCATTGACATCTTGACTTTATTGTATGAATTTGTTACCTTTTTTATTAATTTGTTACTTTTTGGCCATGCCATTTGTTACTTTTTGAAATATTCTGCTGACAACCCTGCCCTGGACTTTGCAACTAAAAAGCCAAAACGTTTGTGCTACAGTGAAAGAGATGTTTACGTCGTTGTAAATCTGCGACCAGTGGGACATTTTCGATAGTACAATGTGACAAACGACATGTTTTTATTGGTCTACTAAATTTAAATAAATGCAAAATCGATATGTTACAGAAGATAATCTATTTAGATAAGCATTTCTTTTTCCAAAATAAATCAATATTAACCGGTTGCTAAAAGCTGGCAAAATGTCCTATTTACAAATTGGGCTGGTAAAGCACGTTCAAGCAGTGACGACTCGTCACTTAGAATTTGCGTGGTGCTGCCAGTGGGCAGTGGCTTCTGCTACGCTGTTAGCAGGTATTGCCAAAAACTACGTGAATCATAACCCCGTACTAGTGGAAATTAGAATATTTTCAGAGGTTGCATTGCAATCTGCTACTGCTACTAGAGGTCTGAAGAGATTTTATACAGTAGATCTCTTCAGACCACTAGTTGGCTAGGCAGGACAAGTTACATCAATTACTTAAAATCAAATATATTCACGTAAGAAGCCAGCGATTCGATTTGAGCACAACTGCAGACAGTGAGCACTGTTTCGAACAATGAGTGCAGTTGGTGACCGACACTTGGCCTAAGGATATAAAATGAAGCACTGCCTTGAACTTCACAGTTGAGAGACCTGCATTCGATTCACTGTTAGCAGAAGTTTTGTCAGTACTCTTCGAAGCCGCATCGCTCGTAACCTCATAGGTGGATGACATGTTGGGTCGAAACAACGTGCAATGTCTGCAGTTAGGCTAAAAAAAGTGTCATGAAAATTCCATCGACTACAAAACGAAAAATGTCAATCCACAGCATTGTGAATAATGTCAAGTTCGCCAATACAGGCACGTTGCGTTTGTAATACTATTAAACAAGCCCTCAGTGCTTATGGATCTACCCGCGATGTAAGCTCAAAGTTGAACTTTCAATTGCTTTAGTCTGACTGGTATCGTCGTTAGGTGACTAATCGACGTAAGACGTGAAGAGAACCACTCCGCATAACGGAGGTTGGGTTGCCTTGTTTGTTCATATGCGACGTAATTCCGGTCGTTTTTGCAAAAGAAGTCAAACTGTAAAAAAAACAAAGCAACCCTACAAACTGTTAGGCCAAACTATTCACGTCGAAGAGTAACTTTTGATCAATAAAACGAAACAGCCCGTCGCTTACCTAATAATGTTGCCAGAATTTTGCCACGCACAGGATCAGCCATAATTGAATTGAAGTGATAGAATTTGCTGCAAAATAGATTTTAAAAGCATAAAGCGCCAATGCATTCGTAACCATACGAACGGCAGAAGTCGTTATTTGCTTTCAAGCTACGCTTTGAATTCACACTACGGCTCGCATCAACCGCAATGATAAGCGCCGGCAACCGGCGCCGTGCAGTCACTTTGCGGTAGTCTACGTTCATCTTGTGTTGCTGCCAACTGTATTCCTAGTTTTGCTCGGGATCGAGGTGCGGTAAGAAACGACAATCCAGGTTCTTACTGCAAACCTAATCACCGTCATGACAAGGGAAAGCGGCAGTACATTTTAAACCAATCATAAATACAAATTTCTGAGTGGGGGCCTTATCACCAACAGCGCATACTTTCATTGATGGGAGCCTAAAAGTTGCCTCTTGCGACATGCTACATGAACAGCCCGGTGAAGCACTGGTGATCTCTCAGTATATCATGAATGGAACAAGTTGTCTTGACAAGAACAGCTGCGCAAATTACCTTTTCCTACACTATCTAAAATGCATTACTTTTAGTATTAAACGAGGCACAGTAGAAATCAATAATTGTCTAATTAAAGCGGATTATTACAAAATTTTCGCATCTTCTTTTTTGAAAATGGAAAAAATAAATGGCTTATGAAAATGAATAAGTAATGAATTAAATGAAAAAAATGACGACGTTTGTCAATCTAAATTACGCTAAAAGCGGAAATGGAATGCTTGTTGTCATTAGATGGCAAATGGCTTCGTTAAATGACGCATTTTTTTACCAAGTGTTAGCGGTGTTAGATAGCATACAAAGTTTGTAAATAAGTGGGCTCAAAACATCCTGGCTTTTCTTAGGCTGCTTTGGCACAATCGCCATTCGAAAGTACAGAACGAGGTCCCCTTTCGTAGACATTTACAGCGGCGTGGCATTCCTCCCCCTGCGAGTGCATCACTGAGACCCCTATCATCGCAAATCAATTTGACAGGACTTTCCAAGCACCGCTAGATCTCAAAAATGCAGTGCTCGTGTGACCCTAGGCAAATGTCCCATTCTTTTTTCTATACCCATATTGTTATGCTCCGACAACAGGAAAACCTTCAGTCACTTATGTTGAAACGTCGTCGTGTTCAGACCCGCTCCGGAACAACCGGTACTGCGGTCACACTGAGCTCCTTCGTTAAGTAGGGCAATTAAGCAGGGAAATTGCTGTTGAGTGCCTTTTTTCAAGGACATAGCAATGTAGCCATCAAGTTTCGAACGCACGATCGTTGTCACAATAGCCCGCGCTCTATCCCGCTCGACCAAGTTGTCGACCCGCAGATGTACCGTTGAACGCAGCGAATCCCTGTCAGTGTGACGGCTCGTTTTGCTTTGCTTGAAGTAATGGGTAAACAGAAGTGTTGATAAACAAATCGCAAATGACTACAACAAACTAATGTGGAGGCAGAAATCTGTGAGCTGGTTTTGATGGTTACAATAACAAAAAGGATGAATAAAATAATATGCTTGTCCCGTGTACAAAGCACATGATATGGCACGCTAAAATGCCAAAACCATCTTAAGGGAGGGTAAAGTACCCATTGAGATGTGTAGACTCTCAATACATTTCACGTCCTTTTTTTAGCTGGAAGGCCGCACATCAGTCTCTTTCGAAAGAATATTAAACTACTTGAATGGCTGGTGTTTTAGCAGTTGGAAATATCCGTAATTAAATTAAAAAAATTATTTTTAAAGTGATGACATCATCCGGCTAAAGTTATTTGTGACTGCATTCATTAAAAAAATTTCTTTTTTACATTCTTAAACACTAGCCACGTTAAAATATACAGGGTTCCGTTGAGACGTCATAAATGACGTCATTACAAAAATCAAAATGCGATTTACAATATTTCAACATAGAACTTTTGAAATCGCCATCAGGAACTTCCTGGTTTTCAAACAAAACGAAATCCAGGCAATCAGTGCTATGAACTTGACGTAAACACACCAAGTTTGAAGCAAAAAGCTTCAAAAGGAAAATTGGTACCTCCCTTCCAGTCGATCGATTTCAACATATAACTTTTGAAATCGCAATCAGGAACTTCCCGATTTTCAAACAAAACGAAATCCAGGCAATAAAGGTTATGAACTTTAACTTTAAGTCACAAAGTTTTAAACAAAAAGCTTCAGAAGAAGGCAAATTGGGCCCTCCTTTCTGGTCGATCGACAACGCAGCTTAGAGCTCTCGCACACAATTGTGGGAAAGAGAGTTCGATCCTTAAATGGGATTTGCCTTGTGCTCTTGGAAAAACTACTTTACCGCAATTTTCCTGCTTGCTTACAGTACTTTTGGTAGAAATTTGGCAGCATTAGAACTGCAAAGCGGGTCTAAAAACAAATAGCTCTATGTGCGACGGAAAGTTGTTTTTCCAACCGAAAGCACAACCCATATCTGAAGCTTCACAAGCAGCCCTGTACATAGTTTTTGTTCTTTTCAATACGTACCTGTTGTTCTGAACCAAGAAGTCCACGATCCTGTCCAGTAGCTTGCTGGTGAGTGCCATGCGGACCCACAGATGTTTCCCATTGCGACGAGTCCCGTTTTGATGAGTCGAAAACGCCGACGAAAATGACATGCGATTTAGATGTTCATCAAAAATTGACCTTGAAAAATGAATTGTTAAGATCTAAACAGCAAAAGCTTATTCCGTGTTGCTTTTGGAATATAGCCATAAGCCTTGCGAGTAGGTAAAGCTCGACTACGAGCCAGTGGTAAGCATTTGCTGTATAAAGTTTCGTCATTACATATGCAACTTTTTCTTGGTTGCATCTTATTCGTCGTTGAAAATACCATTACATAATTCGCATAATGTTTGTTTTGTGTCAGATTGCCAGCGCATTGGTGAATCTTTTTACAAATAAAAAGAGCGTACTCTTATTAAATAGCAACACTAGCTACGTAAAATTTGGTTGAGCAGTTTTCAAAATATCGGGTTTTGAATTCCTGCAGGTTTTACTTTCTACGTTTAACTTAGCGCCGCTAAAGCTCAAAAAGCATATAACGTCATGATACTAGATCTGCAGTAAGCTAGCTGATGATTATTTCAACAAAATCAATTTTGATAATATTTTATTAATGCCATACAGTTTCGGTGAAAACATATTTCACAGTAATTTATTGTTTTTTCAATATATACAAAATGAATTAAAGTTAAAGTCTGATTATTACGACGTCAAACATTCATTTTGTTTTTCTATGGCAACCACATGACAGCGATGCCACAGAGAACTATAAAATGACATATGGAGATCGAATTGAAGTAAAAGCGTCATGAAAAAAATGATCAAAGTAAATGACATATCTGAGTTTGGCAGTCAAGTTTTTGCATGTAAATCACAAATGAAAATTTAGACTATACTTGCCCTTTAAATAAAATTTGCATTTTATTTCAATTAAAAAAACGCAGCAGCTTAAATTTGAAGGGAAACACTGCAGCAGCTTGTATGTAATTCGATATCAGGCTAACCATAAGCATATGGAATGCCATGCGAACAAGCCCTGAACCAATCATTAATGAATGACTGTTCTATCGATCTAGTCTCGTTCAAATGAGACCGCCATTGACGTCTCATGATCAAAAATGTAACAAGAAGTCTCAAGTCTTTCAAATAAACTGATTCTTTGGCAAATCGAAAATTTATTTAAGCCTGTGACAGATCTGTCAGAGAACATGTTTGCATAGTCGCGTCGCAAGGGATACGGTCTGGGTGACGTTGTTTTGGACAACGATTCGAGCATAATCTTGAAAAAAATGAACATGTCCAATCGGTTCAGGTGACATAGAATCCAATGACGTCACTGCGCTAGCACGCGACGGTAATCGCGCTCACCCTTGCAGTTTTTTTCATGCACCGGAATCGAGACAGTGTTTCCCTAACTTTTCTGAAACTTGGGCCCTAAAATTTACATCACGTGCACCAACTTCAAAGTCCACCTAACCTTTTCCCAAAAAGGTATTCCTTTGCCAAAGCCAAGAAAAACGTCAAAAAGGGAAAGTGGTTTTGCTTCAATAAGAAAGCATGTGCTCAAGACAAATTTCTGGCATGAGCCTACAAAATCAGTCCAAAGGAAATTATGCACGTGGGATATAAAACGACTTTATAATAGACCGTACTTCAGCTTGAATTCGTAATCAAGGGTTCTTGGGCAGATGCTAAGTTGTCAAAACCTTATAAGAAATACTGAAGGTAGTTTTGTAATTCTATACCTCAAAGGACTAGAGCTAGAGTAATGCAACAGGACTTGCGATATGTTACTTATTTTTCAACTTTGATCCGTTGCTCTGCTCAGTGTAAAAATGATTTATTGAAAGTTGTAACTTTTTTTTGAAACACCAGACTCTTTCAATCAGTTTTGTCCCCTAAAAAATGTTAAACTTGATGTAATACCAGGACTAATGTAAATTAATCAGTACTACAGTGGGGAGTGACGTCACATTCAAAAATCAAATACAGAAATGTAACCACACTGGAGCAGTTTCATAAAAAATTGGAGACGGCAAAAAGTTATGCCGAAACATGTCGTGATTTGGTTTTTAATAATAACCCTATTATTAAATTATGTCTACTCTAGTATGGTTAAGTTGTTACGTTCGGCTCTTAATGCAGATGAGACGATCGCTTTTATTTTTACTCATATACTAACTTTGGTTGAGGTCCGCAAGAATCAAGAATGAAGTTACCATCAAAAATAAATAAAATCACCAGTCTCAAATCAGCTTTAATCCCAACGCAGTAGGTCTGCCGCAAGTGTTTTTGACAGATGCAGGGCAACAGTCGATTTATATAGCTGGCGTAAACCAGCATCATGTTCAAGCTCAACTAGTAGCGGGCTACAATTGCTCTGTCAAGATTAAAATGCGCGATTATTGGGTCTTCATACTTCGACGCGTCGAAGCAAAGATTGCGACCCATTATTCGAACGTCACGCTAATGCAAAAAAACACTGTACATCACACGTGAGATTGAGGAAATGCTCGGCCCTACATCAAACGCATTACCATATTATCATGAGCCTAGAAGAAAAAATAAGCACGCAATTGAAAAACGATGTTTTTGCTGTGAATGTACGATCCTCACATCCGATCCGGGATGAAGATCTTTTTTTTTGGAAACCACATTTTTTCATTGCCAAAACGACACATTGCCAGGATCGTGGGCTTTTTTTGGAGATCCACATGTAACTGCTGTCCTTCAGAAATACAATTAAATTCCAATACAAAATAAGCACGCACCTGGAAAATAAACACGTTTCTTAGCATAAAGGCAATTTATTTTCTAAGGCACGGGGTCCTTGAAAACAACCGCAAATCTTAGAAGTAAGCTCGAAACGGTAACCTGCTTACGCCCTATTTATATAGCTCACATTTTAATGACTTATTCTATTAACCATCGTTCATACCTTTCTTGTTTCGATTCAATCTCTTCAATTTGCTTGACAAGGTCCGATACGGTGGCGATCGATTTTCCCACCTTGGTATACAAATTCGCTAGTTTGTTGGGACGTAAAAAACCAGTAGTGCGACGTTTGACGCCATCCAACAAGCATTGCTCAACAGTTGCTATAATCAAGAAACAACAGGAAATAAAACATCACTTGCTTATGCACATTAACAGCTTACTGGTGATGAAGAATACAAGTCAAGACGATTGTTTGGATATCAATTACACTTAGTAAAACCCAATTAACATGACGACTAATGGGATTACAGGCAATTGATGATATCAGCGAATACTGGTTTTAATTTGAGCCGAATAAGATCACTGTGCATCAATTACTGTATTTGCTTGAAAATCCTGAGATCAACGTTTGTCTCAATGCATTTGTTGATGTATAGCACATGGCGTGAGTTTCTATAATAGATCATAATGCCCATTCACTACCGATTAGAAGACCGTAACATTACCGCGCAGTCCAAAGACAAATATTTTGTGATTTTATTCGTTAATATTAAATTACAACTACATAGCGGTTGGATTGACGAAGCACTTATCCTGCGATAAATCTCTTTATCCTACTCAACTGGTCAGCAAACCGCATGTCACAAAAAAGGTCATTAATTCAAAAAATGGAATTAAAAGTGTTTTAGGGATAACTCTAGTGAATTGAATTGAAAAAAAGGTAAAAAGTGGAAAAAAGATGGTACATATCTGGTTTAACTGTATTGTGATCATAGAAATATCATAACAAAAAGTTGTCTTGTGGCTGAAGTTCTCCAGTGGGACGTCATGACGCACTGGTATTTCGTTTTGAGAATGTAGTGGCACCACACGACTTAATAACCTCTTCCTTGAAGGTCGCATTGCGTTGAGAGCCATAGGTAAGAAATAGAAAGGAGGGGGGCTGAAAGTGGCAAAGATGTCGCTCTAAAAAAACTTGATCTCCAACAAAAAATAGGATTTTTACCACACTTTTGAGACGAAAACGTCTTCAGTCATCCTCCCCACAAAAAAAACAAAGTATTACGCCTATCTTCAGAATTATTTTTATATGAAAGGCCTAACTTCATTTTACACATACAAATAGTGCGTTGGGAATTTACACAAGTTGGAAATCCTGTATCACGGATATAAAAATACTGCATAACTATAGAATGTAATTACTTACCAGTACCCGTAGCTATACGTAAAGTGAAAAAATGAATTGAAACCTCATGTTTGTGCAAAAAAAACATTAATACAAATTCATATTATTTTTCATGTATCATGAAGGGAATTTCAAAGCATGTTACAAAGCAATGTTTTCTTAAAATACTAAACATTTTATTAAAAACTAAGTCACTTACCACATAGCTGTAGCACACGAGGGCTTTCTTCATGTATAAATTTTTTCGTCACAGCTTCTTCCATTAAAGCTTTTACCTTAAAACATGAATAATGCTAGTCAAACAAAAATAACTGTTTCTTATTATAGATCATATTTTATCTCCAGCAAGTAACATTACGCAGAGCATGAGATAAGAGGTCAAATTTGCTTTAAAGTTTACAAGCTTTTTAAATTCTATTAGTGGTAAGTTATTTATTGCACCTAACTTGATTGTGCCGCAAACAAAAGAAATAGACATTGAAGAAGCACTTAGCCCTTTATTGAAAGACTAAAAAAGGTTGCGGTGCTTCATAAATTTAAGATCAACCAGCAGTCTAGCTTCAGAGTTATCACTTATTTGGCAAGTGCACAGAAATCATCTTTATGAGCTGGACATTCTGTCCAGCTCACAAATCCAACAATAAAATCGAGCCAAATTCCGAAATAGTAAAATCAATATCAAAAGTACAAATTTCAACACTTTTGATCTCAGGTGAATCCGAAAACACTGATGGAAAGAGTATGCACTGTTGTGTAAAAACAAGCATCCTGGCATAAAGTCAATTGTGCTCAATTAAATCGTCAAATTGCAAAAAATCTGATTTTAAATTAAATCTGGTTTAGATTTAATGAAACTATCCTTTTCAACCTCATGCCCTACCAGATTCACAATAACTTGTGCTGAGCTATCCATCAGGAAACTTCAAATGGTCAAGTTTTCTGCATTTATCACTGCCAATCAGATCAGTGAAATATAATGATGCTTAATTTATACAGCTCATACCTGTTTTTTAAGCAGACACAATTGATTTTCATGCTTTTCTTCTTCTGCTACAAAACATACAAGATCAGTTATTCACCACCATATAAGACAAATACTAACAATATTGATCAATGTGCAGTTAGTAACATAAATTTTTTTTTTTATTTGTAAGAATTGAAACTTTGGTTTATGACACCTGGTGACACATTCACTTCTTTCCCACAATCTTTGTCTTTCTAAATATTTCTATATTAATAAAAACCCATGTTACTTTGTTTAATTACACATCCACTTGACTGTGGCCATATGGGCAGTTAGCTTATTGGTGTATCACTGTACCATGCAAATCTATTACTGGTCAAAATCAAGAAGAGTGGGATGAATTTTACCCAAGTATCTCAAGTATTTTAGTCAATTTACTGTAAACTTAAACGTAATAACAACAATTTCTGCGTAGTATGCCCAGCAAACTTCAGATCACTTCATCCCAGGCATGTTGAAATATATCAACCAAAGGTGAAACTGCAGTTGTGACAAAGCAGATGCCCTAACAATATTGTCAGCATGTATCCCAATATAGATCACCAATTTGCCAAAAACATTGGTCTAAACTTAATTATGCATTGTGATATGTGCATGCTGTACACAGTGTAATTTGCCAAAACCATTGGTCAAAGCTTGACTACGCATTAGGATATATGCATGCTGTACACAACTTAAACCTGAAACAAAAGCATAAAAGCAGACAACAATTCTGCTTGGCCAATGCCACATGCAACCCAGAGTTACACCTACAAGTTTGATGCTCAGTTAATTGAGAACAATGTTAGCACCATGTAACAAAATGTTGTTACCATGCTTTCTACATAAAAGTACTGGTCTATAGAGGTACCAGATGCACTAGACCTAAAAATGATATCAGCTTTTTTTCATCGCACTTGGAACTTTTTGACATATTTGTGGTTTTAATATTGCTACTTTAGTCATTATCAAGCTACAATTAAATTTGTCCAAGCACAATACAACAATTTCTTTTATAATAATTAAACTGCTGCAAGGTCATTGGTTGACAGTTGCAGTTTGTAGGAAATGTTTTAGCACAAGTTCTATAGATGTTATTAGTTTTTCATCTCCTGTATAATGAGGAATATTTAGCTACAAACATAAACTATTAAGCACATATCAGTTTTTAAAGTTAACTGAACTGCTTTTGTGTCTGCACTTGCATAAATGCAAAACCTGTTTATGAAAGGCTTTACTGCACCAATTTTGTATTTCATCAGGTGTAAATCAAGAGCCAATACAGTTTATTTGAAAAATCAACATGTGCTGACTAGTTAACATTTGTAGCTAAATATTCCACATTACACACGAGATGAAAAACCATCATGATCTAATACAAAAAGCTTGTGCTTAAACGTTTACTGCAACTGCAACTGTCAATAAAGAGCAATATAATGTCACAGCAGTTTCATTGTCACAAAGGAAATCATTGCGTTGTGCATAAACAAATGCAGCTCTAGCAAAACAATGACCAAAGTAGCAATATCAAAACTACCATCAAGTCAAAAACTCCCAATTATAGAAAAAAAATGATACAATTTTGTAATCAATGACCAAAACTACATTAAAACAAATCAAATTTATTCAAAAACAAATTTCCTGTTACATAGTGTAACATACTGTACCAAACTTAACATACTAATCTGGTGTTGATGCTCTCATTAGCAGCAATGAATGATTACTAAAATAGCATCAACAAGCAAAACATTACATAATATTATTGCTATAGCCTTAGTGTACTGCTTAAACACATATCAACAATCTGTGATATTGTGATCTAAGCCTGGTGCCTCTTCTCAACAAGTTCTAAAGAAACCATATCAGGGTAATCCTTAAGTTTAGCATCAAAAACTCAAGTAAAAATTTATTGTAATCAAAACACTTACTTTATTAAGGTTAATCATAAATATTGTAAGTAGTGCACTACCCTGTACATTTACATACCGGGCCTGCCCCTCCAGTGTACACTGCCTTTCTTTTAGTGCCTTGCCAGCTTTTAGCATCAGAAACTCAAGTAAAAATTTATCGCCATAGGAGCAGGAGTTTTCAACGCTAAACTTAAAAATTGCCCCAAATCAGTATAAAAGCACTGAGCTTCTCAGAAAACAAAGGTAACAGACAATACAGACATTGCTTACCTGACATTGTATCTTTGTCACCAGCAGTGCTGTTAAATTTGGGCTTATCCCACATTCTGCCTTCAGAAACAGTTCAAAATAGTTTACTCCAAACACTAATGTAAGATGTTTACATCATTCAGTGCCAGTAATATGTTACCGGCATTATTTCACTTAAATAAGCAAAAACTTTATTTGCTGTACTATACTATACAATTAAGTTTAAATGAGCACTGCATATCAAAATATTCATGTTTATAATTGCAAATTGGTGGTTGGTACCCACCCTATGCCTTATCCAAATTGAATAAAACTCCTCATACTCTGTACTGCGTACTACTTCAGCCACTACTCACATTATTAGCCTTCATGTACCTCAGCAACTCAACTAGCTGCAACCTTATTAACAGCTCACACTTCAGCAGATCAGCATAAACAAATCCATTTCTCTCAACCATGCAAAGCTCACTACAAAGTCAGAAGCAATCGAAGCGTGACTGTAGCTTTTTGCTTGTAAACGCAGAATCAATACCACCTGCTTTAAGCTTGATGTTTACCGGTACTTTTTGTAATTTTCAACGTACTTTTGATTCTTTGGGCTTTGGATCAGCAAAATAGCTTTCTTTAAATTTTGATTGATTTATAATTAGATGATTTGCTATGCAGTTGATAAAGAATTGAGGCTCAAAGATATTTTAGTCTTTGTGATAGTCTTTTTACGTAATTCGCACTCTACTGCAGCGGTTCCCAACCGCCGGTCCGCGAGAAAATTTTTCCGATCCGCAGTTTTATTTTCACTTGGAGGAAGTTCATTTTCACGTTATATAGTATCAGCATTCGATACTGTCACGCGACTGTTTAAAACCTTTTTTATCATTGGTTCCTGCTACGTGAACTGGCAAATAACAACATAGGAAGGAGAAAACCCTGAATCATGTGCAAGCGAATAGAAGTAGTTTATAATTCATTTATAACTGACATACAGGGTGGCCGAAAAGTCCCAGGACACTATACATGATTTACCGACATGGGCTTATAAGCTTTGACATCCAAGTCCTTTTTCATATGATCCATCATGGTAGCCCTTGGTATTCCAAGTTCAGCAGAACGTTTTCTGGTGGATTTCTTGGGGGACTGTTGCAGTGATTCTTGAACACCAGCACACGTTTCCTTTCGTGTTTCAGGCCTGCCACTTCTTGCCTGATCCAGAACGCTACCTGTTTCAAAAACTTTCTTCCCCCACAGATACAGATTACTTCTTGATGGCGCGGGCTTTCCAAATCTTTCTGTGAAAGCACTTCGAATATCTTCCATAGTCATGTCATTCCTGATGCGGTCGTGAACCCAAACAGCAGCAATTAAGCGCTCCTCAACAGTAAATACACTGATGTCAGTCATGACCTGAAATAACCTAAATAACCTGAAAAAATAAATCAAATAAATTGTTTTAACAACATTAGAATATTAAAACAGTAAATACACTGATGTCAGTCATGACCTGAAATAACCTAAATAACCTGAAAAAATAAATCAAATAAATTGTTTTAACAACATTAGAATATTAAAACAATCATATTTAACAGCATTAAAATATTAAAAATAGAGTGTCCTGGGACTTTTCGGCCACCCTGTAGATCTAAACGCCCAATTGACATTCGTGTTTTTGTGCGGCTGTAATGCTATGAGTCATATTAGTGAGTCCGCAGTTCCAAAGACCGAAGGGGGTCGATATATACCTATTGTTATTTGTTGTGGTAAATGAATCTTTTTATTACAAAACTAGCCGGCTTTGCCGGCGTCGCCCGGCAGCGGCCCTCCATCAGTAATGTCGGGGTTTAGTATTTCGGTTCAACCAGCCAAGCCGGCTTCACCCATCCGGCTCTTGTGTGATCAGTAGCGAAAAGTTAATGAATTTTATGCACTTCCAAAATTCTTCTACACGAAAGCGTGATCATTATATTCTCTTAATCATGACTGGCAATGCTCACAAAGAATCTTGCCACGAATTATCGTTAATATTTGTGAGGGAGCAGGGATTGTACACAATCGAAGCTGATTGTGGCGGCAAAATGGTGGTTGCTTTCACAACTAAAGAAAAAATCTATTTAATGGTAAACCTATTTCGCCAATAGGTGCTGGCACTTTCCTACTTATATTTGTGGCCAGGGATGTGGAAGCGGAAGCGGAAGCTGGAAGCGGAAGCGGTGGAAGCGGTCTTTTTCTGTGGAAGCGGAAGCGGAAGCGGAAGCGCGAAAAAATCTACCGCTTCCGCTTCCACATAGGTTATTTGACTTGAAGAGTAACTAGGCGAAAAAATTTTGTCCGTTTCCCGATGTGGATTAAACGGTGAAGTTGCACTATAAGTCTGACTAAATTTGCGATATCAGCAGCGCGAGAGAACGAGAAAAACTAGCATCACATTTTATATCGATTACGGGTAAGAAAAAGATAATGGACAATGAAACGTAGCCAATAAAGTGATGATTTGATTAAACTTAACTGACTTTGGTTAGGGGATTGAAAACGTTGAAAAGCAATTTACTCACTACGAAAACATTTTCATCATTCTACATCAGTGCTCTTCAATAGGGGTTCCACAAAACGTGTCGTTGTGTTCCGTGAGATTAAAGGGTTCCGTGAGGGGACCGCAAAGGTCCTTTGTTTATTAATAGTATTTATTTCTTATTTTAGTATATTGATTTCTTATATGTAGGCCTAGTGGTGTTCTGTCTATATAAATAGTTAGTAATGTAATCTTGTGACAGCAAGTTGCAGATTGTGA
The DNA here is from genome assembly GCA_963675345.1 of Trididemnum clinides. Lineage (NCBI taxonomy): Eukaryota > Metazoa > Chordata > Ascidiacea > Aplousobranchia > Didemnidae > Trididemnum > Trididemnum clinides. The sequence goes on from OY776303.1 coordinate 17,932,720, forward strand.
TGTAATCTTATTTTCAAATTTAAGAACGCCTAAATTTGCTAACTTCTTTTGTTACGTAATAGTGCGTCTGTAATTTTAATTTTGCTCGCCTCATACCAATACGACCGAAATTTCGCACTTCACTATTCAGAAGGATTAGACTCTACATTCAACACGAATTCAAATATCTAAGAAAAAACAAACACAGAGTAGTTCGGAACAATAAGTTTAGGCGAAGTAGGTAAAGTAAGAGCAATATATGGATAGGTTTTTGTCTCTTCAAAATGATAAAGTGTTGAAAATTGCAGGCTCCAGAGACAAAAAGTTGTTTTTAGTTTTTGAAAATTGCTGTGAAAATAAAATGCAGTCTTCAATTTACCCCAACAGAACAAAGGCTTACAAAAGTATGACGATGCTAGTGTTACGTGAACTGATAAGTAACAACATAGAAAGGAGAAAATACTAAATTATGAACAAGCGATAGGGGCAGTTTACAATTCATTTATAACTGACGTAGATCTAAACGCCTAATTGACATTCGTGTTTTTGTGTGGCTGTAATGCTATGAGTCATACTAGTGATACGCAGTTCTAATGAAAACAAATTAACACAACCAAAGGGGGTCGATATCACTTTTAGTTTATTTATTATGAACAAGATGGAATTGTACCTGGAAAACAGCTCATGGATACTGCTTTCTCCTATAACTACAGTCGGCTCGTAGTAGGAAAACAAATTGTTCAAGCCACTTTCTCCAATTCGGAGAAACTACCCCAAGGTCATTATAAATAACAGCCCCGATTTCTACTATGGCAGATTGAAGAAAGCATTGGTTACAAAGCCATGCTGCAGTGTACATCAGCTTTGATAAAGCATTAAGTACGGTACGTCTATTGAATGCTGCTCTGTACGAATGTGTAGATATAGAAATAGTAATATGATTCTTTGCATTTGTAGAAGTAAGATAAGCCGAATTTAGCATCATATTCACTATCTTGCACTTAGCCCTCCCCTCTGTCTTATGGCCCATGAAACATGTGTTATATTTGAAATCTGCGATAAATAAATGATTTGCTCGCTTATTGTTGGGCCATCAATTACCAGGAGACGAGAAAAGTGAAGTTAAAATTCATATCCGGACTTGTTCAAATAGGATTACTTCGGTTCGTCAAGGCGCTTAGAGGCATCGAAGGTTATAGCTGAAAACTTTTTACCCTTTGCGGTCATAACGCGTCTATAGGTCGCCCAAACAAATTTTGTCTTTGTGGTCGGAAGGAGCCTACAAGGCACCATTATCAAATGCGTTCTTATGACTAGTTTGTTCGACAAATGGAGTGGTGGTAAGGCACTCGCAGTTCAACAGAGCAAAATGCCGTCACATTTGTGTGACAAACTGTTGAACAATAATGCCACAGAGATGTTGGCGCGAAAATGCAGGCAATTTTGTACAGATGTCAGTTAATGAGCTTTCAAGTCAGAAACAGCACATGCGATAAAGCAATTGTTTAGTATCGCTTGCAGAAGTGAAAGTTGGTGCGATATTGTGATACAAGAAAGTGATTGTGACCTAGTGGTTTGCTAAAGGGCAGTTTCAGAGCCGCGGTGTAGGGAGGTAAGGGGGAAATCATTCTGGGGCCTATGCTTATTTAGGTGCGCATTGAACTGCCTAGTATAGCTTTTAGACGTGAAAGTTGTGAAATTTTGATACAATAAAGTGATTGTAATTCTGTAATGCGTAAAGGGGTGGTTTCAAGGCCACAGCAAAGAGGGCAAGGGGGGAAATTTTGACTTGTTTTCACTGAAATTTTTTAAATATAAAAGAAAAGAACAAAAATACAACACAATTAACAAATTTTGTTAAGGTTTCCAACATTTAGGGTTTTATTTACAAGCCTATTCTTGACAAATTTTTAGGTTAACGGGCCAGTTGCTTAGGCAAAAGCATGCTGATCATTTTGATACCAAACTTTTCAAAATTGGTTGAAATTTAGTCACTTAAACAAACATTTAGTAACAACTACTGCCTTGAGCTAGTAAAACTTTGTCAAAATGCGCCGATATACAGTATACAACGATCAGCGATAGCAACAATGGGAAATTTATTGCGACCGCAAAGGGTTAAATTTGGTGGATTCGTCGCAGTTTTGCCTTTTTCTTCGATCTTTTACAGTTTTGTATTCTATTACAGCTATAACAAACCTCTAATTTAAATATATATAAGCTAATCATTTGTATTCAAAATCTATAGATTTTAAATTGAGTAAATGTTTTGTATGTTTTTTTTCACGACTTTGTATTTTATTACAGCTAACTGCATTAAAATAATAATTATATCATCCATTGTAATTGAAATTTCTATAACATTATAATGTCCCGAAACAGATGGAGTGCTGTATATGAACATTTTTTTGAAGAAGGCAATAACTTTCGATGCAGAGTTATGCTCGATCAATGTCACACCTGCAATTCAGTTATTCCTAAACTAAAACAGGGAAGCACGTCGGCCAACCTGAAAAGGCACCTAAAGCGTCATCATCGACAGGCATTTGACAGGGTTGAGGAAAAAGACTCTGAAGCTACTAAAAAAACAAAATTGCAGAAAGAAAAAGGGCAAAGTAGTATGACAAGTTTTTTTAAAACAAGTAATCGAAAAGCTACTGCATCCATCACTAAAGAAGATTTTATAAACGGAATATTGAAAATGATTGTCTACAACGGAGTTCCTCTGACATTTTTTCAGGAAGATGGATTTCAATTGCTAAATGGTACCTTTGCAAAAAATTTGGAAATTCAACTAGGACGTCAAGCCATTCGTAGCATGGTACTCAAAAAATCGGAGGAAGAAAAATCAAAGTTGAAGGAATCACTTTCTGGAGCTTTGGTTTCTATCAAATTTGACGGAGTCACTAGACTTCGATCACATTTCCTGGGTATTTCAGTGCAATACTACCATGAAGAACACGGTCTTACAGTAAAGACGTTGGCTTTAGTCGATACTGAAGCCAATCACACAAGTTCTCATTTGAAGGAAATATTGTTGGACACTTTGAAGCAGTTCAACATCAGCAAGCAACAAGTATTAGCTTGCGTTGTTGACAATGCGTCAAATATGACTCGGACTGTGCAACTACTTAATGAAGATGAAGGAGATGAAGACGATGATGAAGAGATTAAAGATATACAAGATTCATTATCAATCGACCATACCATATACCACATGAGATGTGCTGAGCACACCCTGCAGTTAGGAATTCGTGACGTGTTAAAAAAAGGGCGAGCGGAAAAGTTTTTAACAAAATTGCGAAAACTTGCTCAACACCTACGTTCACCACATACCGATGGAATTCTAAAGCGTCGGGCTAACAAGGGAATGCTGATTGACATGCCGACCCGTTGGGGGAGTACTTTTCTCATGCTTCAACGATTAGCGGATTTGAAATGTTTTGTTCAGGATCTTGGCTCGCATGAATCATACCTTACCGAAAGTGAATGGACTGAAGTCAAGATGATGGTCGAAGTACTACAAATACCTCACGCAGCAACAATTTATTTTCAAAAACAAGATCTTACTCCGGGAGAATGCCTGCTTCATTGGAGAGAAGTCGTGTTTAAATTGGAGAAGCTGGAAAACAATTTGGCTTCTGCTCTTGCCACCGCTCTGCAATCACGCCAAGAGTTTTTATTGCGGCAAGAGGCTTTCTTGGCAGCTGTTTGGGTAAGTAGTGTTTGTTGACTTAGTTGTTGTGACGACCTACCAATCTTTTTTGTTGATATTTTATTCAACTCAATACTAGTAAGCGTTTATGCACTTGATTTTATTTGAGTCGAGAATAACAACTAATGTATTAGTTATATTAGGATTGACTGACTTATATAACCGTGATATTATCATTTTATTTTCTTTCTTGATAGGTTGATGCTCGATCGAGAATCCTCTTGAGCAACCAGGAGCAACTACGTGCAAAGAGCGGTCTTCAGTCAATTTTTTTGCGTATTCAAAGCACTTCAAGCGAAAGAGCAAGTGCTGATGCAGAAACTGACTCAAGCGGAAGTGAAGCAGCATCAGAATCTGCAGCATCAGTATCTGACTTTGATGCGTATTTGAACTCTTTACATTCAACAGCGGCTGTTGAGGCATCAGCTACGGCGTCTGCAAAATCTGATCTTACTGCATTTGCTGAGGCGCTTGTTGATGTAGAGCGGCTTGGAAGATTAAAATTGCCGAATGTTTGGGACATTATTTCGAAATACCCCCTTATTGTACAACCAGTATCGCGAATCATTAGCTGTTTGCCCTGCACGCAGGTATCCGTTGAACGTATGTTCTCCCACTTAAAGCTCGTACTTCGTGAAAACAGAGCCCGAATGGGCAATGAATTAACTGATGCCATTGTGTTTATGCGGACAAATAAATCTGTGTAAAGATAAAATTATTTCATCTTCGCTGTCTTTTTGATTGTTTGCTTTTATTTTTCCTTCTTTTAGTCGTTTTTGCCACTTTCGTATCTTTGGTTACACTTTTTGACTGTAGTAAATGACAAATTTGCTAAGATCATCAGTCGTTTTTTGATAGTGGAAGCGGAAGCGGTGGAAGCGGAAGCGGAAGCGGAAGCGATAGGTGTGGAAGCGGAAGCGGAAGCGGAAGCGATTGAAAAATAACCGCTTCCACATCCCTGTTTGTGGCATTAAGTTCCAAATTTGGCTGCGCTATTGGTCTTGTTTCCGACATACCGACAAAAGCGGCTATTGTTCTCTCTATATCCAGTTTTACAAATTGTTATGGTTATGGTTTATATTGATTTTTTCTTAAACTTGGGATTTTATTACAATGATGTAGAGTTAGGACATAAATGACCTAACAGGCAGCATATCAGCATAAGAAAAAATCCTTGTTTTATAGTATATACGACGGCGTCACCCGCAGAGACCCCGTTAGTAACGTCAGGATTGAGAGGGTCGGTTCTGCCGGCCAAGCCGGCTTTACCTATCAGGTTCTTGCATGAAGCTTTACCAAACGTTTATGTGTTTTCTGCACATAAGATGTTCACAACTTTTTGTGCTCCTTTTCCTATTAGAATATCTCATTTCAAGATCCTGGCTATGCTTTAGGTCTATGTGCCCTGTTCATTGCTGACACGAACCCAAGGGAGCCTTGCGTTTCCCGTAGTTTGGAAGTAGGGATTACATTTCTGATATTAAGCTATTCTAAAGCAAAAGAAGCAAAAATCTCTTTCGTGTGGTGCGATTGGATACAGTGACGTTGTTTTCTTTTGATTTCCCCTTAGACTTTCTCAAGTTCTCGCTGGCTACGCATTATGTAGCATTTGTATTTTTTATTTTTATTTTGTATTTGTTCATATTTATCCTCCATTCATGAGAAAGCGAATTGTATCGCTATATTTTGGACGGGACGTCCGCACTCGCTTGGGAGTTGCCATTTTCGAGGTGTCTGGGCCACCTGTCTTCCACATAAAGGCGGGGGCGTCCCGTTAAGTGCCTTGCCCAAGGACACAACAAGCGAACTTGCCGGCTTGTTCTCTACAACCTCCCATAAATGCCGAGCGCCAAGCAGGGAAGCTGTGGATACCATTTTTTAAAGTCTTTTGGTATGACTCAACAAGGGGAATGAACCCCTAGTCCACCAACTACGAAGCGGACACTCTAACCACTACACCATCGCGCCCGTTAACTACACCATCGCGCCGGTTAATGTTCTTTTCTCCCTGCTTGACGTGCCCTGGGGAGTTGAAAGTGTTCTTGCTTTTCCTCAAATGTTTGGTTTGACCCTGGTAGCTTTATAAAGCTATTATAAAACAAAATACCAATAATATGTTCCGTGTGGTGCGATTTAACAGAGTGACGATATTAATTTTCATTTCGCCTCCAACGATCTCAAGTCTTTGCTGGCTATGCATATGACTCATAATTGTTTTTCCTTGCTTTAGTATGCTCATAGAAGTTAAAGAAGTTCTTGCTTTTCCCAAATTTTCAGGTTTGACTGCGGTAGCTTAATAAAGCTATTATCAACCAAAATAGAAAAAATGTTTCTCCTAAGTATGATGCGTTTGTAACCCGGTAGGCCATACTATCACCCGTGCCGATTTAAAACGTATCAATTAATGCAGCTGCACTAGCTTAACCGTACAAATATTTGTTAAAGCCACAACAAAATGTTTTAATAAATATAAGCCATAGCTCCTGTACATGTAATGGTGATCATGTTGGTTTATTAATCAAGACTGGAAGTATTCAAAAAAAGAAAAATGACACAAACTACCATTCGTAATTTTTAAAAGAGTAAAGGGGGGGGAGATGAAACATAGTGAAAATTGATGGCATAGCACAAATGTGGTCGTTTCAACCCATAAAAAATGAGCTGTTTGGTGGTAGGCATGTTCAACAATTTGGTGGGCCCGCTTTCGTATTAATACTGGTGACATTAAGATTTTTGCCTGCGCTGTTTGCTTTAATTCGGCCTTAGCATGAAAAGGGTCCTGCCTTTCCTTTAAGTCATACAATCTATTGCAATAGGCGCCTATTAAGCTCTTTTCAAACAAAGACATTTCCTCTTAATCCAGTGTTACAGATTGATGCTATTATTGTTTAATTTTGATCTTTTAGTAAATTGGAATTTTATTGCATTTAACTTTGCCCCTAATCCAGACCTCTTTACTTTTAAATGAAGATTAGTGTTTTGTGCCGATAGGCCTATCCTTGCAATTACAAATATCAGTAATGTTCTTTACCATTTACATTTGCTATCAAAATGATAGTGGATAATTTCGCTGCCTACTGCTGTTTTCACTAAATAGTGGCAAGCATTGCTATGTCATTCAACAATATGACCTCACAATGCGTTTTGATCCATTATTATTGGGATCGCTACTTCTTCACTGTAGGCGAATCAATATGAACTAACGTCCCTAACTGCGTGCATGTTCCTTGGCCCTGGCATAAATGCCGCCATGCAAAGAGCAAACTAACCCGAAATGAAACCCTCACAATTCAGTTATAGCAGTAGTGGGAGCCCCCATCAATAATGTTGAGGTTAAGAACATCAAATCAGCTGGCTGCTGCGACAGCCTCGCTTAATTGCAAAGGAAATTGCTTCAACATTTAGATCATATGCAGCTCGACCCCAACATTTTGTTGCAAACGATAAGAAAAGACCATTTTTACCCCATCGTCTTTTTCTTGGGTGATTACCAAGTGTTTTGCTTGGAGTAGGCTACATATTAAAATTTGTAGACTGAGTCTTTTGAATAATTTGATTGATAATGCCAAACATCCATGCTATCGAGAAAGAATAGAAAAAATGTACCAAAGGACTTACTTTTTCTAGAAATTGCAATTTTGTGAAGTGTAGGCACAACAATTTTGTGTGTTTTTGATCGGTAGACTACATTTCATAAATATTTGGAGACTTCAGTTTTTGATGGATCTATTTGAAAACGTCGACAGACAATGCAAAAGAACCATGCTCGTGAGGAAAAGTAGTCAAAATGTACCAAAGAATTAACTTTGTTTAACAATTGCCAGTTTGTTAGCTCTGGTAGGATAATTGTACAACTAAAAACGAAACATCATGTATGGCAACCAAGTTTTGATCAGCCATTATAAACTAGTAATTGGAGTCACATATTGCTGGAGAGCAAATTTCCTAAGCTTTTAAAGAATAGTTAATCAATCAATCAATCAATCATTTTATTTTTGCCCAAATCAGCATGCATAGAAAATTAATTTGATGGCAGTGCAAAAAAAGGAGACGATGGCAAAACGATATACGTTAAGACATGCACATGAAAAGAATTTAGTTTAAATTTGAAGATAGTGGCATGGCCATCGCACCTGTAAGGTAGCAGATAAATAAAAACACACACGAAGAAATGCATATACAGTATGTACAAGGTGTCGCAAAATTTATCAGAAACAAAACTGTCTTGTTGTAACCTTTACAGGGGAGGCTATTAGATGCTACAACTTGCTCAAGGGTGACCTGGGAGCAACGACAGCTAAGAGACAGCTCCTTTACGTATCAAGGCACATAACTCCTGTGGCCGGTTGTAGTTTTAAGTCATACACATAGGACTAAAATAAACATTTCCATTTTGGATTTTAGCTATTATGAAAAAGAAGTTGTTGTGGATTGGTAGTACCGGTGTGGTATTACCATTTACATTATTCGCATAAAATTTAATCAACTCAATCAATGATTAATTTGATGCAGAGTGACCATAAGTGATGAAAATAACTTATTATCCTAAGCTGATATGCAGTGGTGAAGTTTCAGTAGTTCAACGCTCTTTATGAATTGATCGTTCATGATTGACTGTTCTCACTTCACTGTCACAGCCTTCAAAGGTTCAATCTGAAAACAGAAAAAGAAAACAGAAACCAAAGCACTGCAAAAACCTATATCATAAGCAGTTAGTCCTAGGTGTATGATTGTAATTGTTGGTACTTTATGAAAACGTTTTGTATTAAAGTCAACTGTTTTTATTGAGGTCACCACTTTTGAGAGGGGTAAAAAGTTACACCACTGGTATCAAAGTTCAATTTTTTCAGTATAAAAACTAATATTAAGTAAACATATCATACACTATCGGACTCGCCTTAAAATAACCTTTAGTTTGTTGAAAAACGTTTGAAAATCAGTTGAGAAATGAGGTCACATATCAGTTGCAAAAAGGTTGCAATTTTTGAAAACATGTTTATATTGTCCAGTACAACGCCAACCAAGCTAAATCCAGTATTCCAACAATAGCAGCAACAGTTAAATCCAGTATTCCAATAATAGCAGCAACAATTAAATCCACCAAATTATCGCCAATTTAGGCCTACGAACCTCAAACTTATTTAAATATAATCAATTAGTTAAAAGACAATACAAAACAAGTAACTTATAACATGAAACCATCCTATTTTACCAATCTCTAACACAAAACCAATTAATTTTAACAACACCTTACTACAGCAGACAATTTGACTATCCCAGCAAACACAACTAGCACATGTAAAAAGTTAATGGAAGACTCACTCTTATAAGGTGCTAGCCAATCCGCTGACTAAACTTCACAATATTACGATCGCGGTATCGAATATTTGTGTTAATCGTACCAGACATATTATGACGTCATAGACCCAGTTTACACGTGCAAGCGAAATAGAGAAGAAAAAATGCTTAGATTGCTGGGATTGCTTAAATAAAGAAGTGCTTGTAGCATAATCAAATACATGTAAACATTAATTGTTGTAAAGTTGTTTTTATCAAAAGCAGCTTATTAATATCTTCTAAAAGACTGTTTAATCGCGTTTGTGCCATGAGTACTTTTTGAGAAAAAACAAAAAACAGATTGTTCAATGAATCGTTGATTGTGACGTCATTTTAGATCCGAAACAAAGGAAAATTTTTGAAATGTGTTAAGTCGGAAGCTGGTTTTCGTTTGAGCAAAAAGCGGTTGTCCTCCGCCAAGTAATGAAATTCTAAAAAAATTATTTTGGGCTATGACGTCTTGAATACCCTTATGACACTGACTACGGGGTGTTGATCAATCGTGTCCAGTTGGACACTTGTACCTATTGCAGTTTCAGAGGAGTTAAAACAGACAGACAGATAGATAGAATTGCGCTTTATATATTAGATTACCGGTTTGCCGTTATGAAAGGTTGGGAACTGCTGCTCTACTGAATGCTCTGTGTGTATGTGTGTAAACTATTTTTATATTGTACTACTTGCTTTGTAGTGCCAAGTGTACTGGATCAGAAATATATTAGATACACGCAGATACTTGAGGCCTTGCACAGTGCTTCAGAAGCTTCGTTGCAGAATCAAGGGCCAGGACTAGAAGGAAATTTACTACTGCCTCCTGCCTCTTTATTCTGCAATGAAGCTCCTAAAGCACTATGCAGAAGTCCATAGTAGGCTACCATTCCAAAGTTATTTTGCTAAACTAAGATCTGTTACAAATTTTTTGACTGTAAAGTATGATTGGGTGATTACTATAATATTATTATTCCTTTGTTTCAGGAAAATCTTTGCCAATATGCATATAACCTCGTTGTGTTCCCACCTCTTTGGAATGTTATTCATTTTCACCACAAACCAACAACCAAGCAGAATAAATCGATTTCTGTAGTGCCTTTTCCAAAAACACAACTACGCAAACCCCATGCAAGCATTAAATTCGAAATTGCATGTTGGCGAGCGAGCGCTTTATACCAGCGCGATGGTGCAGTGGTTAGAGCGTCCACATTGTAGTCGGTAGACCTGGGGTTCATTCCCTAAGTCGAGTCATACCAGAAGACTTTAAAAAATGGTATTCACAGCTTCCCTGATTGGCGCTCAGCATATAAAAGGGATAGTGTGGAGAACAAGCCGGCAAGCTTGCTTGTTGTGTCCTTGGGCAAGGCACTTGACGGGATGCCTCCACCTTTATGTGGCAGACAGGTGGCCCTCCCGTACTTCACCGGATTATAAATGTGAAGTTGCTAACTTAGCATGTCAGACGGCTCTTGGGTACCCACCAGTGGCAGTCCGCCTTGTTGGTGGTGGGGCTACCAGTCACTCAAGACTGGTTCGAAATGGGCTGCCATCTTTCCCCTAGCCTAATATCAAGTAGGTTGACGGCATGAACCTGAATCACCGTTCATGCCGTACCTCCATCCCAAGAAAGAGGAGGGGTAAACACAAACAACAACAGCGCTTTATCGCACTGAGCTACGCTGTCAAAAAATTATTTCTCGTTAGCAAATTTTTATCGACAAGCTCATTAACGTAGCGAAGATATTTTAGTTATGTTGATCATATACACTACATACGTGGACTGGAAACCACCTAACCTCATGTAAGCAAAAAGTTTTTCAATCATAGCTCAGTAAAACTACTACCGGTAGTTTTTTGTAAGATTTTTTAAACTGTTCTTTGTGGCCGTAACAAAGCGGTCTGAGGACGTGGTAAAGATGATCCGAATGGCAAGACCTTACTCGCATGAGCGATAGCTGGCAGCACCAAAATTATCTACGACTTAAAAAAACACCTTCCTCTTGCCGAGGTGAAAAACTTTATCACATCCTGATTTGGCTTGTGCACTTAGTGGTTTCCTCAACCCTATATCATACTGATTTGTACTAAGTGCTTTTCCTTTTACTCCTCATCCTTCAGCACGATTAGATTCCAGGACTGAGTTATAATATCTCTCAAGCCAGTTGTTCAATAAAGTTTTAAAATATAAACTGGCAAAAGTTCACTACCTTCTTCGCTCAAGAGCACTCAAGCTCAAGAGCGCTTCCTGCCAGACACTTTGTTATTAAAGCTTTCTACAAGGCCATCTGTAAAGTACTATCAACAACAGCATAGTCTTGCATACCCAGAGGCAGAAGGAAGCATTTCACCCCACGCTGGCATTCCAAAAGTCACCTCCTTCTATAACAGTTCCAACAAGCTACTGATAGCCTTTGACATCAATCAGAAGAACAACTCATTTGTCTTTTAGACGAATTCAGATACCGGTACAAACGCTTGTGTAGCGCTACGGCAGGCATCCGACTGTAATCCAGGTTAAAATAAGTACACTCCATGTGGTGACTAGTCACTTCTATCATGATAACTACTGCACGTAGACAGTGATCCATATATAAAGCCAAGTGCTGTTGTTGACTTTTTGTTTGTGGCTTGTAGTTGAAGTTGCTGAGGTTGCTACACTTGTATCAAGCAGTTCAAAAAATCAACTTCACACAACAGCCGTCAAGCATGGTTCTTCCTAAACCGTCTCACTAGTAGAAATACACAAGCCGAAGCCGTTCTAATTTCAATCAACAAAATGGCCAGCCGTCTGGTAGAATACGGCAAATACCCAAATTATGACAAGCAGTAGACCTCTAGCTTCACTGTTATCATTCACAACTGTTTGCTAGGTATTTCTTTACTGACTACTCAAAAACGAAAACATAGCAACTCTACACAACACAATCAATCATTATGACATCACAGAGAGCTGCCACAGAGCTCCTCCCCAGAAACGCATAAACAAAGCGGTTCGTTTAGACCAGGGGTTCCCAAACTTTTATGATTCGTGGCCCAAATATTTATTTAAAAATGGTTCAGGGCTCACTACGGATTAATAGCACGAAAGTAACAAACTGTATGAACATAAAGGATTAACTATGAAACTGTAACACAAAACTAAACAAAATGTTTGCTAACTATTTATTTTTCCAATGAGATGGATGTCAGTGCACTTTTGCTGCAAGATTCTCAATTCTTGGCTCTGCTGATGAGAAAGCACAACGAATATCTTGTTCAACTTCAAGACGGTTCCGCTACTTGGTCTTCACATTCAAAAGTGTTGAAAAAGCAGATTCACATAGCCATGTAGAGCTGAATGGCAATAATTTTTTAGAGCAGTTTTGCTTATTTCTGGCTACAACGATGCCATTCTTAGCCAGAAATCTGTGACTGGGAAAGCTTCAAACACATCTTGACTGCTGGAGTCGTTTTTCATGCCAATGAATTGATCCTGCAGTTCGTTTTCTACTTTCTCGGAGGAAAGTCGAAACGAATCTTTTGCAAGTGACAGGTCATCTCTAGTAAGTTTGATCTGAATTCACATTCCAGTTTTTCGAGATGTTGAGCAACATTGGTCTTTAGCTCATCGTTCAAATGGGAGATATCAGCCAAACTGGTAAACATTGCAAAATTACCTTTCTGTACTTTACGTCTCCAGTTTGACAATTTCTCAATAAACCCATTAATCAAATCCACAAAGTGAATAATATTTTTTTCTTTCCCTTGCATTTTCACATCTAGAGTGTTCAAAGAATCAAAGATATCTACCAAATACGCCAAACAAGCAATGAATTTTGAATCAGAAAAGAGAACTAATTACAATACTTTTAAAATTTTCAGCTCATCATGGAGCTCAAACACTCTCGATAAAACGTTTCCTTTGAAAGCCACTGGACCTTTGTGTAATACAAAAGGTTTATATGCTCAGATCCCATATTTTCGCAAAGTTTTCTGAATAGACGTGTGTGTAAAGCGCTACTTTTTACAAAATTTACTATTTTGATAGTAACTTTAAGTACATCTTGCAGTTCACACGGTAAAGTTTTGGAAGCTAAAGCTTCCCGGTGAATAAAGCAATGAGTGAACAAAACGTTAGGTGTCTTCTTTTGCACAAATGCTCGAAATCCACTTTTGGACCCAAGCATCGCTGGGGCTCCATCAGTGCACACACCATATAAATTTTTCAAGAAAATTTCATTTTTATTAAAAAAGTGGTCTACCTTTTCCTTTACATCTAACGCCTTTGTATTGGTGTCTAGGGCACTACAAAAAAGTAATTCTTCCTTTACAGATGTGCTAACTGCATATCGAATGAAAACCATGAGTTGAGAGACTGAAGCCACATCAACAGACTCATCGATTTGGATGGAAAACAGACCAAAAAGAGATATATCTTTTCTTTCAGTGATTATTTGTTCCTCTATGTCTTCTGACATCAACGCAATTTGTCTCTTTACTGTGTTATCAGATAAAGGAATACTTTGAAGTCTATTCTCATACTTCTCGCCCAGTGCAATTCTAGCAATGGCTAGTGCACTAGGCTTAATCACAGTTTCACCAATATCGTGAGGTTTTTTCTGCCTGGCTATTATTTGGCTAACAACAAAACAGGCTTCAGTGAGTTTCTGATTAGTTTGTTGAAAGCTGCCAGTACTGTCGAGTCTTTGATATTTGCAGTTGGATTCCAATTTCTCAAAATACTCCATGTTTCTGTCTTTTAGCTCAGGATGACTTGTATTCAGGTGATGGCTTAATTTATTGGCCTCAACGACTCATTACTTAACACACAGGAGCACACAACACATTGCCCTTTTTCTATTCCTTGATCATTCAATGAAGTAAATCCAAATTTTGTGTAGCTGTCATTGTACTTCCTTTGAGCCATTGAACTATTTGAAGTGCCTTTGGTAATAATACAGGGTGGGCACGTAATTTGCGCACCAAGAAATTACGTGGAGTGTGATGTGAAACAATGTCAAATTAATGCGGTAGAATATCTATTCCTTTCTTTTGATGCATAATAAATGTTCTTTCATAAGAGCAATTTACCATTATTTGAATGTATCAGTCATTATATCTGTCAAATTTAATTATAATCAAATTTTTTTTAGGTATAATTTGCATTTAAAATTTTTTTTCTTTAATTTTCAGATATGCCTTTAACAATAAACGAGCGACTTGAGTCAGTATTTATGATCATTTTGAGCATTTGGGATTGTATCAGCGTATATAACGTGTCATCAGTTCCTCAGATAAGCTTGTTTTAAATAAAATAACGTTTATATAATCAAAATTGTCTCAAATGTTTTGGTGCGCAGCTTACGACCCACCCTGTATAACCTGCTCTAAATACAATGATAATAAAATTACAGTCGAGCCCAAGGTTTCCAGACAAAGCAACTGTTAAAAAAACCTCATTGTGTCAAAACAATGCGTACAATTATTATCCAGGAGATTTTTGTCCATGTCTAGTTAACCCTTAACTAGACATTGCCTTAACTTAAGGCCTACTGGTTGCTAAAGAGGCCGACTTGTGACAAACAGACTCTACCACCGAAATAGCCCTGTGGCTCACTGAAAATGGTCTCATGGCCTACTACTGGGCCATGGCCCACAGTTTGGGAACCCCTGGTTTAGACCTTCTTAGGTCTGCCCCGTTTTCGAGGCATTGTCACAGGCAGTTGTTTGTTTGAGTCAATGTAGGCTGGCTTCAGTCGATTCACTGAAACTGAGTCTCTTCTTCCGCCAATGTCTAGTATGAAGAATTTTTCTCCGCGTTCCAGTACACGAAAAGGACCATTGTACGGTGGGGCTAAGGGCGGTCGATATGTATCGCGACGGACGAAGACGAAATCACATGTCAATAGGGATTTTGGAACTGAAGCAATGTTCTTTGAATGGCGAGACATTTGTTGGGGTCGATAATCTGCTATCTTTTCTTTAAGCCACGGTAGAAACAAGTTATCGGAAGATGAAGTAGATGTGGACGGAAAGAAGACATCCCCTGGCACTTTCAAAGGTGTTCCGTAACTTAGTTCGGCTGAGGAACACTTTAAATCCTCTTTGGGTGTTGAGCGTATTCCTAAGAGCACGCATGGCAGTGCGTCAACCCAATTGAAATCTTTCAGTCGTACCATCAATGAGCTTTTCAAATGTCTGTGGAAACGTTCAACTAAGCCGTTTGCTTGAGGGTGATAGGCGCGTGTGCGGTGAAGGCGAACCCCGAGAAGATGAACTAGCGTGTCCCACAAATGTGCGTTAAACTGGGGACCACGGTCTGTTGAGATGTCCGTGGGGACAGCGAATCTAGCAACCCAGTTGAACAAGAAAGCTCTTGCACATGTTTTGACAGTGGCATCCGGCATGGGTATTTCTTCTAGCCAGCGAGTAAACCTGTCAACCATGGTCAAAAGATAGCGATGATCTTGCGATTGGGGAAGGGGGCCAACAATATCAATGTTGACATGGGCGAAACGTTGGTGAGCGAGTGAGAATGTCGCTAGAGGCGCTTTGGTGTGGGTTTGCACTTTGGCAGTTTGGCACTTGACGCATTGTTTGGACCATAAGCCAACATCCTTGTGTAATCCATGCCAAACATACTTCTGACGCATTAGCTGTCGGGTTGTCCGGATGGAAGGGTGGGAAAGACCATGAATGATGTCAAAAACTTTCCGACGCCAGGATGGAGGAACGACTGGGCGCGGCGGTCCTAGCGACACATTACAGAGTAAACAAACCTTGTCTGGTCCCACCGGTACATCTTCAAGCTGTAAGCCCGTTATTGCTGTCCGTTATGCCTGGATTTCAGGTATCTGTTGGGCTTGAGCCATAGCTACAACATCTAAATCCGGTGGTGAGGACATAACCATGGATAAAGATGCACGGGATAATGTATCTGCAACTAAATTTGCTTTTCCGGCAATGTGTCGAACATCTGTAGTAAATTCAGAAATCGCCGAGAGTTGGCGTTGCTGTCGGGCAGACCACGTATCGGAGACTTTTGAAAAAGCAAACGTGAGTGGTTTATGATCTGTAAAAATTACAAAGTGACGCTCTTCCAAGAAGTAGCGGAAATGACGGACGGCCAAATGCATCACCAGCAATTCGCGATCAAAAGCACTGTATTTGGTTTCCTGTTTGCGCAATTTTCTGCTAAAAAATGCAAGAGGTTGTAACTGACCATCTACCATTTGTTGCAAAATGCCACCTACAGCTATGTCCGAAGCATCAACACTAAGTGTTTAAAAGTGCGTGGTGTTTAGGATGATGTAGCATGGCAGTGCTAGCCAGTGCACTCTTCGCATTCTTAAAGGCATTTTTTAAAGTTTCATTCCAAACTAATAGCTTGGGCTTATTTGCGATGGTTTGACAAATTGGGGCCATGATTGTTGCAGCTAGTGGTATAAAGCGATGGTAGAAATTGATCATACCTGCAAATCTTTAAAGGTCCTGAAGCGTGGTTGGGTAAGGAAAAGCTTGTACTGCCTCGACTTTGCTGTGAAGTGGTCGTGCACCGTATTGATCATTCATATGCCCAAGAAACTCAATTCGACGACGACCAAACTGACATTTGTCCACATTTACCACCAAACCAAAGTCTGCAAGTCGTTGGAAAAGCAACTGCAGGTGGTTTTTGTGTTCCGCCTGCGTGAAACTGGCAACCAGGATGTCGTCTAAATACACGAAAACGAAATCGAACGGCTGGCAAATGCTATCCATTAGTCGTTGAAAAGTCTGAGCGGAATTTTTCAGGTCAAATGACATGCGTAAAAATTCAAACAAGCCAAAAGGAGTGATCGCGGCAATTTTAGGGGTATCTTCTTCTGCCACCGGCATCTGATGGTATCCCCGCACCAGATCCACTTTAGAAAACACGGTAGCTCCGGAAAGGCGAGCCGAAAAATCCTGTATACTGTATGTGGAATAGCATAACGATCAGCTTCAGTGACCGAGTTAAGACGGCGGTAGCCGCCGCAGGGTCTTCATCCGCCTGCAGGTTTCTGCACCATGTGAAGCGGTGATGCCCAAGGACTGGCAGATCGTCGAATGATTCCCATGTTCAGCATCTTATTGAATTCATCGCGGGCAATCATTAGTTTGTTTGGAGAAAGTCTTCTAGGGCGAGCATGAATGGGTGGTCCCTTGGTGACAACATGATGCACGGTTTGGTGTTTGGCAACTTTCTCACAAAATTGCGGTGTTGTGATTTGCGGAAACTGTGCCAGCAGTTGAGCGAACGCATTTTGTTCGAGGCATAAAGCATTAAGTTGGGGTGGTAAGCCTGGGGCCTTCTTAATAGGAATGCTAGTAAAAAGCTGTGCATTTACCAGATGCTGGTGCTTCATATCCACTGAAAGGGAATGCGCCTTAAGAAGTCATCCCACAGAAGGGGTTGTGCGACATTGGCTGTAACAAAAGTCCATTTGAATTTACCTTGGGGTAGGTCTATCGTCACCGTTCTCGAGCCGAAAATGGTAATCTTGCTGCCATTAGCCGCCAGTAGTATTTGTGCGGACTGTCTTTTTTGTCGGTCGAATCGTGTTGCCGGCAATACGCTTACTTCGGCGCCAGTGTCGATTAAAAAATTACGTTTGCTTTGACAATCCCACACATAAAAAAGGGCCTTGTTTGCGCCAGTCATCGCTGCCGTTAACGACGACCGGCTGTCTCGTTTCCCTGATAGCTGCATGGGGGACAACATTTATGAGCTTTATCGCCGAAACGTTTATGATAAAAACATTGTTTTTCATGGTTCCGGCTACTACATTGCTGGTCTTGGCCATAATCAGCCCCTTTGCGTGGTCTCGAGATATGTGAAACCAGTGGAGCTGGAGCTCTAGCCAGCCACAATTCATCTGCTCTTGCCGCTAGCTGGCGCGGATCATTCCACTGCTGGTCTGACAGGACCATACGAATGTCGTCTGGCAACAGTTGAAGTAACAAGAAGTTGAACAGAAAACACGGACGATGATCTGCTATATGTCCCAACATTTCATCCATTAAGACTGATGGTTTTTTATCACCTAGTTGCAGCATGTTTAGCAATCGCGCGGCACATTCATTGTCGGACAAGTCAAAAGTGTCCAAAAGATGTTTCTTCAGCGCTAGATATTTGTGATCTCGTGGGAGATCTTCGAGTAAACCGATTACTCTTTGCGCGGAATCTTGGTCTAAAGCTGCTACAAGGTAGAAGTACTTCGTGTTGTCAGCAGTGAACTGCCTGAGCGCAAACTGAGCTTCTGTCTGTTGGAACCAGACCCTGGGATGTCTAGTCCAAAACTCAGGCAACTTTACGCTGATTGCGTGTTGCTGCGTCTCTTGCTCGCTTGCCATGGTAAACTTTCCAAATCACTACAGTCAACTTCGGATATAAGAGATTCAGATATAAGGGATTTTCGCTTATAAGGGACTACGCAAAAGGTCCCAAATGATTTTCAATATAAACTAATAAGTCGGTTATAAGAGACTGATTAAGCTGGTCCCGGCGGATCTCTTATATCCGAAGTTGACTGTATAAGGAACGTCATGGTCACCAATCTAACTTCACTGTCATCACTCAGAACTGTTTGCTAGGTATTTCTTTACTGACTACTCAAAAACGAAAATATAGCCACTCTACACAACACAATCAATGACTATGACGTCACAGAGAGCTGCCACACACCTACTCATACGAAGTACGAAAAGCGATTAAATAAATATGTCAGTCGCCCAGCGCAGTCGCTGGGCTTTGCGGCCAAGTACGTAACTATATTCACAAATGTAAGTTAGCTCTGGAAGAGCTGAAAGAAGGCAAGGCTCCTGAGCCTAATAACTTTCATTCAAATTTTCTTCAAAAATTGGGGCACAGGTTTTTGAAGGGGCTTTTTGAAGGTTTTTGAAGGGGCTTTTGTTCTGAATTCCTCGGCGGCTGCCATCTTTCAAAAGCATGGAGACTGGCTAAAGTTGTAGCTTTTTGAAACTGGCAAAAACGAATAAAGGCAGACGTTAACAATCAATTTTCCTCCTTGGTGTCCCCCCTCAAACTATATAAGCAAATAACACTGTATTGGATAAATTTGTATGGATAAAACAGATTATTAGAATCCCAGGCTGGATCAAGATCAGACAGATCTGTAGTCGATCAAGTTTTGGAATCGATACCACTCTAGAAAACGAATTTGAAAATTTTGGAAAAACAGCAGCTGCTTTCATCAACTAACGTGCAGCTTGTGATAGGCTACGATAGGGATATGTCATTAGGGATGACGACATAAGCTGCTGCGCTTCATCCCTGACAGAAATGGTTACCTTCATAAAAAAACCATAGGCCTTACATAATCGCCGTTTATAAATTGTACTTGAGCAACCACCAGGAAAGTTTGCACCAATCAACAGCCGCCTCAACGTGGTGGTGCGGTTCCCGACCCCGTTTGGGTTGGGTCGAAATGGCTGTTGGCCTCCCCGAGGGTCTCAGTTACCCCGGGCACTCCCCTTCATTTTTTCGCTATGCTGCCTCCTAAACGACCGCAGATGGGCAGCACACAACCTCTACAAAATCGGTCGCATGTTTTCACTTTTTCCTCTCTCCTGCCCAACTCTTGCCCGTCTTCGTCTCCTCATTCTCCTCCTTCTCTTGATGAGCGCTAACGTTCATCTTAACCCTGGCCCCATCTTTCCCTGGTCTGTGTGTGCTGGAAATGTGACCTGGCGGGGCAAGTCAGTGCAATGCTGCACATGCTCCAAATGGGTCCATCTAAGGTGTTCACAACCTTCCCTCTCCAATTTCAGAGCTCTAGGCAGCTCTCACTCTTGGAGCTGCCCCCCCTGCCGTAACACTGTGACACTCTCTTCAGACTCCTCCGGCATGTATACCTCCATTGTACAATCTGGCAACCCTTCTACTGATGCTGCACTCACGCATTATCCTCGTCTCCAAACCTCCTATCCCCCTTCTGCCCATTCTATGTCCCTTTCCTCTGCCCCTTCACCACGGTCCCTTGCTCCTGGCCATCCTTCTACGCTTCCTGCCTCCTCTCCTCCCCCTGACTCTCTCAGGGTTCTCCAATAGAATGCTGGAGGTCTCCGTGCAAGGAGCACTGAACTACTTCACTTTCTCTCATCCCATCCAGTTGACCTTATCTGTATTCAGGAATCCAATCTTAACTCATCTTCCTCTTTCCGGATTCCTGGATTCTCTGCTCTGCGTTCTGATCGCATCCACTCCCGGTCTGGCATTCTCTCTCCTGATGCCATGCACGCCAGCGGCGACGTTGACATTTTCGTCAGGCAGGGCCTATCCTTTTCTGAACTTTCCGCCTCCTCTCTCTCTTCGCTCGATCCCTACTCTGATTATGTAGGGGTCAACATCTCTCTTAACAACTCCTCCTTGCAGTCATTTTTTAATGTGTACACCCCCCTATTCGCTCCTCCCCAACAGATGGCAGAACCGATTCCTTCTCTCCCTCCATTCTTCCATCCTCCAGAAATGTCTTTATTCTGAGGGACTTCAATTGCCATCATCCCCTCTGGGACTCAAAAGGTACTTCCGACCCCGTGGGGAGGAAGTATTCGACTGGGTCATCTCCTCTGACCTCCTGCCCCTCAATGACCCTGACACACCCACCCTTCTCCATCGCTCCTCTGGCAGTCGCTCCTCTCCTGACATCTCCTTTGCTCCTTCCTCCCTTGCCCTTTCTTGCTCCTGGGAGGTGCTTCAGGACCTGGGTTCTGACCATCTACCAATTCTTCTATCCTTCCCTCTCTCTCCAGTCTATCGCCCCAAAGAGCGTCCCCTTTCCTTCAATTTTCAGAAAGCTCGCTGGGATGGCTTTGCCTCCTACTTTGACTCTCACTGTCGCTCAGCAGAGGAATACTCGTTTCTTTCTCTTTCCTCTGCTGCTGCTCTCTTTACCTCTCTGGCACTGAATGCGGCCAAATCTTCCATTCCTTTCGACCGCATGAAATGCCCTCCTAAAGCCTGGTGGTGTGCTGAGGTGGAAAGTGCGGTTAGTGAAAGACGCAAGGCTTTCGCTGCCGCTCACAGAAGTGATGAAGATCGCCAGGCTTACACCTCTGCTTCTCGACGCGCCTCGTCAGTCATTGCCAAGGACAAGGCTGAGGCATGGCAGACGACATGCTCTTCTCTCTCACCTAGGTCTAACCCTAAATCTGTACACTCTCTTCTCCGTTCTATCGCTGGCTCGTCTTCCTCCTCCTCTAACTTTCCCAACTGTTCTTCTCCCAGGGAATTGGCTTCGGTTTATGCCGCCTACCTGAGATCTCACTTTTCCATTTCTCAGCCGAAGACCCTGCATACCAGAGCCAGAGGCTACCTCACTGAGCTCCGCCGTGCCACGTGCTCTGTGGAGTCTCACTCGTCCTTTTGCTCTCCTTTCTCCTCCACTGAACTTCTTGCGGCTGCCTCCACTGCCACTGGCCCAGACCAAGTTGCCTATCCCATGCTAAAGCATCTTCCTCGCTCTGGCATGGATTTTCTTCTTCACATCTTTAATCTCTCCTGGTCTTCGCATTCCTTTCCTTCCATCTGGAAGACATCTTCCATCATTCCCATCCACAAGATGGGAAAGCCTCTCGACTCTCCTGCTTCCTTCCGGCCTATCTCTCTCACCTCCTGCGTTTCAAAGCTGTTTGAGCGCATCATTCTATCCCGTCTTCTCTTCTTTCTGGAATCTAATTCCATTCTTTCTCCCCGCCAGGCCGGTTTCCGCCCTGGACGGTCTACACTCGATCAAGTTCTATACCTTTCTCAGTCCATTTAAGATGGGTTTAACAAACCCAGGCCGGGCTCTCGGACGATCCTGTCTACTATCGACTTTTCTAAAGTTTTGACTCTGTCTGGCATCCCGCCCTTTTCCACAAACTCATTTCGGCTGGCCTCCCTCCTTGCTTTGCTCGTTGGACTCAATCTTTTCTTTCTGATAGGCGCGCTTGTGTGGTCTATCAAAATCATAAAAGCCGTTCCTTTCGAGTCCGTCGAGGTGCTCCGCAAGAATCCGTTCTTGGTCTTGTTCTTTTCTCTCTCTTCATCAATGATCTTCCCGTTTCTCTGCCTTCTTCCGTCAGCTGCTCTCTAATTTACAGACTTGCTGAAATACGGAAGTTTTGCATAGCTTAACTAAGTTCAATTATCTAATTTTATTTATTTGGATATTTACTGTTATCGACTTCTGTAAATACTTCCATTTTTAGTCATATTTTTTCTGTATTTCTGTGATTCCCTATTTTACACAAGTTCAAAGTTTTTTCCGTTAATTATATGGTTTAATATGAATTTTTATGTATCTGTTTTCTGTATTTTAGTGATGTTCTGGTTTTTGCTGTCAGTAAAGGCTGATGTGTATCTAAATCACAGTCCTTTGTACATCTATTCATGGATATTTGTAACTTTTGGTAAACAGAATATACAGTAAAAACATTATCGTACTTTACAGACCTTCAGGTATTAGCTAATTAATCAGTTAATAGCCTACCAGACAGCAGCAAGGAGTTTATTTTTTGCTCTTGCTAACATGACAAGTAGTGAAAAGTAAGTTATTTTTGAAAAGCTGCATATGAAATAATACACTTTTTTTTTGTAAAAGGCATTTTACTGTAATTTCCTTACTTGGTCACTGCCATTATTTATCCTCTGATTATGGTAAAACGTTTTGAGCTATACATAAAACATCTTTGCATCCAAAGTTGCAGATGCTGATGGCCTAATGCATTTTACCATAAGCCTGCAATCAAGTGGATTAAACTGTTATAAGTGCCTTTTTTCTGAGCACAACAATGCAAATCTCATGCTAGTATTGATCTCACAATTATTGACCAGCGCTTTGTTGTAGGTATTGGTCCATAGTAGCACTTGGTCCATGCTTCTTAATGCATAAAACATTATTGTGTGTAGACTCACTTTGGTGTTGCCAGTACTGCTGACTCATATTTTTTTGGCAGTGGCTATTTTGCCGTCGACGGCAATTTGCCCTTGGAATCTATTTTGCCGTGATCATTCACGTGTGTTTATATATGCAAATTTGCTATTATCGCACCAGTGACTCTGTGGTGTAGTGGATAGAGCGCTGGTCTTCAGATACCAAGGTATTGGGTTCGAATCTCAGCTGGCCAGGGCTTTAAAAGAAAGGCCGTGTACACTGAAGGGGCAGGCCTGGTATGTAAATGTACGGGGCAGTGTACATTGCAAGGGAGTGTGCAGGGTGGGGGAAAGAGACCTGGGGGTGCAAAATTTTTTTTTTTGGTTTTTAAATTTGACCAATCAGAGACGACCAAAAGTCACATGTTTAGTACGTCATTAAGATTGACCAATCACAAACAGCTCACGGCAAAATAGTCTCTAAGGGTAAATTGCCGTCGACGGCAAAATAGCCACTGCCTATTTTTTTTACTTTACCTGCAAGCAAGCCTGGAAAATTGCCATTAAACTGTTCTAGGAACACAAAAACATTATGCCCATGCAGACATTATCCTTGCAATTTTATGATTACTAGCCAGTAATTGATTGCATTGAATTTTGCTGCTGACAGAGGTTATACTGCTGGTGGTAGAAATGTGCCAGCAGTGCTTGTAACTGAGATGTGAGTGTAAACACAAAACTTATAGCACAACCGAAAAAAGGGGGGTTTATGGAAGAATCTGCCACATTTCTGCAAATGTGAAATTGGATACTACTGAAATCCAAAAATTCCACAAAATATCAGATTGGGGTCGGAGTTACTTAGGGTTAGGGTTTTCTGGGGTTAGAGTAAGGATTAGAGTTAGTTCAAGCAATGCAGTTAATTCTTTAGGAGATCTAAAAAGGGTTTTCCCTTGACAAAAATATAAAGTTGTATTTCTCAACTCCCCTAAAATAACTGGGTCCATTAATCATTTATTTTGTGTTTTCAGCTTGCTTCAAGATGAGATAATGGTGCTAAAATCAATTTATGAAGATCAACTGACCACTACAGACAATTTGTAAGTTTACAAAATCAATTTTTGCCTGCAAATCTCAAAAATGAGAATTGTATGCAGTTATATATGGTCATAACAAGTTTTTGACAATGTGGTGACAAGAAGTTGCCACTTATGTAGTGAAGAATTTGAAAGGTGTGGCAGGCTTTAAGAGTGTTTTGAATCAACTGGAAATTAAGTGTGCCTGTTGCACATTTTAATATTTATTAATCAAAATTGTTTTTTATTGCTCATCAAACAAGAAATGCTCAGAAGTTTGGACTCACAGGTGTGAGTTTAAAACCAAGCAATAAGCAGTGTTCCCTCTAAGATTTTAGTGAGTGCGTAATTGCCGGCACAAGTGCGAAATTGCTAGCAAATGTACGAAAACCGCCGGACAAATTTGCAGGGAAAGGAAAGTCAAAACTGTGACAATTCGCTTCCGGGACATGATAATTAGCGTGACTATGTCAGCCCCAAAATGTTCACAAACAGGTAGCCTATCAGTTATTATAAGATGGCAGCGAAATACCTGGCTGTTTCTTCAGTAAGTTAATTGTGGTTAAATTTGGTCTCAAACTTTACAGCCTTTGCAACAGTGATTCGTAAGCACTTTGGAATGACAGATGAAAAATGCGCGTAAATAAAATTAACCCTTCGCCGACGCCCAACATGAGCATGAGAACTAGAACTTTTATGAAGTAATGTGATGTTAGGTAGGTTACTACGACTATGACACAACAAAAATTACTTGCAAACTTTAACTGTTGCTTGATTACAGTAAATAATTAGACAACTTACATTTCTTTATCGTAATCAATTACACAACAGGTTTTTGCAATTGCAAGCAAACTTTCAATCTCAGTTCGGAAAGTGTTTGAAGGGAATTCAAAACTAACTTGGTTAGAAGTTGTATTCTTTTTTATTTTTAGTGTTTATAAATAGCAAGCAAAAGAAGGTTATTTATTTGTAACGTACAAAAACTGAACCAATCCCTCAAAAATGGTGTTTTTTGTGCTTAACTGAAAGCGAGAACTATGTGCTTATTTATCTTAACAAGCACAATTGAAAGTTAGCGTTGAAACGTAAAGAAAACATAAAGATTTTAAGCAAGTTTAGTTTCAAACTTCCCTCGAAAAATGATGTCTTATGTTAAAACTGAAGTTTGAGAGCTGCTTGCTATTACTGCTCTTTAGCTACGACTGAAATCGGCTGGGAAAAAGTAAACAAAAAAATTGATTTTACTTGAGGTTAATTGCTGGAGAGATAATTTGTTATACAAAAAAGTGAGGCAAAGGCGTGCGCGATATTTAAGTCGCCGTCACAGCCGTGCGATGTTTGGGTGAGACGTGGCACTGCTCTGAAAAAGCATCTGTCCTAACTTGGATTTCTTTTCACTGTCTCCCATGCATTTAACAGTTGGTTAAAATTTTCCTAACAAAATTGCAAAAATTTTAACAAAATAAAAAAGTTACCAAAAACCGCCGACTTTTTTTACGCACTGTTGAATTTTAACTGCGAATCCGCCGGACATAATTTTGCAAATTCGCACTTTTTTGCATTTAAAGGGAACACTGGCAATAAGATAACCTCTTGATGTGTATTTGTTGTCAATTGACTTGGTGTTCTAAATGCTAGTTAATTTCAGAGATAACAGTGTCACTATATCCATGATGATATATCCAGCTACTGCTGATGATGAAACTTCACAATATGTTAGGTTAATGCTTGAATTAACAATCTCTGAAAAGGTATTGTGGTAAAATAATAAAAGATTTTTTGCCAGTAGGCTGCAGTGTGGTCCCCATAATCAAGGATTCTGTGACATTTATCAGTTTATACCTGTTTGTGTATGCAATGATTCTTTAATTTTGGAACAATGCCTCCAATAATGTCTACTTTTTAGCCTTGCGTTTGCTTGAAGCGGAAATATGATTCACAAAAGTCATGCAATGACATAGCAAATGGCAGGTGAAAAGTCAAAACTGCTGTATGCAAATGCTCAGCTATAAAGCTGGCAATCAATAGAGAGCAATAGATAGAAAAATTTACAGTTTGGAAAAGAAAAAAAAGCAACATTTTGGTACATCCATTGGTATCTTCCAAGCTTAACAGTTGTGTGGTAATTAGCTTGCTATACTTGATAAATGCAAACCAGGACTAACATACTTGTTTTCAATTCAAACATTCTAGTTCAACCAGATTTTTTGGTCAATAATTTGCCATTTTATCATTTTTGCAGTTGCTTTATGTGCATAAGTAACGATTATTTAGTGAAAGGAATACAAGCATGCTTAACATTTTTTCATATTGTAGTGGCAAACAATACCTGTAAAGGTGAACTTGAGAACATCTCGAGGCTTGTCTGATGATCAACTTCAGCATATTTCAAATGATCTTACATGCCACGCTCAATCTAATGTTGGAGATTCAGTAATATTTGATCTTATTGAGATGGCTAAAGATGCCTTGACAACTAATAATCTTCCCAGCTGTCCTTGTCCAATTTGCCTCATTCATTTTCAGGTACATGCTTTATACTTCTCAACTAAGTCGGTAATTTGTTCAATCATGCTGTATGTTGTATTGAAATTACAGAAACAATGATGGCTTGGCACCATTAAGAGCTGATTCAACCATAGTAGTGTTTTCAACCTATATTAGGCATGCAATACATTTTTGAAGTAAACTGCATTGTGGCCAATTGTATATTCTACCAATTCTAGGGATGTAATCAGAAAAGGTTGTCAAGTTTTTCTTATTTTCAGTTGTGTTCATTTTTATGGTTACGAAATCAGTCATGAACTATCAAGTGTATGTGTTGTGACCTACTAGTTGAGAGCAACAGATCCAGAAACTCAGAAACTCACTTTGGATTTTATGTTGCGCTTTTGAGAAAAAAAAGACACTATGTCAATTTTTTGCTTTGTTACAGTGTTTAAAGTAGACTTGCGCAGGGCAGCAGCACTGGTAATTTGTAAGCTGGTGTAAATTAATTGCAAGATAATTGCAGTATATGACTGACCATCTGAATCATTTTTGCAGAATTTTGACGATTTTCTTAAAACAAATTGCTTTCATTATCTTCACTCTTATTGTATGTATCAATACGTATTGCATTGGAGTCCAGAAGAAGAGCAACCTATGCATCTTCATATTGACCCTAAGATAGCAAAACAACCAAACTCTATTCCGTGCCCTGTGTGTCGTAAACCATTATCGTATGACATGGATTGCTTGTCAAAAAGCACAAAACCTATTGAAACACCGGTAAGACAGCCTCAATCAATTTTTATTCCTGCTTCGCAAGAGTTGAAACGTGTGAGTTCAGCGTGTATGTGCCATTAGGGTGGGTCAAAAGAATTTTTGTTAAATTTCAAAACATAGTACTGAGAATTTTTTGTTTCAATTCAAAACATAGTAGTCGAAAAATCTTGTGTTGGCATAGAACGACAGGTTTTAACTTGGTTTTAGATAGTTGCACCCAACACTGTGCAACGGGATCAACTTAGGTCACCAGAGGTCAAATATGCAAAAACCTCTATGTCTTTTCGCCCAGTGCTAGAAGACTA
Source organism: Trididemnum clinides (assembly GCA_963675345.1). Lineage (NCBI taxonomy): Eukaryota > Metazoa > Chordata > Ascidiacea > Aplousobranchia > Didemnidae > Trididemnum > Trididemnum clinides. The sequence goes on from OY776303.1 coordinate 17,960,266, forward strand.
AATTTAGTGTGAAAGGATAAGGAATCATCAAGTTTATATCGACTTTTAAGTGCACTTTTTGTTCTAATACAGTTAGTTTTGAAGCTATATGCGAAAAAGCTGTATTTGTCATAGGTCAAATTGTAGACTTTATAACATGTTTGTCTTAATATAGCCAGCTTTTGTCAAAGGAAAACTTACTAAACAAATAATAACTTAAACCTGTTAACCATGACTTACCTACTACCTAGGTGCTTGTGAGCAAGTGGTCAAAGTAAAAAATGTATGAAATATAATATGCACAAAACTATTTCAGAGAAGTGGCAACACAATCAAATAAGTCAAATCAACAAGTTACAAAAATTGCAACATTAATTAAAATCAATCAAATTAATAGTTTTGCTATAAAGGTGCAACATGTTTAAACAATGAAGCAATTGATGCAGAGAAGTCACCACAACTTTAGGACCCATACTTGATTCATTAATTGCTTATAGAAACATAACAAAGATTGCTTAAAAATAGAACAAGCGTAAGCTTGTGATCTGCATGAAAGTTATATTAGCAGTCGTTAGAATTATACTTATGTAGCATAACACATTTGATTTAGCTGTACAGCAAATCGCATTTTGGATTCAAATTATTTCATTAGTTTTCTAGACCTGATCCTCTGACAAATCATGCCATTTCTTTTCTCAAAACCAACAACTGACATGGAAGCTTCTGAGACAAGCTTGATGTGTCGTTTAACTTGATGGTTATGGCAAGGATGATTTAAGATAAAAAGGACTTGATCGAATATCTTCAATTTTTTGTCTGTTAAGTATTGGGTGACTGGGGGCTTGTAAATAAATTGATTAATGAGATCAACAAGCTTGAAAAATGACTTTGTGCCTAAATTTAGCTTTGGCAATAAAAACTTGCACGCAGTGTTGGTGCGCTATGTTAGATGGTGCTACTGCTGGGAAGGGGTCTTGATCGTCATTTCGGTATTTTTCTCTTTCTCTTCCTAATTTTCTTTCATTTATCACAAAACTTTTCTAGCTTTTGTCAATAATTTCCACATCCTGAAGAGCACTATTTGCAATTGCAGTACCAACTCGATCAAAAATCCTGTACCTTACACATATTCGGGCCAAGTTTGGCCATGACTTTCTATTTTGCTCACTGGATATTTTTTGAATTGGTACCAAAAACTCTTCTTCAGATGACGGGTAGTTTGACTCACTGCTTGAATCAGTATTATTAGCATCAGATTGATCAGAAGGGAACAGTACTGTGTGACTGCAAGATGGATTATCTGAAGTTTGTGTAAAAGGTTGATCCTGCTTCGTGTGACGTTTCCGAAAAGTGATATCCAAGGAGCGGTTCCACTATATTCAGGCCTTTTTGCTTACGTTTACGTTTTCGATCATTGTAATATCCATAATCTTTTTCGGTCATTTTTAATCTATACTGTTTCTCGAAGCATGTTGTTGTGTGTTAACATAACAGAAAATATCAAGAGCTCATCCTAATCACAGATGAAACTGGTTTCTTTTGCAATAAAATTATCGTTCTTCCTCTTTTTTGGCCAGCGATCTATCTTACTTAATTGTGATCATTTCAAAAATTCGGTTTGCTGCTGTCAAAATATGAACAGGCTATACTGCAGTGGACTATGTCCATCTGTCAACTAACTCTTTTACCACTGCAGTGGAAACTGTTTTTTGAAGGTAGCCATCTACATGCAGTATTCTTTGAATAACTTTTTCTCTTTGTTGGCAATTGCCCAGCTGGAAATTCATTCATACTGCTAAACGATTCTCCGTTATGGAGCACTTTCGTTTTTTTCACCATCTGACTTCATTTTAACATTATAGACCATTTAGATATAGCACAGATGTTCAATTAAAACCTGAAATGGATAACACTAATTACAATCTGAAAGAGTTTATAATGTATACGTCTGTTTTATACTCCCCATGCTTTAAACTTAAGCCTATATACTGTCTAGTGCTATTTCTTTTATCACTATAAACTCTCAGAAAAATGCTACTCCCATTTATCTTATCATCACAGCTTAAGTGTGATGTTGTCATAGAAACCCAACGCAGCCTGCTAACTCAGTATTTTGATGGGTGTCAATAAATGTTTTGAGTAAAAGTAGGAAGAACAAAGCAGTTAGCTGTGCTTTCTTATCATGAATCTACAAATTAGATAGTTTTTTGAAAATAGCTTGAATATTAAGCATCTTTGAACAAAAAGTGCACTTAAAGTCAATATAAACTTGATGATTCCTTATCTTTTCACTCCACTTTTAGTCTTTTAGGCACTGGGCAAAAAGGCATAGAGGTTTTTGCATATTTGACCTTTGGTGACCTCATTTGATCCCGTTGCACGGACAGTGTTGGGTGCAACTATCTAAAACCAAATTAAAACCCGTTGTTTTGTGTCAACACAAGGTTTTAGGACTACTATGTTTGGAATTCAACAAAAAAATTCTTTTGACCCACCGTAATATGCCATTATCCGCTCGCTTTCAAATCAAATATGTACTAGAGCAACATAGAACTTTAATTCTGGCTGCTCTTCTAGACAAATTTTAATGGTGTTTTGCCAAGTTTTGAACTCGGAATGGGGAGGTGTTTTAAAGCTTGGAGCAATTAGCGCCACAACCAGCTATCCACTGCAGCCCACCACCAGGTTTGAGAAATATGCCTGATACAAAAATGAAGACCACAGTCTATATATTTAACTAATTGGGTATGAATATTACTTTGTCCAAAGAAATGACGTTATCTCGGTCAAAAATGTTTAGGTTATCTAACAAGTACAATAGTTGAGATAAAGTGCTACCAGTACTAAAGTTTTTTGTTAAAATCACAAAAAGTATCCGTACCGGGGGTTTTCTGAAAAAACCGCCCTGGGCCGTTAATTGGGGAAAAGATGAAATCAGAAAAATAAGATGCGAACCGAATAACCGGCCGGGCTGTTATGTGGCAGTTGTGTCGGAAAATTACGCATGCCCACAAAACCCATACAAAGTACGGCTTATGTATATTGTTGCATCTTATTGATGTGTCACTACCGATACTGTTTATTCAGTTCAGTGTTCTCATTTGCTTGGCTATTTTAAACTGCATGAATCAATAGATGAAATAAAAAAGACTACCGGTATATCATTTTGGCACCACATAAACGTCCACATAAAATAATCCCCCATGGGCGGGTTAGAGACTGGGCGGTTTTTCGGAAAACCCCGGTATGAGTCAAAAAAGCACTTAAACCTGTGAATTCAAATTCCACCGATATTTTAGCTTAAATTACGGTCTATTCGTTGTTGTAGGAAATGGATTATAATTTTGACGATCTTAAGAAGCAAGTGAAGGAAATGGAAGATGTGTATAATCGTCAAAAGGAAGCTGGTGGAATAATTGATCTGGAAAAAGAAAAAAACAAGTATTTATTATCATCAGTAAGTGCTCAATAATTTGACATGGAGCAATGAAATTATTTTCAACTCTAAAATAAGTTTGACAGCTTTCCATTGTTTGCTGCTGCTTGCATTTTATCCTTCATACTAGCAGGACGGTAACAGCGGTGCTAAGCATTGGACAACATTCTCTGCACATGCTTCGGAATTTTGTATGTTTTCTTGTTTTTGGTGATACAGTATTACATGTAGCAGGGATGGCGTATCTCTTTAGCTAAATAGGATACGCATGAGATCTTATCAGAAAAAAAGCAAAAGTGGGTCATACATTTAACGATATGCATAGGTTGTGAGTTAACTATAGCAGGTCATAGATCCAAGAATATTGCGGCTAAATCTAAAAAAAAAGAGAAAAGGTCCTTACCGTGAAATTTTTCAACTGACTGGTACCTTGATAACGGATCTACAAGTGGATCACTCAAATATTACTGGCAGGTCAGTGGTTCACCATTCCTGGCTTAGTTTACAAGCGAACATTTTTCAGATCGAAGAGGCGTACTTGTCTGCGAGTAGCTCCTCCAATGCAAACAGGCCTGAATCGAAGTCTTCCTCACGTGTTGAGCCTCATTCCAGTCCCGTAGAAGCCCCAATCTCTCCGACAAAGAAAACAGTTGCTGACCAATCCAAACGTCCAACTCCTGTCTTTCAAAAAGAAAAAGTTTCCTTTAATTACGGACATCATTCAAAGCAGCACAAGAGTCGTTACCAGTCTTGCAAACACTTTGATAATGAATTCAAATCTTACTCCGTCCCACGTCATTATAACCACAAAAGAAACCAAAATTACAGCGACCATCAAAGACCGTTGCCGAAATCATCAAGAAACAAATCGAAAAACAGCAAAAAGTCAACTCCCAGCCACCCGGGCTCCAACAGTCATTCAAGGACTAGTATAGATAAGTCGATTTCTAACTTAAAACAAGAATACTGAGTTTGTTAACTATTTTTTCAATGAGGGAAAACCTTCCTTCTCGCCGTTGCACCATTAGCACCAAGACGTTCTTGAGAGCTTCTCTAACTACAAAATGTTTGTGAAATGGGCTTCTTGCGCTTGCCAATATTTTTGAGAAACTATTTTGTTCAATTTTTTTTTTAATTGGTGTCGAAAGAGGAAAGTAAACTAAACAATGAATAAGTTTTCTAAAATGGCTTAATTAGAACAATGTAAGGGGAATAATTTTGAGTATTGTTACAACGGTAATCGAAATTGGATCCAGAAACTTTGAACCCTATAAAAATGGAATATCTTCATTAGAAGAAAGCATATAGTTAATTAGAATGAGAAACAGAAAAGAAAGTAGATTTTACGTCATTTTTTCCTCGTTCGCTGGCACAGACGAGATGATTCCATGTATGTCTATCACTGCACACTCGCTTTCGAGCCAAGACTTTTTGCTGGAGCATCGCAACACTTTAAATTTCGAATGTGCTCCCGGCGAATACCAGCAGTGCTTTTACAAATGTGAACTAAAGACCTTTCGTTCCGAATCCCGTAACGATTACCACTACACGGCTACTAAAAAGGGATCGAATTTCTCAGAACATAAAATTTGCTCCAGGAACGAATTCGATTGTACTAATAACCTACGACTGGTTATGTTCTGATGTATTGTGCTGTTGAAAAAGTAGTAATCACTCTATCCATGATACTGATCATATATGAGCAATTTCGTACTGGAGGTAGTTGATAGCTTTGTCAATATTTTGTGCTGCTGTTAGTCTTCTACATTTTATTCGTTTCAACAATAGTTCCATGCCTTTTATAATTTTATTGATTTTTTATTCCTAATAACTGTAGTACGGTAAAAGCAACAGCAATTACAAGTAACTTTTTTTATAAGCTGTATTGCAAACCGTCAAGCGAATGGCCAAAGCTTATTTGTGTTCTAATCCGGTGAAGTACAGGCAATAGGCTACTGTTGTTTACTCCTCTTGAGACGGAGACGCGGCATGAGTCGAATATCCAGGTTCATGTCGTAATTTCATACCGTATCAAAGGCTGGCAAGGGAAACCGGCAGTCTTTTTGAACGAGATAATTAAAAATAGGTAGCCCGACCACCAAAAAGGTGAATTGCCATCGGTGGTTGCCAAAAAGTCACCTATCACATCATGCTGGTTAGCATCTTTACTATTCTTATCCGGGGAAGCAAATCGCGTTCGCGAATTATGAGTCGTATTCAATGTTAAAGTGTAATGTGCCAATTAAGGTCGTTCTTAACTTTACCTTTTATCATATCGTTTAAGTCAAGTGTGCAAATAATGTCTTAACGGCTCACGATTGCGTGGTTTTAAAAGTACAAGGTCGATAGCTTAATGAAACTACTAAATAGGAGATGTTCGCGATGTCCGTGTCAATATCTTGCAATATCAACCCATAATCACTAGCCCAAAACTTGCATAAAGTGGGCATTGCGGGTCGTCGCGGACTTGTGTTAATCAGAACCACTGGACCTCGACGCTGGTTCATACATGCTAGACGTGGTAAACAAGCTCATTGTTTATCGCGTTTGAATTTTCTGCTTGTAACTTAGAGTACGGTACAGTATAGATCAATTCTTATCGTTAATTTTCAGGTAATTACGGTCATTACATTTTACACCACGAGGCATCATCATTTCAACCTTAGATAGCAAAAAACCAGCATGCGTTAAAAAGTGGCCACGCAACATTTATGGACTAACAAGTTAACTTGACATAACTCGCACTCGACCTTTCGCGTTATTTGGTAATCGATCGTGTATAATTTTCATTACGTGATAGGTGTATGGTAATTATTTTGCTTGTGTCCATTCAGTATTCGAAATATATGCCGGTACAAACAAAGTAGGCTGTGCGAAATATATTGAATAATTTGAAATGTAAATTTTTGCGGATGATTTAATATTAGGCCAATGCTTGAAGGATCCATTAAAAAGGTTACCTGGGAAAAAGTGGCGATAGCAATAAAAGCAATGCAACTGGAAAAGGCAGCTGGACCCTCTCAAGTGCTTGCACAGATGATATCTGCCAGTAAAGAACTTGAGATAAGTGTAATGTTTACGCAACTTTGCTTACTGTGCTGATTGAAAAACAAATGACAGATATATAGCTAATTAGTGTATTGGTGCCAGTTTTTATAAGTAAAGGTGACGTAAGAAATATTAATGCATACAGAGTATAGCTGTTAAGAGCATACTACCAAGATCGTTGAAAGAGTGCGAGAGAATTAAAGAACTTTAAAATTTTTATGCCACTTATGCATGGCAGAAAAACAACAAACGCATTGTGAGAAGAATACAAAGAGAAAGTTAAATGAGTATTGTGTGGATATTGAGAAGGCATTTGATCGAGTTTCAAGAAAGGTGATGGAGTGGGCGATGTGGAAGAAGGACTTAAAGCAGCAACTGTAAGAGTGACGATGAGCCTCTATTAAAGGGCAAAGAGCATAATTAAGAGTAGAATCGAAGTTATCTGAAGAATTTTGGGTGCAAGTTGGTGTACATCAAGGATCTGCGTCGTCGCCCTGATTTTTGCAATCGTGATGAATGTAGCCACGAAGTATGCGAGAGAAGGCTTGATGAATGAAATTTTGTAAGCAAATGACTTGTTTTTAATATTGAAATTACAGAGAATTTGGGAGAAAAGTTTATGAAGTGGATAAAGGCGTGCGAGAGCAAGGGACTGAGGAAAATCAAATTAAAAATGAGTTGTTCTCGAGGAAAAGTAGTAGCAAAGTTGATTCGAGTGCCAAGTGAGGCAGGAAGTTGACGGCAAATTTAGTGCTGTGCACAAAATGTGCTAAATGGGTGCATGGTAGATGTGCGAATATGCAGAGGGTGTCTTCAACTCTGAAAAAAAGTTTTGTTTGTGAGAGATGTGTTGATACAATGCACGGAATTATGGAACTAGTTGAAGAATTATCTAATGACCAGTTGGATTTCGTGAAAAGTTTTGTTACGTGGTGAACATGATGAATGCTAGTGGTGGGAGTGAAGCAGCGGTGACAGCAAGAACGAGAATTGGATGGATAAAATTTAGTAACTGTGGAGTTGCTTCATGAGGAAAGCCTCCATCGAAAATGATAGGAAGGATTTATCAGATTTGGGTAAGGTCGACAATGTTGTACACGAGTGAGGCATTATCTGCACCAATCAACAGCCGCTTCAACGTGGTGGTGCGGTCCCCGACCCCGTTTGGGTTTGGTCGAAATGGCTGTTGGACTTCCCGAGGGCTCCAGTTACCGGTACCCCGGGCACTCCCCTTCATTTTTTCGCTATGCTGCCTCCTGAACGACCGCAGAAGGGCAGCACACAGCTTCCTTAAAATCGGTTGCCTGTTTTCTCTTGCCCGTCTTCTTCTCCTTGATGAGCGGTAACGTTCATCCCAACCTTGGCCCCATCTTTCCCTGCTCTGTGTGCGCTGGAAATGTGACCTGGCAAGTCAGTACAATGCTGCACCTGCTCCAAATGGGCCCATCTAAGGTGCTCACAACTTTCCCTCTCCAAATTCAGAACTCTTGACAGCTCTCACTCTTGAAGGTGCCCCCCTTCTGTGTCCCACTCGCAACACTGTAACTCTCTCCTCGGATTCCTCCAACGTGTATACCTCCACTTTACAATCTAGCACTTTGTCTGCTAGTGCTGCACTCCCGCCCCACCCTCGTCTTCAAACTTCTTATCGCCCGTCGGCCCACTATGTATCTTCTCCCTCTACCCCCTTACCACGGTCCCTTGCTCCTGGTTGTCCTTCTACGCCTCCTCTCCCCCTGACTCTCTCAGGGTTCTCCAATGGAATGCTGGAGGTCTTCAAGCCAGAAGCACTGAACTGCTTCACTTTCTCTCGTCCTATCCTGTTGACCTTATCTGTATCCAGGAATTCAATCTTAACTCATCTTCCTCTTTCTGGATTTTCTGCTCTGCGTCCTGATCGCATCCACTCCCGGTTTGGCATTATCTCTCCTGATGCCACGCACGCTAGCGGCGGTGTCATTATTTTCGTCAGGCAGGGCCTATCTTTCTCTGAACTTTCTACCTCCTCCCTCTCTTCGCTCGATCCCTATTCTGACTGTGTAGGGGTCAACATCTCTCTTAACAACTCCTCCTCGTAGTCATTTCTTAATGTGTACGCCCCCCTATTCGCTCCTCTTCGATGGATGGCAGAACCGACTTCTTTTCCTCCAGAAATTTCTTTATTCTGGGGGACTTCAATTGCCATCATCCCCTCTGGGACTCAGGAGATACTTCCGACTTCCGTGGGGAAGAAGTATTGGACTGGGCCATCTCCTCTCCCTCAATGACCCTGACACACCCACTCTTCTACATCGCTTCACTGGCAGTCGCTCCTCTCCTGACATCTCCTTTGCTTCCTCCTCCCTTGTCCTTTCTTGCTCCTGGGAGGTGCTTCAAGACCTGGGTTCTGACCACCTACCAATTCTTCTATGCATATCTCTCTCCCCAGTCTTTCACGCCAACGAGCGTCCTCCTTCCTTTAATTTTTAGAAAGCTCGCTGGGATGGCTTTGCCTCATACTTTGACTCTCACTGTCCCTCTGCAGAGGAATACACGTCTCTTACCTCTGCTGCTGATCTCTGGCACTGAATGCGGCCAAATTTTTCATTCCTTTCGACCGCATCAAACGCTCTCCTAAAGCCTGGTGGTCTGCTGAAGTGGAAAGTGCGGTTAGTGAAAGACGCAAGGCTTTCGCTGCCGCTCACAGAAGTGATGAAGATCGCCAGGCTTACATCTCTGCTTCTCGACGTGCCTCGTCAGTCATCAACATGGCAGACGACTTGCTCTTCTCTCTCACCCAAATCAAACCCTAAATCTGTACACTCTCTTCTCCGCTCTATCGCTGGCTCTTCTCCTAATTTCCCCAACTGTTCTTCTCCCAGGGAATTGGCTTCGGTATACGCCGCCTACCTGAGATCTCACTTTTCCGTTTCTCAGCCAAAGACCTTGCGTAGCAGAGCCAGAGGCTACCTCTCTGAGCTCCGCCGTGCCACGTGCCCTGTGGAGTCTCACGCGTACTTTTGCTCTCCTTTCTCCTCCACTGAACTTCTTGCGGCTCCCTTCACTGCCACTGGCCCAGACCAAGTCGCCTATCCCATGCTAAAGCATCTTTCTCGCTCTGGCATGGATTTTCTTCACATCTTTAATCTCTCCTGGTCTTCGCATTCCTTTCCTTCCATCTGGAAGACATCTTCCATCATTCCCATACACAAGATGGGAAAGCCTCTCGACTCTCCTGCTTCCTTCCGGCCTATCTCTCTCACCTCCTGCGTTTCAAAGCTGTTTGAGCGCATCATTCTATCCCGTCTACTCTTCTTTCTGGAATCTAATTCCATTTTTTCTCCCCGCCAGGTCGGTTTCCGCCCTGGACGGTCTACTCTTAATCAAGTTCTGTACCTTTTTCAGTCCATTTAAGATGGGTTTAACAAACCCAGGCCGGGCTCTCGGACGATCCCGTCTACTATCGATTTCTCTAAAGCTTTTGACTCTGTCTGGCATCCCGCCCTTTTCCACAAACTCATTTCGGCTGGCCTCCCTCCTTGCTTTGCTCGTTGGACTCAATCTTTTCTTTCTGATAGGCGCGCTTGTGTGGTTTATCAAAATCACAAAAGTCGTTCCTTTCGAGTCCGTCGAGGTGCTCCGCATGAATCCGTTCTTGGTCTTGTTCTTTTCTCTCTCTTCATTAATGATCTTCCGTCAGCTGCTCTCTTTACGCTGACGATCTGACTATTTGGTCCTCCTCTGCCTCGGTCCCCACTGCGGTGGAGGCCACACAAGGAGCTCTGTTTCGATTGGATCGCTAGTCTGAGCACTGATGTCTTCCTCTCAATCCGAGCAAATGTGAGGCCTCCTTCTCAGTGGATCCCCACCAAGCTAACCTCCAACCCAACCTCCTTCTACTCGGCTCCCGCCTTCGTTTCAATCCCGCTCCAACTTTTCTTGGGGTCACCTTCGACCGCATTCTTTCCTTTTTTTGAGCATGGAAGCGTTACCAATTTCACAGAATTGGAACGCCCCCACCGAGCGGCCAGTCGCGCCATTACCGGCTACCTCTCGTCCTCCCCTATCCCTCTGCTTCTCTCCGAGGCTTCTCTACCTTCCCTACGAGTCACCCTGACTCATTTCACCCTTTTATCTTATGAGCGGTCTCTTCGTCTCCCAACCTCCTTTCCTATTTCAGGATTGGCCAAACTAGGAGTGAAACCAAGACTCTCCAGATCGTCCTGGAGAGCTTTTGCGTCTACTCACCCGCTCATGCTTCCTTCTACTTGTTCTAGGGAGGCTCTTCTTGCCTGCCCTCCGTTTCCTCGTTGGAATCTGCCCTCGCTCACCGTGGAGTCCACCCTTTCCACTCCACGCTCTCGCTCTGATCCTCTTCTCTCTCGCCAAGGTGCGGCTCTCGCCCATCTTGACTCTCTTCCCCCTCATGATTTGGTGCTCTGGACTGACGACTCTGTTCCTTTTCCTTTTGCCAAGGGCGGCTCCGACGTTCTTGCCAACTGCTCTCTCTGTGGCACTGAGGCCACTCTTTCCTTTTCAGCAGGCCCAGTATGCTCAAGTTTTTCCGCTGAAGCCTGCGCCATTCTGCACGCTCTTTGCTGATCTCGGCAGCACCAACAAGTCTGCCATTTCTCTTCTCTTACTATCTGACTCTCGTTCTGTCCTCGCCACCTTGTCCTCTGCTCCATCTTTCCTCTTACCTCAAACTCTGTGGCAGATCTGGCAGGAACTGTCTTCTCTCTCCTCCTGTTCTATCAGGCTACAATGGGTCCCCGAACACTCGTTTCTCCCGGGGAACAACGCGCCCGATAAGGTGGCCAGACGGGGAGCGCTACTTGCGCCCCTTATCTGTAGTCTCTCTTATCTGTCGTATCCACTCTCGTCTTTTCTCGGACTGGAGGCGTACTGTCTCATTGAAGTTCTTCGACACACAGGTTCCCTTGATTTCCACCGAGGAACTTGTGCTCCCTCGTCACGCTCGCTGTGTCCTCTCCCGTCTACACTGCAACGGACACAGCCTTCTTTTAGGTTCTTATCTCTATAGGATTGGCAAAATTGAGAAAACTTCCTGCAGCGCCTGTAGACACTCGTCCCAGGATATCTCTCATCTCATTCTGCACTATCCATCTACGGGCTATTTTTGCCGTCACTTTTTGGAGATTCTCTGTCTTTTTATGACCTCTGGTCCAGACCCTGGGGAGTTGCCCGGCTTCTGGGGCTCCATGGTCTTCCGCCATGCCCCCATACCTCGGAAGGGGTCGGGTAATCAACAATAGGGAGGCATTATTTCTGGAGGAGAAAAGTTAATGAGATGGCCATTTCAAGAAGAATTGAAAAACCAAAGATAAAGTTAATCTATGGAATCAACTGCTTGAGAAAATGAGTTGCCAAGAACATGCGGATTTGCTGGGTTTGAAAGAAACTTTAAACCGATCAGCCAAAGCGAATGGAGTGTAATGGCATGGACATGATTTGAGGAGGATAATGAAAATATAGCAACAAGAGCGTTAGATTATGAAGCGATTGGAAGAAAGAGCGTGGGCAATGAAAAAGGGACGTGGGCGACGGAAGATGACCAGTAAAAAGCAGATTGGACTAAATGAAGTAGATGCAATCGACAGACCGAAGTGGTGCAATGCTGTTAAACTTCCAAGGAACATGAGGTGAATACGGCCATCTACTTCAACAAAGAAAAAAGCCAGATTTATAAACACTGGATGTATCGGCTACTTTTCTAGGTCACCGAAAAAACCTTTGTATACTCATAACTGTTTTGTTCTGGTCCACTGCGGAGGCTCAGTTGCCTCAATCCCAATCATTACTGTCAAAGGCGTCGCTAGAGAGCGTCCACCTTGCATGTCGATTCTAAACGGATAACACTCAAGTAACTCGTAGTTCATTGGAAAAGTTTTTACGTTTCTTGTGGTGTAGGTTGCTCGAATTTGAACTTTTAAAACTTTGAATCATGCATTTTGAGAGTTTGCTGACTAAAATCAAAGAGGTATTAATCAATGAAATCAAATATTGTAGTAAAGTGCATTTTTCGTGGGTGCAATCACTTAAAAATAAACGTGCGTTTGCAAGCCATCGATAAGTATCTGACAAAACAAGAGCAATGACATGTGTGAGTGACTACTGACTCGAAAACCGCAATCATTTGCAGTTTTCTAAGCTTTCCGTTTGTCAAACTAACTAATTCCTTCACTGTTGATGAAAAGCAGTAAATTTGTCTGTGAAATCGAGACGATATTCTACTGGCTTAAGCGTCACCTAGCAATATAAGATGGTGCTTGCTGTACCACACCAAAGTTACTGGAGGACGCAACATCTAGTTGTACATTTCTGTCCGACAGTCTCATTTGTAGACTTACCATATTTTGGTGATTAAAAAACGGGACGCTCCAGAACAACAGGCCTGATCGAAGAGTTTTGCTATAGCTGACCAGGTAAGGTGCGGCACTTAGCGGTAGAAGATCAGGTGTTGACCCTATAGTTTATACCCTAAATCAGAGTGACCTCCAAAGAAAAGGTCAACACCGGTATTACTGCAGCTATTGTGTCACCCCCAGTCCAAATCATCGTCGGGCTGGGGACGGACATTTAAATCGGGACGCATGATAGGTCTGGCTATGCTGGCTGACTGAGTGCAAAAAAAAACGGGACTTTAGATTATCTGACCGGGACAAAGCCTTAAAAACCGGGACTGTGCCGGCTAAAACGGGACGTATGGTAAGCCTACTCATTTGCGATGTGTGAGGTATATTTTTAAGATCAACCGGCTAGTTTATTTGGCATGGTCGACTGGGTATTGTTGACAGACCAGTAGAGGCTACTGAAAAAAATGCATGGTTTAACATTCAAATCCAATATTTAGGTGGATATAATTATGTTATGCCTGAGCTTATACATTTTGAAACAAACAAAATATCGATTTGATATTTTGTTTGCCTTAAAATTAATTAAAGAATTACTATGCTACTTAATGATAAAAGGTAATGAGCTAATGATGCGTAAAGTTGTAATCCGTAAATTGTTACGCAAGGCTGCTTTTTCATTACAAGGTAATTGTCTGTTGATGCCGTTTTCAGACTTCATACATCTGTCAACGAAAAAGTTGATTTAAAAATTGTCTAACTCTGTAGATTTGGCAAACTCTAGTGACCTTTAGAAGGCAAATTTGTCAGACTCAGTTTTGTCGCTCACGTCTCACCAGTTTTCGGATGTCACAATTAAACATTTGTTTGTTGACGCAAAGTTAATAGCAAATGAAGCGACAACACCTTGGGTGGGAAAAATGTGACATAGGATCTTATCGCTCCTTTCATTTCTCTTCTTTCTTCCGGTCCGCTTCGGTTTTCTCACTGTTGTTTCTGAAGTCTGTAAAGATGTCAAAAATATTAAATACAAAAGAGTCATGTGATTAAGATCAGCGTAAAATTCGTTCATTGCTTTATTAACTGTAGTTGCAAATAGATTTGAGATCTTTTAATGATTGGTAATTATTTAAAGTAATAGCCATGGGGTAGGTGAGAGACCCCCGCTGGGGACTCTCCAATAAAAGCACCAACTAAGAGATTTTTCAGGTAGCACTTGATGATTATGGCTGTCTTGAATAAAGGACTCACAAAATCCAGGATCCCCAAGCAGCTGGCTTACCTGGCAGTAGGCAAGATAAAAGGCGACGAATGTTTAAAATCCGCAATAGGGAAACAAAAAAGTAAAAGTAAATAGTTATAGGAGGCAAAATTCTCGGTTTCAAAAAGTTAATTGCCGAAAAAGATGCTTGTGTTGTTTTGGAGATCAGAATGATTTCAGTTAAATGACTATTTTGACCATGCTTAATGATCTGTTTTCTCTCACCAAAAAAAATTAAAAATACGCCAGCGTTGCCTTTGTCCTGATTTCCTGAGTTTTTCATAGCTTATGCATCGATCCGCTTCCGATTTGCCAGTACGCCTAACACAGTGGATTTTGTCCCAACTATTTTCAAAGCACAAAACAAGGCAAAACCACGAGGGCATTTAATTCGCAAAGACACCCGCCATTTGTTGTGCTATTGCTAAGGTAATGTTACAAACCATCTTTTTTCAGAAGGTAGGAGTACTCATCGGTACAAGCTTTTATTTGGAAAATTATTCTTCTTTTCTGATCTTGCTTATTGTAAGTCAACAAATTTTCTTTAACTTGTGCAATTATGTCATAACATCGCAGTAGAAACGGCAGCGTAGCTCATTGCCGTAACGTGCTGGCTTGTAAACGTAAAATTGTCAGTACGATGTCCGTGTTGTGCTTTTGAGAGCGGCACTGAGAGCAAATGCTGTGTCTTGTTGCTGGATTGACAGCAGTGCTTGCAGCTGATCTGCACTGTGCCAGGAGTAATGGTAACTTCGACGCAGGTCCGTGAACGACCAGTTCTGTCTGTAACCGTTAGGCTTTCCCCATGATTAGGGAAACAGTAAAGATGCATAACTCATGAAGAGTCAGATTGAAGTGGTATGAGTAGGAAGTATGACAAATGTCATCGGCACTGCGCCTTAAAAACCCTGGTTTAACGCTGCTGCAGGGAAAGACCATTTTTCAAAAAAATTACTGAAGCAAATTTTCCAAGGCTGTACTTGGTGATCCAACCCAGAGCTCGTGCAGGCTATTTTAAGTTTTTACTTTTAAAAAATTAACAGCTTACTGACGTCATGTACTACGGTCATCATTTTCTATTTTGGCAAATGATTATTGGCTTTATGAAACATCTTCTCCTGAGTCAATACATGGTATAATCATTACTGAATAGTTGTGAGAAAAAAACTTTAAATAAACAAACAAAAAGCAGACGTGTAGTGAAAACTTATTTTTAATTTCATGATGGTAACACTGCATTCTATTCATAGTGTTTTACATAACCTAAAAAGTGATGTTGATAATCTCATTAGTCAGGAATCTATTGAAATTTGAGAAGCTTGGCAGCCGTTTAATTACTGCGTAAAATTTTCCCCTCGTCCGACAATACTCGCACCGCGAAGACCTCGTATTAAGAGCCAAAAAAGTTTTGCTTTGAATCTTAATCATATTGTGTTTTGATAAGCCTTTTCGACAGTCATGTGGTTGAAGGAGGGTCCTCATATTCTAAGTTTCCATTTAGACATCTGATGGTTGGACGCTCAGAAAAAATTCCAACACCAGGAAATTTTCATAGTTCTTTCACAGCATGGCGAATCACTTGATAAAAAAATTAAACTCACTGGCCTTCAGCCAAGTTGCAAAAGCTCTCACTTTCACTAAGTTAATTCAACGTTTCCACAATTTAAATGATACATTGCACAGTTTCTGGTGCTCTTCAACTGCTACGGTTTTTAGAACCAGGACATTTTTAATTAGATTACAACTGAATAAATCTTGCAAGGATTGATATTTTATTTTCTGCATTTTTTCTGTTGTTGAGCGTTTTATTAGAGGTCAGTATATGATGCCAACGTTTTTATAATTCATCGACCAGGGAGTTGAACCCTAGTTTACTTATTGCAAAGTAATCGTTGATCAAAATATCAAAGTATTGACCGACAGTGAATTAAAACTGGCATTGCAATATTAGCTTGGCCAAGAAAAGGTTACTTGGCCATATTTTCACAGAGGTACGCCATGAAAGTGGACGGCAATGGAATAAATCTTGCGACGCTCTCAATCGCGTCTGAAGAATTGAGCTCTTCTGCTGCTTTGAAAAAAAAAAGGTTCTTTAGCCTCTGAATTGCAGAGAAATGAAGTGATCTAAGCGCAGGTTATGTGAGAGCTTGATGTTCCTAAGCTAAAATGACAGGGCATCTGACCGGTAATCAGTAAGCTGTGGTTCGAATCGCTTTAGAATCGTTTTTAGCCTTTCACTCTGCCCCACGGTAAGTGTACTTGACCCCAATTGTTAATAATGCAAAGAAATGTTTTACAAAATGACTTGTCTCAAAAGACATAAAAGGTTTGATTTTCAAAGAGGCGCAGCAACGAAAGCATTTTAGGACAGCGGCAGAAGAGATGGGTAATACTGCGCCGAAAATTTTAAAAGTGAATTCAATGCCAAAATTTGCTATTTCCTAGCGGTTTTAATTTTTAAATCAAACCTTCCCTCGATAAGAGATAAGAAATGAAAACTCTCGGTGCTGGTGACAATCTTCTATTTTTGGGATAACACTTGCTCACACACTAAGTCATCCCTTCCTAATTCCATTCCCAACCAAAGCTAAATTGTAAATGCGGCTTCGACTACAATTTACCAAAGATAAAAATGACGCTTGACTTTATTGTTTGTATTGTTCTCAGACATTAACAAAGTTGGCAAAGTTTGATTTTTATCAATTGCTTTGTCTGTGTGTTTATGTCAATTTTCTGTGACCGCCACGAAGGGTTGTTGCGGTCTAAACAAACACATTTTCTTAAGATAGCCGTTGCTCGGTGAGGTTGCGCATTTGGACAAATGGTTATCATTGACCAATTAGCAGACTGGCCATGCCAGGTCATAAACGATCAACTGGCGAAAGCCTGCAACAGGAAAATAGCAATTTTCCGCTATTTTTAGCTCAGTTCTTATCGCCAAGAGCTGAATAAATCAGTGTGAAAACAACAATAAACTTGTTGTGAAGATGAAAAATCACTTTAATTAGTTTCGTTTGATGAAACAGATAGCAATGAAAATGCTTATTCGTCATTTTACTTGGCCTAATATTTACAACATTGTATAAGCGTACGGTCAAATTATCGTATAAAGTAAGTTAAAATCTAACGTTTGCCAAGCATATTGACTTAAATGATCTACTTTCAAGTTGGATAAGCAACCCAAAGTTTATTTTCTAATCGCAGAAGCAGGGACGATGCTTTTTCTCCCCACCATAAATATTATGCATATTGTTGCCGGTATGAATGTCAGACCCCCTAGAAATTTACCTCCATCTCTTTTTACGCCGTCAGTATTCAAGAGAAAAAGGGCTTCCACGTTCAGTAGCTTGATTAAGATAAAGGGCGTTGCTTTTCCCCAAACAATTTGAGAAAAACAAAAATGTAAAAGTAAAATCGAAATTCTCGTTTTTGAAAAGTTAATCTCCAAATCAATAGTCTTTATGTTGTTTTGGAGATCAAAATACAAAAGCACAATGGTCCCCCTAACAAAATTGTGCTCATTTATTTTACAACGTCGCTTGATAATAACATTGAGCGTACCTATTGCTCTGTCCCCCCCAACAGGTCTGTTACTAAACACGCCAGTGCCTACCTTAGCCGTCTATACGACAAGGTGCCCAAGTCCAAATCGAGAGAGAGAGTTTATTTATTATTGATTTTGCGCACCGACACAATAATCCGCAATAACATAAAAACGCTCTTAGCAAAAGCCATGGAGCATCGAAAAACCTTTCGATTATCGAGTCGAGATACTCCCTGATCTCAGCAGATTTAAATATTAGCAAAAATCATTAAGTGACACTGTTGTAATTTGAGCACACCGCCTAAATAAGTCTAGAATTCAAGTTTTTAAGAGATAATTACGAAAAAAAAGAAGCGAAAGACTATAATAATAATGTATTTTACACAATTTAATATTTTGCAAGAGTTAATATTCTTTTAGCAATTTTACTCAATATGCTTATTCAAAAGAAACCTAATGCATGCTTTTTAATAAAAAGAGTCATAAAAGTTTTTAAGCAATTGATTATGATGGAGTCGATGCCTAAATTTAGCTAACTCAAGTTGATATATGTCTTTTACTTCTAACGCTTGGAATTCTTTATATAAATGTGTAAAATTGGCGTATGTAAGTTACGAAACAATATTATTCTCAAAATTATAAAAAAGCCTAACCCGAATTATTATTTCTTGCACAGTTTTATGAGTTTTTGCCCACGCAGTAATTCCATATTGAATTCTACTGTAAACAAGACTATAGTGAAGCATGCAAAGGCTTTCCTTGATTGGTCGCCGGTTCTATGTCTGACAAAATTCAGCGACTTGCTTTTCTGAAAAAATATTTTTCAATAAGTTATCCTGCTAGGGTGCAGAGTATGTAGCAGAAGCACACCGTGCCAACAGTGTAGGTATGTTACTGGCAACTCCGCAACAGTTCAAAACACAAGACTTTCGCAGTGTAATAATCGCAAAGGTTTTCTTGAGATAAAAAAATAAAACTATAAGTGGCCAAGTTTATTTAATTAGTAAGTAGGCCCATTAAGTAAACTCTCGAAGATCATGCAGCCAAAATTATGGACTTATTGTTATTTTAGTGGCTTTTGTGGGCCAATTTTTTAAGTGCTATGAACAAAGTTTATATAAGCTGGGTTAAAAAATAGCAACCTGTCGATACTTCAGTAACACAACAGCCTTTGTACCATATCATGCTTGTATATAATCCCCTGACTGAGCTATCGCCACCCTTCTAATCTCCCATGTGAACGACATTAGTCACAAGTGTTGTAAAAATAACTTAGTATTTCACTAGGCGCTGTAACAACTTTTTGGTAGAAGGGGTTTAAAACTTGGCTGGTAGTAAAAAACGATCTGATTATTTGCTTGACATAATTAATGCTGTCGCAAATTTTAAATTTAGCGGAATGGATGGAGGGCTACGGTTTCCCCCGCCTGCGCTTACACAAATTACTGATGGCGACTTGTTTTGCGCCTAACCATAAATCTTCCAAAGTGTGCGGAAAGTTTCTTGGCAGCAATGCCTCCTTTGTAATGGTTGGCTGATCACTGCCACAACCGAATCAACACGATGCAAGCTTATTTCATGGAGCCACCTTTCTGCGCGTACGCGGAAAGTTGGACCACATTTCAATTGCTTTTAAATAGAAGTAATCACTAATATGCGTGTAAGAGCATGTGTTTGTTAGTCTAATGGAAGGCAAAATTGCCATCAGTTTGTCATAGATATGCCTTGCATAAACACATAAGTTATTCAAAAATAATCATGTTTAAAAAGTCAGGAGAACCCGACAGCAATCGCCTTTTTTTCTCGCTCCTAAATTTAGCATTGATCGACCCTTAAAGGGTGAGAAATTATGACGTAATACTTCGTTTTCAAACATTGCTTTGTTTGGTGAGGGTTTAAAGTGGGATTTACTTGAAAAAACTATTTAATTTCTTATTTTTGCTTTTCAAAAGCCTTGTTAAGACCAAACGATTGCTCACCAAATTTTAAAGCGGATGAAAACGGATAAGACGGTTGACGGACAACAAGCTTTTATCATCAAACAATAGAAACGGATTAAATCTAAATGGCCGGATAATGCAACAGATAAAAAAGCATTGCGTTATTTTTAAGATGGCAAAATACAAAACTAATAACAACATACACAATTAGCAGGCAAAAAATAAAGTAGGTTTTGTTCTGACCAGTTAATGAGCTAATTTTCATACAATTACTGATGTTGTTTGCCAATTATCATAAAAAATCTGTGAAGAATGTTCTTGCAGTGACATGTATTTAATTATCGCGTTCCTCTGCGGAGTTGATCAAAATAATTCCGTTTTGAAAAATGCGGCTTTGTATTGATAGGAGCATTTCTTTAGCGCAATGTTTACCCTTATGCATTTTGGAAAAGGTCCCATTTAATCTTAAGCGCCTTTGTATGATTAAGAAGATAGATTTTGTTTAAGGCAGCATTTAGGGGCCAATTTGGGGGAGTTGAGGGGATTAGTTGCGAGAAAAGTGGTTCGACAAAAAGATCATCAGATGCTGGAAGGGTGCAAATCTTTAAACGTAAAACTGTTTCATGTTTTGGAAATATTCAAACTGCTTAATACGACTTTGAACTTCTGTGCGATGAGCACCCTTGTTTTCCCAAGATGTCAGGAAGATAAACAAAGCAAAAACGAAAAATATCCAGGCATAATATTTGTCCGGTTATTTTGTTTTGCACTTGGTTTGCGATGAATTTTTCAGAAGAAAAAGTCTTGGCCTGCCGCCAAAGTAAAAACATCTTCACAACATTGAAAGAAATAGGTCTCACGCAATGACTCTTGCGGTACCATGATCTTGAAATCTGGGTTATAATGAGTAATGTTTTTTTAAATTTTGTTTTTGAAACCATTTTACAAACTTAGCTGACTTGTTTATGACGATGAAACATTGTTTTTCTGCAGGCCGAAAGTAATGTTTCTTGTAGGTTTAAATCAAACAAATCATCTTTTGCCGATATTTACGATTAAATATTACCGGTATGACTTTGATGAAAACATTCTAAGCTGGAAATTTTTTTATTGATTATTCACAAAATAATTACCAAGCTAAAAGTCTATGCTGGCCACCATCACAGCTCAGAGGGTGACTAAATCATTTCTCTTTCTCCCAGGCAGAGTCTTCACTTCAGAAGTTCCTTTTGAGCAGTCTAGTAAATTCAAAAAACAGTTTAATCCTATTTCAGCTGTCCAAATTGTCGTAAAATGGTTTTGTCCTTTGACAGAAACTGCTCTTTTTGAGTAATACGATATTTTTTCTTGCCTTTTTGTAGTTTTACTCATAAGGGATTAAGAAATCGACACCGCAAAAATCCCTTCTTTTTAACAAAAAGCTCAGAGCAGCGAAGATTCGTTGCTGCAAACCGAAAACGAAAAATTCTTTATTATTTTTCGTGTTTACAGAGGTTTCCGTACGTTTGACACAGATCTGCCACCAGTGGCAGAAAAAAATTAAACTGCGGTTAAATCTTTAAATGAATATTTAACCTCCGAACAAAATCCGTGGACATTTTTCCACAAAACAAGATCTCAACGTTTGGCCATACAGCATATATTGCAGAAACGTTCTCAGGAAAAGCTTGAGGAATACGAGAAAAATATTAGGTTCTTCAGTTATTTTGTTTATAACTTAGATAAGTTGAAAGATAGTTATTTTAAGAATTTTACCACAGCTTCTTATCCTTACCTACATATTTCTGAAAAATTTTGATGTACAGTATTTTGCTCCGTTCCTTATCTCCCACAACAACTCAAGCACGCGTTAAGTGCATTTTATTGCTAATTGTATGTCTTGTTTTTGCTTGAAACAACTGCTGTGACACACGTTTATTATTGTGCTCTGAATTTGGCAACAATGAAAAAGCGATACCACACTCTTTAAAAATTGTTTTGAACGAAAATCAAGTCACACAGTTGGCAATAAAATCGATCTAAAAACTAGGCTCAAAGACTGTTTTACTCGCACACTTCAAGGTAACCATGGAGCTTTAAAGGATTCATGAAGCTCTTGCGAATTTATGGGGAGCATTGTGCCTCGGCATCCCCCCTTTTAACCCAGAAAACAAAGTAAAAAATCAGCTTAATTTGCTTCTGCGCTCTCTTTCCATTTTTCAAAAATTCTTGCTACGCTAATGCCAGGAAGCCATAAGGGATGACTTTATTTAAATCACTGGCTGGCTGTAATGTCTTCTGTGGCAAGATTCCTCGCCTTTTCTCCCTCCGTTAATAACCATATTTTTGGTTCTGCCGGTACGTTGAATTGTTATGTTTGATTTTCTTGAAAATTCGCTCATCAGAGCTCACGCCTTTCTACAAAATGCTCGGACGTGCTTTTCAAAAGTATCCCAGTCTAATTAAGCGTGGCTTTAACTTCGCAACAAAGCAAAGACAATTTTGCGAAAATCTGTTATCGGAAGTAGAGAAGATGGTTGAAAGTTCACCAAACATTTATATAATTGCTTTCACTTCATGACAGCATTTCTGACGATATCGTAATACTTTCGTCAAAACTGTAATGAAAGGACAAATGCATGCGTTTAACTGCGCAACCCGCCGCAGAAAACTTTGCTTCAAGTCTATGCCACCTTTCCATCACTTGCAGTTTGTAATCGACACCGATAAACTTTATTAAAGTGAATAATAAAGGTAATTTTAATGCTTTACGAGCTACCATTCCTGTAACCTTTGTGTAAACCATTGTTCTGCTACAGCTCTGAACCAAGTTTCCTAATGTCGTTTTTGTCCAAAAGACTCCATCTTCTTCATACAAACTAGCCAAATTATTTTATTCAAAGGGCAACTGCTGACAATATGCTCTGTTTCGGCCAATCAGGTTTCACCAGTGCAGCTGGTGATTATTTGATTTCATTTTATTTATTGATATGTACTTCCCCGAACATAACGACTTTTGCTGTTATTTGCAGAACACTGCTGGCACAAAGCATTCCTATAACAAGCACTGTCCCAAAGCAGGGGATGCTGCAGAGGACTTACTTTACCTGCACAAAGCTTGTAAACTTCGCGGACATGGAACCCACAAGCTGATGATTGCAGACGTCTGGTCAAGTTGAGCTACGTTGCTGATTCGCAGGGTGGTGAGTTGCGTTTAGAATTGCCGCCAGAGGAGAGGCTAATGGAGCTGGAGCTATGTCACTTGGTCAAGTCGCTTTGTCTCAAAACAAGGTAAAGGTCTTTTTTAAAAAAACTCTAATACCTTTTAACAATATCATTACAAAAAGAAGATTACAGTTGTAGTAAGCATCTTTCCTCTTTACAACAATCCTGGTGGGTCTTCTGTTTTTAAATATTGAAATGTAGTAATATGTTGAAATGATTGGAAAAAACGACACGTAGTCTCTAGAAAGAAAATGCAAGATCATGGAGTTTTTGCCACTTTAAACTGCCACTGTATTTCAGGGTCAGAATGTTTTTAATCAGGGCTGAGCAAATTTGCTGTCGGTAAATCTGGATTCGATTCTCTTGTCGGGTCATGCCAAGGACTTTGATTATACTGGTATTCACTGAGTTTTAGCCGGGTCTCAGCCGTAGAAGTTTTGCGAATAACAAAATATAAAGCCGAACTCAGTTACGATTAAAAAACATTGCTGGTTAAAGAATACCACAAAACTGCCTAACATTTCTTCTTTTCTTACAATCAAAAACGCTAACTATTCACAGTCATAATCACAGGGAAATCAGATGGCCAGCCGTTTTGGTAACGAGTGCATGTTTATGAAAAGATTTAGTGATGACGGAATTAAAGGCGGTTGCCTTAATTTTTCGCCTGTTTTTGCTGACTGGGTGATAATGATTAGCAAACTACGGCTGTTTCAAAGTTTGTGTAATGTTTCCAAAAAGGCTTTGAACTTTTGTAAAATAAGCAAAAATTACGAGAAAGCTTTAAATCTTTAAAGTTATTGCCTCGCGACGCAAGCAAAGGCAATACCGTAGAGCATGGGGAAGAGAAAAGAGCATTACCCCTTCTCCATCCTTTAGAAAAGTTAGATACAGAAGAGGGTGAAAACCCTTATTTGTAAGTTACCCTGTAAAAAAAATTGTTGCAAGCTTTGATGAAAATCGCCTCCTTGATATTTTTCTGGGTAACCCATTGACTGCAAGAATCTTTTCTTGATGGTTTCCCTGCTATACTGTACCTGTTATCTTCAAAAACAATTAGGTCGATTTTTAAGGGCTACTGTCTCATATGAGAAAGTTTGTTTAAGTACCACCCTCTTTATAAAATACGCCAGGTTTGTCCAACTATCTGATAGTTTTGGCCAGAGGACCATTTTACGACGAACTTTTTAACGTGTGTGCCAATTCGCTTAAAGTGGTGAACAAAACAATTAACGCAAACTTTTTTAATTAAAACAACAGCTAAAAAATTATAACAACTAATTAAACTTATTATGAGGG
The DNA here is from genome assembly GCA_963675345.1 of Trididemnum clinides. Lineage (NCBI taxonomy): Eukaryota > Metazoa > Chordata > Ascidiacea > Aplousobranchia > Didemnidae > Trididemnum > Trididemnum clinides. The sequence goes on from OY776303.1 coordinate 17,984,330, forward strand.
TGTAATGGGATTCCTCTGTTCGAGGCTCCCCTGATATCATTGGTTGTATGTCAATAATATATAATGTTAGTGGCAGTAAGTTGGAGACAATTCTTCAGTGTTTTGTCAGCCAGTCAACTCCTACAGTTGGGCTTAGGCTAAGTTGTTTTATAACAAAAAATGTGAGCTACTCTCATATTCGCTGTGCTTCTAAACGTTGAGAGCATTTTTACGAAAGATTCTTCAATTTGATAATACACGGTAATATTCACGAAAAAAACATTTTTCTAGGCTAATGCAGGGTCTCGAATCTCAGCCTTCAAAAAGTTGTACTTTTCTGAAGATTTAAATCTCATTGACCATTTTTAGACCTTGCTAATTCCTTTCCCCGGTACCTATGACTAAAACTTGTTTTCCGTAACTCCACAACACAAGTTTCTATAGGATAAATCAAACAACTTGGTAGAAAATGATTCAATTAAGATTTTTAAGATGAAGTTGTTCATGGAAATTTTGTTTAAAAAACAGGCCATCTGCCTGCGCTTCCCTTTTGCTGTAGTTCACTTCATTCGTTATTCTTTATCTTACGGTTATGGAAAAACCTTACCGGTACTATTATCGATAAAACAATAATGTCTTAGGAGCATGAAAATGAGCTTTCTTTACTGATTTGAGTAGAAATATGATAGCCAGTAAACTAGAGAACATGTTATTTCAAAACGTTTCGCTTTATACTGAAAGCATTATCAGTTGTAGATAAAGTGTTACCTACTAGGCTAAGTTGTATAAATAGTATAAATAAACGTTCTAAAAAAATGTCCACTAGTTTACCGGCTATCATATTTCTACTCAGATTGATGTCTTAATTTCATATTTGCTGGTTGGGCTGCTGGTGATACAGTGAGCTTCCACGACTAGCAGGAAACAGTTGTGATGGAATAGCCTTTTTTAGAGGGCAAAATTTTAGAAGGCAATGCATTAGTAGTCTATTGACTGTAGTAGTAAAAAAACTAGTTCTTCCCGCACCTTTTTGCGTATAGGGCGGTGCCGATCTCCGTTTTGTCAACCTTTAGCCAGGTAGCTGCCTAAACAGGAGAAGGCAGAGTAAGGTGTTGGTGTTCTGGTGACACTGCGCGTTTTCTTTTTTCCCTCTACCCTTTTCATGCCGAACAAGGGATCCGAGAACATCACTTTTAAAAGCCTGTTGTATGACTCGACCCGACAATTGAACCCCAGTCTACCGCTCCGAAAGCAGATGTTCTAATCACTAGGCAAACGGGCGTTAATTGTAAACCAACTTTTTATTCGACTTATACTTATTGCTTTCAAAAAGAGTACATTTCTGCTTGGTGGCAGTTTTAAGTCTTATTGTATCTTGTAAAGACATGAAAAAACCAAGTATAAATGATACAGTTGTGATAATAACCAATTTAAGTTGAATGTTTAAATGTTCGAAAGCAAGTTTAATCCTCTTGTAAAGCCTAAGTTCTCGTATAGCCAGATAGTATAAATAAAAGTTTTCATATCAAGATTTTTCATTATGTCTTGACCTATAGTCCGCTTATCAAATCGATAATGTTGATTTTAAGCTTCAACAGAAACAACTGTTTTAAATTTATGTTAAGCCAAAGGATTAAGATTCGCCAACCAACCGCTTGCCGCTTGCTACGCATATGTTATGACTTTTCACACAGACCGCCACCGTGCATAGCTTTGCAAAAAATTTAATCAATACATTTGATATTACAGTGAAGAAAATGTTGCGCCAAATACAAAATCAGCATAAAAAAAAATTGAGAAAGGTGTGCAAAAACACAAAATATCAAATAAATAATTGTATTTAATTTAAATAAAATTGAGGAGTTTTTGATCTTGAATGACATTACAGTTTACATGGGTTGTTGTTGCCATATCTCAGTGCTGGTCCATTATAGGTTCAAGCTGCGTGTCGAATTTTGCGGGTTTTTCAAGCTATGAAATACATCAAAATGGATAAACCATAAATGATTTATCTAGCGTTTGAGTACATTAAACTTTTTTACGATTGAAGTTTTATTGATTGTGATTGGGGCATACATTTTTCTCCTTTGCGGCACCGGTAAGTTCAGTAGCATCTCATTTATAAATCGCAGTATTATGCAAGTGACATTTTTGCTTCGGACTCCAACTGCATCTCTCGATTTGGTCATTCTTGTTCTGCTTCTTGCTTCATTGCATCTCAAAGACTATTTATCAGTAGAAGGTAACATTGCTCTGAAGAATAAAGAACCGTTCAATAATAAGCAGAGCATGGCTTGAAGATAACGCTCTTTGAGTCAGCAATTAGTTTTGATTAGGCGTTTTTAGTGGCACTGTGTGCCAGCTGAGAAATTGGGATGTGCTAATCCATTTAATGAACAAGTCAGAACCCAACTTGTAAACTTTCGGATTCAAGCTCAAGCCTAAATCATTGCTGCTGTTAACATAACACCAACATGAGCGAGACGCAGGATCTGATTTGAGGAGATGGAAATGTCGAAAATTTCTCTTGAATTCCACTATGTTTTCCCAATAAAAGATCTTCAAGAGCTAAATTTTTTTCCAATTTCCAAAACTTTGGCATTAATGGTTGTAAGGGAAGATATATCTCTTCCTTTTTCCTACCCATGAATAATAAAATTTATTGATATCTTTGTTTATTTTTTATACTCGTGTAGCATTATTTTGTTGCCAATATTTGTCGGTATGTTATAGTCAATAGTTAAAGATAGTTTTCACATCAAGAGTTCTGCATAGTAGAACCCAAAATGTTTATATGATTTATTATGTGACGTGTTCTAACCGTTTTTTAAAAAAATGTAGTATAAGAAAGCGATCAGATCTCAATTTTGTCAAATAATTATCGAAAAAACAATATTTCAATTTTTAATGGCAACACTGACTTACATTTTTGGTCAATCCTTTTATGGGTCTCTACTTCCATCCAGGATTGTTCGTGATTGGTAACTATATCCACCAGAGTCCAGATAATACTTTACTCCAGACTCTCTTTCTCTCCTCTGTTTCTTCTCTTGTTTTTTTCGATTTTTTCTATGTTTTTTTCCTCTTCGATTTCTCTTTTTTCCTTTTTTTGGATTCCGGTGCTTCTTTCTTCTTTTTTTTCCTTTTTTACATTTTCTTCTTCTTTCCTTTTGCTTTCTTTTGCAACCTTTTCTTTTTCCTTCGTGAGATTTGTTCTTTTTTTTTACGATTTTTGTAGGTGTTGTTGGAGCAATTGGCTTGTGGGTCTTCATCGATTGATTTGCGGTATCAACGATACTCATCAGTGTTGCAAGTGCTCTTCTTCCATCATTCACTTTTTGTGTCAGTCGAAGTTTTTTTGTTATTTGAGATTCCGCAATAGATCGTTTCCTGTAAAACAGTAGTTTGATTAGGGTACTTCTGGTTAAAAAAGAAAAGCAAACTGCATTTGTTTATTTATTGACTTTTTTAGACATTAATGTAAAAGTAGGACCAATGGCGTTGCATTTGGCCTTCGTTCGAAAAGTTGATAAATAGCAAAATACACGTAAATGTCGACTTAAAAACAAGCTAATATTGCTGTTTTTAACATTACTTTTTTGAGCCTTAATATTTTTATTTATTCAAAAATGACAAAATATAACACATATCAAAATAAAGAAGGCAACAATCAACGGACCAAACGTGGTCCGACCCTTGCAAATAACTCATTTTAAGACCGCAACAGTGAGTCTCAGTGGGATTGTTGCTACCAAAATAAACTTAAAACGTTTTTTCGCTTTTGGTACATCACAAGAATTAAGCTCCATCTTTATCGGGTGAAGGCGAGCATTTTGATTTCTTTACTGCATTCTATTTAGGTCGTAGTCGGTGAAGAAAGATTTCATTTTTGGAGCTTAATATCTAACTGGAAACTCACTCTCTGTTGGTGGATAATTGATCCTTCTTTTTCCGAATGAGTTGAACCGTAAACGCGTCGCAAAGCAATAGAATTGCCAAATGATTGACCAATAATTTTAAAAAATTCATTCTAATATTAGCGAGTAAATAATCTAAATAGTAAAATTAAATGTATTGTTTATACAGTTAAATATTCTGAGAAGTATTTTCAATTTCTAGAATAAAGAAGGCTTCTGACATTAATTGGGTGACCCCTATACAGGGTGGTGCAGAAGTTACCCGTCAGTCAAGAAAAATTGAAAAAATCATCTACAGATGATGCATAGATAATTAGCAAGTATGTAGGCATATAATGCAACATTGTCGCAGTAAGTATTCAAAATGTCCGCCACTACATTGAATACACATCTGAAATCTTATGACAACAGACTGACTGACGGATATATTTTGCGTCTCCCTGTATTGTCCAAAATGCCTTCAATTAACTTTCTTTTCCCGGACTAAAAAAGCTTTGGAGATGAAGCAACTTCTGCGTATCTCTCCTTCCATGGTTTTAAATGGGTGTTTTTTTATAAACCAAAAGTTAAATAATCTGCTAAATTTCCGACTTGACAAAGTTATAAATTTATATTTTCAAGCAAAACTTTGTTGATAATTTAGCTTTTTTAAAATGCCTAGTTTAAAATCAACACTGAAATAAATTTTTAATAAACTTTTCTTTTGTGGCTTTTTACACATGATATAAATAGATATATATGTATAAGTTGCAAATAAATTTAAAACTGCTACGTCCCTACTTTAATCTTCTAATACATCAAAACGAAAACATGCTTTTTAAAGCAAATTACTTTTTTTTCGAAGGCAATCGGCCATGTTTCCTTTTTTTGTGTAAACTGCAAAAAAAGCGAACATGATCTCCGCCTATCTAACAATTTTGTCGGAGTCATTATCGAATATAAATTGCAAAGAAAAAAATCTCAAGCCTGTCGCGAGAACGATGACGTCATCGGCCACGTCATCTGCACCCTGGTGGTAAAGACCGACAGCAGAGTTGAAAAGACGCCGGTCATCTTTGAAGAGATCTTAGTTTTTGACGCAGCAACAAGTCCAAAAGTGGTTTCCACTTTTTACACGATATTAGCGCGTGAAAGCGTGTTTTACACTCTGTAAAGTTACACTGGCTTATTTTTCACTTCACAAGCCTGTGCTAGTGTATTTTGCACACTACAAGGGTCCTGGCGTGTTTTACACTTTACAAGCGTATGCTGAAGCCAGGCACATCACCAAGATTTTCTAAAGAAGACTAGCCAAAACTACAACTGCATATCGCAGTTTTAGCCATAGCCTGACTCTAAAACAGAGGTCCCAAAGTTTTACGGTTTGGAACAAATTTCACTGATCTGAAGTCGTAATGGTCAGAAAAAAGGCAAAAAGCCCCTTCATCATGGTCTTTTCATGTTGGAGACCAACGTTTTGAACTCGAATTTAGTTGCATGCAATTTTCACGAGATTACTGGCCTGCTGCAAAAACTTCTCGAGCGGAGCACATGCAGCCCACGGCAAGCACTTTGAGCTCCTCTGCTCTGAAAAAATAAAATCTTCAACAGTTTATGATGCAAAGTGGCATCGCACAGCAGGGGTTTTAACCACCTTCACAGATCCCGGGGTTGCTCTCCTGACTAAACTAATTTTCTTTGTTTTATTTTGTTAAATGCAGAAGTCATAATAAGCTTAGTTTCAGCAAATAAACAAAAATACGCCAGTGTACGCTTGTAGAGTGCAAGTAAGTTAGTATATGCTGGTAAAATGTTAAATACTCCAGCATTTTCTTTCCAAGTGTAAAATACTCCATTGCAAACTGGTAGAGTGTAAATACGTCACTGCACTCATAAAAAGTGTAAAATACTGTAAAATACTTCGCGTTGCCTTGTAAATGTGTAAAGGCTGGTTTCCATCAGGCGTAGATCGCAGGCGCGGTGTGAAAAATTCTTTGTTTCTCTATTTAGTTCTATGCGCGTAGCGAGCGCTTAATACTGGTAACATTTTTCATTTTTTTGGAGTAAGCATTGGTGAACCCAACAGTTATCAATGGTCTATTGTGATTTTTAAGCAATCCGCTGTTTTGTTTGTTTTTTGATTTCATTTATAAAATCATTAAGTATTACTCAATATCTTGTGATGTCACAATGCACCTTGCTGTGACTTTCAGACAAACTCGAAAAGCTTATAATTTTGCCATAAGGTCAAAGATCTTTTATCTGTAGTTTTGAGATCTTCTATGGCATCTCATAGGAAACCTATTAGCCGACGATTGTACGATCTTGCTGATCGTGCATTGAAATCAAAGGCTTTATAAAAGCCTTAGTTAACACTTACTAATATTTCAACAAAATATTAACGTAAACGAAAGTAAATAAACACTATAATTATTGTTTTTAATCCTATAACGGGCAAATATAACACTTTAGCTTAATTTTGACCGCTCTGACTTTTCGTAGTGTTACATATCTTTGCCGCGTTTTCAGCAAGTGTTGGGTGCAGGGAGAACTGATTCGGTTTTTGCTTTATGTTACAACGTGCATTCAGGGCCAAGATCAAGTTACAATGAATCGAAAAATAATTACGTCATAATTTCACGCAATTTCTCAATTTATTACTCTTTGTTTGCTCCATGTTTTTCCTCCCGACTCACAAGACAGAACGGCATTTGCGCTAAGTATAGAACAATTATCTAGACTTGCTTCAACCAGTTAATCAATTTTTATGTAACCAAGGACGCAAGAAAAAATAACTCGAACTTAATAATAAATAACTATGACAGATTATTCAATATCCCGGTAAGGAAGACTGAGGGGAAATCAAAGGGTCAGAGAGTCAAGCAGCTCCCAATCGCTAGGACAGGAAAACTATACAAATTTTAGCTCAAACTACCTGGCATTACTTTTTTTATAAGTTTTCTACCCGTCAAAGTCCACAAAATAGAAGAAGGTCATTGTAGAGCCTGTTTCAAGTGCACAACAACCCAGTCGTCGTGAGGATCAAACGCATCACTGTTATCTTATTGTCGTGTAAATAGCATCACCAAAAAGCTTTGAAAATTTAAACGAAATTTTTTGCTCAGATTGGTTGAGAAATAGAGCCTCTCTTCTCTCCTTTTGCCAAAGGTACCGGCTCCCAAAGGAAGCAAATAAGACAGGAATATCTATGCAAGCTACCTTTTAATTTCAGGTCAAATTAGCGAGAAATTATGACAACACACTTCAGTACGCAATTATAACAATAAACAAACAAAGCAAACCTAATTTTGCTTCGCAGTTTGAGCTTGGGCGGCCTACCTTCCACTTGCAGATTCGATTAGCGTCGGCTAACGTACGCCAGCGCTAAACGAACGTAAGCTGGCTTTCGTTAGCCATCTTGTGTTGCCAACAGGAGAATCATGACGAGCGAGTTTTCAACCAATGAAAGCAAAAATGTAACGGCACAAGCTGAAAAGCTTACAAGTAGAAACAAACTCTTAAATGTGCGTGAATGATTAGAACTAATTTAACTCAACAAACACAAGATGAACGGAGAGTATCGAAGGTGCAATGTGACGTTATGGTCTTCGAGTCAGCAGTCACTCATGCATGACGTTGCCATCGGCTCAAGCTGCAGATCGAACCCGGAACGTGAGCTCTAATCCAACTGTCGATCACGCTCGGCCATAACACGTAACGCTGTGAGCGCTGAACCAACAACCTTTCGATGACAAACCATAAATTTTATCCATCGGGTCACGTTGGCGAGAATTTGCTGAAAATATAATTTATTTTTCTGAGGCTAAATGTGTTGCAAGTTTGTGGATAGCTTGCATTGCTTTATTTGGCGAGCTAAACTTCGAAAAAATAGTTTACTCTAGGTCCACTATTGCATCCCGTACAATCGTTAAATTACCGCAAACAACACCAATTAGCCGATCTATGGCAACGAAATTCGCTGGTATCTAATTCAGGGAAAGGCGGATCGCAAATAAAGGAAATACTATTAAAACTAGAGAAAAAAAAGTTTCGTAGATTAATACCCAGTACAGTACATTATTTTAAACTCACGCCAAGGTCTTGAAATAGAACAGGTGTGATGTTGACGGCTTAAATTGTTGTTTTGCAGTAAATTCGCAATATAGCACATTAGAGACATTTTCCCAGCCTTTTTTCTTTGGTATTTTAAACTCAAGCCATAGTGAAGTAAATAGATTTAGCCAATATCTGTTTTGGCACTTTGGCTGCGACTGGTTATAGCGCCACATTACTCAGCAATATGTATGCAAATCATACAGTTTTTTCGAACTAATGAGACATAATGGGTTGAAGCAGAATGCGCTGTGAGGAGTTTTGCTCGAAGTGAATCGCTAGCCTCTTACATCATGCATTTTTGTGCATAATAAATAATTTATGCAGCATTTTCCTCCACATTATTCTCCTCTGTTTAAGCTATTAATGAGTGATGTGTAGGTGTAACTTAACGTTCTTACAAACTAAGTTAGACCGTGTTTAGGATTCTTATTCGGAAAACATGGAAATAAAGTATGATATTTAGTAGAAGTTTGATAAAAAAAGTCAATTTTTTCTCAATTTTAAGAATGTTTAATTCAATACGAAGATATGCTCTCAAGTTAGAAGCCCTAATTTTTTCCAGTTTCCAAGCATTAATTATAAGATAGTTAAAAGAATCTCGGGGATAAGATATGTCTCTTGTCCTCCTCCTTTGTCACGCCTCCTACAACGAAAGTGTTTCAGATTCGACGTTAGTTGCAACTATTTTGTGAGTAGGGATGTTTTTGAGACGAGTTTCTGAAGAAACAGCAGGCTGTACACTGGTAGCTTACCGTGGATACCGTGCTTTAAATAAACTCCGTTCGTTAGTGTCGCAAAATTGACCAACGTTTTTTGAGAAGGGCGCATCGAAATAAAATAGAACAGAATAACGTTCATCATATCAATTACGAGAAAGACAAGCATTATGTATCATAGAATAATTTATGCTAGCCGTGTCTATTCACACGAGCCTACAGTATATAAACTTTCATTGTACGATTTTTGCAATGAGCACTTTAGGTACTATTGTTAAAAGAAATCAGTTCATAATGTTTAATTTACTTTGTTCAATTATACTTCATCTATAGTTGATCATATAGCGTAGTCCAGGTCCATTCAGGTTTATTAAATTCTTGTCAACTGCCTCTTTCAGAGGCAACAAAAATAAACTACTGAACAAAGCCTCAGAATTCAGCATTTGTTTAAGAATTCCTTAATGAAAACTTAATCCGAGTTGCAACTACTTCCGAGTTAATAGCTTTTTTGCTGTTTAGATCATCACATCACAGAAAAATTTAACTCTGAAAATTATACTCAAATTGGAAGCAAAAGGCCAATGAGGCCAGTCAAAACTCGAAAGCTCTTTAGACAGTGGCCGGTGACTGGCAGCTCTTCTGCCCTTTAACTGCAGCTCTTTTTTTTTTTTCCAAAAACACATCTGCAAAGAAGCCGCGAACCAGGCGAGCGGGTTTTGAAATTCGGTTCTTTGCCATTAGCTGAACGTGAAGACCTTTCTTCTTAGAGATCCCCTTCGATTTGATGGGCTGCGTCATACAAATTCGCCGGAATTCAATTTTTGCGGCTCCCACTCTTCTTTTTTGTCGAAATCGGGCCTAAACGACTCTTCAGCGGTAGAAGACTGGCGGCTCTTGTCCCATGAGAAGCACGCGAGATCCAGGCACAGCTTGGAAAGAAATTCCGACTAAATTTTGTAAACCGTTAAATAAAATACTTTTTAAAACTATTAAAGGTCTCAAGACTCTTATCATTCACTGTGTCGCGTGGTTTCGGAATCTACATTAGAACCATCTGTTCATTCTAGCTTGCCTCTAAATGATAATTCTTGCCACGATATTCTACGTTTTCATGCTGGTTTTTTCAATACGTAGATCAGTAGAAATGTGATTAAAAGACCTTAGACGGTCACCTCACGGCTTCCGTCGTAGATTACGATCGTCCACAACAATTTTCGTGACTTCTGCGTTGTGATTAGTGATTACATTTTTTCTTTGCGACAAATAAACCTTTCGTTGACGCACCAACAAAACAATAAGTTTTTTTAAATATGCTTTGCGCAGCGGAAGTGTTTGTCACCAAACTTCACGTTCTCAGAAATTAAATTTACTCATTATCCATGCATCTAACAGCGAATCCCACGCGGCAGAAACAAAAAATGTTCACTCCCCAAACCCTATTTGTAGGATAAACGATTACCTGATACTTAATCTGTGTAATCCTGTCATTGTATTTGTGTGTGTTCTAGAAAACGATTGATATCTAAGAATAAACGTCGCTCAGTCATCGCTATTCTCTTTTAATGGATTAAATTAAGGGTTAAAAAAAAACTTTGCAAGCGACGTTGCCAAAATAAAAATTGTAATGTGATCTTTTTAATCTCTAAATTTTATTTGGCGGCAGAAACAGAATCTTTATTTACAAACTAACCTATTTAGCCTTTGCGAATTAGTTTGAATTTTGTGATAAGTTCATAGAATATTCCTTACGGTATCATTAATCAAAAAGTTTTAGCCTTGCTGTCTTGTTTGCCCACAAAACATGGAATGACATTTTCTGCAATTTAAACTTGCATCTCAAAGCAGTGGCGTCTACGTTTGAGCTAGATCTTTCTTTTTTGCTCAATTATGTGAGCTCATTCTCTATTTGCTATTCATTGGTTAGACAAAACCACAGTAACGGGTAAACTGCTCGACCCTACCTTTTGTCGACTACAAAAAGGTGGAGGCATTCCGTAAAGCACCTTTCCCGAGAATACAAAAAGCGAACTTGACGGCTTTTTCTTTGCTCTATTCATTTGTTGTTGCGCTCACCCCTCCTCTTCCTCGGGATGGGGGTACCGCACCTCTATTCGTTTCGTAATTAGCACCAAGCAAGAAAGTTGTGAACACTGTTTTTGAAGTGGTTCGGCAAGACTCGACAAGATGATATCGAACCCAGGTCTACTCGCTATAAAGCAGACACACTAACCGCGGCATCATTGCGCGGACTACAGTAACAGCCTCATGCTGGCTAGCCTTCATTGCATCCCCGTACTGCCTTCTTAGTTAGATCAGAAGTTGATTTACGATCAGGTGTACAATAATCATCAAAACGCACGTAAAATGAGTAGGTTGTTGTTTAATTGTAAAAGCGAATTTAATAGACAAGCATGTTTCGAGAAATCGATGCTAGCGTAGAGAAATATACTTTTGACAGTATTTTGGTCTTGACCTTTGGCCTTGTTTCTTTAACAGCTTTGGAAAGGGTCTCTTGAATTTTTGAAAGAGGAGCAAGTGCTCTTTACATTGATTCCTTAGCCATTGCCTCAAATGCGTGTTGTTTGTTAACATTTTAGTTACAGACCTTGAGGATAATGACGCTTAGAGCAATTTCGTAAAGTACACCAATGCAGAAACCTCATGGAAGAGCTTGATGTTTCTTCATTGCTGTTCCAGTGATTTTACGATCAGCGGCGTCGCTAGAGTCAGTGACAACGGCGAACTCGGTAATTATCATCGTACAAATCTTAAAATGGTGCCGTACAGGAGTGAAGAACATTTTTTACAGAGGAGTTGCAAGAGCGTTGCATTGGAGGAACCACTCGTCCTTCCAAGCACGCCATCGCCCACAATTGCGGCCTGCTTCGTATTTTGAAACTACGCTGCCGATCAAAACTGCAACCAGGCTGGATGAGAAGACTGAAACAACTATTAGTTATCCCTTCTTTCCCCATCTTTCAAAAGTTACGGCCTTTCTTATTTTTTGTTTATTTAAAAACAGCCAATGTCTTTGAAAAAGTACCATTTTATGTTTGGTTAGCCCTTTCTTCGCAAAGGTCGTGGTTGAGCTTTGGTTGCTGTAACGGAACTTTGTAGGCTCAAAGCAACCGAGACAGGAAAAACCACGAAGCCAAATCCGTTTTAAACTCGAGAACTTTCTTATCAAAAATGACGAAAACAATTCGTTTAAAATTTGCTGGCTCTACCTGGCAATTTAATTGTTTGGATTTAAATCATCGCTTACTATATTTGTAGTAGGCGATGGCTAATGAAAAAGATTTTAACTATCAAAGGCTATGAGCTATCAAGCAAAACAACCGTAACTTTGCTCTCTTAACTTGATATCCATATAATAGTTGAGTAAGCTATGGATAATTGTGGTATGAAAACATAAAAGTCGCTGAACAAAGGGTAAACAGCTGTGTCAAACATCACGCTGGTGTAAAAAGCGGAAGGCTGCCAGGCTTTGGCCCTCTCCTCCATCCTGTTCCGCTAAATTTTTGCCGTCAAAATATAGAAGAAGCAAAACAAAAAAGATTATCAACGCAACAGATTGAACTACTGAGTCTCGACCAAGAATCGGCAACCTGCTCCTCTTTCGTTCTTGTAGTGCTGCTCTTTGAGTACAAATATGAAACTTGGCACGATTGATCACTGGCCAAGAGTAGGTGTTATAAAAAGATTTGCAATTTTTTGCTGACGAGCCCCGATTCGTAGATGCTGCAAAGGTTAAAGATAAGAAGTGCTTTTATTCAGGTAAAATGAATGTTTATGTAGATATTTTCCAAACATTTTTTCGTGGTTTATATTGGGAATGCACATAGGCCCACAGGAATGACTCATTATTTTGTAATATTTGGAATAACTATTTCAATGTGGAAAATTGTATCCTATTACGAAACAAAAATCACATGATTTCAATAGTAAAAAGAATCTGTATTACGTGTTTGTGAAGCAGTAGTATAAGAAAAAAAAATGAATGCACCCACTCGATGAAGTTGCATTCTATTCACTCTAATAAACGAAACGAACAGACAAAGCAAACCACGATTTTCACAAATTTAATTGCACTGGTTGATTGTTGCAATTGAGCACTTACAGCTTGCAACGTGTTAAACCTGGTTTGCATTGAGCGACTTAGCTCTTTCTTTGCTTTATTTCGGTCAGTCGCAAGCTGTGCAATTGAGCCAAAATAAATAAGCAAAAAGTAGAATGTCACTTGGCTTCAGTGGTGGGTAAGCTCCCCGGTCAATCTGGACAGAATTTTGTTGGCTTTCAACCCAGCGCTGGAAAAACAATGCTTCCATGGAGTTAATCTTGCTTTGGCGGCCAGGAACAGCTGGCTGACAGCACGTGTGAGATAAAGAGCAGCACTTCCCATCGTTCTTGAAGCGTTGCACTGGGCGATGCAACCAAATGCTTGACGGGAACGGAAACATGTCGTTGCAAAAAGTGCGGAAAAGCGAAAAGTGTTGTGGCATTTCGGTAAAAGTTCCTTTGATTTATTTTAGGGGCAAAGCATTTTTGTTTCACATCCAAATTTTACCAAAAATTGTGTTTTTGGAATCGATAATCTATTGTGTTCATTCCCAGTTAAATGGTATCACCTCGTGCGCTTTTTCAATGCATTCCTTTTTCAAATTTAGGTCAAGGCTTCAAAAGCGGGAAGGCGGTGTATAAGGATGGTGGCAAGCAACATCTTGTGTTTCGAATATAGATAATTCAAGCTGGCATTTTAATTTATTTAAAGGAGATTTTCAACTTGGGATGATTCTTTGCTATTTTTTTAAGAGTTTATTGTATTCAAAATGTGTTCATCACAAAAATAATATTTAATTGTCTCAGCAGCATTTCATGGATTTCGAAAGCAACACAGCATAATTGTTTCAATAAAATGTAACGTTGAAAAAGCAATACAAGGATATATACAGTGTTGTCATCATTTCAGCTGACACAAATTTTTTGCCGCTCCCAATGCTTTCTTTTTCATGGAAATCTGATTCAAATGGCTTTTTGGGTGTTAAAGCTTACCGACCCCGAGCTTAGACTACCCTCAGAAAAAGTTTTTACTTTTAAAACACAGGCCAATGCTGCTTTCCATATCATGATTTCAAAAAGAATTAACTGAAAAAAAAAGATAAAAAGGCACATCAAAAATGATCCCCATAATCTCCGAAAGATCACTAAAAGCTCTCTCAGTCGAATTTGTAACCGCTATTTGAATTGGCGGGCAATTATATGGGTTCTGGTTGCTGGGAGAGTCGTCAAATGTCTTCTCTAACACTAAAAATATTCCCACAGGCAATATCTTGGTATTGGCGTGTTGAGGTTGACTTTTGACAATTCGTCACAGCAATTTCAACAATGTCACTTGATTATCACGTTCAATTTAAATAAATCTTTATCATATTCAAATAGAAAACAAAACAAAAAATTGATGCATGAAACGAGAACAAATAAACGACTCTTACAGCACAAGCTTAAGAAAGCTCCCACGCCGAGCCACGCCTGTACGCCGACGTGTACTTGCTCAAACTGACACATCGGCATTAAATTCAAATTAAAGGTTACAATAGGAAGTGATTGGTGGAAATTATTGGTGCGTAAAAACTAATGAGGTGGAACAAAGGAAAATGGGACGAAAGAACCAAGAAAATAGAATTTTAGTAATTTCAGGGCTTTAACAGAATTCATTTTCTACCGCCACTGCATCAGGCAGCGACAAATGCTCGTGATCGTGTGGTAATGGGTTTAGCACTCATCTGATTCACAGATATTTTTGGGGGGTCGTAGGATAAGCGAAATATGTAATTGAATTGAACTCATGTCACTGTAGCTGTACCCTCAATCAAGGAAATGACTGAGGAGGTTACAGAATCACATAGAAATATTCCTCCATAACCATGACAAGAATCAGCCGACAATTTGCCGCAATTATAGTTTTCTTCTCCCCCTTACGGAAATCATGGCCGCAAGCGATGTTTCAAAGTTGTACAGTAATTTTTTTCTCTTTTTCCTCCCTTTTTATCAAAAACTACTCTTTGTATTGATGTACCGAAAAAGCAAGAGCAAAGATTACATATATTGGTAAAATGGGTGTTTTCAACGAGTAGTAACATTATAAAATTCTATCGACATTTTTGGCTTTCAAAAAATCTTCTTTGTCGTTTGAGCTATTTGTTGTGAGCATTATGCAGGAAGATGTATATGCACTGCGTTAGCGCTCACGCCCGGCTTGCGAGCCTTCACTTAGACTGGGGCCACCACGACGGGTACACTGCTTGGCCTTACCACCTGTCTGCCACATAAAAATAGAGGCATCCAGTTAAGTGTCTTGCCCAAAGACACAACAAGCAAGCTTGCCGGCTTGTTCTCCACACTATCTCTATTTTGCTGAGCGCCAAGCCAGGAAGCTGTGAATACTACTTTTTAAAGTCTTTTTGTATGAATCGACTTGGGAAATGAACCCCAGGTCTACCTACTGCGAAGCGGACGCTCTAACCACTATGCCATCGCGTCGGTTTTTAAAAAATCGCAACACAAGATCACGAAACCAAACTCACGTTTAGGAACAAAGTGAAATTTTTTGCTTTGAAGGAGCCTTTCTCGATTCAAATACAGAGGCAGAATTCGTTGCCTTCAAAAAACGATCGTCAAGTTCTGCTCGTGTATTAAATTTACTCCCACTTTGTGGATAAGTCTCTAAAAACTTTTCTCCTAGACTCACTCTTCCGACTCTTCATGAAATACAGCCAGGTCTAAATACAATGAGAAATGCAATAGTGCGTTTCATCAGAAAAACAACTTGTTTTAGGGGTTAAAAATGCATAAATTTTCTTAAGATCCACCGGGCTTTTTTGCTTTATTTTCCTGAATTTCCAATGGAACAGTTGGCTAATTGCACAACGATTTATGTCAACAAGTTGCAGGATTTGAAAATAATACGTTATGGGAAAGTGGATTGTCTTCTTTGCCCCTTAGCTACGCGTTTTCATTAATGGAAAACTTTTACACCTGCGTGCAATTCAGAGTTGCCAGTAAACTCAGCTCGATATAGCCCACTGCTGGCCAACGGAGATGAGCGGAGACATTTTTCTTTGAGTTCGAGACCAATCTTACTCCATTACCACATACTCTTGACTCCAGTCCAATTCCTACATTTTTCAGTAAGTTTTAATATAATTTCGATTTAATTCCGAATTGATAAATTTGCACATTACGCAAAAAACTGATAAAAATATGGCAAAGTAAAGATTTTATAGCTTTAGCAGTCGTCGGGAAAGTTAAAGTTAAAAGTCACTCTGAATCACACAGCAGGGAAGTGCCCATCTCCTTTCTCTTCTATTCTTAAAACACGACGCTGCTGGTAACTGGCGCGATGGCGTAGTGGTTAGATCGTCCGCTTCGCAGTCGGTAGACCTAGGATTCATTTACCAAGTCGAGTCATATCAAGAACTTGTATTCACAGTTTCCCCTCTTTGCGCTCAGCACGAAAGGGTAGCGTGGAGAACAAGCCGGCAATCTCGCTTGTTGTGTCCTTGGGCAAGACACGTAACGGGATGCCTCCATTTTTATGTGGAAGATAGGTGGCCAGGCCAAGCAGTCTAACCGTCGTAATGGCCCAGTCTAACTAACAACTCGCAAAAAGGGTTAACAAGAAGCTCATACGGATAATACGACACTCCTAGCACCTACCCAGTACCCAATTACCGCAAGGTCAACAAGAGTTTTCCAGCAAGCAATTCCAAATAATTTGAACCAATGTAGCTAAAGTTTTTGAAGGTAAAATTTTCACTGTCTTCTCACCTAGTGACTTTTTTCAAAAACTGTTATGTCTCTTAGATGTAATGCATACCGATACTTAGCTTTGTCGCTTGGAAAAATAAAGGAACTAAACTGAACTTAGGAATCATTATGTAGCAGCACTGATGCTAAATTTTATTACCATGTTAAAGAGCATATATTTTTGAAACAACTTGCGAATTAGTTTTTGAATTCAGCAATAGCCTTATAAAACGCTGATGTCACCAACTTCGAATTTATAGTGTAAATTTGGCATCAATGCTGCTAATCTTTTTCTTTCCAACAAGGCTTTTTGACGAAAATAGTAAAAATTTTATTTTTAAATATACACTCTGACTTCAGTCAAATTCCATTTTTACTGAAGAAACTATACTCCGACTTCAATCAGACTCCAACCAATTATGCCGTACTCCGACTCCGCATTTTGCTTATCTCTTGAGGCAACGTGAATTTCTATGAACACACCTTAACTATTAACAGGGAAATTTGTGGTAGTGTAGTCTTCATTTCTAAGGAAAGCCTTCGCGTTATCTGGACAATGAACTTGCATGTGGTTTTCTGTAAATTTACAATAATGTCATTGCAGCCAGGAGCTGCCAAACTACTGGTATTCTGTCGACAATGACAATACCTGTGAAAAAATTTTTTTCGCTTAGAGCTGTAGTGCTCAAGTTGCATGGCGTGCAGTTTCTTACCAGCTCACTTATGGTTTGACAAACAACTCGAAAAGTTACCTTCCGTTACCCACCAGCGTGATTAGATGGAAACCAAGCTGATTACCCAAAAAAATTGATCAACTCAAAAATAAGGTCGTAAAGTCTCTCGACCCGAAATAGGCTACTGATTTCCCAACAAAAGATCATGAACTCATTACAAAATATAGGCTATTACGTGCTATAGGTAGGCCACATAGTATGATGGAAAATATGCAGCCGGCACTTGAAGCTAAAAAGTTTAAGCAGCGCTGCCTTAGGATTTGACGTATGTCACGTAGCGGTCGCCTCTCGGCTAGAAATGCTACTAAAACTTGATCATTTCAATAAATTCACGCAGGCTTTAAGCAAAAGCGTTGGCTATGTAGGAAGCAAGAGTATTTTACCATGCCTTCTTATGGATCGAACAGGGTCATCATCAACTTCAAAAATAGGACAGAAAACTTCTTCCGAAAGTTCATCAATGAAAAACTACTAAATCGAAAATCTGACGACAGTTTACGCTTAAGGCCTACTTCTCAGTTTCCCTAAAAGATATTTTCTCTTCGCGAAAAAATACCTGGTGATTGATTGCATAATTGATTGTCATGATGCAGCAATGCTCAAGTTGAGTAAAATCTGATGTATAAAGCACAATTCTGTCTGTCTGTTTAAACTTCACTGAAACTGGTGAGGGTACTATCAACAAATTTGGAATGATTGATTAGCTTCTTTGGGTAAGTGTCATAAAGGTTGGTGACGTCATGCTGACGTCATAATCAAACATAGTTTTTTATAAATTGCATTTTTGGACCGAGGAAAGCAGTTTTTGGCTTAAACGAAAGCCAGTACCCGACTTACCAACTTCAATATTTTTTTTTTTTCTTTAGGATGTTACAGGACGTTATAAGTACCAATTAATTGTAAAATATGTTTTCTTAATTTACTCAAAAAATATTGAAGGTAGAAAAACGAATAAAAGCTTTTTGGGGAGATCTTAGCAAATTGCTTTCGATGAAATAAACTGTACAACAATTAAAGTCTAATCGGCAATGCAACAACACATGCTTTATTTAAGCATTTTGCCTTCTATTCAGGCTTCTTGCTTTTTTTTCAACACGCTTCAACCCGCTCTACGACGTCATAATGCTGCCTGGTACGACTAACACAGTCTTTTGCTATCACAGGCTATCATTTGATAATTTTTTCTAGAATTGGAAAATTTTTACAAAATTACTTTACTTAAAAACTGATTTGTGATCTCATTTCTTAACTGATTTTCAAAGCTTTTTATAAATTAAAGGGTATTTCAAGTGAATTCCCGATAATATATGACATGTATTTTTACTACTACTTTTTATACTAAAAAAGCTGAACTTCATGTCGTGTAGTGTAACTTTTAATTTTCCTCCAAAAATCCGGCAAGCTTACTAAAAACAGGCAAGTTTAATGTAAAAACATTCTAATAAGGTACTAACAATCAGAGTCTTTTGAAAGCTGAAAAAATTTGCTTTTCAGCAATATGTTACTTTAGTTACTTAAGGCTAAGGTTTAGTTTATAGTGGCTAATCAACAATTGGTTACCATACATCATGTTACATTTTTAGTTGAGCAATTCTCTTACTAGACACAAGAAACTTGTATTTTTTTTTAAAAGTTAGTTCTTTGGTACATTTTGACTACTATTTTCAGGCAAACATGGTTCTTTGGCCCTGTCTATCTAAATTTGCAAAAAGATTCATCAAAAAAAAAGATTTAAAAAATTTTATTGGGTAGCCTACCGGTCAAAAACATTCAAAATTTTGGTGCCTTGACTTCACAAAAGCGCAATTTGTAGAAAAAGTTAGTTGTTTGGTACATTTTCAGTATTCTTCCCAAAAGCAAGGCTTTTTGTCATTAGGCCATTTATCACAATTTTCCAAAAGATTCATCTGAAAATGATATCTCCAAACATTTTAAGCAGTAGCCTACTCCAAGCAAAAAGGTTGGTGTTAACTCCTACAAAAGCATGGAGGTAAAGACGGTCCTGTTTTATCATTTGATATAAAATATTACTATTGAGTTACATGCGATCTAAATATTGAACCATTTTTCTTTGGAATTGAGCGAAGCCGACACAGCCAGCTAATTTAATATTCTAAACCTCAACATTATTAATGGGGGAGGCAGTCCCGTAGCACGCCAACTTCGGCCCCCCCCCCAAAGTAAGCGCAAGAGCCCCTGCGCACAGGTCATATCACTTTAGAGGTGTAAAATTGAAAAGCTGCATTAAGAAAATACACCACAATTTGTACATAAGTAAACAGGCTAATGTCAGAATAAAGCATGCCGATACCGAAGGTGCAAGTCATAAAAAATTCGGCACCGATGCCAGAGTTCAGTAGGACATTTATATAGACACTGCGAAACGAAAGCAATGACACTGAAAAACATGAAAAAGTTATAAAAACACAGTATCATTTAAATAGTCTGGAGCGAACCTTTTTGTTCGCAAATGCTGTTATGACATTGTCATAATCAAGAGATCGGGCGCAGTCATTTTCGATTGACAACATGGCTAATGAAGATAGTCTACTGTCTGTCATAGACGTTCTATTAAAAGTTTTGATCAGTTTCAATTTGCTGAAGCTTCTTTCAGCGCTGGCAACAGTCACGGGGCAAGTTAGTAAGATTCGAAGTGCGATGTACACATTCGGATACAAATCAAATAAATGAGTCTTTAGAAGATAGTTCAGAAAGTCTTGAGCCGTATTGAGATTGCGTTTTTTTTGTAAAATTAAAACAAACCGCTGTAGCTCAGCGCTCATTTCATCAGAATCAATGTCACCGAACTTTTTTTGGAACTCTTTACAGCAAGTAAGAAGAGCATTTTCTTGTTGCACAAGCAAAAGTTTGTCTCGTGTGTACAAAAACGAAAAGGCGGAAGAAACCTCACGTAATAAATTAAAGCGCTCCTTTATTGACATAATAGCCTGGTCTACTAATGGATAGAAAAAGTTGCTTTTAAATTTTAGTTCAGGAGTAGCTCCTTGTTCCTCTTCACCTTGGTAATCAAACAATCTTCTTTTCTTTCCACTTCTTGACGGAGGAAAAGAAGGATCAATATCCAATTCCTGTGCTATTTCAACAGCAGATGTTGCGGCACTGTCATAACCCGTTGTGCGATAGTTTTGCAAAAACTTTTCAGTTGCCTGGATTTCCGTTTCCATTGTATGAAGGGAGACTCCATACGATTGAAGAATCTTGCTTGCTTTATTGACTTGGAATAGGATATCATACCAAATAAACACCGACAAAAGAAAACTCCATTTTGATAAATGAGCTATCAACGATTTTGTTTCTGAGGCAGCTCTTCCATCTTTTCTTTCTATGGAAATGGCTTCCAAGTCTTTCAGTGCCAGCAACACCTCTTTTAAATTGTATCGAAGAGGTTTGATGCATTTAATTCTGCTTTCCCAACGAGTATCAGATTGTGACTTTATGGACAGCTCCACATGTTTCTTCAAAATTTCCCAACGCTGAGCAGAGGAAGAAAACAGCACATACAACCTTGTAAGTACTCCAAAAAATGTCAATGCTTCCGTCGATCAATTAGCACTGTCAACAACAACTAAGTTAAGGGTATGGTTTGCACAGGGCACGTAAACAGCTTTGGGATTGATGTCTAGCATTCTTGCTTGGACCCCAGAATGTTTTCCTTTCATGTTAGCACCATTATCATATGACTGACCTCGACAATCAGACAATTCGAGTTGCAGTTCGGTCGCTTTTTCTAAGAAAGCGTCCAACAAGCCTTTCCCAGTACTGTCACTTATTCTCAAGTAGCCAAAAAATGTTTCTTTAACAACAGCAGCTTCTTCATTACATAGTACATAACGGAGAATGACAGACATTTGTTCATGATGTGACATATCTGGAGTGCAGTCCAAAATTATAGAAAAATATTTTGCCAATTTCAATTGCTGTAAATTTTCTTTTTCAACTTCTGTCGCTAGCAATTCAATTAGTTCATTTTGTATGGTAGGACTCAAATAGTGATCTTTAGTGTTTTTATTCTTGATTCTGTCTTGAAGCTCTTTTAGGATCGGATCTCTTCTTGCCAAAAGCTCAAATATACCCAGAAAATTTCCATTGTGAGGAGATCCTAAGACTTCTTCAGATCCTCTAAAAGCAAGATTCCTTTCCGATAGAAACAAGGCAATGTCGATAAGTCTCTCTAAAACATTTCTCCAAAAACGTCTTTCATTGAAAAAAATATTCATCTCGCGTTTGTCGCTAGTGGATGAATTTCTTATCCCTTCAGCTAGCAACATTCATTGACTGCAGCATTCTTGGTGGGAAATGCCGTTTTCATGGTCTTTCAGTTTTTTCGAAAAACCCTCCCATGTATTTATACCACTACAAAAGGGGCTTAGTGTTTTTCCAAATAGCTTACAACAAAAGCAAAAACTTGATCTGATTCCCCAGAATAAACTAGCCACGACCGTGAAACACTTTCACCATTAGGTAACACACGTTTATAATGGTTGGAGGAAAAACGTCGCCTTGGAGTTGTGTTATTATATGGAAAATTCATTATTAGTTGATGTGGTCCACGCTTTACTATATCACATCGTTGAGCATCAGAAATACTTTCAGGCCATTTACATGGGTCATCAGGGATAGGGGTAAATTGAGATTCAGTTATTTTTGATATTGAAGGTTGCGTATTGGCAGGTAAATCACAACTTACATTTTCTGGAAATTCACAATCACTTTGATGCTGATCGTCATAGTCTTCTTTTTCTTGTACACTATAGTTTTCTTCATCCCTCTCGGTACTAGTGCCAGGTCTACTCTGCTCAGTAATCTTGAAAAAATCTGTCATCTTGGGCAATTTCGCTACAGCATCTCGAGCAGTGGCTGCTTCTTTTCTCTTTTGAGCACCACTTTTTGAACGTTTCATTCTATACAATGTCAATAAAATATTTGGTACTTACGTATTAACGGGAGGACCTTTAAAAACACGACTCAAAAATTGAAGTAAATTATTTATTGAAACGGTTAAAACAATAAAATACTCCCTTCCAGTGTACACTGCCCCGTACATTTACATACCGGGCCTGCCCCTTCAGTGTACACTGCCTTTCTTTTAAATAAAATAACATTAAAAATCAAAGGTCCTCCCGATAATACGTAAGGACCAAATATTTTATCTGCACTCTGCAGTGTATATATATTGTCCCGGTATTTATAGCCAAACAGAATTCCAGACCATTCTATGATTGTTGCGTAACAACGGCATTGTTACGTCAATCGAATATTCAAGATTCTACCAGAAAATCAATCGAAATATTCTAGATTCTGCGAAATAAAATGACGTTGCATTCACTTATGATGTCACAAGCCAATTTCTTCCTACAGTTTAAATCGGTTGTAAACAAGTCTGCTGAACTGAAAATAGTCACGTAGCCAAAAAGCAATTTCAGACTAACTTGGGCCCCCAAAGTTGGCCTGGGGCCCCCCCAATTGGGGGTTTGGGGGGCGGCTGCTACGTCTCTGGGGGGAGGGCTGCTATTGCAATAACTTAATTGTGAGCGCTTCATTTCGGGTTAGTTTGCTCTTTGCATAGCTGAGTTTATGCCAGGACCAAACAACAAGCGAGCAGTCCGGGGCGTTAACTCATACAAATTCTTTTGCACTTACGAAAATGTCGTAAGTAGGGCCCCAATATTTAATAGATTAATCCTGAAAACACATATGAATTACTTTAGTGCCCTCCCACAACTTTGATATGTTTTAAAGCACTTGCTGAATTTAACGGATAAAAGTCTGTTTAGTTTAAGAACGCCTTAGGTGATAACAGGGCAAATAAGATGTTACCAGGGCTCGATAAACGTGGGAGACATGAATTGGCTATGCGCAACGGCCCATAATGCTGTTTTAAAATCGATTGCGTTTCAAGAAACGTTAATTTTTGCTTAGAACAATTCTATAACATCTTACGCTGTGTGAAGGTGCGACAAGCGATTATTGATTTAAGTGTTTTTTAAGTACGCTTTTGTGTTCTGTCTTGAATTCTTTTAAAACGCACTGTCAGATCATAATTCTAAATGACATTACAATGCTTGCCACTATAAGCTAATATAGAGAGAACAGCAGCAGGCAACAAAATTATCCACTATCAACTTGATAGCAAACATCAGTAGTTAGGCCCATTACTGATATTTGTAATTGACAGGCTCTTTGTATTGATACGAAACACTAATCTTCATTTAAGAGCAGGCAGGTCTGGATTAGAGGCAAATTTAAATATAAAAATATCTCAAATTTTAGAAAAGATCAAAATTAAACAATACAGTGGTCACCGTTTAATAGAGCTTCGGTTTATAGAGAAACCCGCTTTTTGGAGCAGTTTCAGATGACAAGAAATGGTTCCTATCTTTTCCTGTTATAAAATTCTCCGCTTAGTAGAGCAAGCCACCGCTTTTAAGAGCAGCTTTGTTGTGTAAAGTCACTATCGTTTGTGCGTGATCGTGCATGACAAATCAAAAAAAAAAGCAAACTTTAAGGAAGGGACTGCTTTTTCGCAATGCTGACCAGTGGTCATTGTTGTGTAAGCTTGACGATGCTGTAGAGCAAGCTACAAAACATGAAGTAAAACAATCAAAAATTGAGCAGTTCTTCTGTACTGCTGAAGCTGAAGAGCAGCAATAGTAAACATATTTAACATGTACTGTACTGTGAACTTTTTAACTTTACACTTTACACACTGTGCAAGATCTTAAAACGCAATAAAATACAGTGCCCTGATATTGGCATGTGTGTTGGTGAACTCCCTAGTGCAGAGGTTCTTAACCTTTTTTGTCTCGTTTACCCCTTGCCGAATGAAAAAAGTAAAATTTACCCCATCCTCTTGGTGGCCCCTTGTGATAAGTATAAAGCATCTTTTTTGGTCTTGTTTACCACAGCAAATATCAAAAAAAGTGTTTTTAGCAAACGAAGATGCGATTGTTTTTGACGGGGTCTTGTGAAAATATTAAGAAATATAGCCATGCTCAAATGTCCTAGATAGCTATGATAAAGCACACAAGAATATTAAAGAATTTTCGTTTATTTTAACAGTTGAGACACACAGTTTCAACAGTTAATCAGTGGGACTTTTGTGCTTGTTTTCCACGAACAATTTCTGTGATTCTCGGAGCAGTCGTTGAAAGAGCTACTCGCATGTCGTATTTGGGAACTAAGCGAGATCGAAGTTTTGTTTTAATAGTCAACAGTGAAGAGAATCCTGCTTCACACAGATAAGTCGCTGCGAAAGGTATAATAACTTCAAATGCACGCTTAGTCAGCATTGGAAACTCTTCGACTAATCCACACCAAAACTTGGAAAAGTCACCATTGCACGACATAAACTTGGAATGAAGCGTCGTTGAACATTGAAGATCAATCAACTCATCTTTGCAAAGATTATCGTCAGCAATACTTTCTAACTTGGTTTCGAAGGGATGAGTTATCCAAGGAGCAGTACTGTTGGTAATTGTACCTTCAAAGTAACCGTCAAAATTGTTTTTTAAGGTGGCAAGGTGCTGGCATATCTCGACTTCGAGGTCAAAGATCTCCTTGCTACTTCTATTGACTTTCCAATCATCATATGTCGGAAAATTTGCGTAAAATCCTTTTTGAACTCTTCTACTCCACAGATCTAATTTTGTCTGATAGCCTTGAATTTTATCACGTACATCTATAATGGTAACATTTTTTCCTTGCATCTGCACATTGAGCTGGTTCAAACTTGAAAAAATGTCTGCCAAGTAAGCCAATGCACCAATAAATTTGTTGTCGTCAAAATGCTTACTCAATGGGGATTTGCGTTCTCGAAGAAAAGTCTCGATTTCACCACACAGTTCGAAAACTCGAGACAAAACGAGACCTCTAGAGAGCCACCGAACTTCTGTGTGGTAAAGGAGAACAGTGTGTTCTGATCCCATCTGATCACAAAGCACTTTGAAAAGACGATGATTAAGAGCACGTGCCCTGATAAAATTCACGCATTCAATCACATGCTTCAATACTGCTTTCAAGTATTCTGGAAAGGTTTTACTTGCCAGTGCATGTCTATGAAGGGCACAATGAGTAGATATAATGTGCGGTGCGCGTTTTTTCACCAGAGTTGTAAAGCCTGACTTGGCACTGAGCATAGAAGGGGCACCGTCTGTGCAAAGAGAACCCACATGATTCCAAGATATATTATTTTGTTGAAAGAAATTGTCCATTTTTTCCAGAACATCAACCCCTTTGCTTGTCGTCTCCAAACTTTCGCACATCAAGAATTCCTCTTTCAACTCGCCAGCATGCTCATATCGACAGCAAACTAACAAATATGCACAGTTCGACACGTCAGTTGACTCATCTAGCTGAAGACTAATTCTTGCTTTACTAGCTCGAATTTCGTCTGCTACCTGATTTAAAATATCCTGTGACATGTCACTTATTCGACATCGTATTGTATCGTTTGACAAAGCAATTTTCTCAAGTTTTCTTTTTTGTTCTACTCCACAAACAAGTTTAACCATCTCCATTGCGCACGGTTTGATAAGTCGTTCACCAATCGTATGTGGCTTCTTTTCTTTTGCTATTCTGTAAGCAACACGATATGATGCTTCCAATCCTGCTTTGTCTGCGGAACAGAATCCTAATTTAGGTAGTGTTCCTGCAGCACGAAATCGAGCACGTTTGGCCAGCAAAGACTTATGGTCGTCATGTACATGTGTAGAATGGCATGAAGTAAAATGAGCTTTTAAAATTGACGGCTTCATGGATCCATTACCAAGCACTTTGGAGCAAAAGATACACTGAGGTTTTTGAACATCATCTGTCGCAATGAAGTCGAATCCAAAGTCAACATATAATTCTAAATATGTTCGCTTCTTGGACATAATAACTGCAGATTGTTTAACTTAAAACCTGTATTTAGTGATTGCAAAATAATTTATTTGCAAAAGACCTCTACAGAGCAGTCTGTTCTTTGTCTTTTGTCTAATATGCTATGAAGAAGTAGGAGGCAAATGGAGCTACACCACGGTCTACCCATTGTGAAAACAATGCAATTTATTGCGAAATAAAGGAAGTTTCAATCTTAGCAAAGTTGTAACCTACTTTGTGGTCAAAGTCCAAATTAGGTTGTGAACAGTAAAAATGTAGCACAGTATGGTAGTACACTTGCGTAGAGATAAAATAAAAAGACGAGAACTTACTTAAACTGTATATTTGCATCATAATCCAGTGCAACACTCTCGCGTTTTAAGTATATGTGATATTAAAAATAGAACTTTCGGTTCTATCCCAATTTCAAATTCCTTTAAAATTGAGGCGACGTGTGATAATCGCTCGGATAATTAGGTCTGGCTACAACTTAATAAAAGCTTGGAAAAGATTGGCTTCCACTAAAACACTTCAAACCACTTTATTAACAGAATAATGTATTCGCAGAAATGGTACTTCGCGACTTCGAACTTCTTCGCTCAACGATCCCAAAAATTGATCACTTTACCACACTATCAGGAAAGACCGCAAAATAAGTCCACCAATAACTGTTCAACAACTCTCCACGTCAACGAAATCCACAATAAATTATCGCAAAAAAAAACACAATGGCCCTTCCTAAAATCCGTCAAGCCGATCTCCTTTCTATCACCCGCTTTCTCTGTCTGGCTCTGGGAAAAGAAAATCCCGTCGCCTTATATAAAATCGACGAAACAATCTAGACAACGCTCGAACGAAATCACGTGAACAAAAGGAAAAGAGCATTACAAGTTACGCTAATCGTTTATCGAAATTCTTCGAAGAAGGTAGAATCACTAGACCGATCTGGAATTTTACTATGTCGTCATAACGATTTTGACGTAATAAATGGCGTACACAGCAATCCACTTGCGAGGAAAAAAGGGTCTTTCCCTCAGTCAGCAGTCGAGCGAACAAATAACGCAACGCTTTACACAATATGAAAACAACTCTTATAAAGCAAATTTCCTTATTCGTGACAAACACTACCACTTTTTTAATACTAAAAAATATAGTTTGCTTTAATTTATAATTCAGTAAATTTACCCCCTCGGTAGGTCAAATTTACCCCCAGGGGGTAAATTTACCCCCGGTTAAGAACCCCTGCCCTAGTGTAAATGACACCCTATTTTCATGGCCAAAACGTTCTCATCTGATTATAGAGCCACCACTTTTTAGTGCAGGTTTTGCAATTCCCGAGGGTGCTCCATTAAGCGGTGACCACTGTAATAGCATCAGTTTGTAAAACTGGATTCAGAAGAAACGTTTTTGTTTGAAAATAGTTTAATAGGAGCTTATTAGAGCAGGCTGTATGACTTTGGAGAAAGGCGTGGCTCCTTTTGATGTTATGGCCGAATTAGGGCAAACAGCGCAGGCAAAGAACTTAATGTAACAAATAGAAATACGAAAAGAGGCCCACCAAATCGTCAAATAGGCCTACCAAATAGCTCATTTCTTTAATTGTCAAAACAACCACCATTTGGGCGCTGCCATTAACTTTGACTATGTTTCACTCCCCCCATTAGCTTTTTTTAAGAAGTATGATTGATAGTTTGTGACATCATTCTTTTTATTTGAGTATTTCCAGTCTTGATTGATAAACGAAGATGATTACCATTACGTGTATAGTAACTGTGGTCCATATTTTCTAAAACTCTTCGTTGCTCTTCTCACAAATGCATGCATGGTGAATCCGGCACGGCTGCCTTACTTGACACGTTTCAACCCGGTGCAGGTGATGGCATGCCTTGCCTGGGTAAGATAGCACCACAATTAGGGAAATATTTCTTTTATTTTGGTTGATAATAGCTTTATAGAGCTCGCGGGATTAAACCTAAAAATTTTGAGAAAATCAAGGAATATTTTTACTATTCTGATAACGCCTAAGCAAGGAAAAACGAACATGCAATATAAAGCGTAGCCAGCAGAGTGTTGAGAATATTTAACGGGGTATTAAAAGAAAACAATGTCAAATCGTACCACATGGAATATATTATTAGTATTTTGCTTGATAACAGCTCTATAGAGCTATCGGGATCAAACCTAAAAATTTGGGAAAAAGCAAGGACTTTTTTAACTCTCCTGGGCACGTCAAGCGGGGAGAAAAGAACATGCAAAATAATGCGTTGCTAGCAAGGACTTGAAAAAGTTTAAGGAATTATGAAAAGAGAACAACGTCACCGAGTGAAATCACACCACGTGAAAGACAGTTTTGTTATTTTCCTTCAAAATAGTTCAATATCAGAAATGTGTTTCCTACTTCCAAACTATCGCAAACGCAAGGCCCCGTTGGGTTCACGTAAGCAACGAACAGAGCACATATACCTAAGGCATATCCAGGAAGGTGAAATGAGAAATTCTATCAGGAAAAAGAGCGCACCAAGACGTAAAAATCTTATGTACAGAAAAAACATAAGATTTGTGTTACTGTTCGCTCAGGTGCTAGATGGGCGAAGCTGTAATTGTGAAAACGACCATTATTTGGCCGCCATCATCAGTTTTGACTGTGTTTCAACCCCTCCCCCTGACACTTTTTAAAAGTATTAATGGGTGTTTGTGCAATCGTCTTTCTTTGTGAGCATTCGCAGTCTTGATTTAGAAATTAAGATGATCACCATTACGTGTACAAGAATTATGAATGTGCATAAAAAACACAATTTTATCGTTTCTGTTTACACCGGTGCATGATGGGTGAAGCCGGTTTGGCCGGCTGAACTAATATTTTTAACCTCAACGTTACTGATGGGGGCCCTGCAGGGGACGCCGGCAGAGCCGGCTAGTGTTTCTGTAAGTTCTTTTAAGTCACCAAGTTAAGCGAGTCATTGGTTACATTGTGAGTGACAACGCGATGAAAAAACAGCTCAAAACAATCGTTCGGGCCTGTCTTTTATAATCGAAAATTGCTGATGGCATTGACTTGGAGTTTTTCAACTTAGATTTAAGCGAATTTTTTTAAAAATCTAAATTGCACTTTGTAGCATATAAGAATGGAGTGGTGGCCTACTAAACAGGCATAGCCTAATAGACATAGCAAAAGCATTGCTTTAAATTTTATTCGTTGACTACGACAAAGGGTCCTATCCGTTTCTCGATAAGCTCTGCTGTATCATCATAAAAGTAAAGTGCGGTCTCCATTTTTGTTGAAAACCCATTTATCTGATCAAATTGGTCTACATCTATCGCTTTGCGTATTGCCTTTTTTGTGCAAATTGCACTTGATGACCCTCTACCCGTGTGGTTTTTGTTGCGCTTATTAAGCAATCAGTCTGACGACGTTGGCTGCTTTCTGTAACCGTATTTTTGCTTAGCACTTTGGTGGGTGAAATGTAGCGTATTTAAGGAAGGAGATCAAGAGTGACGCCCCTCTCCCGGAATATGACAGAAGCTAGAACTACAAAGAGAAAGTTATTTTGGAGACAGAGTTTACAATTTCCAACAATTGATCTCCTACAGAATTATATTGATGTAGAAACCACAATCACCAAAATTCTCGCTTTCAAAACATTTCTGCGCCTTAATGTTCTGTCCACCGAAAGAAGATTGAGCTCACTTATTCTACAACATTGTTTGATCTTATAGTTGAGGTTACTTAATGCTCACTTCCCAAAAATTTGTTTCTAAATATGTTGCCGTGCATGTGTGAGATATTTGTTCGTTTTTTTCAAAAGTTGCAAAAGCCATTATTGTTAGGCAGTAGATTTACGAAAAAGATGTCCATTAGCTCTACCTTTTTAACCCTCCTTAGGCCAATTTAATGTTTTTATCACCAACTTTATTGAGGTTGGTGGAGCAAGGATGCCAAAGCCTCTTCGGCCAAAAGAAGAAGAATAATAGCCATTAGTCAAAACTTAAAAGTCTTGGTTTAAAAAGAGCCAAGGTGGTTAAGAGCTGCACCTTGACGAGGAAAAAGAAGGACAGAGCGAAAGTATGAAGTTGAAAAAGTGAGTTACATTCTGAAAAAAAGGTCGGTTTTAAAGAAGGCAAGCAAAAAGGACCTACTCGGAAGAGGAAATGAAAACGGATGAGTGGGTGAGTAGCAGCTAATTTTTTTCAGTAGAACCTGTAGAATCATCGTTTCTTTTTGTGTCCATCCAGTTCTGAAAAATATGTACAGGGTGGTAGGCAGAAGATTTGCTCATGGAATAGCGGAGCAAAAAAGTTATGGTGACTCGTAACGGGACTAGGAAGTCTCATGGAGGAAAGCAGGGATAGGAGTAAACGAGAGATAACTGGTCATGGCCCCACTGACCGCTTGGTGAAGGCTTTCTCGATTGGTTTTGAGACGATGAAAAAACTTGGCCTCCGGTAAAGATGGTCGTTTAGAAAAAGAAAAACTGCGGTCGAAGCGACCCCAAGAAAAGTGTGAGTGGGTTTAAAACAGAAAAGAAAGTTGAGCAGGGGGAGGCAGGATTGAAGATTAAGCTGGAGGGGAATTCATCCGGAAAAGAAGGCTTTACATTTTACCGGGCTGAGAGGAAGACACCAGAAATCAAGCCAATGCTCTAGTGTAATCCTGGCTTCTTGAGCAGCCTCCGCAGCAGTGAAAACAGAAAGGAGGACATTCTGGAGCAGAGGTTAGAAACAGGGGACAAGGAGAATACTCGATGGCCAAATGGAAGTGAGAAAATAAACTGCTCTGAGAGAAATAGAGTTGGTGGAGTTAGCCGCGTGACGAGGGCCCCAGAATAAAAGGAGGGACCCGGAAATAGACGATAAATAAAGAAGGGCCGGAATAAAAGATAAATCGAAATACCCTGGAGAAACTAAGATAGAGCACGATAACAACGCAAGAAGTGAAATGAAGAGAAGGAGTTGAACTCCGAGGAGGAAACAAAAGTGCGTTTTAAATGGACGCATTTAAAGCAGGTAGAAAGCTCCACTGATTTGCTTCTCCAGATTACACTCTAGCCAAAAGTGAAACAAAAGTAGGGCCACGGCTTCAAAAAATATTGCTCCTCATCAGAAGAAGAAGAAACATATAGAGCAGTGGTTCTCAACCTTTTTTAGTTCCAGAGCCAAATTTCAAGCCTTAAAGTTGTATGGAGCCGCATACAAACAACGCAAGTTAAAATAGCAACAAAACAAAACTGAAACATGTAGGCTATTTTAAAATAACAACAACAAAACTCAAACATGTATTTTAAAATAACAACAACAACAAAACTCATGAAAACCAATTCAATGTGAAACTTGACATTGGCTTTGACTTTTAATAAGTTTGTCAAAGCGGGGTACAATCGTGGAGGATGCAGAGCGCAGAAGCTGCTTGAGATGATCTTCAGTTAATCGGTTGCGATATTGGTTCTTGATTCTGATCATTTTGCTGAAAAGCGCTTCACATACGTAAGTTGATCCAAATACAGAGGTATTTTTTAGTGCGTTGGCTTTCAAGTTGGGATATTTTTCCTCTGGGACTCGACTCCAAAAGCCAAGTAGACCTTCACTTTTAAATACTTGTCTCAGCTCGACATCTGACTTCATCTCTTGCAGGTCCAATTGAAAATTATCAGGAGCAGTCGTTGCATCTACTGACATAGCAGTGGCAAACATTTTTATGAAAGGCAAGGAAGAATTCATTCCGCTAATGCGGCGCTCAAATTCATCGATCAAATTACCAATAATTCTATTGTACACATCAAAAGATCCACTGGTTTTGTGGTTCGAAAGCGTTGGAAAATGTGTTGTTACACAATTTGCAAGTTGCGTTTTCCAAAGACAAAGTTTTTTAACGAAGGCAGATGCTGTGCTGTACAAATCGTGACAAAGCTTATTGTTTCCTTGTAATGTGCGATTTAAAGATGAAAGATGTGTGGTGATATCGACCATGAACGCTAAATCAGCAACCCATTCTTCGTTTCCAAGCTGAGGGATGTCCTTCTTTCCTTCGACAAATGTTTTAATCTCCGTAATAAGGTCATAAAATCTTTTGAGGCATGCAACTCGGCTTAACCATCGTACTGCAGTAAACACAACCAGATCGCCATAGTCAGCATCAACATCAACGAGAAACTTTTTGAACTTTCGATGGTTAAGTGCGTTTGCTCGAATCCAATTTACTGTTGAAATTACTACTTTCGTCACATTAGGCATGTCCAAAGACTTAGCAACAAAACTTTCTTGGTGCAAAATGCAATGATGCCAAGTCACAGGACTAAAAGCATTTTCTTCACGCCACTTGTTAATGAGTCCTTGAAGTCCTTGATTTGCCCCAAACATGGATGGGCACCCATCAGTTGCCATTGCAAACAACTTTGATGGGTCTAACTGTGCTTCTAATAAAGTAGTCTGAAATTCACGAAATATATCCGTTCCTTTCGTTGAGCCATGAATGGATCGCAAAGTGAGAAATTCCTCGTAAATCTTAAAGTCTGGCATGACTCCCCGGATAAATACAGCCAATTGCTCTGTATCGGTGAAGTCTTTTGAGGCATCAAGTCCGAGCGAGTAGTAAACAAAATTTTTTGACTTGTGAAGAAGCTGGTCCCGTTGGTCGTTGGATACACATTCAATGCGTCGAGTTACCGTATCATTACTAAGCTGCAATTTTTTAGCTTTAAGTTGAATGCTTGCAGAACAACATTCTTCAGCAAATATAACAATAGCTTGCTTCATAATTTCTCCATCTGAATACTGTTTCATATTGCAGGCAAGTAGATGGCTCACCTTGTAAGATGTTTTTGTTATTTCTTTGGATTCATTACACTTAAACATACTTGTTTGCTGCTTGCGTGCTGACTTAAGCGACTCCAACTTTCTCTTCCTTGATTCTCCTCTATAGCAATCATACTTTGCTGAATAAATTTTGTAGTGCCTCTCCACATTCAAAGATTTTACGCTACTTATCATCACAGGGCACAAAAGGCAATGCGCTTTGTTATATATTTCAATTTGAAAATATTTCTCTTCCCAGTCACTTTCAAACGCCTGATTTTCTTGCTGAAAAGTACAACTTGTTTTTGACAGTTTGCTTGACATTTTATCTTAACTAACTGCTAAATATTTTTTTCGAAACTACCTGAACTTTATGCAGTGTACGGGTTAGCCTACTTGTGATTACTGAAAACAATTGTGAAAAAATAAAAGGGCATTATGACATCATAAAAAAGCTGAAAACTTGAAGTCAAAAGGACCTAACAGCGACAGAAACATCAATTCAACCACTGCTTCTCATCGTTTTTACGTTACTACAGTTTTTTAATTTCAAGTCATTGATTAATTTTCAAAGGATTAATGAGAGCCGCAAGAGGAAGAGCTAAGAGCCGCGGTTGAGAATCACTGATATAGAGCATAAGAGGTAAGACAACACAGTAAAAAACAGTCGACTGATTTTAAAAAGAGAACAGACTGACTTTCTGCAATTGTTTAGTGGGTAGCACCAAAAAAAATGATATGAGGGGAAATACCCGAGGTGTGGTATGCTCAGCAAGGACAACAGGCATTGTTTTCCATGCCAAAGAGATCTGGGAGTGCACCACCGCAATCAGGCGGCTCTTGTTGCTCATCCTGTAGCGCCGATGCTATCTTTTCCTGCTCTGCAGAACCACTTTTGTCCAAGTTTTTTGTTAAAGCCTGCGCCATTTTGCGAGCTCTCCGCTGATTTCAGAGCACCAATAAGCCTCTTACTTCCTCTCGCTTCTCATTCTCTCAGACTCTTGCTCTGTCCTTACTGTTGTTTACTTTCCTATTCTCCGTCTTTTCTTCGTTCTCACACTTTGTGGCACATTTTTAGGGCCTATCCTCCACTACTCTTTCTCCGCTATCAGACTACAATCAGTACGCAGTCATTCATTTCTTCGAGACGATGACGCAGTCGATGAGCTCGCCAGGAGAGGTGTGCTGCTTCAGCCATCTATAGTTTTTTGCAGACTGTTTTCTTTTAGGACTGCAGGTGTACTGCATTCACTAAAAAACTTGTCCTTCCTTCTCATGCTTGCTATTTCCTCTTGCGTCTTTATTGCAACGAACACAACCTTTTCTTAAACCCATCTCTCCAGGATGGGAAAAATTAAAGAGTCTTTTGATACAACGTATGAAGTCAACCGGCTTAGAACACTTTTTCATGCTTGCACCCTACTAATGTCTGTATTATGCGCAATATCATTGCACTTAGGGGCGTACGCAAAAATTTGTTGAGGGGGGTCCCGAAACACTTATTTGTGGAGATCGGAGATCAATGGACGCAGTGCTCAAAAGTATGCGCGATGACACGAGGTTGGCTTCTAAAATCTGTGAAAATTTTGCTCAAGTATAGTTGGAAGACCTATTTTTTTTGAGATCGACTCTCCACAGCGCAAAATTTTGCCAAATCCACGTTTCACCTTGCAATCATGGCTGCCGGTAGTCATGTTTCACAATTTTCCAAATGGGGGGTGAGATGAAGGTGATTTTGCGCAAATAATCGCTGAGCTAGACATTTTATTGTTTCTAAGGGAAAGGGGCGCGCACATAGGAGCCCCTCCCTTGTGTACGCCACCGATTGCACTATGCTGGTACTTTGCCTACTAATGCAGGATTGCTCAAGTAATTTAAACAAAGGTCCAGTTGAACTAGTGGTATTTCCAGATACTTAATATTGAAATCAAACTAGCAGTATTTCCAGATTTTTAATAAAATTTTCAATAGGCAATAACAAAAAGCTACTATCAGTTTGAGTACATTCAAGAAAATATTTGGATTTCTTCTCAGCATACACAAATTATCGAAATC
Organism: Trididemnum clinides; assembly: GCA_963675345.1. Classification (NCBI taxonomy): domain Eukaryota; kingdom Metazoa; phylum Chordata; class Ascidiacea; order Aplousobranchia; family Didemnidae; genus Trididemnum; species Trididemnum clinides. Next base: position 18,019,301 of record OY776303.1, read on the forward strand.
AAAAACATAATGAACTTGTTGTTCACTATTCTGCTAATTTTATGAGAAAAATCACATTTCTTGAATGTAGCAAGATCTCAAAGCTTGATGTATAGAAGTAAGAGCAAATTGAAGGCAGTGGTGGGGTGTTTGCGATTTGCTGTTCATTCGCACGCTCAGCCATGCAAGAAAAAGCATATGCGGTGTTGTAAATAATTTCTTAGCAAATGCTTCTAACGTTACGCGTACATTGTATTCTTAAACGTCAACGCTAATGCAACGCGTCTGTGGGATTCGAACCCGAGTCTTTGGAACTGGCTTCCTCGCGCGCCGAGTTTTGCTGCCATGCACCACGTGCTGCCAGCCATGCCTTAAAGCACCGCATTTAGTTTGTAACCTTCGGAAGACCTTTGTATACCTAATCACTGCTTGTGTGATCAGCTTTACCTAAGGATATCAGTTTTAGTCCATAGTTGAGCGGCTAGCAGTACGACAAAACAAACCTCGTTCAAAAGTAAACAGCACGTAAGTCTTGTGCTTCGTGTTAGTTTCTTTTAAGAAAGTCAACGTTAATGCTGTTGGAGGGGATCTCTTGGTCCTTGGCAAGCCCTGCTGATGAGTCCAAAAGGACGAAACGCGTCGAGGGATGGCTTTGAAAATTTGGAAATATCTCTCAATAAAATTCCGAAGGAACCCTCGCGCCTTCAGCACTCGCTTTGTTGTTTTGTTTCTCGCTCATAAGACGCTCTCTATCGATCGTAACCACTTGGAACTAGCAATATAATTTTGTTGGTCATAGTTGCCAACCTGGGAAATTTTCAAACGAATTGAAAATTTTGATTTTGCAAAACGTGTTAAGAAAAATATCGGGATTTTTGAGATCAAACTTTGTAATTTGCTCGTTTTGCGCAAAAACCTTTTTTGCGATCACTCTGAAATCAAAGTATCTGCAGTTGGTTTTTGAGCAATGATTGAAAACTTTTTGTAGGTATTCATCGAAAGACCTTTTTTTGGGAAACCGAATTTAATGTATCATTTTAGAATCTGGAAAATTTGGACGCAAGAATAGGAAGGTTGCACGAACGTGACCAAACGTCATCAAAATGCGCTTTTGAAAAAAGTAGCTCACCACTTTTAGTGTTTTCGCATTGAATTGAATAGGAGTGATATCGTTTTTTTTTGCAAATTAAATGAATAAACGTGACAGTTGTTAAATTAACGTTAAATACTGTATGTTGTTTTACTGGTGCTATGGAAGGAATTTGAAGTTAAAGGATGGTAGGAGGTGTTAAGGACGATTTGTTATTGCTACTAGTTAGGCTAATTTTATCGGCTAAACATGCAGGTCTTTTTGTAGCCAGCTTCTATTAGGGTTCAATCTTCAATTAATCAGCGTATTTGGGAATACTGAGTTTAAGTTAATAGTAATGTGCAACTTTTACAGCATATTTAGTGGCATAAGCATACTGAAAAGTTGTAGACCTAAACTATGCTGTAGCCTAAATGATAGGACAAACTTTTGTGCCGTTCGTCATATGTTGGATTACTTATTGATGGATAAAATTAGTAATTCTTTGAAATTTTTCGTCAATAATGCTTGCAGACCAGTTAAATAATATATCAGGTGTAATTTTGTGAACTTCACTTTTCCTTAAAACGATTTTTGGGCTATTGCCTAGACTGCTGGACCAAAGGTAATTTAAAAACTTACGGTACTGGTAGTAACAGAACCATACTTCGCAAAAATTATGGTGTTTTAGACTCTACCCATATGATGATCTTGGTAGCAAAAGAGTTAAAGGCAGTAGCTCCCAAATCTTTTTTATGCATCTCATTTGACAAAAACTGTTGCGCTTGCAACGCATTGGATAACATTACATACAGTAGCGTACGCAGCAAGTTTCCGAGGGGGGCCAAAATTTCGTCACAGTTGTTAGACATCACAAACCAGCTTTGCTTGACAAATACCAATAAAATTGGTGACGTCCTCCAAAAAAAAAAGGTCAACACCTGGTCTGCAACCGCTAAGTGCGCCCACACTTAATTTGATTAGCTATAGCAAAACCCTCTGATCAGACCTGTTGTTCTGGAGCGTCCCGTTTTTCAATCACCAAAATATGGTATGCCTAGCTAAAACTGCTTGGTTTTGCTTCATATTTTTTCATTTTTTGGGTCTGAGAGGGGGCCATCGCACAGTGGTCCCCCTCTCGGTACGCTAGTGATTACATATAGAGATTTTTTGACAAGTTCTTCTCACACGCTTCTATGTTCATTTTTGTGATGCTCAGTTTTTGCACCTCTTTTTGTAGGTTTGAATCTATTTTAACGCTGCTATTATCTGCATCAGAAATAGTTAACCAAAAACAAAATAAAATCAGTAAAAATAATTGGAAATAAATTTTACTTTTCTAATTCTTGCACCAAAGCCGGAGGATCCGCTATTTATGTGTCAGGTAAACTGAAGCATTCTGTAGCGTAAGTTCATCAGCGTAATAACAAACTGAATTCTGCGACTGCCTGAGTGTAGTAGAATGCAGCGCAATTTAGCAGCCATTTTTTCTAAACTAATAATTACTTTCATATAAATTGATCTTATTTTGAAAAAGTTTGCATTATCAAAGCAAAATTTTTTTTAGCTTTGACTATAAGCATGCATATGCAATATAGTCGGATGAGAACTTCGATAAGGTAACTGAAAAAATTTTTTTTGGGCAGAAAGTAAAACATGTCTGCAAATCTTCGAGCTGCTATTATGCCTACTGTGCAGTTCAAGTTGAGTATTTTTAATTCTGCATTAAGCCCCATTTACTCTCATCAAAACAACTTGCCTGCGCACTTTGCGCTTTGCCGGGTTAGAATGATTAAATAGCCCACTAAGCATGTTGCAAGAGCATTGGCTACTTATACCAGTGGTTCTCAGACTGTGCGTCGTTTCAGTTTTCCAAGGGCGTCGCGGAATAATTTGGTTTAATGCCAATAAATCTAGGTTTTATTGCGTCACAAGAGCTCTGATCGTAGATTCCGTTTTTAGTTTCTTCTGATATTTATAAACAATTGTATTTTCATAATGGTGTTTTTAATACACTGTTGACTCGTTATTTAAGAATCAAATTGCAAAAGTTTAACTTGATTGGCGAAAAATATATTTAGAATAAAGCATTCAGTTGTATGTTGGACGAAAACAGGAAAGATGAGTTACTAACTTAGAAGAGCGTAATTTTACGATTGAAGGTGACAGACCAATCCAAAATCTTGGGTGCATAAGGACAGTTATTTGTAGATTATGGGTCACTTTTATCTTGCAATACGGAAAACTGAACCTTGGGATGCTGTCTGGTGCGTCGCAAAATCTCGCAAGCTTTTTTAAATGCGTGGCATCGAAAAAAGTTTGAGAACCACTGACTTATACTGAAAGCGCGCAGTCAGAAAAGAAGATATTTCACTTGGGACAATGACATCATTACATCACACAACTTAAAACATGCCTTGAGCGTAAGAGGGATATTACACTACGTAACACATTTTTTGTTTGGCTACTTTTTTCAGTGCCCCTTTATGTATTTTGAGCGCTGAGTTTAAAAATCCGGTTAGTTTTTTGTATCGTTACTTTTTGAGATATTTATACTTTTTGTTTCATCCGACCTAGCTGTAGCTAGCAGATTGTGTTCTACCTTGCAGTAGATTCTAACTGCATATCAAGGTTCCGCTTAATACATATTAAACGCAAAAGTCAGTTTGAAAATGGTTCATTAAGAAGAAGGCGTGAAGATAAACATAACACAGTATTTTCAAATAATAAGAGTCATTCAAAAATGCACTGTTGAGCGAGCTTTTCTTTTATGACCACTCTTATCTTGCCTTATCAAAGACCAAATGCAGTCTCCCATCATTGCACTGTCCCAGCGGCCTTTATATCGTCTTTCCATTGGCTCAATATCCTGGTGTAATCTCTCGCCACGCTCCTCACTGAAGTCACCAAGATTTTCTTGAAAGAAATCCAGATGAGAGCACAAAAAGTGAAGTTTTACAGACATGCGACAACCCATGTTTTGGTAACTTTTGATAAGCTTTTTCACTAACTTTTTGTAATTTGGATCCTTTTTATTTCCCAAAAATCCATCAACCACACCTCGAAATGCTTGCCACGCTTCCTTTTCTGTTTCATTCATTTTTTCTTCCAAGGTTTTAGACTTTAACATTGTGTTTATCTGGGGACCAACGAATATTCCGCCTTTTATTTTGGTCTCTGATAGCCTGGGAAACATTGAACGGGTCTCTTGAAAAACTTCTTCAAAATCCAAAGCTTTAACAAACTGTTTTACTAGACTTAATTTGATATGAAGTGGTGGCAGTAAAACCTATCCCCGGCTTATAAGAGGCCCCTGATGACGTTATACATTCCTGGTGTTAGTTCTTCCCGTGTCGGCCAATGAATTTTCTTGTAGTGCTCACCATCAGCTCTACTATTCCACAAGCACAAACAGCAAGAGTATTTTGTGTATCCACCCTGCAGACCCAGCAAAAATCCTAGCATTTTGAAGTTACCACAAACATACCACTTAAACTGAGCATAATTGATTTTAATGAGCAGTTGCTTGACATTTTCATAGTCTTCTTTCATCTGCAATGAATAAGCAAGTGGAATTGATGGATATATATTGCCATTGTGAAGTAACACCGCTTTAAGACTTTTGGTGGAACTTTCAATGAAAAGCCGCCATTGAGTAGGATCATGATCTATTCCACAGCACGAAACAGGCCTTCCACATTTTTGCAATAGCAAAGATCTTCAATAACACCAAAATAGACAGAAAACTCCAAGTGCCTCTTCCTGTAGGCAGTAGGCCTACTCTTGCAGTCATCGCCAAGCAGATTCTACTCATCCAGTCTGGATGTTAATAACTCTGCTCCAGATTTTGTAAGACCCAGATCATGAATTAAATCATCCAATTCTTGTTTAGTCGGAAAATGAGGTTCTGCACTTGTTGTTGGTGCATATTCTGCATCAATGTCTGAATTTTCAAATGCTGTTGCTGAGTCTTCACTTAAGTACGTTTCTATCTGAAATGATAAAGAACAAGTACATAGCAAGAAATTGGATCTAGTCTCAGAACATATAAATTACTGTTAGTTACACTTACCCACAGAAAATTACTCACATTTGATGGTGGGTTTGGAACCGGTAAGGCATCACTGTGAGGAACAGGTGCAATGGATGAGGGTATACTTGGATACGTCATAGCTCTTCTTTCTCTAACCTTGCGATACTTCGAAATGTTTATCATGCAAAAATAACAATCATCATGATGATTTTGGGGCTCTCTCCAAACCCTGGGAACTGCAAATGACATAATTCTTCCAGAACCCCTCAACCATCCTTCAAGATTAGATCGACAGCTGCCACAGATTACATGTAGTGCCCAGGACTTGTCCTGATCGCCAATGTCCATCCCAAAATATAGTCTATACGCTGTCCAATACTTTGTTCCTTTCACAATTTTATACGAAGAATGTTGGCCGCTGATGTAGTATCCACATACATAACAAAAGCAATCTGGTGAAGTTTTGCACTGTCTACTAGCCATTTTTATTACACTATTGAAACGATGAACTCAATTAAGATTAACACAAGACTTAATCTATAAAATATAATCATAGAGGGCTACTGAGTAGGCTGTTGACATACATGGCTGGCTGTTAGGTTCCTGACTACAACGTGGAACTTCTCTCTGCAAACACTGAACATGGCTTTCTAATCAGACTATTCTGAATTTTATAGGCTGAAATAAAACGAAACTGAGGACTGATAAGTAATAAAAGCACTTTTTTCAGTGAGATTTCGCACTGCCATATGCCCATTCACTCCCTCAAGTAAATAAAACACAGATTTACAACATGATAATGCTGACAGAGACAGATCACAGCAAGCATAACTGCATAAGAAATACAGAGTTAACGGAAAATCATATATCTTTAAAACGATCGATGATAGAAAAAAGTTGATAGTATTATTGGAATCAGGGTTTGAAAATCATACAGACACACTTAAAAAATTAACCAAACAAACTTTTTTAAAAATTTTGTTGCGTACTGTTATCAATGAAGCGAGCGAAGCAGTACGTAGAGGGTGTACATGTAGATTGCTTGTCAACCGGCAAAATAGCACAATCTTTGGTGTGCCAAAGTTTTGCTAGGATGTATCAACGTAAAAAAAAGGCGTATCAGCAAAAAAACTATTTTTGTTTAAATTACGGTTGCCAACGGTCTTTGCGTTACGGTCCGCAATTTATTGAGATAATCTGAAGTCTTGACAGCTCACATAAAGACTTTTTTTTTAGAATTCAATTTATCGAAGTAAATATTGTGCAGTAAAATATAATATACACCTTTTTTTTTTCAAAATTCAATTTGTAACGTATCGTACAGGATATCAAATTTTCCATAAAATATTCTTCAAACTTCATTTTACTAGTTTATTTAATTCAAACAAGTTTAGGGTGTGCAGATTTTTGGAAAGTGAAATAAGATATACCACTACAAAAAAGATTGACAAGCCCTATAGGCTGTATCCTTAAGAAAACTTGTTACCATGTTGGTTTTCAAGAAACCTACTTTGCGCCATGCAAGTCGTTATTGAAAAAATCCAAATTACAGCTAGCAGACATATGCAACTTCTAGGTGTCTGGGAGGCATAATTCACAGAAACCCCTCTGGTCACGGGATATTTTTGCAATTATGCAAATAGCAACGTTGTGTTCAGGATCGTTTTGTGGTTATCGATGCGGCTGGCACAGTACATTTCTGTACACTTTGCATCAAGAAAAAAATTCATTGCTACATAACGGAAGTGAAACATGGGCGATCTGCAATACAACAGCAAACGCTACCGATGTGGCGGATTTGCACTTTATCAGAAGAATGTTGAAAATCTCACAGATGTAAAAAATGGCCAACAAAGTAATTTCAAAAATAGCGAAGACAAAACGGCTACTCTATTGCGGCATTACAAGAAGTGGGAGGAAAAGTAGAAAAAATTAACAAAAATATATCTTCATCGATGCCAAGGAAACTAATAAAAATATTTCGTCTTGCGAGCAATACAGTGTAGAAAGTTTATGAAAACATAATCTTTAACCACCTGTAAGTTAGGTAGGTGCGAAAGAAAAAGACTCACCGGCAAAACTAAGTTTAAAAAATGTTTTTCAAAAATTCAGCTTGCATGCCAAATTGTAGCTAAACCTCAATTGCATATTCGAACATGAAATTTGTTGTCATCTATTTACGACTACGTGAAAGTTATGAAGAAAATAATTGGCAGTTAAAAAATGGCATTTTATGCAACTAGTGGAAATTAATTTACATCTACAAATTAACCTGAATGGAGCATCACAACCATTTTATTTGTTTAATACGTAATAGTTATAGAAAGTATATCTGCAGTGTGCTTCTTAAGTTAGCCTTGCCTTGCTAATTACATTAATGGCAGTTGTTTGTTTTATCAATTTGTGATGTCATAATTCTGATAACCTTACGAAATTTAGTTGTATAGCGGTTAACTATCAATGTAGTATCTGTTTAGCCTAGCCTTATGTGACCATTTATTTAAGGCAGTGGCTATTTCGCCGTCGACGGCAATTTGCCCTTGGAATCTATTTTGCCGTGATCATTCACGTGTGTTTATACAGCCAAATTTGCTATTATCGCAGCAGTGACTCTGTGGTTTAGTGGATAGAGCGCTGGTCTTGAGATACCAAGGTATTGGGTTCGAATCTCAGCTGGCCAGGGCTTTAAAAGAAAGGCAGTGTACACTGAAGGGGCAGGCCCGATATGTAAATGTATGGGGCAGTGTACACTGCAAAGGAGTGTGCAGGGTGGGGGATAGAGACCTGGGGGTGAAAAATTTTTTAATTGGTTTTTAAAATTGAATCAGAGACGACCAAAAGTCACATGTTTAGTACGTCATTAAGATTGACCAATCACAAACAACTCACGGCAAAATAGTCTCTGAGGGTAAATTGCCGTCGACGGCAAAATAGCCACTGCCTTTATTTAACTGATGATGCTTTTAGCGTAAAAGCGAAACGTTTTAATAAAATGTTTACCACCATTTTGGTTTTAATCTTTTTACTAAGCATTGCAAATAAATCTCATTTTTATGCTCCTGGTTTTGTTTGGTTTGAATGTTATTGAAATTGGTTGCAGTTGTATTTTTCCAAGTAATATTGCAGATGTGGATATGCGATACTGTAATAAATGTTGCGTAAGGTATGAATTGAAATATCAAATTTTAATTTGCTAAGTATGCCAGCAGCTTTACTCAACTTTTCAGCAATGCACTGTGTGTAACGGGTCCAACTTAAAGCATTACACTACGTAACAAAATTTTTAAAAAAGTTTGTTTGGTTAATTTTTTAAGTGTGTCTGTATGATTTTCAAACCCTGATTCCAATAATACTATCAACTTTTTTCTATCATCGATCGTTTTAAAGATATATGATTTTCCGTTAACTCTGTATTTCTTATGCAGTTATGCTTGCTGTGATCTGTCTCTGTCAGCATTATCATGTTGTAAATCTGTGTTTTATTTACTTGAGGGAGTGAATGGGCATATGGCAGTGCGAAATCTCACTGAAAAAAGTGCTTTTATTACTTATCAGTCCTCAGTTTCGTTTTATTTCAGCCTATAAAATTCAGAATAGTCTGATTAGAAAGCCATGTTCAGTGTTTGCAGAGAGAAGTTCCACGTTGTAGTCAGGAACCTAACAGCCAGCCATGTATGTCAACAGCCTACTCAGTAGCCCTCTATGATTATATTTTATAGATTAAGTCTTGTGTTAATCTTAATTGAGTTCATCGTTTCAATAGTGTAATAAAAATGGCTAGTAGACAGTGCAAAACTTCACCAGATTGCTTTTGTTATGTATGTGGATACTACATCAGCGGCCAACATTCTTCGTATAAAATTGTGAAAGGAACAAAGTATTGGACAGCGTATAGACTATATTTTGGGATGGACATTGGCGATCAGGACAAGTCCTGGGCACTACATGTAATCTGTGGCAGCTGTCGATCTAATCTTGAAGGATGGTTGAGGGGTTCTGGAAGAATTATGTCATTTGCAGTTCCCAGGGTTTGGAGAGAGCCCCAAAATCATCATGATGATTGTTATTTTTGCATGATAAACATTTCGAAGTATCGCAAGGTTAGAGAAAGAAGAGCTATGACGTATCCAAGTATACCCTCATCCATTGCACCTGTTCCTCACAGTGATGCCTTACCGGTTCCAAACCCACCATCAAATGTGAGTAATTTTCTGTGGGTAAGTGTAACTAACAGTAATTTATATGTTCTGAGACTAGATCCAATTTCTTGCTATGTACTTGTTCTTTATCATTTCAGATAGAAACGTACTTAAGTGAAGACTCAGCAACAGCATTTGAAAATTCAGACATTGATGCAGAATATGCACCAACAACAAGTGCAGAACCTCATTTTCCGACTAAACAAGAATTGGATGATTTAATTCATGATCTGGGTCTTACAAAATCTGGAGCAGAGTTATTAACATCCAGACTGGATGAGTAGAATCTGCTTGGCGATGACTGCAAGAGTAGGCCTACTGCCTACAGGAAGAGGCACTTGGAGTTTTCTGTCTATTTTGGTGTTATTGAAGATCTTTGCTATTGCAAAAATGTGGAAGGCCTGTTTCGTGCTGTGGAATAGATCATGATCCTACTCAATGGCGGCTTTTCATTGAAAGTTCCACCAAAAGTCTTAAAGCGGTGTTACTTCACAATGGCAATATATATCCATCAATTCCACTTGCTTATTCACTGCAGATGAAAGAAGACTATGAAAATGTCAAGCAACTGCTCATTAAAATCAATTATGCTCAGTTTAAGTGGTATGTTTGTGGTAACTTCAAAATGCTAGGATTTTTGCTGGGTCTGCAGGGTGGATACACAAAATACTCTTGCTGTTTGTGCTTGTGGAATAGTAGAGCTGATGGTGAGCACTACAAGAAAATTCATTGGCCGACACGGGAAGAACTAACACCAGGAATGTATAACGTCATCAGGGGCCTCTTATAAGCCGGGGATAGGTTTTACTGCCACCACTTCATATCAAATTAAGTCTAGTAAAACAGTTTGTTAAAGCTTTGGATTTTGAAGAAGTTTTTCAAGAGACCCGTTCAATGTTTCCCAGGCTATCAGAGACCAAAATAAAAGGCGGAATATTCGTTGGTCCCCAGATAAACACAATGTTAAAGTCTAAAACCTTGGAAGAAAAAATGAATGAAACAGAAAAGGAAGCGTGGCAAGCATTTCGAGGTGTGGTTGATGGATTTTTGGGAAATAAAAAGGATCCAAATTACAAAAAGTTAGTGAAAAAGCTTATCAAAAGTTACCAAAACATGGGTTGTCGCATGTCTGTAAAACTTCACTTTTTGTGCTCTCATCTGGATTTCTTTCAAGAAAATCTTGGTGACTTCAGTGAGGAGCGTGGCGAGAGATTACACCAGGATATTGAGCCAATGGAAAGACGATATAAAGGCCGCTGGGACAGTGCAATGATGGGAGACTGCATTTGGTCTTTGATAAGGCAAGATAAGAGTGGTCATAAAAGAAAAGCTCGCTCAACAGTGCATTTTTGAATGACTCTTATTATTTGAAAATACTGTGTTATGTTTATCTTCACGCCTTCTTCTTAATGAACCATTTTCAAACTGACTTTTGCGTTTAATATGTATTAAGCGGAACCTTGATATGCAGTTAGAATCTACTGCAAGGTAGAACACAATCTGCTAGCTACAGCTAGGTCGGATGAAACAAAAATTATAAATATCTCAAAAAGTAACGATACAAAAAACTAACCGGATTTTTAAACTCAGCGCTCAAAATACATAAAGGGGCACTGAAAAAAGTAGCCAAACAAAAAATGTGTTACGTAGTGTAATATCCCTCTTACGCTCAAGGCATGTTTTAAGTTGTGTGATGTAATGATGTCATTGTCCCAAGTGAAATATCTTCTTTTCTGACTGCGCGCTTTCAGTATAAGTCAGTGGTTCTCAAACTTTTTTCGATGCCACGCATTTAAAAAAGCTTGCGAGATTTTGCGACGCACCAGACAGCATCCCAAGGTTCAGTTTTCCGTATTGCAAGATAAAAGTGACCCATAATCTACAAATAACTGTCCTTATGCACCCAAGATTTTGGATTGGTCTGTCACCTTCAATCGTAAAATTACGCTCTTCTAAGTTAGTAACTCATCTTTCCTGTTTTCGTCCAACATACAACTGAATGCTTTATTCTAAATATATTTTTCGCCAATCAAGTTAAACTTTTGCAATTTGATTCTTAAATAACAAGTCAACAGTGTATTAAAAACACCATTATGAAAATACAATTGTTTATAAATATCAGAAAAAACTAAAAACGGAATCTACGATCAGAGCTCTTGTGACGCAATAAAACCTAGATTTATTGGCATTAAACCAAATTATTCCGCGACGCCCTTGGAAAACTGAAACGACGCACAGTTTGAGAACCACTGGTATAAGTAGCCAATGCTCTTGCAACATGCCTAGTGGGCTATTTAATCATTCTAACCCGGCAAAGCGCAAAGTGCGCGGGCAAGTTGTTTTGATGAGAGTAAATGGGGCTTAATGCAGAATTAAAAATACTCAACTTGAACTGCACAGTAGGCATAATAGCAGCTCGAAGATTTGCAGACATTTTTTACTTTCTGCCCAAAAAAAATCTTTTCAGTTACCTTATCGAAGTTCTCATCCGACTATATTGCATATGCATGCTTATAGTCAAAGCTAAAAAAAAATTTTGCTTTGATAATGCAAACTTTTTCAAAATAAGATCAATTTATATGGAAGTAATTATTAGTTTAGAAAAAATGGCTGCTAAATTGCGCTGCATTCTACTACACTCAGGCAGTCGCAGAATTCAGTTTGTTATTACGCTGATGAACTTACGCTACAGAATCAAACTGGAGTCACGAAAAAAACATTTCAACGCAATTAAGTTTATAATCATTCGGCTGGTGTGTCAAAGTTGACAGGCAACAGCTACAAAAATCAAAGCTATTTTTTTCTAACACGGTAAAGTGGTTCTGATTTATTTTTTTGGAAACACGCTTACTAAAGTTGGCGTTTTTTTAATTAAGCAAAAGTACTACATTAAATTGGCGCACTCGTGTTGCAGAGTGTAAAAGGAAATCCAAGCCTATATGTATAATTTTTATAAATACAGCAAACTTTAAAAAGCAGTTTTCCGATGATGCACTGCGCAGTGCAATGTGTTTGTTTGATGTTTCAAAATATATATACAAAATGTAAATTTATTTCAATTCACTAGACTGATTCCGTTTGTAATCTTTCATATGTTGATTGAGATGCAGTAGTTGATGCATTCAGTTTTTTGCTTGCAATGATATCCAAATTTGTTTGAGTCAGATCATAGTTTCCTCTCTCTAAGTTGTGATGCAAATAGTACCAAAACTCATTTGCTTCTAATTTCTTTTCCTTATATTTTTTCACCACTCCCTGCGCTTGGTTATTCGCGTTTTCACGCTTTTGCTCTTCAGACCTTGCCGCCGGGACCAGCTAAAGCAAGTCAGTTATTTTAAAAAAAGGTATTTAAATATAGTAAATTATGGGCTGGGACTACGAACATGCTTCTAAAGCCGTAACGGTTCCTCTAAATCTAATTCAAACTGTTGCGAATTGGACGTGTCTAAACTCGCTTTTCCAGCAGGTTCTGATCAAACAGGAATAAGGTCAATGAAAAATTATATATGCAATGCCCAGAGCATTGATTTTGGGGAAGAAGGAGAGATTTCTAAAAGGCATCAATTTTTTGTTTTGATCCGGGTTAATGATGATTTCTACTAAACATGGTTAACGAAGTCCCCAAAATGACTCTAGGTTGTCGGCGGATCCAGGAGTACGCCCACATCTTTCGTCATACAGAAAAACAATTCTGCTGGTAGTAAACTGGCGTAATTTGTTTGGGGACACGTAAAAATGGGGCAAGTAACTTTCTTTAAATAAAACCACTTTCACGGCTTTCGTTAAAACTTTTTGAACCCACCAACGTGCGTAGCACTAAAATTTTGCTCGGTTTGCTTAATCGTAGTCCAACACTGCTTACAGGCTTATCAATGGCGTTTTCAAATTCAGCAACAAGAATTTCCATCATTTTTTTTTTGCATTTTGAATTTATCTTTTCCTGATAGTATGTCATTGGTGAACAGGCTTTTACTGAAAGGTAAACAGCAAAAACTACGAGTGAAATTACGCCTGCAAACGACATGCCAATAATTTGCGATCGTTCTTTGCTTTCATTGTAAGTGGAAGTGAAGGGACTTTCTCCCTGTAAGACAAAAATAGCAATTCTTATATTACAAAATAGAACAAAATGGACATATTTCACATAAAAGTTATTTCTCCGACAGAAAAAAAAGCATAAAAGTCCATCCAGAAGACAATAAGTTTTTAGCAAAAGTGACTTTTTAATTGTCTGTCCTCGAAAATCTTTAATCATCATTTCAATGAGCGGAATGGCCAAGGAGAAAAGACAAGAGTCTCATGCTTTTTTCAATATGAAATTGCGACAACCATTGAACTAGTTTGCAAGAACATTTTGCAAGGGACAAACTTTGTGTGATACGGATAATACTTTAAGGCAATTACACTCGACTCTCGCTTATCCGGACCTCGTTAATCCGAACTTTGGTTTATTCAGACAGTGGCCGTGAAAAAAGGTAACTAACTTTTCTCCACTTCGCTGTTCTACATCTCAAGCCCCAACCATGTAAATACAGTTATTTCATTTGATTTGTATTGTATATAGTACAGCATATATATTTGTATTATCCTGACTTTTTCATTATCCCGACCGGTTCCAGCACCATTCAGTCTGGAAAAACGAGGGTCGAGTGTATATTCATTTTAGTGAGTTGCTTACATAAGGAATACCAATATAAATCACTCACCACGATGAATAAAATTGCCAAAAAGTAGCAAGGAATACCTCATCTGAAAAAAGATCCTTAGCAAAAAGAGAACTGTTCCGCTTTTTCTTTCTGTTTGTTTCTGGCTACATTTTATTGTTTGTTTAAAACTGTTACAATGCCACGTACTTACTACAGTGGGCGTAGAATTATGTAGTATCATAACCATTTCCTTAAAAGTAAATACGAGTGAGATCTTTTAATTTCTTTTTTCTAATATTTGCTTTGTATTTAAATGATATTGCTCAACTTTATTACAAAAATTTGTAAGCTTTCGCTGCCTACTGGCAGCTTTGTCAATGCGATTTGCAAAACGACAAAAACACGTGTTTGTTTGTGGTTATCCCTTACCTTCCTCGAGATGGAGGTACAGCATGAACGGCAATTCAGGTTTATGCCGTCAACCTAATTGAAATTAGGCTAGGGAAAAAATGGCAGGCCATTTCGAACAGGTCATCAGTGACTGGTAGCCCCACCACCGACAAGGCGGATTGCCACTGGTGGGTACCCAAGAGTCGTCTTTTACGACATGCTGGGTTAGCAACTTCACAATTGTAACCTGGTGAAGTACGGGTGGGCCACCTGTCTGCCACATGAAGGTGGAGGCGTCCCGTTAAGTGCCTTGCCTAAGGTCACAACAAGCAAGCTTCTGGCTTGTTCTCCACACTATCCCTTTTTATACTGAGTGCCAAGCAGGGAAGCTGTGAATACCAGTTTTTAAAGTCTTTTGGTATGACTCGACTTAGGGAATGAACCCCAGGTCTACCGACTGCGATGCGGAGGCTCTCAGCACTACACCATCGCATCGGTACAAAAAAAATCTGCGATCACTTACTCTTTAAACCTTCGCAATTAAACTGCTAAAATTAAAATCATGCTACCAGGATAACTATAAGAAACTAAATCTATACTATAAAGCAGAGTTCTGTGTGTGTGTTCGTTCGTTCGCTTTAACCCTTTCGAAACTTATGATGGAGCAAACATGAAAGTTGGCACAATTAAACATTGTCTAGAGGTAAGTATCATAACTCAAAAGAAAGCCAGCATTCAAGCTATCACTTTACAAAAAATTTATCTTTTTGGGGTCCAATGACGTCACAATCAACGCTTGATTGCTCAATGTGGTAGCTGTATTTTCTCAAAAACTACTGGTTGTAGAAACGCGATTGAACGCATTTTCAAAACATATTGATGAAGTGATTTCGATAAAATCAACTCTACAACAATTTAAGCTTATTTCACGATTCAACGTGCAATTCCTTATTTAAGTATTTTAAACCTTTTCTGAGCATGCTTCTCTTTTTCTCTCGCACGCTGACAATTCGCTTTAGATGTCATAATGCGGTCTGGTACGATTAACACTGTCTTGCCAACAGAGATCACAACACGATAATTTTTTAAAAGATTGCAACATTTCTACAAAATCAGTTTACATGTACATAAAAACTTATTTATGACCTCATTTCCCAATCGATTTTCAAAATTTATTCAACAAATTAAAGATCATTTCAAAGCAATTCCGACAACATATAACATGTGCTTTTTCTATTTGTTTTTGTACAAAAAAAATTGAACGTTAAAACGTGTAGTGTAATTTTTTGCTCCTTTACAAAAAGCGGTAAGCTCAGTAAATACAGGTAACTTTAGCACATAAAAGTTATTATGAGGTACTAACAATTAGTATTGTTTGAAAGCTTTGAAAATTTGCTTTCTAGCAATATATGACTCTAACTAGTTAAGCAAAGAATTAGTTTATGATGACTGACCAAAAATCGGTTGCCATATATTATTTTCCATTTTTAGTTGAACAGTTATCCTACTCCTCTAGCAAACTTGCAATTTTTACAAAAAGTTAGTTCTTTGGTACATTTAACTATTTTTCCTCACAAGCATGGTCCTTTGGCATTATCTACTAACATTTTCAAAAGCATCAAAAAACTAAGTCTCTAAACGTTTATAAAATGCAGCCTAACGCTTAAAAATACCAGAAATTTTGATGCCTGCATTTCACAAAATCGCAATTTCAAGAAAACTAAGTTCTTTAATACATTTTGTCTAATCATCCTCGATAGCATGATCTTTGGCATTATCTATCAAAATTTTCAAAACAATTTATCTAAAAATTAAGTCTCTAAAAACTTTAATACTAGTCAACTCCAAGAAAAAAATACTTGGTGATCCTTCAAGAAAAATAAAAGGAGGAAAAGATAGTCCTGTTTAATCTTTTGCAACAAAATATTGCTGTCGAGCTATATATCATCTAATTGTTGAAGCAATTTCCCTTTGCAATTGATTGAGATTGGCGCACCCTGGTAATTTGATGTTCTTAACCTCAACATTATTAATGGAGGCCCTGCTATTGCAATAACTTAACTGTAAATATTTCATTTTCGGTTAATTTGCTCTTTGCATGGCGGCGTTTATGCCAGGACCAAGCAACATGCGCGCAGTCGCAGGCGTTAGCTCGTAATAATTTGCCCGCAGTAACGAAAAAGTCCCATGTAGTGGTCCTAATATTTATCTTAATCCTGGAAATACATATCAATCACCTTGGCGCTCTCCTACAGCTTTGATCCGCTTTCAAGTAGTTGCTGAATTTAAAGGATAAAAGTCTGTTTAATTTAAGAACACCTATGGTGATAACAGGGCAAATAAAGACGTTGCCAGCACACGATAAACTTGGGAGACCTGTATTGGCTATGCACACGAGCTCACAATGTTTTTTAAATCGATTGCGTTTAAAGAAACGTTTATTTTTGTTGAAAGTAATTCTATAACATCTTACGCTATGCCAAAGTGCAATAAGCGATTATTTATTCAGGTGTTTTTTAAGCATGCATTTTTCTTCTGTCTTGAACCCTTTTTAAAAGCAGTGTTCCGTCATAATTTTAAATGACATCACAATGTTTGCCACTATATAGTGAGAACAGCAACAGGTAGCAAAATTCATCATATTGATAGCACACATAAACAGCAGATCCCATTACTGATATTTGTAATTGTTAGGTTATTTGTATCGGTACGAAATACTGATCTATATTTAAAAATAGGGAGGTCTGGATTGGGGGCAAAGTTAAATGTAAGTAAAATCCCTAGTTGAAAAAAGATTAAAATAATGCAATAGCATCAGTTTGTAAAACAGGATTAAGTGGGAACGTTTTTGTTTGAAAAGAGCTTAATAGGCGCCTATTAGGATAGGTTACACAACCTTGGGAAAAGCCATGGCTCCTTTTTATGTTATGGTTGCATTAAAGCAAACAGCGCAGCCAAAGAACGTAATGTCACAAGTATAAATACGACAGGGTGCCCACCAAATCGTCAAACGGGCCTACCACTAAATAGCTCATTTCTTTAATTATCAAAACTACTACCATTTTTACTATGTTTCAACTCCCACCCCTTGTCCTTAGACTCTTAAATTGTACAAATGATAGTTTGTGGCATCATTTTATTTTGAATACTTCTGGTCCTCATTTATAAACTAAGATGATCACCATTACGTGTACAGGAGCAATGGTTTATATCTGCTAAAACTTTTCATTGTTGCTTTCACAGAGGTTTGTACGGTAAAGCCGGCGCAGCTGCCTTAATTGATACGTTTTAAGTTGGCACAGATGATGGCATGACCTGCGTGGGTAAAATCGTAAAATCGCACCTTACTTAGAAGAAACAGTTTTTAGTATTTTGTTTTATAATACCTGCATAGAGCTACCGGAATTAAAGCTAAAAATTTTGGGAAAAGCAAAGACTGTTTTAACTTCTCTGCGCATACCTAAACAAGAAAAAACGAACAAGTCACATAATGCGTAGCCAGGAGGGACTTGGAAAAGCTTGTGGGGAAATCGAAAGAAAACAACGTCAATATGTGAAATCGCACCATATGGAAGATATTGTAGGTATTTTGCTTCATAATACCTTCATAAAGCTACCGGGATCAAACCAAAAAATTTTGGAAAAAAAGGACTCTTTTGACTCTCCTGGTCACGCCAAGCACGGAAAAAAAACATGCTACATATTGCGTAGCCAGCAGGGACTTGAGAAAGTTTTAGGGAAAATCAAAAGCAAACAACGCCCCGTGTGAAATCGCACCACATGGAAGACATTTTTGCTTCAGAATAGCTTAATATCAGAAATGTGTTTCCTACTTCCAAACTAAGGGGAACACAAAATCCCCTTGGGTTCACGTTAGTAATGAACAGAGCACTTAGACCTTAGGCATAGCCAGGACCTTGAAATGAGATATTCTATTAGGAAAAGGAGCGCATCAAGTCTTGAAAATCTTATGTACCGAAAAAAACACATACACCTTTCGTTACTGTGTATACAAGAACGCGATTGGTAAAACCTGCTCGGCGGGCTGAACAGATATTATCAATCCGACGTTACTGATAGGAAGCCCTTCGGTCGACGCCTACGTATGCTATAAAGCAAGGATTTTTTCTCTTGCTGACATGCTGCCTGTGAGGTATCTATATCTATATTATAAAGCAATACAATAAAATCCCAAGTTTAAAAAATAAGCGAAATAAAACCATAGACCTTACAGCCTGTAGAGCTGAATTTAGAGGGACTATTTTGAGTAACAATAACTTGGCCTAACGGCCGCTTACTAAGACATGATAAAATTCGTTGGGGAAAGCAACCCGCTTTTGTCGCTATATCGGAAACAAAGCAAATAGCGCAGCCAAAGAACTTAGTAGTAAACAAAGTAGCTCGAGCACTGTGATCGCGCAAACCCTGCCGAAGAACTGTGTGGGGGAATCTCCGCGTGTGATTGTTAAGTGGTATCTGGCGCTAGTTGCGTCGCTGATCGGGCTACGCTATGTAACACACTAGTTATTACCCGTGCGGTAGGCTAGTTGTCGGAATCGGTAGCTACGCTCGGAGTGGAATAGGCGAAGTGGCTGACCTCTTGGCGGCCGTGCATTGTATAAGCCGCGGTGCAGTCATTTGGGACCCACCGAAATTAGTTAAGCGCCCTTTTAACATTACGCGTACATTGCATTCTTAAAAGTCAGCGCTGGTGCGACGCGCCTGAGGGATTCGAACCTGCGTCTTTGGATCTGGCCTCCTCGCGAGCCTATTTTTGTGCTGCCATGCACCACGTGCTGCCAACTATACCTTAAGGCACCGCATTTAATTTGTAACCTTTGGAAGACCTTTTTATGCATAATCACTGCTTGTGTGATCAACTTCGCATAAGGATATCAGTATCAGTTCATGGTCGAGCGGCTATAACTACGTCAAAACGAACCTCGCTCAATAGTAAACGGCACGTAAGTCTTGTGTTTTGTGTTAGTCTGTTTTATAATAGTCAACGTTAATGCTATTGGGGGGACCTCTCGGCCCTTGGCAAGCCCTGCTGATGAGTCCAAAAGGACGAAACGCGTCCAGGGATGGCTTTGTAAATTTGAATATATCTCTCAATAGCATTGCGTCCTTCGGAAGCCTCGCGACTGTAGGGCTTGCTTTGTTGTTTTGTTTCTCGCTTATAAGACGCTCTCTATCGATCGTAACCACTGGGAACCAGCAATATAAATATAAACGGGGCTGCACCAAAGCGTAAAATAGGCTTACCACCAAATAGTTTGTTTTTGTAATTGTGAAAGCAGCCACCATTTGGCTGCAACCATCATTTTTGACTCTGTTTCAATCCCTCCTTCTTTACACTTTTTAAAAGTATTAATGGTAGTTTATGGCAAGAGTCTTTCTTTGTGAGCATTAGCGGTCTTGATAAAGAGAATAAGATTACCACCATGACGTGAACATGACATGAGGAGGTGCACAAAAAGCCAAACTTTTTGTTGCTTTGAACACAAGTGCACGATGGGTGAAGCCGACATAGCCGGCTGAACAGAAACATCTAACCCGGGCGTTACTGATGGGGTCCGGCGGGCGAAGCCGGCTAGTCAATAATAAAAATAAAAGGTCACTGCTTAAATACGACGAAGTAATGCAAAAAATATGACATAGCCTAGTCAATATCCGGTAATTAATCAAAGGTGATCAAATTATAAGGCTAAATTAAGATTAAAGTTGCAGGTGAAAATGAAGCACACACAAAAATCTTTATAAATAATATAAGGATTAGAACATAGGTTTAAAAAGTAAATGAGCGACGTGTTTTTAGTCGTTTTGCAAATCGCACTAACGAAGCTGCCAGCAGGCAGCGAAAGCTTTGCAAATTTTTGTGATAAAGTTGAGCAATTATATTTTAAAAAATCATTTTTTTAAAGTTGGCAATGAAAAACAGTCAAAAACCTAGTAAATTACTCACAGGTATACAAGATTCGTTGGCCTTGCGCTCATAAACTGTGCTTGCATCAGCACATGAAAAATAATCACCGTCGATGAAAACCAGCACCAACCAAATCATAGGTGCAACCAATGCAAACAAGAAATAATTGCAACAAGCACGGGAGCAACAACCATCAAACTTCGATTTAGGACTACAACCTTTGCGGGTTCCTGTACACAATTTCCAAAAGCTCGGGTTAAAACCGACGCCAATTGTAAACAAAATAACACAAGGCACAAGCATGAAGAGAAGTGCGTAGGGTATCCGCTCACTTTTGTAACCACACGGACAACGAAAGAAAACAATTTCCACAAGGCTTTCGACAGCCAAAGTAACAAGACCAATGAGTACCACCAACATTCCTTCTTTATAATTTTGAAGTTGTTTGACCAATTTATCAAATCCCCTTAGTTTTAAAGCCATTGCTTATATGCAGTAAACCACTAAGCCTACCATCAAAATCAGTTCTACTGAAACCAAAATATTTTTGAAACATAAACTATATGTTTGTGTGAACTTTTTGTGCAACTAAATCTCAGCGTTTATTTCATGACTTTTCTGAATCGAATCCTTTGTTACTGACATCAAAACAAACTTTTGATGTGTGGTACTGTATAATGGGATTTTATGATAATATGAGGTGGATTTAACTACTGTTTACTTAAAACTAACTTCTGCTTTGCAAACTTCCTGCATGGACCAGACCAACTCAAACTTTTACACCAGATATAGAACAAAATTAGTTTTTTTTGGCTTATGGTCTCTTCTTTCAAATCCTGACTGAAACCTAATTCATAATTTTCGTAAGAGTAAATTTGCCACAGACAATACTTCATCTAAAGCAGGGGTTCTTAACCGGGTGTAAATTTACCCCTTGGGGGTAAATTTGACCTGCCTTGGGGGGTAAATTTTCTTAGCAAAAAATTCACATTTTTACTTATTGCAGTTGGCATTGGTAGAAGTAAAAATATAAAAAAGCATTTAGGGGTAAATTTTACTTTTGAAATTTGCCAAGGGGTAAATGAGAGAATAAAGGTTGAGAAGCCCTGATCTAAAGTAAGACCAAAATCTCACTCAAAGGAGATCTTTAACACATTGACCGCGGCGAAGTTTTCTCGATTCACGCTAACGCGTCTGATCGTAAAAACGCATATTTTGCCGATATGTCTCACAAGTGAAACGTGCTTTGTTATAAAACGTAAAATTGTGTTTAAACAATCATAAAACAATCACGCAAAATAAGATGAGCAAAGAAAGCGATTCAAGTTTGCAAAATCAATAAGGAACTAACGAAATCGCGGACTCAAATAGTCCGCGGACTGTTTCAAGTCCGCGGAAAAAAAGCCTAAATCAATAGCATAAACAAAATGAAGTTAACCCGATCAAACAAACTTAAACAAAAGAATAATTTATTGAAAAAGCAAACAAATGTTCAAATGAAACAACCTACATGTATGACAACTTGCGCAAACTGTTGCTATGACAACAGAGAGTGCTAAATCAATACTGTATCAAATATTGCTAATTTAGAACAAAAAATCTGAATTAAAATCATGTGACGGCTTGTGCACGCATAATCAACGTCAGATGTCATAGCACAGTCGATGGAGTACCGGAAAACAGCGCTCAAGTACGTGCACAAGCCGTTGCTATGGCAACAAAACACCCTGATATATCGTTAGTTTGTTGAAGAAATCCCTATTTGGATGCACACTCCTCCTGATTTCGATCCCTGTGGCGGCTCGTGCACGCACAATCAACGTTCCATGTCAAAGCACAGTCGATGGAGTACCGGAAAACAGCGTTCAAGTACGTGCACAAGCCGTTGCTATGGCAACAAAACACTCTGATATAACATTAGTTGGTCGAAAAAATCCCTATTTGGATGCATACTCCTCCTGATTTCGATCTTTGTGACGGCTCGTGCGTGCACAATCAACGGTCCATGTCATAGCACAGTCGATGGAGTACCGGAAAACAGCGTTCAAGTACGTGCACAAGCTGTTGCTATGGCAACAAAACACTCTGAATTATAAGTTGTTTGTAAAAAAATCTTTGTTTATTAAAAATTATTAATTAAAAACTTCGATAATTAATTATTAAAAAACACTTCGATAACGTTCTTTCGAGTTATGATGGTCTTACATTGCTCAGAACAGCCAAGGATGAAGACTTTTCTAAAGATTCACCAGTAAAACCACAATCTGGAGAAATATATTTATTTCAATACCCAATTTCACCGGATGATCACCACGAAGATTGGTGTTGTGACGGCATTTCATGGCGCTGTACCGGTAGCAAAACATTAAAGCAAAAAAAGATGTGGTGAAAAAGCGATATTACCGACTTGCCAATGGAAATAAGTATTTCAATAAAAAAGCATTTTTGTTTGCTCGTAAGAAAAGTCTTCTTGTGGTTGTACATTATCGAGGAGATACCTCTACAATACAACATAAACCGCATGGGAATCGCAAGCAATTTCTAGAACGGACTCCCGTAAAAACTATGCCGTCAACTTTAAAATTAATAGAAAAATCTTCCGAACAACCCAAGCAACTTAACAAGAGCCTTGTTGCAAATCCTTGTCCATCCGCGGTTAAGCCAGTACAGCATCCCAAATCAACAAAACAAGTTGCTGATAAGAAACGCTATGAAGGCGAAAAACGTAGCGTAAGCCGTGATGATCTTTACGGAGCGTATGAAATAGCGCATACACTAACCGATTTTGTACTGGATTTTAAACTTTTTCCGAACTTTCACATAATACAATTTTACTTAATATTTGGCATACCACAACTAATGCATATTATTTGGCATATTTTACATAATATTTGGCATACCACAACTAATGCAGCAGGCAAAAAAGCAAAAAAAAAGTTGGATTTATCAACAAAAACCTATGAATCATGATGTAGTAAATGTTGGTACTACAACTATTCGCGTGCCTAATTTGCTAATGCGTAGTTGTTTGTGCCTTCGAGCCTTGCAATCAGTTGCATTATCTGCGTTGTGCAAGCAATTAGCTTGCTGCAGTAACCATGGCTGTAGTGCAATGACAGTCAGCTAATTAATTGTATTTACGAATCTTTAGTTTGATAAGCTATATTTTGGTTTCCTTATAACGTTTTGTTTTACAGCTATTTTACACGTTTGTTAACTGTGATAAGTGCTTTATTAATTGAATAAAGCCCGGTATCAATTTGTCGGCCTTGGTTCACAACACATGACATTTGGATTATACCTTTAAACGTAAACAATTCGCACTGAGTGGTGGCCATTGTTGTTTTAAAACTAAAACTGATTGTATATTTCGATTCTCTCCACGGAATAAACCGCAATCTGTTGAGAACTATTTTAAATTATGTCAAGTCGCACCACGTTTCCTATTCCACGTCAATGTTTGAGGAAAAAGATTGGGACATCAGTGCACCTACAGACCTGAACCTTCAAAAGAATAGTTATGATTGTGGAGTGTATGTTTGCATGTACAGTTTTATGGTATGCAACGGTTGCTTCTTTGATTGCAACGATTTGGATTCAAAATCAGCAAGAAATTAGATTGCAACCAAAATAATATCTGAACCGGAGGAAAAATTAATACATGAAAAACTTGATTCCAAGCAACGGAGTTCAAGTTTCCCGACGACGAAATGGAGCGAGAATTTTGTGGTAAATCGCAAAAATCCGATAGGGTTTATATCAGGGGTCACCAACCTTTCTTGGACCACGAGCTACTTTTTGGATATTGATTAAAGTGGGGGCGCACTTATCCTAAAGTTTGCAACATCCCGGACTTGATGTTTAATCTATTGTGTATTAGCAGGCGGTGTCATTACAAACCTGTTGCCATTACTTCGGTGGCCGATGTCTCGCAACCCTAGGCTACCTTTTTTTTTGAAGCCACCATCGACTTTTGAAAAAATTTTGAGAATATTTTAAAACAGGCTGGCGGGCACCTCATATTGCCTTCACGGGCGACATGGTGCCCGCGGGCACACGGTTGGTGACCCCTGGTTTATATCATATTCTAAACACTTTGTAAAAGCTATCTCTTCCTCTTTGTTTATTGGAAGATATTCTTTATGTGCACTTCAAAGTAGCTGCAAGAAACCAAGTAATAACGAAATAATTTTTTGCAACGGAGACTGCAGAGACCGGTACCACAAAAAATGTTTGTCTATATCATTATCACATGAAACATCCGATTCATGTACTTCATATAATTGTCCACGTTGCAGTTAATCCTAAAAATCTACGTGTATATTTTCTGCTTTTGTGATAACAAATTAGCCAACCGCTTCCGATAACTCGGAACATCACGGAGGCCATAACAAAATATTTAAAAAGTGCTTTCTAGTTTTTGCTACAAGCTACCGAAATTGTAATCCTATAACTTTCAAGAAATATAGGTTAGAAAACAAATTAACATAAAAAAATTTGAACTTGTGTTAAAACCATGGCTACCAATTGTGAATAAAATAGCTCAAAGCAACATTATGTACGTGATTTCTGTCCCCCAGCCATCACTCTTGTAAAAACAAAGTCATGTTGACTAGAAAAGTCTTATTATGACATGTGACATTGATTGTGCGTGCACAAGCCGTCACAGGGATCGATATCAGGAGGAGTATCCAACCAAATAGGGATTTCTTCGACAAACAAACGATATATCAGAGTGTTTTGTTGCCATAGCAACGGCTTGTGCACGTACTTGAACGCTGTTTTCCGATACTCCATTGACTGTGCTATGACACCTGTTGTTGATTGTGCCGTCACAAGCCGTCACAGGGATCGAAATCAGGAGGAGTATGCATCCAAATAGGGATTTCTTTGACAGACAACTTATAATTCAGGGTGTTCTGTTGCCATAGCAACGGCTTGTGCACGTACTTGAACGCTGTTTTCCGGTACTCCATCGACTGTGCTATCACATGGAACGTTGATTGTGCGTGCACAAGCCGCCACAGGGATCGAAATCAGGAGGAGTACGCATCCAAATAGGGACTTCTGTTACAAACAACTTATAATTCAGGGTGTTTTATTGCCATAGCAACGGCTTGTGCACGTACTTGAACGCTGTTTTCCGATACTCCATCGACTGTGCTATGACATGGAACGTTGATTATGCGTGCACAAGCTGTCACAGGGATCGAAATCAGGAGGAGTATCCAACCAAATAGGGATTTCTTCGACAAACAAACGATATAACAGAGTGTTTTGTTGCCATAGCAACGGCTTGTGCACAATCTTGAACACTGTTTTCCGATACTCCATCGACTGTGATATAACATCTGACGTTGATTGTGCGTGCACAAGCCGTCACAGGGATCGAAATCAGGAGGAGTATGCATCAAAATAGGGACTTCTGTTACAAACAACTTATAATTCAGGGTCAACTTGTAATTCAGGTTGCCATAGCAACGGCTTGTGCACGTACTTGAACGCTGTTTTCCGATACTCCATCAACTGTGCTTTGCCATGGAACGTTGGTTATGCGTGCACAAGCCGTTACAGGGATCAAAATCAGGAGGAGTACGCATCCAAATAGGGATTTTTTTGACCAACTAACGTTATATCAGAGTGTTTTGTTGCCATAGCAACAGCTTGTGCACGTACTTGAGCGCTGTTTTCCGGTACTCCCATCGACTGTGCTATGATATTGAATGTTGATTGTGCGTGCACAAGCCGTCACAAAGATCGATATCAGAAGGAGTATGCATCCAAATAGGGATTTTTTTTACAAACAACTTATAATTCAGGGTGTTTTGTTGCCATAGCAACGGCTTGTGCACGTACTTGAGCGCTGTTTTTCGATACTCCATCGACTGTGCTATGACATCTGACGTTGATTGTGCGTGCACGAGCCGTCACAGGAATCGAAATCAGGAGGAGTACGCATCCAAATAGGGATTTCTTTGAATAACTAACGTTATATGGGAGTGTTTTGTTGCCATAGCAACGGCTTGTGCACGTACTTGAACGCTGTTTTCCGGTACTCCATCGACTGTGCTATGACATCTGACGTTGATTATGCGTGCACAAGCCATCACATGATTTTAATTCAGATTTTTTGTTCTAAATTAGCAATATTTGATACAGTATTGATTTAGCACTCTCTGTTGTCATAGCAACAGTTTGCGCAAGTTGTCATACATGTAGGTTGTTTCATTTGAACATTTGTTTGCTTTTTCAATAAATATTCTTTTATTTAAGTTTGTTTGATCGGATTAACTTCATTTTGTTTATGCTATTGATTTAGGCTTTTTTTCCGCGGACTTGAAACAGTCCGCGGACTATTTGAGTCCGCGATTTCGTTAGTTCCAATCAATAAAGTGTTGTTTGAAATAGTACGCTGACTGGCTTATCGCATTCAAGTGCAGACTTCACTGTGGAATTCTTTGAAGCAAGGAACCACACACAAAGCTGGTTTTGAGGGGCATGTTCACACATGTAGCGAGTTTCTTTTCGTTGTTTTTGATGATTGCAAACAACGCACTTTCTAGCATCATTTTTCTTTGAAGTTGTTGAAGGGATGTGAGCCAAATACAGGGTGGGCCAATAAAATGTTACCACTTTTCAATCATACCCAAGTTTTCAAATGTGAATTTATTCAAAATTTTTATTCAAAGATTTGTGATAAGAAACATTAAACCAACATTTAATATCAATGAATTTGTAAAATCTGAACTCTGTAGGGAAAGAAATAAAGATCTGTGTTCAGTATGCGTCTGAGAGTGGTCCTTGAGAGGGCAGTCTCCCTCTGACAAACATCTGGTCGATTTTCTTGGTGATTCCTCCAGGCGCTGTCTCACGATCTCTGTGTTAATGGCTGTTCTCGCAGACCTTGGCCTACCACTATGTCCTTTATTCGCTTTGGTCGCATATCCTATTTTCCTGAATTTTCGAAGAAGATGTCTGATTGTGAGTATACATGGAGGATTTCTTTCCGGAACGTCAATGACGAATCGTCACTGAGTCTGGGTTACCAATTTTAATTCAAAATATGCTTCCACGGTCTTTACTCTCTCCTTCACAGTATATTGTTTTCGATCCATTGGTGTGAGAATTCAATGTTTTGTTGTTAGTATTTTTGAGAATAAAAAAAATCTATTTTGGAAATAGCAAGGATTCAAAAAGTGGTAACATTTTATTGGCCCACTCTGTAGTGCTGACCAGACAGACGAGAAAGATCAGAACTTTTATGTTGATCAAATGCGGCTGTATTTGATGTTTGCGGGAGGTCTTCTTTTATTCTAATATCAGAGCTAGGTTGTTGCTAGGTAGCAATTTTCAGACATCTATTAAGAGGGATCTGCCTCCAGCATTACACTAAGGTAAAACTGAAGATTTTCTCAAAATGATCACAAAATAAATAATTTTGCACCCAATGGCAAATTTGTTCCTATTCAGCATTTTTATTATTGAGTGTTTTTTACACCCGCCTGATGAGACCCAATGAGGTTGAAACCAGGAATGTGGAAGCGGTTACTTTACAAACGCTTCCGCTTCCACCAACAAAAAACAAAAAAAAAAGGACCGTTGACAATTTCTTTTAACTTTTGTGGGTCTGTAACCTGCCTTCTCCTACACTTCATCATTTTGAGAAGACAAAAACCTTCATTTATTGCTATTACTTTACCTACTTCGCTTGAGCTTATTGCTCCGAACTACTCCTGTGTTTCTTTTTCTTCGATATCAGAACTCGTGTTGAATGTAGAACAGTGCTTTTCAATCTTTTTGTCATCGCGTAGCCCCTAATGTACTTTCGCGTTTGTCACGGAACTCCCACTAACAAAAATTTAGAAATCACGAATTGCTTGCAAGAAAACCAAATATTTTGTTACTCGTACAATTAAAAAATAATTAAACACTTCAACAAATAGACAGTTATTACAAGTTCCTTCACTACTTACAACCACTTTTACAACAGTTAACTTAATGCTTCTCAGATCTAAACCGTATGATTACATATCACTGCTCTCGACAATAACCTGTCGTCACAACAACAAATTACATCGTATAGCGCTGATTTTCCTTCTCTATCCTCAACTAACTCTGACTTTGAGTTAACTTTAACTCTAATCATCATTACGGACTTTCTGTCCATCCTCAAAACACGTATTGACGCCGATATTTTTTGATAGTGAAAAGCAAAATTTCTGTCGTATATATAATATGTACATGTAAAGCGAGCAAAATTGAACTACACCAATCAACAGCCGCCTCAACGTAGTGATGCGGTCCCCGACCCGTTTGGGTTGGGTCAAAATGGCTGTTGGCCTTCAGTTACCCCGGGCACTTCCCTCACACAAACCATTTTTTCGCCGTGCTGCCCCTGAACGACCGCAAAAGAGTAGCACGGAGCCTCTTTAAAATTGGCCTGTCTTCTCTCTACCCCTGCCTTTCTTTTGCCTATCTTCTCATTCTTCTCCTTCTCCTGATGAGCGGCAACGTTCATCCTAACCATTGCCCTGTCTTTCCCTGTTTAGTGTGTCCTGGAAATGTGACCTGGCGGGGTAGGTCAGTGCAATGCTGCACATGCTCTAATTGGGTTCATTTAAGGTGGCAATAGTATTCAGAAACCGGAGTTTTCGGCGTTTTCATCGAAATTGAGTTTTTTGCAGAAAAAGCAACTTCAGTCTATGTTCTCTCATAATGTGTGGCTGTTTTTGTCAAAAATTGCTCTGAGTTGTCAAAAATGAGCTCTGGATCATAGGGTTCGTATTTGATTACCCTTGCAACGGGTCTTTCAATCTCGATTTTCTCAAAATGACAATTTTTGAACTTTGAAATGCTCTACTGTTGTTAGTTGTAGGGTTTAGACAATAATATTTCGGCTGTATATGTAATTCATGACGCCGGAGGGAATGAATTGTTCACTTTTTTCATAAAACTGATGGTTTGGGGGCAAAAACGACATTTTGGGAGAATTTTGGTACATTTTTCGATATTTTTGGTCGGAAATGTCCACTAAAATTCACAAGCCCTATGCCAAATATTTGCTCCATTTAATCCCTAGCAGAGGTGATCCTGATTTATGAATAAAAAGAATTATGGTTCTAAGTGTAGTACTTTGCCCGAAATTCCATTTTGAAAATAGGGTAAAATTCCAAGATGGCGTCCGAAATCGAGGCCAAAATGGCAGCAAAAAAAGTAAGATTTTTTTGAAACCATTATTGGGCTTTCATACCATAACAGACTCAATCCCGTAGGCAAAAAAGCACAGAAAAAGTAATTTGGACCCTATTGCCACCTTAAAGTGCTCACTACTCTCCTTTTCTAGATTCAGAACTCTTGGCAGCTCTCACTTCTGGAGCTGCCCTCCCTGCTTTTTTTGGAGATTCTACACCTACCAGCACTGTGACTTCCTTCTCGGACTTCTCCAGCTGGTATACCTTCACTGCTCAATCTGGCCCCCTTCTGCTAATGCAGCACTCGCACTCCACCCTCGCCTTCAAACCTTATCCTTTTTCCGCCGCCTTTGTATCTTCTCCCTGTGTACCCTCACCACCGCCTCATGCTCTTGGCTGTTTCTCTTTACCTCCTGCTTTCTCTTCCCCTTCCCTAACTCCCTCAGGGTTCTTCAATGGAATGCTGGGGGTTTCCAAGCCAGGAGAACTAAGCTACCAGTCGCGTAGCTTATTTATATCCAGGATTCTAACCTTAATTTATCTTCCTCTTTTTGGATCCCTGGATTCTCTGCTCTGCGATCCCATGGCACCCACTCCCGATCTGGTATTTTTTCTACTAATGTCGCAGACGCTAGCGGCGGCATCATTATTTTTGTCAGGCAGGGCTTATTCTTCTCTAAGCATTCTACCTCCTCTCTTTGTTCGCTTGGCACCTACTCTGATTATGTAGAGGTCAACATCTCTCCAAACGACTCCTCCTTGCTCTCATTTCTTAATGTTTGTACTCCCCCTATTCGTTCTTCTACGAAGGATAGCAGAACCAATTTCTTTTCTCCATTCTTTCCTCCTATGCGGAAGCGGTGGAATTTTCGAGCTTCCGCTTCAACAGAAAAAGGACGGCTTCCAAATCCCTGGTTGAAACCAGTCGCAGGCTATTGACATGATGTAATAGATTGCTGTATGGTACCATACGATGTTGGTGATGATTTTTGAGCAATATTTTCTATTTTACCTCAGTGTGGTGCTCGAGGTAGATCTCTGTTACTAGGAGATTGCCTGAAAATTCCTACCTAGCAACTATCACTTCTATTGTGTATTATATTAATGTATCAGTGTAGGGTTTGTAGCCAACAATCAGTCTGCGTTAGACAAATTTCAATCTTTAAGTCCGGGCCCGATGCCAGCTACAGAATGCAGCCTGTGTGACTAGCCCATAAAACTTTTCATAAACACAGGAGTGCTTCAACTTTAAAAACTTTTAACAAAAATTCTTTTTGAGTTAGACCAACTAAATGTGTTACAGAGGGACCGAATCAGGGATGTGGAAGCGGTTATTTTTCAAACGCTTCCGCTTCCGCTTCCACACCTATCGCTTCCGCTTCCGCTTCCGCTTCCACCGCTTCCGCTTCCACCAACAAAAAACGAAAAAACGACCGTTGACAATTTCTTTTAACTTTTGTGGGTCTGTAACCTGCCTTCTCCTACACTTCATCATTTTGAGAAGACAAAAACCTTCATTTATTGCTATTACTTTACCTACTTCGCTTGAGCTTATTGCTCCGAACTACTCCTGTGTTTCTTTTTCTTCGATATCAGAACTCGTGTTGAATGTAGAACAGTGCTTTTCAATCTTTTTGTCATCGCGTAGCCCCTAATGTACTTTCGCGTTTGTCACGGAACTCCCACTAACAAAAATTTAGAAATCACGAATTGCTTGTAAGAAAATCAAATATTTCGTTACTACACTTCAAAAAATAATTAAACACTTCAACAAATAGACAGTTATTACAAGTTCCTTCACTACTTACAACTACTTTTACAACAGTTAATTTAACCCGTTTCTTACCAATGTTACCATATGGGAACATATAATCAATCACGTGTTTCTTTCTTAAATAACGAATTTTTGTAGCATTAAAAAGCAGCAAAAATGATACAAGGAAACATTTTTCTTTAGCTTTCTACAGTTTTTGGTGTGGTTTATTGCATTGTTTGAGAAATTTTAAAGGTGGAAAATGCCGTGAAATAAGCTTTAATTACGTGATCAGTTTCCATGGCAATATCACGCTCGGGTAACATTTTTGGTAGTTAGCGAAAGTGTTTTATTAAAAAGGTTTTATTAAAAAGTCTTCATACCGACGTGTAACTCATGCTACTACTACGTCAGAAGTGAGAAACCTAGTAGAAACAATAGAAAGAACAAGAAGTGTAGTTCTACTCACTCATGCTGGTGGCGATGAATGTGATCAAGCAAGTGATAATGAAGAAGTTCCTCAAGGCTTTGAAACGGCTTTTGAACCTGCTGGTGAGCTCAAAGTGAAAGAACATATAGATGATGTAGAGGAGGATCAAATAGGTTTTCTGACCGAGAGAACCAAAAAAAGAAAGCGAGCTTCAAATAAAAGTACGAGTTGCGACTAAAAGCATGTGTTGGGGCGTGTACCACGATGCATCCTGCTTGTAATTTTGAATAAAAAGTAAAAAAAATATTTTACAAAATTTTTTTATTTTTGAGTTTTTTTGCTGCAACCTGCCAATGTTCCCATTTGGGAACATATGTGTATCTCAAAAACCTTTTTAGCTAGAAAGATAATTTTTTGTATATCAAATCAACGGTTCAGTTTAATCTTATACAATAGACAACTAGAACATGTAGTGGTAAGAAATGAATTAATGCTTCTCAGATCTAAACCGTATGATTACATATTACAGCTCTCGACAATAACCTGTCGTCACAACAACAAATTACACCGTATAGCGTTGATTTTCCTTCTCTATCCTCAACTAACTCTGACTTTGAGTTAAATTTAACTCTAATTTTCATTACCGACCTTCTATCCGTCCTCAAAACACGTATTGACTCCGATCTTTTTGGATAGTGAAGTGCGAAATTTCTGTCGTATATATAGTATGTACATGTAAAGCGAGCAAAATTAAACTACACCAATCAACAGCCGCCTCAACGTGGTGGTGAAGTCCCCGACCCGTTTGGATTGGGTCAAAATGGCTGTTGGTCTTCCCGAAGGTCCCAGTTACCCCGGGCACTCTCCTTACACAAACCATTTTTTCGCCGTGCAGCCCCCAAACGACCGCAAAAGGGTAGCACGGAGCCTCTTTAAAATTGGCCTGTCTTCTGTCTACTCCTGCCTTTCTCTTGCCCGTCTTCTCATTCTTCTCCTTCTCCTGATGAGCGGCAACGTTTATCCTAACCCTTGCTCTGTCTTTCCCTATTTAGTGTGCGCTGGAAATGTGACCGGTAGGGGTAGGACAGTGCAATGCTGCACATGCTCTAATTGGGTTCATTTAAAGTGATCACTACTCTCCTATTCTAGATTCAGAACTCTTGGCAGCTCTCACTTCTGGAGCTCCCCTCCCTGCTTTTTTTGGAGATTCTACACCTACCAGCACTGTGACTTCCTTCTCGGACTCCTCCAGCTTGTATACCTTCACTGCTCAATCTGGCCCCCTTCCGCTAATGCAGCACTCGCACTCCACCCTCGCCTTCAAACCTTATCCTTTTTCCGCCGCCTTTGTATCTTCTTCTTCTGCACCCTTACCACCGCCTCATGCTCTTGGCTGTTTCTCTTTACCTCCTGCTTTCTCTTCCCCTTCCCTAACTCCCTCAGGGTTCTTCAATGGAATGCTGGGGGTCTCCGCGCCAGGAGCACTAAACTACTACACTTTATTTCGTCTCATTCCGTTGATCTTATTTATATCCAGGATTCTAACCTTAATTTATCTTCCTCTTTTTGGATCCCTGGATTCTCTGCTCTGCGATCTGATCGCACCCACTCTCGATCTGGTATTTTTTCTACTAATGTCGCAGACGCTAGCGGCGGCGTCATCATTTTCGTCAAGCAGAGCTTATTCTCCTCTGAGCTTTCTACCTCCTCTCTTTCTTCGCTTGGCCCCTACTCTGATTATGTAGAGGTCAACATCTCTCCAAACGACTCCTCCTCGCTCTTATTTCTTAATGCTTATGCTCCCCTATTCGTTCTTCTACGAAGGATAGCAGAACCAATTTCTTTTCTCTTTCCATTCTTCCCCCTGTGTGGAAGCGGAAGCGGTGGAATTTTTCGCGCTTCCGCTTCCACAGATAAAGACCGCTTCCAGCTTCCGCTTCCGCTTCCACATCCCTGGACCGAATACGAATTTTTGTTGGCCTATTTACCAAAAGGTTTTCTCAGGATTCTGAGGCCATGCCGACATAACGCAAGCAAAAGCTAACTTGCAGAAATTAAGCAATAACCAGTACATTAAAACTACATATTCGAGCGACCTGTCCAGCTTTACCCCAAGATATGTTGGGACTGGACAGGGTGACAATAGGTTGCCATTGTTGTAAGCATTAAGCTCACGTTTGGCTTCTTTGTTGTTAAGATGAAAGGTCGCCGTCATCGTTTTCGTATTGCTGAACTTTAGCCTCCAAGTCTGAAATAAGCTGAAAGTGTAGTCATATCTTGTTTTATTGTTTTATTTACCATATTTATCCTCCATTCACGAGAAAGCGAATTGTATCGCTATACTTTGGACGGTAAGTCCGCACTCGCTTGGGAGTTGCCTTTTTCGAGGTCTTTATGGGCCACCTGTCTTCCACATAAAGGTGGGGCGTCCCGTTAAGTGCCTTGCCCAAGGACACAACAAGCGAACTTGCCGGCTTGTTCTCCACAACCTTCCCGAAATGCCAAGCGCCAAGCAGGGAAGCTGCGGATACCATTTTTTAAAGTCTTCTGGTATGACTCGACAAGGGGAATGAACCCCAGGTCTACCGACTACAAAGCGGACGCTCTAACCGCTACGCCATATCGTCTTGGCTTAGAAGGTCCTCCACAGCCTTCCAATCTCGAGAAGCATACAGCAATGCTTAGTCATCAATATTTGCATACTTCTGAGAAGTCATGGAAGGCAAATTGTATGTGTAGATGTCGAAAACGAGAGGGGCCAAGACCAATCCCTGTGGGAGGCCGTTTCGCAAACATCTTAACCTGCTTTACTTGCTGTCACCAGTAGTGAGCGTGAAGCTTCTATTCCGGACAAGTTTCATGATCATCCGGACCATGTGCTTGTCCGGTAGAAGCCTAAGCGACTAGCAGGTGAATAGACAGTGTTGTAGTGTCGTAGAATACACAGTGCCAGACAGTGTCGTAAGCAGCTGTCAGATCGTCAAACGAATCCTCGATGCTTTGAGTAAGCAAAACAGTCTGATCCACGGTTGACCTTCCCCGTCGGAACCAAGGCTGCTCCCTAGGGAGAAGTGGGTCAACAATTGGCTCAACATGAACGTGTATGAGCCTCTCGAGAATCTTGTAGGGAACGCAAAGCAAAGAGATGGGAAAATAGCTTTTTGGGTCCTCTACAGGCTTCTTGGGTTTAGGGATCGCCACTACCAGTACTGTTCTTCAGACTTTTGAGATTTTGAGGTGGCGCAGGCAGGAAGAAAGGAAGTTACACAATCAGGATTTTAGTGCAGCTCCAGCATGGGTTATTAGCTACGGGAAAATAGAATCTGGGCCTGGAGCTTTTCCTGGTTTGAGGTGTTTGAGGGCAACAGCAAACTCCTGAGAGGTAAAACTTTCAGAGATGTTCACTGGACTTGTAGGAGTGGCCCTCCAAAAATCTGACGCTTCTTGCGAGATGACCCACGGTCAATACCCTCGTATCTGCCGTTTCTAATCAGCTGGGACGCAATAGCATTAGCTGAGATGGCACAGTGACGAGGGGAGCGCCGTGATCTACCAGTTAGGTTGTTCAATACACACCATGCTTTTCGGCTAGAGTGAAAAAAGTCGATAGTCTGAACTGCCTCGGACCATCAATCTCTACGTTTCATGTCGAGCCTGAGGAGCAGGACAGTGGCACCCCTGTTAGAGTCGCTTCCTTCAGGCGATTGCAGAAATGTACAGTAGAGGTTCTTGCACTCAGCATCCCAACACGGTATGTGGTTATTTCGACAACTGTGTGGATTAGAATTTTTGGCTGCTGTTCTGATGACATTGCAGAAGTCCTGGTAAGCCAGATCCACATCTGGTAAATCTGGTGGCAACAAACTCTTGGCAAGTTTGTTGGTCAATGCATTGTAGTGGCTTCAGTTGGCCTTGCGAAAGTTCCATCGTTTGACAGGCAGAGCAAGTCTTGGTGGAACAATAAGCGAGGGTTGATGTTGTGACCTAGGGAACTTTTCTGAGGTGCTTCTGTCAGGTACACGGCTGTCTGGACCAACACTGACAAATGTCAGATGAGGGTTGGTGCCAGTGTTCCAGCGGCCAGAATGAAAGGTTGCCACATCCTTTTGGTCGTGGAAAGGCCGTTAAGGATTTCCCAAGCAACAAGACACTCTCCATCGGCACTGCTGGTTCTATAACCCCAGTTGACATGTGGACAATTAAAATCGCCAGCATAGAGAACGGGGCGAGGGAGCACTGGGAGATCAGAAGCTTGCAGTCGCGTAGGTGGAGGTTTGTAAACATTGATGATTCCATAATCATCAACGTCCATCCACAACCACTCAGTCTCCAATGTAGTTACAGACTGATTAACAAAGGTCTATTTTAGCCGGTCATGGAAAAACGTGGCAAGGCCATGCTTCCTGCTTAAAGAAGACCCAGCTAGCGCAAAGCCTGGTATTGTTAGCTTATCTGCGCAGGTGCAGTGGGTCTCCTGAAGAAGAATGACGAGTGCCTCATACTGCATGACGAGATGATAAAGTACATTCATCTTGCTTGCAGTGAGGCCTTCGATGTTCAGCTGCAAGACTGCTGGCCTTCGGAACTTGTTGACGGTGTGTCCTGACAAGGGCACATCGCCTCGCTTTGAAAAGGGCGTTTGCCGAGTAGTAGGTCGTGGCTGAACATCAAGGTGAGGGGTTGCCCTTCCAAGTTGGCGGGTTCGGTTTCTGTCTGACATTTCAGAAAGGCGTACCAACGGCCAAGGCTGCGAGAAAGCACCTGCCATCTGGGCCGTAATGTAACTGTAACCGGATTCAGTGTAAAACTTGCTTTCCGCATTTTTTAGGGATTTTTGAAAATTTCAAGTTGGCAACTCTGTTGTTGTAACAGTACGATTCAACTTGCGTTTTTTTGCTTGCTGTGGAAAAGTCCAGTGAATACATATTTTAAGCTGTAGAAAATAGAAAAAGTTTTTGTGAACTAAGTCCGGACGCTAGTAGGTAGACGTAGCCGATGGGACAAAGGAAATGTCACTTTCCCCAAGGCAAGAAAAAAAACTTCTGTTATCTACCAAGTAACAGAATTTTAAATGCCTTTGTAAAATAAAGTTATAAGTTGAAATTGATCCCAGAAACTGAGAAACTAGTCGTACATTTAAAATTTTCTTAATTGGCCTAAACATGATTCTTACCAAAAGGTGTGGGTTGTGAAAAAGCTACTGGTATCATCAAAAGTGATTCAGGATAAAAAAATATTTGGTCGCAAAATTATTGGCTGGCTATGCCCTTGGCTGTAGAAGTGAGGTGTGGAAAGTTCCGAGGCAAGACATGATGAGCTGCTACGCCGCTGAATAGACATTACTTAATCTCTTTTCTTAAAATCTGCTGTTACAGCCGTGATGTGAAAGCCCTGCACAATAAAAGAAAGGCAGTGTCTATTTTGCTGTCGACGGCAATTTACCCTCAAAGACTATTTTGCCGTGAGTTATTCGTGATTGGTCAATCTTAATGACGTACTAAACATGTGACTTTTGATCGTTTCTGATTGGTCAATTTCAAAAACCAAATAAAAAAATTTTGCACCCTCAGGTGTCTATCCCCCACCCTGTACACTCCCTTCCAGTGTACACCGCCCCGTACATTTACATACCAGGCCTGCCCCTTCAGTGTACACTGCCGTTCTTTTAATGCCCTGCCAGCTGAGATTTGAACCCGCAACCATGGTATCTCAAGACCAGCGCACTATCCACTACACCACAATGTCACTGGCGTAATTTAAGCAAATACAGCTATATAAACACACGTGAATGATTACGGCAAAATAGACTCCAAGGGCAAATTGCCGTCGACGGTGAAACAGCCACTGCCTAAAAGAAAATATGCAGTTCATAAGCTTGTATGGAGGTACAGCTGACCCAATGATCTCTTGGTCTTCTTTAACAAGTGACTGGATGAAAGTTCATTTAATTCCAGTTATTCTGTGGTTATGAGTGTGTGCCTCGATTAATTTTTGTTTCTTTGTGCAGCACTTGATTAACAAAATGAATAAACTAACCTGAACTGAAAAACAAGAAAAAGCACTTGCACATTGGCCTGCATTTTGGCATTGGCCTTGCAAATTGAAAAAAACAATGCTGTATTGCCCTAAAAAATCAGTTTCTCAGGGTAAAAGCTAGTTCCCAGAGGTAAGCTTGCTTACCAGCCAATAACAGCAGAAGTTCAAACCTGATAAAGTTCTTCCAGTTTAGGCATAGGTTTAGAAATTAATGTGTTTGTTCTTTGGTTTTTCTTTTGCAGTTCATTGCCTAATATAGCTACTTGTATAAATTTAAGTTATTCATAGATGTGGCGTACCTAGCAGTTAGTGCACAGGTACTGCATACCATTCTTAATCACAAGTATTCCTTTGTTTTTTGTATTCTAGAGTTATGGTTAAACTAAAGTTTTTCAAAGAAAAAAAGAAAGGCAAGTACCAACTAGGTGGTAGGCATAATACTTAGATGCGTTGTTAGTACTGCACTGTACTAGTTCAGCTAAGTTGGACAGATAATTAAGTTACCTTGATTAGACTAAACTACTTCTACTGGTCAGTTTTATTAACATAGTATTTGAACCTAATTGGAAACATGCTTTCTTTGTTTTTATATTCAACAGTTAATTTAGTTCATTTGGTCAGTTGTATTAGTATTGTAGAGAAAAACCAATGCATTGTATATGAAAAAATAACAAACAACGTGACATTGGTGGCAGTAGACATAAAATGCTAATTTATGAAGTAATTATATGTTTAAGAATTGAGTGGCATATTTAAAAGGCAGTGTCTATTTTGCCGTCAACAGCATTTAACCCTCAGAGACTATTTTGCCATGAGTTATTTGTGATTGGTCAATCTTAATGATGTACTAAACATGTGACTTTTGATCGTTTCTAATTGGTCAATTTCGAAAACCAATTAAAAAAATTTTGCACCCTCAGGTGTCTATCCCCCACCCTGTACACTCCCTTCCAGTGTACACTGCCCCATACATTTACATACCAGGCCTGCCCCTTCAGTGTACACTGCCGTTCTTTTAATGCCCTGCCAGCTGAGATTTGAACCCGCAACCATGGTATCTCAAGACCAGCGCACTGCCAACTACACCACAGTGTCACTGGCGTAAATGAAGCAAATATGGCAATATAAACACATGTAAATGATTACGACAAAATAGACTCCAAGGGTAAATTGCTGTCAACAGCGAAACAGCTACTGCCTATTTAAAATGTTCACTTTACCCCTCATGCTGGTTTGCTGATATATGAACAAAACACATGGAAGTGATGGTGTGGATTTTGACGAAATAAATTTCATTACTTTTACATATGCTCAAAGGTCATACTAATTGGCACTGGCCTTCAACTAAGTATAGTGATATGAATTACTGTAGTTACTGACTTATTGTTTTGTGTAATTACTTGTATGATGGTCGTTTTTGCTTACAGTGGTATGAAAACACATTTAAAAATTTTTGTAATAGAAATGCAATGATTGCTTGCATTGCTACAGTATAATTTGTAAAAAAAGCATTCAATTTTCCATTTTGTCTCTCTGTGGTTGGAAATGCATTTTTTAGCAGTAGTGACAATGTCAAAGTATCCAAGTTATTCTTAGTGTAAATATTTTCCAGCGACATTCTCCAGCCTGCCTCTATGTGATAAAGTTTTGGCTTACAATTGTAATTACTGCTGTGGGGTTTCTGCAATGTTGTGACTTTGAAAAAACACTGTAAAAGACAATTTTTTTGCATGATTGTTGGTAGTACTGGTACTAACAAAGCATTTTCAATGTTGACGGCTCTAAGTGTCTTCCACAGTCTGCACACAACTGTAAAGATTATTTCATAATTGGAAGATGAATTTTAGTAATCTTGAGTATGAGCAAAAGATAAAGATTTAGGTTTTGGGCCTTTGGTTTAAGGATTTGGGTTTTGGCGTTTGGTTTGGGGGGATTGGTTAAGGGTTTGGAGATTTCAATTCTGGATCAGAGGTTGGGTTAAGCGTTGGCGTTATAAGGAGCTTACTTCAAAATAATTTTTCAGCTCAAAAAGAATCACCAAAAAAACACCATTCTTAACAGCCTAAATGAATTAATGTCTGGTCGAAAAATTTTTTTTATGTGGATACCACTGTGACTAAATCACCATGAAAATCTTTAAATACATTTGTTCAAACTCAGTGATCATCATGCTATAAAGTCATCAGTTTTTAATTTTGCTATTTTTGTTTATAGAGGAACAGAGGGATTTAGTTGCCAATGATACTGAATATAATGATACCTTTAAATATGTGGTAAGACATTTTTGTGCTTTGCTAATAGATAAAAAATATTTTGCACATTAACATTTTTCATTTTTGTGATGCATTGTTTTTCCAAGTTTTAAAAAACTTGGCATGTGGCCAGTATCAATATCAAGAACAGGATCATAGTCGTTAGAAATTTGAGAGCGGACAGATTTCACTTTTCCTGATGAATCATCAGTTTTTGCTAGATCTATTACTACAAGTTCAAATTTTAAAACCACCAATTTAATAAGTTATTAAGTTCAAAATGTGGAGTGCCACAGTAGCCAGCTCTTTTGCTCAAGTATTTCTTCAAGAATGACCTTGAACAACACTCTCATCACTTTCCTTAAGTCCAAATTTTGGTGCTTGATTCCAGATTTATCAAAACGCTTTAAAGCAGTCTTGTCTTTTATTTGTATGGTCTTGACTAATTAGTACTGGTAGCCTCTTAGCTGACTTGCTGATGCCAAAAACACAGCTCAATGTGATGTGCTGTGACTAAAGACTGTATTTATATTCTTCATTTTCCTGCATGGCAAAAAGATTTTCTAGCTGCACTCATCAGTGGCACGATCGCATCAACCGGAAAGGTCTTGTGTGAACTAGCTCTTACACTTCCAGCATTGGTACATTTTGAATACCTTATTTTTCAATAAATTCAAAAATCTCAGATTTCTTCAGGCAGTTTAATTCTTTTTGTTACCAGTTGCTCAGTGTCATACTGGTTCAATGACAACAAATGTATTGCGTCCTGGTAGTAATAATAGGACTTGCTAGTTTGCAACATGAATAGTAATGCTGTGAAAAGTAGGATTTAATGGCTGTCCTGAAAATGCGTTTGTTGTGTTCTTCAGGTGAATGAAATTAAAACTTCTCGCTACACATGGTACAACTTTCTGATCAAGAATTTATTCGAACAGTTTCATAGGGTTGTAAATATATACTTTGTTGGTCTACTGGTTTTACAGGTAAGATTTTAACGTAACTTGTTTCTGGCAGT
This sequence comes from Trididemnum clinides, assembly GCA_963675345.1. Taxonomy (NCBI): domain Eukaryota; kingdom Metazoa; phylum Chordata; class Ascidiacea; order Aplousobranchia; family Didemnidae; genus Trididemnum; species Trididemnum clinides. The sequence goes on from OY776303.1 coordinate 18,060,220, forward strand.
CGAATTAAGCATAAACTGTGTTTGGATGTCATGTTTTTCCTCCAGTCACAAAAAAACCTTTCGTCGGTTGTGCTAAAACATTGTTGTAGTCAGACCTTCGGAGTTAAAAGTGCTGTTCCGAAAAACTTAGCATCGTAGCCATCGTGATGTTCAAATGCATGATCTTTGTAACCACGAACGGGCCTTCAACCCAATTCACCGCGTAACGTCTGTTTTTAGGCTTAGTGCACATAAAGGGTCATCTCATTTTATTCTGTTTGATATTTCTGCGTTGCGTATTAAATGATAATAAATGTCGAGGAATCATTTAATTCATCAAAGACGAGATGAGCATTGTGTTCGGGAGACTATAAAATGACCTGTTAGCCTTTTCGAATTTACACTCATCCATCACCCATGCATGTAGTTGCGGTCGACGCAATCCATAGTTTAATCCGAATGTAGCTTAAAGACTATGCCGATTCCGCCCGGCATGCCACTTGCAACGTAATTCTCGGAGCGCTCAACTCGCAGTCTTTTGATGATAAGTTTGATGCTTCGTCGACTGCGCTACGTTGGTTGGTATGCTGTGCTGACTACAATGACAGTTGTGGCTTTTACAGGAAGAGTTGTCCTAATTTTCTGTTTTAACATTCTACTTAATGCTACTTTCAATTCGCTTCCTGCTTGAGAAAAAATTATCGCAAAGTACTTTGAATACAAAACACCGCGGCCATCATGACTTTTGAAAATATGATGGCAGAAACATGTTATGACTAAAAGTATAAAATTCTCTGCGTCTGCTTTTTAGGTGCATCTTAGAAAGCTTTTTTTTGTGCATCTTGTAAAACATGACTTTATGTAAATCTAACAACCGCTTTACAGCGGCTATAGGCTTTAATGATGCATTAGAAATGTTAACAGGCTAAGCTTTTTTCAGTTTATTCCTGCTATATCATCGTTAAATCCATACACGACTCTTATCCCAATAGTAATTGTACTGGCAATCACCGCGATTAAAGATGCAGTAGATGATTTTGTAAGTACATGCTTTTACTTTAGCGCTATATTTTTAGCTCCTGAAGAAACAGATGTGTGGGCTTACTGCATGCCTTGCTTGTTGTGGATTTTCGTTTCGGGCACTCGCTAATTTTCTGACTTAGGCTTGCTTGCTGTGTTCATTCTGTCATGACTAGGGCAAATTTTTATTGACCTATAAATTGGAAAAATTACTTATTCAAATTATAGAAATTCTCTTTATGACCTATAGAGTTTTATTTTACGATTAACCAAAATAAAAAAAAAATACGTATACAAAATGTATTGTATACATCCACACATTCACCGACAATACTTCTTGTTATAGAACACTATCATATAATGCTGCATATTTTCTATATTGACAAAAGCTCCCGAACAAAGAGAAGCTTCTCTCCACAAAAACAGTGGCAGAATGGCAGTTTTGCGTAGCGTGTGTAGCGCCGGGAAAATATTTTCACGAAAGAAGTTATCGTCGCTTCAAAGCGGTTATCGGAAGTTCGATAAAAAGGAGGGCAATAAGTTGTGCTGTACACGTGATCGCTACAAGTTGTACAAAATAAAAAAAATTGACTTTTATTGATTTAATAACTTTTCCCATATGGCCCCTATAACAAAAATTGTTTCATTTCTGCTCGTTTTGAGGCTGTAATAGCTAATTGACTTTATTGACAAAAACTTGCCGTAGTCATGACAGACGAACTTATAATTCGAAAGCTAATGGCGTTTGATTGATACGATTGCAGTTTGTATAAACACTTGCCAAGACTTCCTCTGCAATAAACTAAGCCAGTGTTTCTCAACCTTTTTCTCGCCGTGACCCACTTCAAAGTCCAAAACTTTTTGTGGCTCACTTTCATAAGAACTTTGATGTGATTATTACAATGTCTCTTGGTTAAGCATAAGACATCATGGCAGTGAAGTTTATCTCCAAAAAAAGGAAGTCATTGCCTCCTCAGTAGGTACTGGTCGTATGGCTGTTCATACGGACCAGCATTTGACCTTAACTCAGCCTTATTCGGCATGCAAACCCATTTTTAAAGTACACAGACGTCCGTGGTCCACCCGACTTACGTGCTGTGGCCCACTTATGCATTATCATACCAAGCTGTGGCCCACTTATGCATTATAATACCAAGCTGTGGCCTACCGGTTGAAAACCACTGAACTAAGCAAATAAACCCGGTTTCCAGTTTTTATTGCTAATAGTACATTTGTGTATGTATTTTTTTTGAGCTATGTATGCAAATATGATGCAGTATTAGCGATATCCCAATTTTTGCACGCCCAGAAGAATTTCAAACTTGGTTCTCGCATTGCCGCTGTGTTTCTGTTGGCTGTTTTCGGCTACTGTAGTAGTTGCTGTAAAAGTCAAGTTGATCGCTCACGTGATTTCTGCATTGTTGTACTCTTGGGAACTTTGTCTCGCTTTGTTGCTGTACTTTTGTTGAAATCACGCCCTGCCAGCTGTGCAGGTAACTTAGATGCCGGTCTGTTCACAAGGATTTCTATTTCTATTGTAAGATTTTATCGTGTGTTGATAACAGTGAGTAACTCAAGATAACCAAACTCAGACAGAATCACGCTAAAAAGTCATTACTCAAAAAACTGAGCTGACAACAACTTAATAACATTCTATGACCTTTTAAGAATGAAACCCTGGCTGTTTGAGCTGAAGTAAAGCACGCCAAAATGAATAAGTTCTGGAATTTGTTTCTTTTCGTTTCATGTTGTATATAATTGGCCATTTTTAAGATTTTAAAAAGTCATTTCCAAAATTACGATCTGTGGTTATGTAGCTATTAGTGTGAAGCTAAACTAAGCTTTGAACTAATTTTCACGATTTTGTTGTCTTTTAGAATCGCCACAAGAGTGACCGAACTGTGAACAATCGAATTGTTTGGTTGTTAAAAGATGGAAAGTGAGTTCTTGACCACTATTGGTAGTGCAAAATCGACAATGTTCGAAACTCGTTTGCGAGCTATATCTTCTGTAGAAAAGCTCCACAATGTATTGAAATAATTTAGTCATCTCCCTGTGATGTTTGTAAAATAAAGAAGTAGAAGTGGCACATTTGAGCACCTTTTACCTTAGAAACTGGCCACCATAAAAGCGCTCGGTATTTGTACGCAAATACCTGTTGTCAAACTTTTGAAAACCTAAGGTTTTCACAAAGCCATTTCATTTGCAAAGCAATGCATAAAAAACTACATTCTTGTAAGAAGTTAGTTTGGAAGACTGATATCATTTGATACATACCAATTGCACTGAAATTATTTCTCAAACGGATGCAATGGCATCTCGACGTGCTAATTTTACATGCAGTAGCATGTGTCAACAATTCTTTTGTTGCCCGTATTCCAATGTTTTTTTAAACTGGCGCGCTGGTGTAATAATTACAGCGTTCGCTTCGCGGATGGTAGTCCTAGGTTCGATGCCCTTGTTTAGTCATACCGAGTGACTAAGAAATCACAGCAGCACAAAAGGGATAGCGTGGAAAAAGCCGGCAAGTTTAATTATTTTGTTCTTAGATAAGTCGCTTAACGGGGTACCTCCGCCTTGATGTGGTAGATAAGTGGTGCCTCGTGGATTTCGGCTGGCAGTCGCTACTGAAGCAGGTGGTGAAGAAACAAAACTGCCATCCTATTGTAGATATGTCTAACTATTAAAACACTGATTGCGATTCAGGATGTCAAGGTTACTGAGACTGCGAAAACAGTCCATCATGATCTACCGTCATGCCAGCGTAACCTTTCATTTAATTTTTTGCACGTATTCAGAAAGGCTTCTGTAAAACAAAGTTCTTGTGCTTGAAACGATATGTTTTTCCAACCATGATCCTTGACGCTACTGAAGGGCATATGCCAGCCATACTCATTTTGTTTTTCGTGTATTTGAAACCTTTCTTCATTATCGAAAACGTTCTTTCTAGGCTTGAAGAGGAAAAATGGATGAACATTAAAGTCGGTGACGTCATCAAGCTATCCAACAACAATCACGTGACTGTGAGAAAGTTTTCCTCGTTTTGCTTCGCGCGTAGTAGCGCTGTGTTACACCACTAATTTGTTGTAGGCTGATTTGCTTTTGCTTTCCACGAGCGAAGAACACAATCTGGTTTACATTGAAACTGCTGAGTTGGATGGGTAAGCCTTTGAAATACGTTGCGACTCGTTCCAGGATGAAGCCTGGAGCTATAATTGTGCAAAACAATGTATTCAGTCACTTTTAACGTTTGGAGAACAGTTAATCTCATCAGAATTGCTGAAGGTGTTCACTACTTTAGGTCTTGGCTTCATCTTGAAGCTTTTAATTGAGCTTCAAATATGAGCTCCAAATATCGTTCTGTCTAGACAAGTTGGTTAATAACCACACCGTATGCTGGTTGTTCAATAGTTTGATTGCTGTTTCATGTGACTAAATCCACGATCTTGAAATGTGCTAAATATTAAATACGTTGTCAAGAAGGTTACAAAAATGTGGAATCTCCATAAAATTGGCTGAGATTTCTATTGATCACAGAATATTCTTGACCATACATGCACGACATGTTTCGTCAGGCAAATTAAGCTAGTTGAATATTCTGTATATTATGTCTGTGGGCACGTACTGACACTAAAGTTTTTGCTTTATACTCTTTAACCTCCGACTATGTTCTTTTGCAATTGTTTGCTCTTAGAGGATTTTCGCAGTCGCTTCCTTACTAGTGGTAGTTTTTGTTTTTACTCTTCTCGCATTTTAACAGCTGCTTCAACCACATTTGTGTTGAAATTTCTTTTTGGTCTGAAGGAGACTCCAAACAGTTTATGCAGCCACATGTGTTCAGATCTGACTTGGAGTTACATGTTAGATACACCTCTATTTTACAGCAGTGTGCAACTATTTTCGCACTGCCGGTAAGCACAAAAGTTTTTGCAAAGCAGTCTACATATTTTTAGTTGCATTATTTTGTCTTTGGTGGCGTACTGGGGAGCTGTTATCATTTGTGACTTCATAGCCAACTTCTTGTTTATGCATATGATGTCCATCGTGGCTAAAGTTTGTACTTTTTAGAGAAACTAACTTGAAAGTGAGACAAGCGCTTCCACAAACTGGTGAAATGGCAGATGATATAGCAATACTGTCTAGCTTCAATGGTACTTCATGCGCTTTTGTATTTGTAGGCCTGAAATTAACATATTTCGAAAAGATGACTAAAGCTTTTTGCCGTAACCTTTAACAGTAGCTTTATGACTTTAATTGAAAAAATTTTTATCTGTCTTGATAAAGTCATGAAAAGCATGTAGCAAAAGAACTTTTGTGATGTCATTTATTATTATTATTAGTGTTCCTGCTTGAAAGTTTCGAGATGATGCATGTCTGTAGTCAATCGTTTGTTTTGCGTCGCTCTTTCATGCAAGTCTCAAATAGGATTTGCCTCCGAACCATGGGCTTTATAATATACTGTAGAACACCACTACTGCGCTGCATTGTCTTGGAAAAATATTACGGCCATTTTCCTTATCTTGTTGCAGTAGATGTGGTAAAAATGTACTGTAACGGGAGTGGTGGTAACGCGGAAGTTGAAATTAACGTAAGTTGCTCTATGCAATACTCTAAAGGTTCATCTGCCACTGAAAGAAGAACAGTATATGATACGCAAACTACAAGCACGGTTGCAATCTGCTTTTTTTAGGCGCTGTTAAGTGCGAACCACCCAACAACCATCTTCACAAGTTTACTGGCAACTTGTATTGGAAGGATGACACTTATCCGGTTGACAACGAGAAGATATTATTGCGAGGTTGCACCATACGAAACACAGAATGGTGCTTTGGACTTGTTATTTTCGCAGGCGCAGACACTAAACTTATGCAAAATACTGGTAAGTTTTGGTTGGAAATAATAGCAACTTATTCGACTGATCAAGCACAAGATGAGGAGAGTTAGTGGGGTTTCCAAGTGATCTTACGTTGGAGTCATTATTCGTCCATGCATGTTGTTGCGGTCGGCGCGAGACCCAGTTTGAAAGGAAAAGGGAGCTTGGATGCAACGACTGTTCCACTTGGCGATGCCGAGTATAACGTAACAGTGTATAAGTTCGAACTCGCACATTTCGGACTATAATTGTAGCGCTTTACAATGTTAGTATCTGCGTCCCGTTCTCGATAATAGCTTTATCTATTTTTGCCTGATTTTTGATTGAAAGCTGAAGTTTGTAATACTGTGTGCAAAATCCGATTGACCAACCGAAAGGCTGAAATATGTAGCTTTTGCGTACGTATGAAGTTCGGCTCTATTTTGATGATCGTGATGTTACTAAAGATAGCCAAAATTTAACCCTCTGTTCCGATGATGTATAAATTTGTTTCGCATGTTGATTAAAGCTACTTGTTATTGTATTATTCAGGACAATCTCTTGCATGTGCTCAAAATATTTGCACATCTCAAGTTTCTTACACAGGTTCACAACAAGCTCTCTTCTAAAATGCAATTATCGCACACAAAAAGGCGGTTGTCCCAATACGCTCTAGGCGTTAATGACAATTAGGATCACATGTACAACAGTGCAACACGTGATTAAAACCAAGCTTCTGTAGTTAATACTACAGTAACGTATTTAATATCTTTCGTTCGTCCGCCGTTGTGATGACATTAAATAGTTTAATGGATGTGTTATGACATATGGGTTAAAATTGTTTTGTTTGAGCCAGTTTTCTGGTAAGAGTTTAGCTGTCGATATGTTTCCTAGTACGTCAATGCTCAAGCAGGCTGAAGGCACGGCATAGTTGCCGTGATGATTTAAGACTCCACGGTGGTAGAGACTACGCTTTGCTTTGAGCTACTTACTAAGATCTATTTGACAGCTGGTTGACGCTAAACCTGGAAGGAAGCGGTAGACACGTGAAATTGATCATTTGTTTGACGCGTTGAAATTTTTTCGTTGCTGTTGATCACCTTACGCCATGCTTCCGCTTAATTTTCCGTTGTAACACTTGGTTTGGAGCAGTGGTTCGTAGACCACCACGAGTTCTCGGGGCCCTTTTTCGGGGGGATGTACAGAAGATTATAGAAAGGTGCACTGCATTTGGGCTTTGCATGCGTTTCGAGTTAAGACCTACAAACGTGGGTAACATAAAGTTCTGTAAATTGAAAAAGAGTAAAAACAATGATTTCACCTGAGGATTTGTCAAAAATAGCCCAAAATAGGTAAACAATTATTTCGGAAAAGTTGATCTCCGAAAAAATCAATTTTTAGCAGTTTATCTTCAGCGTAAAAGCTGGTTTTTGAGTTGGGGGTCCGCAGCATTAGCCAAAGTCATTAAAAGGGTTCGTGTCATCAAAAAGGTTGGGAGCGACTGGCATAGTGCTTGGCTGCGTAGCAAGGCCAGAGTTAAATCGAAATCCGCGCATCGCTCGTGAGCCGTCGTTGTCGCTTCTGACCAGAGCGATTTTATTTCAGGCAAGTCGGTGCTGAAGAGGACGAGCATTGAACGTCTTATGAATAAGTTGGTTTGGATTGTAAGTAAAGTTTTAGTGTTGTTTTAGCAATTTACGCAATGAGTAATAGCGCATTAATGCCATTGCCCATACGTTGAGGAAGCGTACGTATAAGTTTTAACTCTGGTATGACTTAACGGTGTCGCTGGCTGAAGACTGCTAAATTGTTGACCTGTGAATTATATTTGAATTTATTTATTTTTCCAATTTTTTGACTTCAACTTTGTTAATGCTATTTGTGTGAGCTTGTAGAATAAAGTGATATTTTTCCTAGGTTGTAAAAATGCCTTCAGTTTTTTTTTTTTTCAATTTCTTTACGGTGTGACTTCAACTTATTTTTCACGTAATTTTCGCATGTTAAGCATTAAGGCTGGCTTCCATTAGGCGGAGTGTGAAACATTTTTTTGTTTCGTTTCGCCTTAGTTTTATGCGCGGAGCGTTAATCGTGATCTATATTTTGTAGATCTTCGTCTTCTTGTTAGTGTTAGCGACTATCACAGCTGTTGGAAATAGCATATGGGAAGCTCAGGTTGGATTTGTAAGTCCAATTTTTATATTCAAACACACGGTATAATTGGGAAAAAACTGATAACTTTATTCCAAAAATAACAGCCGAGCAACTTGTCAAAAACATGCTGCGAATGTCTCGGCCCTAATTGGTGCCATTTCAACGCAAATGATGAACAACAAAATGCTTGACTATCAACTATGCCAAACTGACACTAAAAATGAACACGCAACAAAAAGCGATGGTCTCGTCTTAAAAAAAAAGTGAAGAGGAAAGGATTTGGAGTCTTAATTTAAACCATGTTTCAATTGGTGAATGTAAAGAGATTCTAGAATGGGGAGTTTGAATTTGTCAGGAGAACTGGTGGGAATCTGTGGATTGTTGAAGTCGATTCCGTGGTTTGAATTGGATTGTAAGTGGTAGCACACTTGCGAGTTGAAACTGGTATGGTGTTTATTCAGGAGTTTGACTAGATTCCGGCGAGTTTGGCCAATATAGAAATTTAAAAATTTGGCCAATGTAGGAATTTCCTCCACTAAATTGACACGTAATCATGTTGTTGTTGTTGTTGTTACCCGGCCCCTTCCGAAGAAATGGGGCCATGGCGGAAGACCATGAAACCCCAGAAGCCGGGCAACTCCCCAGGGCCTGGACCAGAGGTCGTAAAGAGACAGAGAGTCGCCAAAGAAGCTGGACAGTGCAGAATGAGATGAGAGGTGTCCTGGGACGGGTGTCCGCAGGCGCTGCAAGAAGGATTCTCGATTCTGCCTATCCTAAAGAGGTAAGAGCTTAAAAAAAGGCTGTGTCCTGTCAACGCTGCAACGGACACAGAGAGAGAGAGAGAGACAAGGGAACACAAGTTCTCGATGGAAATCGAATGAACCTGTGTATCGAAGAATTTGGATGAGACAGTACGCCTCCTGTCTGAGAAAAAAAAAGAGTGGATACGAGAGATAGGAGGAAAGAGACTACAAGGGATTGCAGAGGGCGCAAGTAGCGCTCCCCGTCTGGCCAGCTCATCAGCCGCGTCGTTCCCCAGAAGAAACGAGTGTCCGGGGACCCATTGTAGCCTGATAGAACAAAGGAGAGAGAAGATAGTTCCTTCCAGATCTCCCAGAGAGTTTCAGGTAAATGGAAAGATGAGGAGAGGATAGGGTGGTGAGGACAGAACGAGAGTCAGATAGAAGAAGAGAAGTGGCAGACTTGTTGGTGCTGCCGAGACCAGCAAAGAGCGTGCAGATGGCGCAGGCTTCAGGAGAAAAACTTGAATATACTGGGCCTGCCGAAAAGAAAAGAGTGGCCCTAGTGACACCGAGAGAGCAGTTGGCAAGTACGCCAGAGCCGCCCTTGGAAAAAGGAAAAGGAACAGAGCCGTCAGTCCAGAGTACCAGATCGTGAGGAGGAAGAGAGTCAAGGTGAGCGAGAGCCGCACTTTGGTGAGAGAAAGGAAGATCAGAGCGAGAGCGTGGAGAGGAAAGGGTGGACACCACAGTGAAGGAAGGCAAATTCCAAAGAGGTGAGGGAGAGCAAGCAAGAAGAGCTTCCCTAGGAGAAGTAGAAGGAAGCATGAGCGGGTAAGTGGATGCAAAAGCTCTCCAGGACGATCTGCAGAGTCTTGGTTTCACTCCCAAGTCTGGCCAAACCTGAAATGAGAAGAGAGGTTGGGAGACGAAGAGCCCAACGCGTGATCATCGCTTACTTGTTGTGTGTTAATTTTTTTTAGTGTCAGTATGGCGTAGTTTTAGTCAACCTTTGTGCTGTACGTTATTTGCGTTGAAAATGGCACCAGTTCAGGGCTGAAATGTTTGCACTAGGTTTTTGACAAGTTGCTTAGTTATAATTTTTGGAAAAAAAACTGTTGGTTTTTATGTTTTTCTGAGTTACAGAAGGCGTAAGACGATTGAATTAATTTTCTAACCGTGATGGTTTTGAAACGTCTTTGACAGTATAATAACATCGTTTTGCTTAGTTTTAATCTGCAGCACGGTATGATGTCGATACTATTGCTTTTCGGTGTATGCCCACCACTAACCACCTACATTTGTATCAGATCTTGATCAGCTGGCGTGCGTTTTTTGAACCATGTTGCTGTCGTATTAAAAGTGTACTCCAACTACGTGGTCTTGGGTTTCTAACACCGACTACGTGCCCACTGCTTTGACATGAAATGAAATCAGGCATTTTTAGTGCAATGTTCAGAACTTAACAGCTTCTTTTACTACACACAAGATGAACTAAAACAAAGGACAATACGGTTTTTGTGTGAGTAGTTCCCCGTAGATTCATTGCTGTTGGTACTAGCCATAATATGAACTTAGAGCAAACAATAGTTCCTTTCGGCCATGCCGCGTGCAACCTAACGTTCTTGAGCACTTAACCTACATTCTTGGCTACTGCTGCAGCACAAGTCTATGCTGGGTGGCTATAGCAGCAACCAAAGTCTACGCTGGGTTCATCGTGCCGCCTTCTACTTTTGTTAATGAAATTACATAATTCGATGCTGCTTTTTTCAGTATTTTCAAGTTTTTTTGCCATGGGAATCCTATACTCCTAATCCACAAATGTCGGGATTCCTTACGTTTTGGTCCTACGTCATTGTCCTTAATACAGTCGTGCCTATATCTCTATACGTTAGGTGAGCGACATGATGTAATTTTTTCGTGAGGTTATTTCCATCTCATTGTTTCCAAGCAAACACGGTGCTGCCTTTTTATTGTTACCTAGCGCTTATTATATTGTTCGCTGATTTAAATCGAACTGTATGACTCATACAAGCTTTGCAGTGTTTTAACTGTAGTGGTCGCAATTGTGTTTATTTTCGTAGGCTGTTTAAGCTCTATTGACGTGAGTTTCTTCAAGCTTATGTATTTTTGTGCTACTAACTTATTTACGCTTCAGAAGGTTTAAGAACTCGTTTTGCTAATTATAGTCTAATGCAACAACAAATGGTTAGTGGTCTGTTAGCACTTCATTAGAATAATTCAGTTAATCTTTTTACCCTCGCATCTGCGCATGCGTGGCATGTCAGGTCAAAAGATCAAGTTGCCGTGACGTTGGAAAAAATCGTTTAAGTCCACCTAAAAAAAGCTTTCATACATGCGATGTCGTAAGTTTAGGTTGTAGGTAAGGTTTGTTAAGCATGCCTTTTATGCATTGCCAAATATTCTTCTCTATTGGATCGCTCGAAGACCGCTTGGTTATTTCGCAGTCTCACAGACTTTCCGCTCATTTTGTGTTCGATGAATTGATTATATTATAGTACGGTGTCATTTCTGTAAGCTCCCATGTAAATTGAACTTCCTGCCTCTGTCATTTTTTCTCACGTAAAAAGAACGGTCTGTGTAGCACGACGTCCTAAAAGCGATATTGCTTATTGAACCGAAGTACGGCACTAATGATTACTTTTGCAATGTAGCTCATAGAATGCAAGATTTTAACATCACATACAATTTTTTTTTTTGGTCATTTTGTGCCCAAAGCTTCAAAATTACAATAAGAGCTGCTTTTTAGCTGTTTCCATATCTTTGTTTCTGCAGTATCGAGTTTATTCGGCTCGGACAAAGTTATTTCATTGGCTGGGATCGAAAAATGTATTACGGAAAGAAGGATTTACCAGCTGTTGCGCGCACAACAACTTTAAACGAGGTGAGGCTGAGACGGAAGACTAGTGTTTGCAGTTAATTTCCCACGCCACTGGTTGTGCATATATCTTCCGGCAACGTTACTTCTTTGTAAATTATACACGTTTTATTAACGTGGAACAAAAGTTCAAACCGTTTTAGAGTTACCTGCATCAGAACTTGTTTTGCGGTCTGATTGCAGTGTTGGACTGTCGATGCAATATATTTCTATGCACGGCAGTTATACTAGAAAATCTTTGTTTTTTTTGGTGAGTAGTTTATATTGGGATTTTGAACTCGTAACGTCTTCATTTACAAACTAACTCTTTATAACCCTAAGCAATCTTGTTGTGTTGCCACTCCTTGTAATGTAAAAGGGAACATTCACGTTCGGTTGCAATCCCATCAAGATGAAATTGGGAAAAAGCGTCAGTGCATTTTAACCCAGTCCTAAATATAGCTGGCGCCCCGTTGTAATCATGACGGACTGCCAAGCGGTGCTGAAAGGTCGCTTCTTACGACATGCTGGGTGATCAGTTTCGTTGAATTTTAATTCGGTAAATCACAATTGTAAGTAACAATGTTCGTCTATCGTTCACGCATTGTTTCTTGTTGGCATGGCTCGACGCTGTCCTAATTATTGTTGATGTATGTTAGGAACTGGGTCAGATTGAATACATCTTCTCGGACAAGACCGGCACGCTCACGCAGAACGTAATGGAGTTTCGTAAATGTTCGATCGCTGGCAAAAGTTACGGAGACGTCTATGATGAAGACGGCGTACCACTTCAACTAGACGAGGTGGGTGCGATTGATGTAGCATTGGCAGTAGTAAGTCTACCAAATAGCATTAAGCCAACCGGTAAAGTCAGCGTTTTACACTTAATAAGCTATTTTATTGGTCAGAAAACGCTTGCATTCTTGAAACCTCATTTTTTATTGAATTCACGGTGTGAATTACCATTAGAATCCACGAAATGTGTTGTTGTTTCCCCATGTTCTTCTTGGGGACGAACACACGGGTACGAGGGATATTCGTGTTTACACAACCAACTCGATAAAATCAGTCTTGAGGAAAGAGGCGGTCCGTGAATGCAATTGCTGGCTGGTAACTTCACCACCAACCACGCAGACTGCCATTGCGGACTACTCAAAAGTTGTCTCTTTGGACATACTGAATGAGTAGCTTTACTATTCCAGTAATACATTGGAAGGCTTGATTTGGTTTCTATGTGCAACCTCGTTCTTTTATTAAAGTAGATGGCTTGCAGTTTGATCAAATATCATTCTTCATTTGAGGATGTAGGCGCGATGTGAAGCGTGCTAGTCAAGCTAGTTTATAGTGCCTGTTCATTTCGAACCAGTCTTTTCACGAACCAACTTTTACATGTCTAAAATCTGATGTTTCGCGTTTGAGTTTCAAGCGCAAGTTCTTTTATGTGCATCGCAATTGCTATGGCAACGAGTGATATTTGAACAACGCATCGGTCTCTCATCCTTCGAAGATCAAAATATTTTGACGCTTGTATTCAACTGTTGAATTATTTATCACATTCAAAGTAGTTAGTTTCGTAGGTACGTTCATGATAACCGCAGTAAATAATTTTACTTCAAATAAAACGAAGATGGTGTTTGGTTAATTATGATGGATCATAGGCGAAGCCAATTTCTTGGTTGGTTTTAAACTTAAGAGCCTGTAAATAGCTGATATTGACTTTAATTTGAATGAGATTTATGTCTTGATCCATAAAAATATTTATCCGTGATGAACAAGCATAGCTTGCAATTTTTGTCTAAATAAAAAGAGTAATAATTTCATAAAGTTAAGAATTTTTTGTTGTTGAAATGCAATTTCACACTCTATTTCACATTTACAAACAATTAATTCAAATTACCCAAAACTAGACAGTAGACACTTGGCATATGACAAGTAGTCTAGCATGTTATGAAAACATCACGGCTGGTAAATTCCTCGTAAAAGGGAAAATGGCAAATTGATGATGGTTGGAGCTTCCAAGGAGCTCGTTTTGTGGATACTTCGACACGAAGGTGTAAACTGTGGTGGTAAAAACTATAAACCGAAAAAGGTATAAACTATAAACCGAACAAGAGTGAGATTTGAAAAAAGAATAAAAGAACTAGTAAGCGCAGATGCGCTTGATTTCTGGAAAACTTTCAAGAATGGTGTTCTAAAGGCATATGATAAAGTGTGTGGAAAGAAGTCTAGGAGAGATCGAGGACACATGTGATGGTGGAATGAAGAGGTCAAGGATGCCATAGCAAGAAAGAATGCGGCATTTAAAGAGCTGTGCCGGTTTCCATCAGAAGAAAATAAGACTAAATACAAACGTACAAGATCAAACGAGAAAAATTGTTGCTAGAGCTATGAGAGTGGAAGCTAATTAGGAGTTGGATAATTTATACCAGAATTCTAATTGTGTTTTCTACTTCCTTAGAAGAATGAAAAAGGAAGGGAAGGATGTGGAAGGAGGAAGGTGCTTGAGAGGAGGAGACGGACGATCGGGTTTTATTGAAGAAGACGGCAAAAAAAAGTTTGGAAGGAACACATGGAAAAGATTATAAATGAAGAGAACGAATGGGACCACATGGTGGGAACTGATGTAGTAGAAGGGCCAGTGGAAAAAGTGGCTCGTAATGAAATTGTGGAAGCAATGCAAAGGATAAAATCAGGAAAGACAACTGGACCATCTGTAATAAGTGCGGAGATGATAGTTGCAAATGGGGAAATTGGGGTGAAAGTGATGATGGAGCTGTGTCAGCGTGTATTGGATGGTAGAGGAATGCTTGATGAGTGGAAAACTAGTGTAATTGTGCCTATCTGTAAAGGAAAGGGTGATGTGATGAGCTGTGGATCATACAGAGGAGTGAAACTACTAGAACATGCCATGAAAACTGTTGAAAGGGTACTAGAGAGATGAATACGAACACTAGCCAATTTGAATGAAATGCAGTTTGGATTTATGCCTGGAAAAGAAACAGTGGATGCGATATTGATTGTGAGAAGAATGCAGAACGAATATCAAAAGAAGGACAAGAAGTTATATCTGTGTTTAGTTGACATGGAAAAAGCTTTTGATAGAGTGCCAAGAAAAGTGATGGAGTGGGAGGGTGGGATCTGCATATTCAGAGGAATTTGAAGTAAAAGTTGGTGTACATCAAGTATCTGTGTTGTCGCCACTATTGTTTGCAATAGTGGTGGACGTTATTACAGAAAATGCAAGAAGGGGTGTGGTTAATGAATTACTGTATGCAGATGACCTTGTTCTCATGAGCGAAGACATGGAAGACTTAAAAGAAAGGTTTTGGAATTGGAAGGATGCACTGGAAAGTAAAGGCTTAAAGATCAACACCAGAAAAACAAAAGTGATGGTAAGCGGGTCGGAAGAACTATTCAAAAGCAAGATAGATCCATGTGGAGTTTGTGGGAGAAGAGTCATGGCCAATTCAGTGTTGTGCATAAAATGTGGAATCTGGGTTCACGGCAGATGTGCAAAAATAAAGAGCGCTACCGCTAGGTTGGCAATGCATTTTGTTTGCTCGAAATGTAAAGGAATAATGGAAGGAACAGTGGATTCGATCGAGAAGTTGTGCGATGAAGTGGAGATAGTGAATGGATTTTGTTAATTGGGAGACAGACTAAATGCTAGTGGTGGTTGTGAAGCGGCAGTTACAGCAAGAGTAAGAATCGGTTGGGTAAGATTCAGGGAATGTGGAGAGTTATTGCTTGGAAATAGGTTGCTTCTTGAAGATGAAAGGTAAAGTTTATCGTTGTTGCGTGAGATCAGCAATACTGTATGGAAGTGAGGCATGGTGTTTAAAAGAAAATGAAAAAGCAATTAAGGAGAACGGAAAGAGCTATGGTGAGAGCCATGTGCAGTCAGAAAGTTGTTGACAGATATAAGACTGAAGAACAGATGTACATGTTGAGGTTGAAGGAAAGCAGACCGGTTAGCAACAGCGAATGGAGTCAGATAGTATGGACATGTGCTGAGGAGAGATGACGATAGTGTTTAGAGGGTTGCTCTGGATCTTGAAGTGAGTGGCAAGAGAAAGCGAGGACGAGCGAAGAGGACCTGGAAGAAGCAAGTGGAGGAGCAGACAGAGAAGATTGATTTGAAAAAGGAGTATGCCTTGAGACGAGACTAGTGGAGAGACGGAGTGCGAGCAATTGCAGAGAAAGAATGGGGTAAATCCGGCCATCTCTGCTAGTGGGACAACGCCGGATAAAAACTGAATAACTACTTGTTGAAGTTTCTACGTGGTAGCTGTCAGCGATAAATTTCGCTTAAGCGACGTAAACACTACGAAAAAAGAAAATTCGCAGGCTGTTTCTTTATTTTAAATTACAGTGAAAAATTTAAAAACTAATGTTTCGCATTTATTTTGTATTTACTTGAACGCTATTAATCTGATCCTAACCAATAGTATACTATTAGATCGAAAAATAAATTCTGCATCTATTTGAGCAAATACGGAATCGCTATTTGTGAGCGGTTTATAAGTTGTTAGCTGCTGAAGTTCTAGGGTCAAATCAACCCACCCCCGAACATAGAGGGCACAAAAAAGCTCGCTACAGATAGGGAAAAAGTTTGGCCGCCCGTAGCTAGGCTGCAAGGCGCTCACTTATAATCGTGAAGTTGTTTGTTCGTAGCTGGTATGGTCTTTAATATTTTGTACCATTGATGTCCGCGTGGTAACACTGCTTGCGGTAAAACGCCACTTATAGGCTACTGATAACTTTAATGCGGATCTAAATACAAGTTCTAGCTAGATGGATCCGTATCCCTTGGGAACTTGAAATCCTGTTGCATTTTACCTTTTTTTTAATTCATTAGTTAAAGCAAAATATAGGCAGCTGCTGACTAGGAAGTAATTTTAGTTTCTGAAACTTGCAATTTGTCTTTTGTTCGATGAATCGCATAAATGCGACATTTTTACGATATCTTAAATTGTAAGAGTCGAACATTCACTCTGCGTAAATTTTTGTTTTGTCTTGACGAGAAACTTTTTGATCTTTCCTCGCCCTGCAGACCTTTTCATGAGAATTTATTTTTTGTATTCGCGTACTGAGCAAATGTATACAAGCGCATCAAATGAAAAGAAAAAGGCGATTAGAAAAAATACTTAACCTGGGTGTGTCAGGCTGCTAACAAAGTCAAAATGCTCTATAATTTTACAGTTTTTTGTGTATTTAACTTTTAAAAGTAGCCCTTATTTGCACGGCATAAACTATTTACAGTGTTTGTATCAAGCAGTGCAGCCGCCAAGGTGTGGTGGTTATTGTTTCTGACTTGGGAACAAAAGGAGTTCGACACTTTATAAAAATCACCATTGGTATTCGTGAGAAAGAGCATCCGAAATGGGGTACGTCTACACTTGCGAAAACGCGAAAAAAATCGACTTTGTTAATATGAAGCAGCGCAACGTTACATTGTTTACGAATTGCAACAGCTTAAAAAACCTCCAGTTGCACTTAACTGTGTACTGGGGAAGGGTAAGAATGAACACGTTCTTCTGATCTCAGGATTTTCTTTTCATTCCAGCTCTTTCATTTGAGGTTACGTTATCCCTGAGAAGCCCGTCACTAAAAGCTGTCCGTAAAACAGTTCTTTGGAAGCTTTTCGCACGCATCACCAATTCACTGATTTAGTGATAGGCACGTCATTGGGATGAGTGGCTGCTACGTTGAATGTAATTAGAACCAACAACAAAAATCTACGAGAGTTTGATCAAATTACAGGCTTCAAGTGAAAACTTTTTTGTTCCGTTACTGAGGCTTCAAGGCAGAAATGAATAAAGCCAACGGAAAGCTAGTGTTAACTTCAGCGTTCTCAGTTACGGTGAATACAACTTGTCTGTAACCTTTTGATTGACCAAATATTAAGAAGCCCCGTTTTGAAAAAAAGAACTGTAAATATGAGAAATTATTTTTAGAACAAGAAAATAAATTATTTTATGGATCAATTTTTGACGTTTTTACGTGTTTTCAATATCTTGTGTTATTTTTAAAAGCTTTGTTGACAGACAACTATTTTGGCTGTCAAATGATTCGAAACAGCATTGGTACATTTTTGCGCCATATTTGCCGAACGCTTTACTCGCTTGAATTCATTAATAAGGAGTTTGGGGTCATTGATTTTTCAAATATACTGTAGCGTAGAAACATCTGTTTAATTGTAGTCTGTTCTTCATCTGAGAGTAATATCGTGATTACGCTACGTAAAACATTTCTGTACGGCAAAGCTAGTGATGCAAAACGTTACGTTGTCGACGACGATATCAAAGACTCGTTTTGAAATCGCTTTAGGGTAGGGATCATTGAACTTGAGTGGGGGTAACTTACATACAAGCTTAACTGGGAATTGCAAGGTTATTTTTCGTGGAAAGTACGGTGTTTTCGCTATAAGATAAGTGTATTTCTTGTTATATGTCCACTTTTTTCGCTTTGCTTGCTTGCTTGCTTGTTTTGGCTGGTTTTGTGTGTGTGTGTGTGTGTGTGTGTGTGTGTGCCACTGCTCTTAGACGAATACCGTTGATCTTTCAATCGAGTTTCACACTTAAGGTCTTTCTTTTCGAAGACGGAACGATTATAGCTAAACCACGGCAGCTTGAAGTCTGGAATGATATGATTTACTTGTTTTACTGTAGATATTTTGTTTTTGTAATGAAACGCAGTTAGCTCTTTCCCTTGTGTCTCTTTGTCTCTGGTGAGTGCGTGTGGAGTTGTTTTCACCATCGAATGCCACCAAAAGTCAAGTAAATCTTAATTCTTGCGCCTTGTGTACAACAGCAAAAGAAATTGTATTGAATATCCTAGTTTTAAGCACGGAACAAGACAGTGATGGTGAGATTTGAGCGCTCAGCCGCGCACTTAATGCCCCTTAAAGCGGTGCTCTGGCCCATTAGAACTTATTGCCCCCAAATGGTGCATGTCAAGCGCGAATTAACTTTTATTTCAGAATGCACAAGCGGTGGATTTGTCGTACAACGAATACGCTGAAGACAACTTTAAGTTCTACGATCAGAAGTTAATAGATGCCATGACACAGGGTGACTCTGACTGTAGGGAATTTTTTCGCCTTATTGCAATCTGTCATACAGTGATGTCCGATGAAAGCGATAATGGTAAGATGTGTGGCGTCGTGGTTACATGTACTAATAGTATCGTTAAATTGGGCTGGCAAATATTTTAGATTTAATACCTGCGTATATATCTTAATACAGTGTTCCCTACAAACGCGAAAAAAGTGCGAATTTGCGAAAACATGTCCGGCGGATTTGCAGTTAAAATTCAACAATGCTCAAAAAAGTCCGGCGGCTTTCGGTAATTTTTTTCAGTTTGTTAAAATTTTTGCAATTTCGCTAGCAAAATTTTTTATCTCGGAGTAATGTGTGAGACATAGTGATTACAAATGCAAGGTTGGACTCCAGCTTTTTTAAGGCAGTGCAACATCTCGAGTGAACATTGCGTGGCTGTGACGCAGCAGCGAGTGACGGCGACTTAAATATCTTTTGGATAATAAATTGTCTCTCGAGCAATTAACATAAAACAAATCAAAAAGTCTTTTTTTTACTTTTCGCAGCCAATTTCAATCGTAGCTAAAGAGTAGTAATGCCAAAGAGGTCTCAAACTTCAGGCTAACATAAGACATGATTTTCCGAGGGAAGTTTGGAACTGGAAATGGTTAGAATGTACATGTTTTCCTTGCTTCAACGCAAATTTCAATCGCGCTTGATAAGATAAATAAAAAACACATTACTCTCAGCTTCAGGTTAGCACAAAAAACATCATTTTTGAGGGAGCGGTTCAGTTTTTGTTAATTACAAATAAATAATCTTCTCATACTTGCCAGCAATGAAAACTAAAAGTAAAAAAGAATGCGACTTCTTACCAAGTTTAGTTATAAACCCCCCAAAATTTGTTTTTTAAATAAAATGTAGCTGACAGCTATGTGCCGTTATAGCTTACCAGTTATGATTGAAATAAGCCCCGAAACGTAAAAAAAAAGTGTGGATTTTAATTTTAACCTCTTTGAAAACGTTATACATTGAAATGTAGCCCTTTTTTGTGAATTGCTTGTAAAGTAATTTGTAATACAGTAAAATTTACCTATAGCTTTTGGGGATTGTAGAAGATTACCGTCAACGACGGACCATTCCAAAACTGTTTTTTGATTCAACATTACAGTGTATAATTTAATCACGTTTACTAGTGTAAGGAAAAATCACTAGCTGGTCAAAAACTCTCAGAAAGTTGTGCGCGTGCGACTATTGCAGTCTTTTTACATCCGCCTGTTTTCAATGGCGCCGGGTAAAGTAGGCGGAATATCCCCAAATTTTTCCGGAAAGAGCAGCCCCCTCGTAAATGCTGTATTATATATGGTTTAAATGAAGAATGGACTTCACTTTTTTTTGCAGTAACCGCCTCTAAGTGAGACCGTGTAGTTTTATGCGCAGTTTCAAATGTCAGCTTGATCATTTTTTGCTCGATTTAAAAGCTGGTTTACCAAACTCGCGCTTATTCGCGTGCATGAATTTCTGTGTTTCCTTTACTTCGGTCAAGTTTCCACAGAAATAGAATTTCGGTCAAGTTTCGAATGCTTTTCACAAAGGTAGAATTCTTTTCACGCATTTGGTCAATGATTAATTAAAACTTATCAAGAGCGAAAAAAATATTTAGCCAACTATGTTGCCGCGATTATCATCGAGGGTCCCGTAAAGAAACGTCGGCAGTGTCTGAAAACTACCGTTACATTCGTCACAATACTAGCCAGATAACGACGTTTCGCCATTTTTTTAAATTTGAAACAAACCTTCCTTAAAACTGACTTGTTATGCGTGGTTCGTGAAATTATTTGACAAGACTCGGGTGAAATTTGTTATCGCCTATTAATAATATTGCTTTCTGAGATAAGTAAGGAAGAAAGCAAGATATACGCAGTACGACTACTACATCGTACAAAAATCTTAATTTTCTCCTTTTGAGTTACCCGGTTTTGGTCATCAATTACTTCCGATTTTAGATGGAAACTTTACTTGCAATCGCAAAACCCTGCCTTTTAATTGATTACAATTGAGAAATGTAACTAGTTTAATTATTTTACCGTAATCAAGCACCAGTTGAAGTTCGCCAGTAATTTTTGTTCTGGTGTCATAGTTGTGGTAATCTACCTAACATCCCATAAGTTCACAAAAGTCATATTTTTCTTGCTCATGTTGGGCGTCGGCATAGGATTAGGCTAATTTTGTTTGCATGCGCTGTCAACCTGACATTCTAAAAAGTTTACGAATTACTGTTGCGCAGGTCGCAGAGTTTCAAGGACCACATTAAGTTTATCAAACAGAAATAACCAGGTATTTCGCCGCGGCCGATTAGTAGCCGAGAGGCTACTTGCTTGTGAACCTTTTTGTAGGGCTGACGTAATCAATCAAATTACTATGTCATCGAAGCGCAACGTCACAGTTTTGCCTCTTCTCCCTCATCCCTCGGAAATTTTGAAAACTTCTCCCTTATCCCTCGTAAACTCTGCGCTTACACCCATGCTATTGTTGTTCGTAGTTGTTTTTGCAGCCATCTTTGAGACACAGCTCACTCCAATTCCTGCTGCAGAAAAAGTGGCAGAGTGTACACGCTACAACTCGCAAGCTGGCGTCTTAATTAAAAAAATAACGATCATTCGTGACAGATGATAATGGACTAGATCAGAGATTTTCGATCGGCGGACGAAGGTCTTCATGGGGCCACTACTTTATTTACCCTTTACATCGAGTGAAACCGGAAAATTTATTTGGCAACTTGCTTTTTCACTTCATTTGTACATGCCCGAAATTTACTTTGATAACTTTTTTTGAAGTCGCCTATGAAATTAGAAAAATATATGATTGGGCCACGTGCCTCTGCTCTTTTTGAAAATGGGCCACATGCCAAAAGCGGTTGAAAAGCACTTAACCAAATTAAAAAAGCCATAATTGAAAAAAATGCGTCTGAGGGAAAAACAAAGGGTGCGGTTATATGCAAAATAATGTGTAGGCAAACTTTAAAGTGTCCGAAATAATGGAATTCTGCGGGGACTGAAGGAAACATTTTGTTATTGTAGGCAAGTTGATGTCATTAGTAAAACCGTTAAACTAATTCTACTGTACAATGAAGCGTAGAAGCAGTGCGCACGTAGTTTGCAAATCGTTGTTGCGTTACAGTCACGTGATGCGTACGTCAGACGATTAGCTGCCTTAGAAAAACTTTTGGACGAAGGATCCGAGATCTGAGTTGGGGTAAACGACATCTTTTTTTTAGCTTAGCGTATATACTCAACAGCATTAGGACCTTGGCAGTAGCACTTCGTTGCTACCAAAAACGTCTTTTTTACTTGTTTTAAAATACGTTATTGAGGCTGGTGTAGCGGTTACTTCAGCAATGTCCACCAAAATTTGTCCTGCGGTTTTCGTATATTTGCAAGCAATTTCGCACTTGCGCCGGCGTTTACGCACTTACATAAATTTTAGAGGGAACACTGATCTTTAATAAAGAAGAGCTCGTTTTAACAAAAAAATGTTCAGCATTTTTTAATTTGGGGTTAGTTATTTGCAAGATATCGACTATTGCTTGAAGATTTTACTTTCAAAATTCAATGTAGTTTGGTTAATGTTTCTTGCTTCGAATTGATAGTGCTGACCTCAGCCATTTGTTGGGCTGTAATAAGCCTTTTATGCCGACGGGAAATCCTGCGGCACCCGGCGATAGAATGATGCAACGTGTTGATATTATGCCGAATTCCCGACACCCCTCGGCCAAATAATTAGGCTGTATTAATTTTAAATTCTGACGCAGCGTTCATGCCAACAAACTGTGTGACTTGCCACGAATAAAGGTTTTGTTTTAAGAAGTTGGTTGCATGCACCAAGATAGCCTGGCTGACTGTAAGGTCAACAGGCAGAATCCATGTAATTTTTCCACGTTAGGCTCAACGACGAATAAATTACCCGTGCTTCACCGGGTTAGAATTGTGAAGCTGCTCACCCAGCTTGTCGTAAGAGGCGGCTCTTGGGTACCCACCAATGACAGTCCACCTTGTTGGTGGTGGGGCTACCAGTCACTAATTTGCATTCATGACTGGGTCAAAATGGGCTGCCACTTTTCCCCTAGCCTAATTCAATTAAGGTCGATGGCGTGAACCTGGATTGCTGTTCGCGTCGTACCTCCATCCCAAGGAAGAGGAGGGGTAAACCAACCAACGGGTGAGTAGATCAAGTTTGATAAATTTGGTTTCACCTGGTGCGTAACGCTTTAGATTAGCTCTTCAAACGCGTCAAATTCTCAACTTCATGCTACTACGCATCCAACCGCCTTATTTAACTTGCACGTTATGATTTTTCCCATTAAACAGCCTCTCGTCCGTTGACTTATCGTAGTAGGCATACGCGAAATGTTGCTGGGAAAACGGTCGTGTCAGTTGTATTTCTTTTTTCAGGCAAGCTGACCTACCAAGCGCAATCACCAGATGAGGGCGCTCTTGTGACTGCAGCTCGAAATTTCGGGTTCGTTTTTAAATCCAGAACGTTTGACACAATTACGATTATCGAAATGGGTAAGTGTACGTGGATTTAACAGCAAGCCATGTCAATACAAGCTGCTGTGACGCGGTCTCCTTACTCTGGCCTTCAGAACACTAATTTTTAGTACACAGCTCAATAGTTGTGATGCTCCCACTCAATCCTAACACCGTAAACTCAATTCCCGCGTGGTGTTTGTTGTGGCTTTAAAAGGGGTATTTGTTTCGTTTGGTTGAAGTGATTGCGAGAAATAAACTGCTGGCAAAATGCCGTGAGTTATCTGATTGCAACTTCGTTGCAATTTTTATCTCTACCATTGCTATGGGTAGCCCTATGGATTGACCTGTAACTGGAAGACAAAGACATAGCTAAGTGCAGGTTTTGGTAGCTATCATGAGAATATTATAAAGTTGATAGTTGGGAGTTCAAACTCGTCTTTAAGCCCCAATGAAATTGATCAGGAATCGCACTTGGAATTAATAGGCTCACGTGGGTGTCTAAATCCTGATGCAAAAGCTGGTGATTAGTGGTATGTATAGCTACATCAACATGTAGTCACTGTTGAACAAAGCTGTAAAAACGACGTGAAAGTTTTTTTCTATTTCTAGGCAAAGCTGTGGAATATAAAGTGTTAGCTATCTTGGATTTTGACAATGTCCGGAAGCGCATGTCAGTGATCGTACAAGATCCAAACGGTAAGAGATATCGCCCGTTTAATGCAGTTCGCCTTTTTTTCTTGCGTCGTAGCGTAGAACAAGTGAAACATTGGAACGCGATTATGCACCACAAGTGCATTGTATTATGGTAGGATTAAATCCAGAACCAACTTAATGGTACATTGGGGAAAGTTTAATGCTATCTAGCTTAGCAATTGTTTCTGATGGTTATTTGCTGCTATCCCAAATCGCTCGGCAAGGTTACCAGTCAGTTATGTCGGGTTAGAAATGTCGGTTCAGTCCGCTTTACCAAGATAACATTTCGGAGAGCGATAACGAATAGCATTTATTATACCAAGATCCTTGGCTAGAACTATGTGTGTTGGTTCTGGAATTCTGCAAAAGGAACACTACCTTTCCCCTCCCCCCAAAGGTGTTGTATCCTATCACTCGTTAGCCCTAATAGCCCCCATTTTTAAGAAAAAACTTTGGCCACAAGGATTTCACGCAATGATAAAGACCTACTGATTTTTTTTTTGGCGATTTCCCCTCGAACTTAAAGATTCATGAAGTATGCCCGTAATGCCAACCTCCCAAACAATAAATTAAGACTGTGCTTACCTACAAACAGCAATTAGGCAAACTTCACAAACTTTCATGAGCTCGTTTGACTAAGTGGATTGGTTCATAAATTTGGAGCAGCGGAAGGAAGTTGAAGTAATTTGTTGTTGTAGTTGACTTCTGAGCGGTGATTGGACTAAAAAAAACAATGACTTCTGACTGATGAGTGGAGTGAGAAAAATAGAAAATGCAACCTAATAGAAGGCTAGAATGAACAGCCGTATACAAATGTTAAAAGTTGTGAAACAAGATAATTTTTTTTTTTTCAAAACAACGTCATGAATTGTTGGGAGTAGCCTGATATACACCACTCCGAGTCGTAGCCCACAAAAATAGCAAGTTTATTCCATGACTAGAAGTAACAGGCCTACTCCTTTTTTGTAGCTAAAGACCTAGTTATAGAACTTAAAGCCTCTAGCTTCGCGTATGTTTCTTGCTCCCGTCGTAGAACAGCCAGTGGAGGCCAAAGTGTCCCAAAGCCAAAAGTCAAACATCTACAGTCGAATTATTGCCGTAACTTTGGTTGTTGCTGAAGTGGATATCCCACCTACCAGGTTTTTTGTGCTACGAGAGAACACATTAAAACGCAACACTTTGCTTCACTTCGCTAGTACGTGATGTAAATACCATAGAGGTCAACAGAACTCAGACGCGCGACCTGACTGTACTATATAGGTATTCTGACGTGGAATCCACCTACTGTTCAGTTATTATAATTTTCGTTGTATTACTTGTCATTGCATTATTCAAAAACAGATTTAAATCTCTGCGTTAGTACGGTAATAGGCTGCGTTTCCTACGTTTGCTTTCAAAATGACAGTGGGTTCTAGTCACAGTTGCTGCCTGCTGATAGTAGTAGTAGTAGTAGTTATTCAGTTTTTATCTGATGTCCCATTAGCAGAGATGGTTGGATTCACCCCATTCCTTCTGCAATTGCTCGCACTCCGTCTCTCCACTTGCTTCTTCCAGGTCCTCTTCGGTCGTCCTCGCTTTTCCTTGCCACTCACTTCAAGATCCAGAGCAACCCTCTAAACACTATCGTCATCTCTCCTCAGCACATGTCCATACCATCTAACTCCATTCACTGTTGCTAACCGGTCTATAGTTTCCTTCAACACCACCATGTCCATCTGTTCTTCAGTCGTCTTTCTGTCAACAACTTTCTGACCGCACATGACTCTCACCATAGCTCTTTCCGTTCTCCTTAAAATTGCTTTTTCATCTTCCATACAGCATTGCTAATCTTGCTCAACAACGATAAACTTTACCTTTCATCTTCAAGAAGCAACCTATTTCCAAGCAATAACTCTCCACATTCCCTGAATCTTACCCAACCGATTCTTACTCTTGCTGTAACTGCCGCTTCACAACCACCACTAGCATTTAGTCCGTTTCCCAATTAACAAAATCCATTCACTGTCTCCACTTCATCGCACAACTTCTCGATCGAATCCACCGTTCCTTCGATTATTCCTTTACATTTCGAGCGAATAAAATGCATTGCCAACCTAGCGGTAGCGCTCTTCATTTTTGCACATCTGCCGTGAACCCAGTTTCCACATTTTATGCACAACACTGAATTGGCCATGACTCTTCTCCCACAAACTCCACATGGATCTATCTTGCTTTTGAATAGTTCTTCTTCCGACCCGCTTACCATCACTTTTGTTTTTCTGGTGTTGATCTTTAAGCCTTTACTTTCCAGTGCATCCTTCCAATTCCAAAACCTTTCTTTTAAGTCTTCCATGTCTTCGCTCATGAGAACAAGGTCATCTGCATACAGTAATTCATTAACCACACCCCTTCTTTTTTATTAAATATCTAGCAGAGGTACCCGGCGTTGCCCGGGTATAGGATAAAAAAGCAACGTCAGTATATGCAATTGGTCAGATCATGTAAGTTATCCTGGTGATTACTATTCTGACAACACTTTCTTTTTAACCCCTAGAAACTGTTGTCACGTAATATTTGCATTATCGGAGGCTAATCACCTTGAAGAGGAAACAGGTTACAATATCATACCTCAACAGTTACATTAGCATAACCATATTCTATGTAAAGGTGAAGATTATTTGCTTAAAGTTTTGTTTGTAAATCTTGTTATTCAATACAGATAATAAAAAGCGACATACACTTCATTTTTAATTCCTTTATCATTACTACTCATAACAATAGGTATTTGAATTTTCAAGGGGGCTTTCTCCCCCCTTTTTGCCCCCTAATATAGTCGTAGGAGGCTGAAATTTGGGGAAACTTTTTAATTTGGTGTCTTATACATATGGTTTAAATTTCATCTAAATCAGATATATTTGAATTTTCAAAGGGAGGTTCTGCCCCCCATAGCTCCCTTAGGGGAGCACTTAAAGGTTAGAGACCACTTCCACAGTATTCCTTGGAAAATTTTACATGACAATACACTTTTGCTTATTTTTTGAAGCTTCTTTAACTTTTCTCTCTATAGGTATTTGAATTTTCAAGGGGGCTTTCTGCCCCCTAATATAGTCGAAAAAGGCTGAAAGATTTACCCGTCGTTGATCGGGTAAAATGTAAAGACTGATTAAATTTTTACATTGAATAACCATATTTTAATGTGTTTTCATGATTTTTATTTCATCGTACAACAGTAGAAATAGGCCTCTAGTAGAGCCCCATAGGCTCGTAGCCCCCCATAGACGAATCTGATCGAAATGAAAATACCGTACTTGGCAGATTTACCCGTCGTTGATCGGGTAAAATGTAAAGACTGATTAAGTTTTTACATTGAACAACCATATTTTAATGTGTTTTCATGATTTTTATTTCGTCGTACAACAGTACAGATAGGCCTCTAGTAGAGCCCCATAGGCTCGTAGCCTCCCATAGACGAATCTGATCGAAATGAAAACACCGTACTTGGCTTCCCTGGAAAAAGTCATATTTACCCGATCTACGACGGGTAAATCTGCTAAGGATTTTTAAAAGTACAGTCTTGCTCATAATCTTCAAATTTGGATTTTTATTTGTCACAAATTTTTTTCTGTTTGTGGTACCTAACAAAAACTTTAAATTTTTAAGGGGGCTTTCTGCCCCCTAATATTGTCGAAAAAGGCTGAAATTTTGGAAAGCTCTCTAATTTAGTGTCTTATACATATGGTTTAAATTTCATCTAAATTGAATATATTTGAATTTTCAAAGGGGGGTTCTGCCCCCCATAGCTCCTTTAGGGGGGCACTTAGAGGTTCGGAACTACTTCCGTTGTCTTCCTCGGAGAATTTTACATAAGAATACACTTTTAGTTTTTATGTAAACTTTCTAACCTTTCTACCTAAATACGCAATTCGATTAGAATCGAAGAGTTATCTGAGACCCTCCTGTGGAAAAAGGGCCGTAGCTCCCTTGGGGGGCGAGGTACGAACTTGGAAATAGGCCCATTGACTCCGCTGGAAAAAAATACATCGGAATGCATGTTTTATTTTTTTCTAGGTGCTCCTAATTTTTTTTCCATAAGGAACAGACAAACAGACTGACAGACAGACAAACAAACAGACTTTGGATTTTATATATTAGATGTAAACTTTCTAACCTTTCTACCTAAATACGCAATTCGATTAGAATCGAAGAGTTATCTGAGACCCTCCTGTGGAAAAAGGGCCGTAGCTCCCTTGGGGGGCGAGGTACGAACTTGGAAATAGGCCCATTGACTCCGCTGGAAAAAAATACATCGGAATGCATGTTTTATTTTTTTCTAGGTGCTCCTAATTTTTTTCCATAAGGAACAGACAAACAGACTGACAGACAGACAAACAAACAGACTTTGGATTTTATATATTAGATTGGGTATTTTTGCTGGTGTTTTTATTAAAGTGGTACAAAACAGCTTTAGGACGTCACTGAACATTATAATAAAAGAAAGCTTTTTTAAAGCAAAAAACACTATGAACAAAACAAAAAAAGGAAAAAGACATGCTTAAAAGAAATACTTAAATGCTCTATCTTTTTTGCGTCGTCGATAAAGCTAAAATTGTGAGAGAATTATTTGTATCAAAAGCACTTTGTTAATGTCTCCCGAAGAAGGTTTCAACCGCGTTTCTACAGTCAGTATTTTTAAGGAAAATAGCGAAAACAAATTTTACAATCGGTCGGTATTTATGACGTCATCAACTTAAAAACACAAAATTTCTTGAAGCTGTAGTTAGGGTGCTGGTTTTGGTAAAAACGTAAAACGCTTTCCTTTATCCAGAAACGCAAATTAAAAGAATATTTTCGATTGTGACGTCTCGATGACGTCAGAAATCCACTTATGATATTTGCCCTGGAATGGTAGTCAAACGTGCAGTTTAATGGTTGTGCGCCCTGTAATTTCGAAGAGGTTAAAACATACACGCAGAGAACGGAATTGCGTTTTGTGGTATTGATACTCTGGAGTCAATTTCGTGTAGTTCTGTGTTGATCAAAACACCATTTTGTTTTTGCGATGATCATTTCATCATGGTTCTTGCATAGATGTACATTGTCTATTAATGAGACTTAACAATACAAATGGCTTGATCTTGGCAAACGTTAAAGACTAATTAATGCATTTTTTATTGTTTTACACTCTGACTCTATTTTTGACCATCGGTCCAGACCTGACATAGCTATCTCTCAACTGTCGTGCTCTTATACTAGGATAACGTCGGGTAACTTGATCGAAATCAGAGAGTTCAAGTTTTTATTCTTTGTGCGTTGCAGGGAAAATAACCCTCTACTGCAAAGGCGCAGATTCACTTATATACCAACGCTTGTCGTCGACGTCTAGTACAGAGCTGGCTGCTCGAACCACAGAGCATTTGGACGTAAGTTTTGCTTGTATTAGCCAGAGCTGCTGAGGTATAGTAAAGCGCAGTCACTTAATTATGGCTGCCTGCACCCTCTGCCAACATACGCCAGAGTATATGAGCATATGCTGGAGTATGCAAGTGTACCCTAGAGAATATAGGCCTACGCTGGAGTTTGCAAGCGTACGCTAGAGTATGCTTGGGTATTTTTGTAGATACTTCGGGGCCATACGCTGAGACAGTGTACGAGTAGGAATCACCTGAAGGTTCAAGAAAGCTACCTTGTTCTTAATTTTTGTATTTCAAGATCTGCTTAAGAAATTGTCTTTTATTTGAGCGGTGGAAATATCTCTGACAGTCATCACCACGGTGGCATTGTTTTCTTTATTGAACTGATTGATATATCAATACTTTCCACGTGCTTTCTACGTCGCAAAAATTTCTCTTATATACAAAGTTTTGGAAACAAATGCTATTCAAAGCTTTAGTTAATGAATACCGTTTCCAAGTTTCACCGCGTACGTCAGCGTTCCTCAACCTTTTTACCCGTGGGTGATTTGCAATATAAATTGCATGTCTCAAAGAACACCTGCGCAAAAACAAAATTGCACACCATAACTTTCTTACCATGTTTTCATCTTAGCTTACTTGGTATATATCATAGTATATATTTTAAATTTTTGTGTTCTCATACTATTATACTATAACCAATACTCGTACTACAGTCGAATCCGGTTAATTGCATAGTCAACTTGCCAAACTATTATATGCGATTAAGCTGATTATGCGCTTATCCGAAATTAGTATAAACAAACAAATAGGTTTGGGATTTACAATTCTTGTACAATAAAACATATTATGCAATTATCCAATATGCAATTAACCGGATTCGTCTGTATAAAATTTCTGTGTTCTCATACTATTCCGTATGCGAAATTAAATAGAAAGTTAGAAGTGCTATAGCTCATCTCATTTGTTCTCGCGGAACCCTTTGGGGCCTTTTGCATAACCTTAGTGTTCCGGGACACCCCGGCTGAGAAGCGCTGGCTTAGAACGTGGGCGTGGGGAATGAAAATTTGATTTTATATTAAAAGTATTTCGTTATAATAACTCAGCCCAGTAGTAAAGACGATTTGCCCAATTTTACTTCAGAATAATCACAGAGGCAAGCTCATTGTGGCTGTTTCTATTTCGCATCGATTACTGAATGTTGGAATTAAAAAGTAAAATTATATCAGTGAGCGGATTTCCGTCGCCATCAAGAAATGACTTACGACTGCCCTACAAGCGTTCATGGTTATGGAAAAATGCTCTTCCTGCATCGTGCTTTTGTCAGCTTTTACATAGAAATTTTTTACCTATCGCTAAGTAACCAAGGCTTTTTTTTTATTAAGAGTAGGACCTACAGGCCACCCTTGTAAATGCGATGACGTCATGGCCACTCTTTAATGCAATGACGTCATGAAAGAAAAACAAACATTTTTTGTAGATCTTCGCCGCCAGCGGTTTGAGGACTTTGTGTCTGTCAATAAAGCATTTAGACCAAGAAACGTACGACGGTGAGATGTGAAGCAGCTTGTTCAAACCTAGTTTAATATTATGTCGAGCATACCTAAACATTGAACGCACGTATCGGTGCACAGTAACCGAGAATGCTTTCGACCATGCTCGTACGTTGTCGCTGTTTGTAAGTTGTTTTGGCGTGGTGTAGCTGTGGAAGAGTGACGCTGGCACTACTGGTAGTTTCAAAGCGGGTTTGAACCCGAGATGCTCTGTGTGTAATCGTAAAGGTTTTTCTTGCGATAGGAGAATGTGTAGAACTGAGCTTAACCAGTACGCCTAGAAGCTCTTTCAATACGGCAGCAGAGTTTTTCGTTGCTCTGAACCGTTTCTTCCAAACAAGGGTGCAGCCAGAAGAAATTGGGAGGGGCTAATTCATATTGGCGTTTTTGACATCCGCAATTTTGGCTGTTTTCTTTTGTTTTCTTGAAAATGGCGAATTATTGGGAACCTTGTTTTCTTTTATGGTAACACTGACGCATTTGTTTCTCGAAAGTGGGTCGCAAGTCTTTTGTTCTTGCAAAAGTAGGTCGCAAGCTGAAAAAAGTTTGGACAATGGGGTAGAGGTAACTAAAAAGAAATTTTTTCTTTGTATTTTTTGAGATCAGTTTGGAAAGAAGCTCACACAGCAGCAAGCACTGCGCTGGAAGACAGAGAAGATCGACTCGCAGCAGTGTATGAGGAAGTGGAGAGAGATATGATACTACTAGGTGCTACTGCTATTGAAGATAAGTTGCAGGTAAGTACAGCGTCAATCAACGACTAGTTTTGAGAGCAGCAAGACTTTCAACAATGACCTATGTTGATAATCGAGCATTTTACGCTGCCCCAAGGACATTGGGTTTTACAGTTATTTCATCTTTTCGTAATTCCAATGTTTATGGTACTAATATGCTCCGAAACCGACCTGATAATAAGTTACACTATGTTTAACTATGGGTTAAAGATGTTATGTGGTCGCAGGCTAGAACATGGAAAGTATGCTTAACCGCATGGCTGTTTTAGAGACACTTTTTATACTTTATCGCAAGTCTGAATTACCTTCACTCAAAGGAAGGCGCATTTTTGCCAACACCACCGGCCACTGTTCCTACGATATGAGCTTATATGACTCTTCTAAAAGCCGATATTTGGCATTTTAGTTTGATGCCAAATAAGCAATTGAATGTTGACAGTTGATGTCTTTTGCTATGTTAACGCAAGAGCTAAATTGCACACTTTTGCGTTTTATGGATTCTGATATTTGAAGCCATTATCTTTCAACTTCGTGGTGCGTATCGCACTTGTGGAAACTATTTTTGTTTTATTCCAACTTGAAGAGGAAACTCTAAAACGATTTTTCGTGGCGTTGCAACAAAATTCCTCTCATTTGTCGCCGGTTTTAATTAATGAATCTATCTACTCAGATGTGGTGAGAGGCGATTCTTGACTTCCCATTATTCGCGGTATGCTTTGTCGGGTGTGAGGCAAGCTGTTTGTATTTATGACCGGTTGGAAATTTGACTGTCGCTTTCTCTTAATCCAATCACCATATTCCTATTGGCGTGATTGAGTTTGCAGTGCAAGTTCTGGGTGTTCCGTCTCCCACCCCGTTTTTGTGTGCATACAAACATCAATCGATTGTTGACTTAACGATGTTGTAAAATGGATACGTTAGGTTGTTCATCAGGCATTAGATAGAAATCAAGTCATAGCTGTGTAATAATTACCACACAAATTACTTTGATGTTGCCTTTATGTAGGCTGACGTTTGGTCAGCCACCACGGCCAACATCATCAGAGCAAATTGGCAACTTATTTACAACAGCAACATATTTATATAGTTTTTAAAATGGCTGCGCGCCTAAGGTTTACCGCTTTTGGTTGTCAAATAATTAATTATTTAATGTGTGATAATTGAAAAATCACTCACTACCTCGCACTGCGTGGGTACCAACTGTGATGGATAAAGCGTAGCGTGACATTACAAAAGAAGAAACTGACAAATGCAACTCACCGGTGAAACAAAAAGCAAGGATTTTATTTCTACTACCGTCATTCTTACATTGCCTTCCACGTTCCCTTGCTCAACGTCTGTTGAAATGCATAACGGATAGATTGCTGCGTGATCCATTGGTTTGAGCAATGCGTGAAAGTAAAGGGAAATTTTGCTTTTAACTTAACCGGTCAGAGAAGAAATAACGCGTGAAGTGGTTTCACAGGAAGGAGTCCCAGAAACGATCGCCAACTTATCAAAAGCGAACATCAAGATCTGGGTCTTAACTGGCGATAAGCAAGAAACGGCGATAAACATTGGTTACTCGTGCAATATGCTGACTGAAGAAATGAAAAACGTTTTTGTCATTGATGGCCACACTCCTGAAGAGGTAAGATCTGATCTCACGTCACAAAGATTCATCAAAATCTGTCGTAAACTAGAGACAGGTAGTCTAGTCATGAAAGAAAGGTTTTTATGAATTATTGCGCGCGGGTAGACTGTAGATGACGTGATTCGAAAATGCAAAGATCTGCACTGGGTTTCATGTTGCATTATAGGTTTCCTGAAGCCGAATATGTTTGCTAAGAATTCAGAATCAAAGATGGCTGTCTCTAATGTCAAGGCTGTAACAGTTGGGACCCATTACATCAGTGTTTCCTAACCTTTTTTATCTCATGCCCTCCACTTACATAAAAACATCTGCGTGATTCATCGATCTTCGCTTCGAATGGGCAAGATTTTTAAAGAAGCATCTCCGATTAAGAGCTTCACATCGGCCCTTTTTGCTTGTCTTCCGTTAGACTGGTCCACCATGGCGGGTAGGCTGTTGGCCGCACCACCTGTATGCCACATAAAGATGGAAGGATCCCGTTAATTGTCTTGCCCAAGGACACAACAAGCAAGCTTGCCGGCCTGTTTTTTTTTTGTGCTGAGCGCCAAGCAGGGAAGCTGTGAATGCCAGTTTTTGAAGTCTTTTGTTATGAATGGATTCGGGAAATGAACACCAGGTCTACCGACTGCGAATCAGACGTTCTAAGAGATTCATCGAATATGAGCTCTCAGAGGTGAAGTTTACAATCGTGAATTGTAGTTAAAAGACCTTTAAGCTCTTCCAAGATTTGGTCGAAAAATGAACGTTTTGGAGGTAAATCTGAGGTGAAAACCATTTTTTGAGGTGTCCCACGTTTAGAAACACTGCGCAAGATGTTTGCAAAACCGAGCAAATATCTTGCCACTCAAAGTCTGATGCGAAAGCAGGTAGTTAATGGTGGACACGCACCGCTATGGAGCCCCCAATCGCATAAGCTCTTCCGGCCTGATTAAGATACAACTTCACAGGTCGAAGCGGGCATCCAGAAAGCGGTCGACGAAATCG
Source organism: Trididemnum clinides (assembly GCA_963675345.1). Taxonomy (NCBI): domain Eukaryota; kingdom Metazoa; phylum Chordata; class Ascidiacea; order Aplousobranchia; family Didemnidae; genus Trididemnum; species Trididemnum clinides. The sequence goes on from OY776303.1 coordinate 18,094,399, forward strand.
AAAAAGAAAGCCCGGAAGTATCCGCCTCAAACACAAGCGAAGAGAACGTACGGGTAAAAGCTGCGTAGTCATGTTCATGGTTTAGAACTTGTGTCTATCCTTACGTGTAAAGTTAAGTTTGAACAAACGGAAAGCACTATAGCTGAAAATGTCTGCATTTGGAAAGCCAGTTGGCTACTGGTAAATTAGTTTTACAATTGTGTGTGTTTATTTTGCTTAAATATTTACTTGCTTTTGAGAGCACTTCATTTAAATTTATTGTCATCACATTCCAAAAAATTGCAGTTTAGAGTATTCAACTTTTTAACAAAGCAATCGGTAATTATAAAAAAAATTATATCAAACGTAAAAGTTGTAGCATAGATCGTGGTTACTTTTCGCTGTTTTGCGGGACGAATAATTCCTGGTTTTGATTAGCCAAATAGTGTAATATGTTACACCGTTTGGTTTGATCATACTTGGAAGAAAGGTTCCCCCTTTTTGAAATCTCGCGTTTCATTGCAGTTATTGTCTTCAGGTCAGTATAAGTAACCTCAGAGTTGCAAATGGCAGCTCGGTTACCTTTCAATCCGAAGATGACAAGTACGGTCTCGTGATCAACGGATATAGCTTGGTAAGATTGCGCTGATCACGTGTGCATAAGGTTTAGACGTCCTTTGTTAGATTTGAAGCGCTCACAGTTGCGTATCTTGCTACTATTACAATGATAACCGCTGAGGCGGAAAGCTTGACTGTGCCAGGGTTTAGTCTTAAACTTTGATCTGGTCGTGAGAAACGCTTTTGTCGTTTATTAGTGGTGTGTCTTCGCACCTACACCTGCTTCAGAGGTTCACAATCCGGCACAGTCCACAGTCCATCAAGTTCGCCGGCACAGTCCATTTCTACCACAAGTAGTGCAAGCAAGGATGGTGGATAGTCGTGAAGTGTTTTTCCAATGGACAACACGTGATTATTGCGAGGCTTGAACGCTCGGCTATTAGTCTTATGATCGCAATCCTACCCTCTCCATTACGTCGCCGAATTTTTGAAGAACCAGTAATGTCAACTATGGGTGATCTCGCCATCAAAAAGTCGCGTGCTTAATTCTCGTTTAGTTTATAGCACTTTTTTACTTCGCTGCTGCGCTTTGCCTTGTGCCGAAGGTGCTGGCAGCTCTCCAGTTCTGTTGAATTTATTTTTTCCGGACTCTTGATTGATGTAGCTAGATAGTCAGAAGTTCTTGCTACAGGTTCACGCACTGTCGAGAGAAATGGAGTTGAAGTTTCTGCAGCTGGCTTCATTGTGTTCAGCAGTCATCTGCTGCAGGGTTACGCCCTTGCAAAAGGCGAAGGTGGTTGAGCTTGTGAAAGCGAATAAAAAAGCTGTGACACTTGCTATTGGAGATGGTGCAAATGACGTGAGCATGATCAAAGGTGGGGTGATACGGTAGTACATAAGAGCGCGGTGAGTTCTGCATTGGCGTAACCTCCAAGGAGTTATTGATTTACACAAAAACATTTATGTGATCCCTTGTGATATATTTCCTCGTCAAAGAAATTAATAATTAGAACTTTGTTAGTCAGTGCCGCGCAAAGGTTTTCGCTTCACGAAATACTTGCAAGTAAAAAAAAAACTGGGAAACACCATTAACCAAAATCTGCAAGACCACGCGTCACAGGTGTGCTTCGAGTAAAACTGCTTCAACGTAGGAAAAGCGACGTTTGTTTTCACAAGCGCCTGGTCATCTTTCACGGTGCACTGTTGTTTCGTCTTGCGTAGGCTGAAGAGTATGGATCTAGACGTTATATCTTCTCACCAGTGATGGGATTCAAAATTTTAAGAACAGGTTCTCTTGTATCGGACTCACTAACAACCGGTTCCCTCATTTCAGAGAACCACGCCGAACTTACAGCTCAAACGTCATATTTACTAATAACTGTCACTACGTAAACTACATTAGCATGAGACGCTTTATATAAATCTAATACATAACGTTTCGAAACGCCAAATACGAGTATCGCTAGTCGTCAGTTGCAGTAAGCGTTACCGATTTGTTGCGGTCGTCTATAACAAAACACGAACCCGTGCGAACCCCCTGAATCCCATCACTGCTTCTCACCCTTTAAAACAAGTCTAAGATTTTGATTTGCCTCAGCTCAGGGTAAATCTTCTAATGGGCTGTGCTCGAACAACGTTTTGTTTGCTAAGCTTTGAAGTTGCCAGTACTGCTGGCGCGAGTATTTCTGCAACAAGTACTGTAAGGCAACCAGTCAGAGGAAATTGTAAAGCGTTTTTTTCAAAAACAAAACAATGAAATCAATGTGAGTTTTGAACTCGCTATGATTGTCACCATGAACAGCTCTTCAACTTGTTCGACCGCGTTGCCGAATACTAGTAGACAGTAACTACGTCAATAACGTGTTTCCGTGAAAGTAAAACGATTCGGCTTTCATAATTCGCCGTTCATATTGTGTAATGATATAACCAAGCAATCATGACCTTATTTTCTGCAGCTGCTCACATTGGAGTTGGTATAAGCGGTGAAGAAGGAACTCAAGCTGTTCTGTCGGCAGATTTTGCCTTCGGTCAATTCAGGTGGGCCTGTAAAAAACGTCGATTTTCAAGTTTTATTGATGCGATAATAATTTTTTCTTGAGATAGAGGCGCTGTGTAAACCGTGACATCGAAGTGTGAAATGGTTACAATGCTAACTCAAGCGAGTTGGAACATGCCGGTCAAGTTAGGGAAAGCGACAGGCATTTCGAACTAGTTAAAAATAAAAGCATGTAGCCCCGTCACCACAAAGCGAACTGCCATTGGTGGCCTGTAACATGCTGGGTAGGAGGCTTCACCATTTTAATCCGATAAATATGGCTAAGTTTTGTTTTATCCTAGCTTTTATATGCCTGACGATTTTGATGATCCAGGACCCATTTTTTTTCTTAAAACTTGGAAGAGGGTTTGTTTGTGGTGCCACAACTTTAAACTTTGCGTTCTTTGATTTTGATGCTTGAGCTACTGCAGCTGCCTGAGATGTGATGTCAATGTAATAGCAACTTAACCATGTCTTACACTTAGGTATTTGGAAAGACTTTTATTGGTGCACGGTCGTTGGTCATACGTTAGAATGTGCAAATTTTTCGGTTATTTCTTCTACAAGAACTTTGCTTTCACCTTAGTACACTTCTGGTTTTCTTTTTTCAACGGCCTAACTGGACAGGTATAGCTTTGATATTAGCTTAGTGTGTAACGTCTATATTTTATGGCAACGTTAATTTGACTTTATTAAATAGGAAAAATTTTGACCGTTGGTTAGGACAACGATTCATAGATCGATAGTTTTATTCGTTAACGGCTGCGTTGTGCGCTTGGCGAAGTGCTACATCAGTTGCCTTGATCAGCTATAGTGCTTGAAATAAAAAGAGGACTGTGCGAGCACCAGTAATAACTCCAAAGCATGTTCAAACGCAAGTTGTTGTATGTGTACCTGTAAAAACTTTTTTTGGCAGTAAAGAATAGAATAATTCGGTGGTTCCCAAACTTTTTCAAGTCACGACCCACTTTTCAATACATAAATTTCGAGACCCACATAATTTTGCCTGTACATGCGAAGGACTTGGAAAAAATACAGTGAGAAAGAACATATATTCAAAGATTGAAGGTGCGTGTGGAGATCTTTTCTGTCTGACTCCCGTCACATTCGTTCACACACGTCTACCTTAGCACTCAAGTGAACAGCAAATTATTTGAAACAAAGCATGTATTAATTGAAATTTTGAATGGCTTTGGCGGCCCACTATAACTTCACCCATGACTTACCAGCGTGTCGCAAACCATTATTCGGGAACCGCTGGAATAATTGGTTAGAAGTGGTTTGTTGTGTAATTGTACGGTATAGCTACATCAGTTTTCATTTGTGCACCTGTCATCAAATAAATCTCATATCATTTCATGTAGTAGTTAGTATGTTAGTATTTTGTGACAGAACGTCGTGGTGCATAAAATAGCTCTGTAAACTTGACTTGCTAGATGCTGGTCTTGCCGATCTCGTCGGTAGCCATGTGCTACATTGGAAATATTTTTCGAAAGTCACCTTTCAAATTTTTAGCACAAATGGCACCGGTGAGCATGTCATGAAAGGCTTTAGCATTTCAACTATTTAAGCGGTTGTTGTTTTCGCGTTAAACTTTCTATGGTAACCTCTCTGTTTTGGCAACAGTCGGCTTACGACGATTGGTTCGTCACTCTCTACAACATCGTGTATACTTCCACCCCTATTTTTATTCTCGCGCTCCTGGAACAGGTACGAATCGCACTTTTTACGTGGTGGGGGTTCCGCTATGGTGGCTTTGAGGAAATGATTTTTTCGCAATTTGCTTATTCTTTTGTTTAGCTTCTTTAATTTTCTTTTTTTATGTAATGAAGTGATTTGAAGTGCACAATTATTTATAATTTTGCATGCCAAAGTGTCGCTATGTTTTGTTCTATTAACAAATTTGTTTTGTTTAGTTAACAAAGGCGAATAGTAGAATTTCTTGATTCATTCAATCGAGAGCTAAAAACGAGAATGATTGTTTTTTGAAATTAAGTTTAGCGAACGGGATTAAAACCTCGGTGTAACCCTTTAAAATTTCGTGGACAAGTTTTTTTTCACTGGCGCGCTTGACGCTTCGTAAATCAAAAAATGCTTCTCAGAAAAAGATAAAAAATAAAGTAACTTCTCTTGTTTTCTGCTCTGGTGTTGACAAATTGGAGATGTTCAGTTATTTGCAGTATTAGCAATTCTTTAATGACAGTATATTACCGAAATTGAAATACTGTGGAAACAGCTCTTACCATTTGCTTTTCAAGGATGTTAACTACTGTAACACTGCTAAAGCGTAGTAGAAGTACTTTTAAATAAATTGAAGTTTCGCCTTACATGATTCCACTACGAACTAAAAATCTGCTTTGCCAGGTGTGCTTATCATAGTAGAAAACCTTCTTTACATGAGCAGTTAATTCTCCAAAAGTACCAAATCAATAATGCACCTAATTTTGATTTTTTTTTGTTTGGCGTCGTTTGCAAAAGCCTCTTTCATTGCGTTGCTGATATCTTTCGAAGCTGACACGGTTTGAGGAAGCATGCTAGCTCGAGAAAATTCAGTCGTTGCTTAAACTGTAGCTGTGGCGTATTGGTTTAAGCGTTTACTGCTTAGTCGATAGGTTGGTGGTTTAATTCTAGGTTGAGTCAGAGCAAAGACTTAAGAATGACATTTACATTTTACTCGCTCTGCATTTTACATTGAAATAAAGTGTGAAAGGTTTTGTGCTGTATGCTGGTTTAACCTTTACAGTGAACATTGCAGTGTTGTGATGGGCTTACAATAAATCTTAGCTATGTTTTACTACCTGACAGCCGTGGCGCCATCCCCCCAATCACAAGATTTCATCAAGATTTTCGTATTGTATAATAATAAACTTTTTTCCTCTTTTCTGCATGCATCGTAGTATGCTAGGGTTTCTTCTTAATTTACGTCATTCCCATTAATATTAATTGGATCATTAATTTTCTGCATGCTTTTCATAGCCGCCCTGGTGTAATGGTAATCGTTCCGACTTCGAACAAAAGATCTGGCGTTCGAAACTCCATAAAAAGCACCATTGGCGTTTGCCAGGAAGGGCATCCGAAATTTGAAGTGCTGCAATGCTTCATCAAAGAGTATGGTTCGAAAGCGAGTGTGTAGTGGTAGCCATACACTGAATTAGGATCGCTCAGCAGACATAAAACTGCTTTTCTTTTGCCTGCTTCTCATGAACTTTCGTGCATCTTTTCCAGCTCCTTTGGAAACGTCGGAGCGGGTCGAAACACCAGTCGTTCTATGCATAACCACAAAAGTTTTCCTGTAACTGGAAGACGTACTTTTTTGCAAGTTGCTGCTTGTTTTTGTTACGCTACTACACATTAATTGCTTGCTTCTGAACTAACTTAGTCGTTGGCATTAAGCATTCTGTATTGTTTTTGCCGTTGATTGTCAAATGTTTTAATTGTTTGGGCTTTTTTTCTTACTAATAATTTTGTGCTTCACACATCAATAGCGGTTAGCGAGAGAAGATGTTATAAGTCTAATGATTGTGTTTGGCGGTAGGCGTTCAACGGATCAGCAACTGAGATCCTGTGAAATGATGAAAATGGGTTCAAAAGGAATATTTGATGCCTGAAATTGGGTGTTGCAGTGGAAGCGTTCTGGGCTTCAGAATGTTTAGTTTGAGGATTCGAGATCTGCCTTAAGCGTTGGAATTTGTCAGAGAACCATTCGAGTTTAAAAGTTTATTTGTTAGCCACAGTATGATACAAAAACCGCTGGTAAATGGTTATGCAACATTAACTTTTATCGGGTTTGGACCAAGGGCTGGTAATGGGATTCGAACCCACAACAAGTCGAGCGAAGGTGATTAACGTGAAGCATGAAGCACAGCTTGCAGAAGACGTGTGCAGTACGTGAGGATGTCCGACTCTTTGTATAGCGAACAAAGTAATTTAACTACTATTTTAATGATTAAGGATGTGAATGAGGAATATTGTATTCTCTATCCCAAGCTGTACTTTCCTGGACAGAAGAATGAACTGTTTAACATTAAAGTTTTCATCAAGAGGTACATTGCTCGTGTTATTGCTTGAGGCTTATATTTTACCGAAGTGACAACCAAAGCCTTTGCTTGTCCTGAAAACTTGATTGAGAATTAGCTCGGCCCCTAAATTTCCATGGCATGGGAAAAGCGATTGGTTCTGTAGCGCGACTAAGCGCGATCAAAAGCTTTTGTTACAACTGCAAAGTTGACTGCAAAAAACATTTTTGACAGTTGGCAAATTGTTCTTGACTTGAGAATAATTTTTAGGCCCAACACATCGTAGGGGTTGTGCCACAGCGTGCATATTATCCATTTTATCTCAAATGGAACATTTCTTTATAAAATTATCTTGAATGCCCATTTTATTTGGAGACCCTCGAAAATTTTTCAACTATATAACCGGGCCTCAGAGCTTGAATTGAAAGAAAGTCGGTTTTACGTTCTTTTTCCCGCGTTTCGTTGGTTCATACGTTCCGATTCAATGTATGTCTACCACTACACACTCGCTCTCGAACCAGATTTATAAAAGAGCTACATCGTAGTGTGGTTCAAAAATGCTATTATTTCATCGGCGGCGTCAAACGCAAAGTGCCGAACAACGGTTTCAAAACTTAACAAATTGCTTATTAAATAAATGATCTACATCGAAAGTTTGATTGAACTACGACATGTAAGCGATTGTGAGAAAGGTTTGCTTTAGAAGTGGTCAGAGTTTAGTAAGAACCAACGCTTGCTTTCCACTTTACGTTTTGGGCTTCATGCTACGGTGTAAGCCAAATGCGCTGCATGTATGGACGGGTGCATGATCGCAGGCATTTACAAGCGAACATACCAGAGCCATTTGAAAAGCTGTAAGGGAGCAAAACCTATTGACCCGGTGAAGACTTCTCACCCAGAGTTTTGCCAAAACTAGGCATTCGAGAGATAATGAAAATTGATTTTTTTAGAGGTCACTCGTTTTTCGCTTTGATTGGACCTAAAGAAATGTTGGCCTACTCTTCCAAATCACGCTAGTGCCTGGGTTTTTTGTTTTACGCTCAATGAGTTGTATCTTTGTTTTACAGTTTATTGCGTGGGATAGTGGTTAGTTTGATTTTATTTTTTGTGCCGTACGGCGCTTTCATCGAAATGGACATGGCAAGCCGTATGACAGTGTCAACAACGATAATGACAAGTTTGATTATCGTCGTGACCTTGCAGGTACAACTTAGCAGTTTTCTCAATAAACTGCCGTTGTGTACGACGGTATTTTGTGCTTTGTTGTGTTTCCCATCCTCTTCGTTGGGATGGAGGCTCGGCATGAACCGGTAATTCAGATCCTCACCGAAAACCTAATCAAAATGTGGTTAGGGGAAGCCCCCGTCTATTGTGAACCCGCCACGAATGCAAATTTCAAATTTAAGCACCATGACCAACAAGGCGAACTGCCATTGGTGGGAACCCAAAAGTCACCTCTTAAGGAGGAGCAGCTTCATTGTTCTAACCCGGTGAAGCACCGGAAATATGATCCCATCGTTTCCTGAGTCACTGGAAAAATTAATATATTTGCATTCTACACGCAGCAGCCTGTTCAGGCTCGCTTTGCGCTATCCAGTTAACCGGCACATTTTTTGTTTGTATTGTTCATATTTATCCTCCATTCACGAGAAAGCGATTTGTATCGCTATATTTTGGACGGGAAGTCCGCACTCGCTTGGGAGTTGCCATTTCCGAGATGTCTGGGCCACCTGTCTTCCACATAAAGGCGGGGGCGTCCCGTTAAGTGCCTTGCCCAAGGACACAACAAGCGAACTTGCCGGCTTGTTCTCCACAACCTCCCATAAATGCCGAGCGCCAAGCAGGGAATCTGTGGATACCATTTTTTAAAGTTTTTTGGTATGACTCGACAAGGGGAATGAACCCCTAGTCCACCGACTGCGAAGCAGACGCTCTAACCACTACACCATCGTGCCGGAACATTGCTACGATCGAGATGGTAGCAGCGCGAAGCTCGTTCAGAGCTTTGAACCAGCAATCTCTTGATTACGATAGTGGCACTTCGAGCTGTTGGAAGTCATCAGGGTTTAGCTTTTTTGTTGGCGCCACTTGTCAACTGCAGCTAAGAAATGTTACAAAACCGGTGAGCATTGTGGCGGTTCGCTTAAAGATTCACAGGTTTTCGACTAAAGTGAAAATTTTAGTCGATCTTACGTTCTTTTTTCCCTCATTTTTGCAAACTTCACTCGTTGATTCGGTCTATGTCTGCCACCGCACAACTGCTTTCGAACCAGCAGTTTTTGCTTGAATAACGCAGCCCTTCAAATTTCGAACGCTGTATCTGACAAATGCCAGCGGTACTCTTATGAAGTTTCGAATTCCGAGCCTTTTGTTCCGAAATCAATAACGATTACCAATACACCACGGTGGCTGCAATTAAAAGTAAATGTAGTAAAAATTCACTCCAAGCGCGTCATGCGGAATGTTGAAGGTTGACAACTCATAGCCGGTCTTGAACGTACGTTCTACGTTTGGCCCCTGTGCTGTATTGTTCGGCGAGTCAGGAGGTAATTGTGCCGAAAATAAGCATTGAGGAATAAACTGCACTTTTAATTATGTAGGTTGCGCTTGAAACAACGTTTTGGACACCATTAAATCACTTCTTCACGTGGGGTAGCATCCTAATCTATTTTATCTTCACGTTCGGCATTAATAGCGACGGTTTATACCAACTTCTTCCGTCTTCATTTCCATTCGTAGGTAAGACTTAACTGGTTGCAACACAGCCAAAAAACTTGATTTTCCATTTTTTTCGGTTCCGTTTGGTAAGTGTCCGCGACGAACACTATAATGGGTAAGTGTTTGTCCACAACGCAAACGTCTGCTATTAAAGGATCTCTTTGTTCCTGCTTCGCACGCTTAGAAGGAGCTGGATCAGTGTATGTCTGCCACTGCACACCCGCTTTTAAAGCAAATTTTTTATTGGAGCAACGCAGTACTTTAAATTCGGAAAGCCTTTTGAGAAGAATACCAGTGGTATCTCAATGAAGCTTTAAACTTCGGCTCCTTTGTGTCGACTCAGAAACTGCTTTCACTAAACCAATGCCGATGCAACGTATAAGCTCAATCGTAAAGCTACACATGTGCATTATAATTGCTACTGCATCGGTCTTGTCACTCTATTGAAAGTCATATGTGTTTGAATTGTCTGTATTATACCAAAATTAGCTGTTTGGGATGATTGTATGAGCTGGATTTGAAATAAGAGCAAAGTTCAGTGTAACACCGTTTGGTCGTGGCAATCAAATCCACTATAAATAAGAGCAATGATTTTTTGATTTGTTTTCAGGTGCGGCCCGTACTTCCTATCGTTATGGGAGTTTGTGGTTCACGGTTGCTCTCGTTTCAATAATCTGTATACTGCCCATCATCACAGTTCGTGTCATATACTCTACATTCAGACCCACTTACGCTGAACAGGCAAGGCATTCTATGTCAAATTGGCGTCATTTTTTTGTTCTGTCATGTATCAGCTTGATATTTCGCCGCCAACTATTATTTTTGAAGCGATTGGTGTTAAAATGCTCGCAGCGCAATGTTGAATGAGCTTCACTATTTTACTGTTGAATGAACTTCACTACTGACAATTTTCTTGCCAGCCACGATTTATTTTGTTTTTAAGCTGACGCAGTTTTTGGCGCTTTGTTACTGTTATGTTCTTTACGATCCAAGACATATTTTAATCAAGCCTGAGTAATTTCAGTTTCATATTTTGTTCTCTACATCGCTCCCGCTGTTAATCACCTTTGAACGTCGTGTTAGAAGATTTTCGTGTGATTTGACCAGAGAAGTAAACCCAAATCTACTGACTGCTAAGCGAAGGCTCTAGCCAGTAGTTACAAAAACCAATGCATCCATTATACTCAGTCTTTTCCAAAAAAGCTTAACTTTAAAGTTGTTTGAATGTAGTTTCAACGTGTTCATTATATCCAGGGTTATAAGTTAGCAATGCATGTACGTTTAGCACTGACTGCCTACTTCAACATCAGATCTTGATTTGCGGGCGTGTTTTGATATTCCGGACGCCTTTCTCAGCAAACACCGAGTATAGTTGTGTTCAGACTTGCTTAGAACCAGGTGTTTCTACCTCAAGCATTGCAACCAACCTGGCGTGCCGCGATGTTTCAACGGGTTAGAACAGAGATTCTCAACCTTTTTTTTGTTGCGGCGCACTTTTAACGATTTCAAAACTTGGCGGCACACATAGAAGAAGTTATTTTGACCTCGTGATGATATTTTTTTGGAGGTCAAGTTTTGCCGTCACCCTGACGTTGACCTTCAAAAAAAAAGTCATGAGCGCCCGGACGTTAACCTCCAACCCATGAAATAAGAGCGTCCACTTTCAAGCGGTTCAACCGCGGAACAGGCAAATCCGCCAATAGAAACGGGAGTCCGCAATTTGCGGAACTGCCCATCTCTCCCTATAACGCACTGCGTAAAATAGGTTATGATAATAATTTTAAATTATATATCTAAAATTTGGCGGCACAGTGGTTGAGAATCATTGAGTTAGGACGATGAAGCTGCTCGCCCAGCTACTTTCCCGCACCCACTATAATGTCAGTTCGCCTTGGTGGTGGTAAGACTCCCAGCCTGGATTTGTGTTCATGACTGGTTCGACAATTTACCGTCGTTTCTTCCCATCTTGATCATAATGAGTTGGCAACGTGAACCAGAATTGTCGTTCATGCTCAGCCTCCAACGCTAGGAAGAGAAGATTCGTCGACAACGCGGTTCCGCTTACAGGAGGCTTTGAACTCCGAACGCTATGCTTTAAATCCTAAAGCTCTTTCGTTGCGTTGCGACTGCTTTAAATTTTTTTTGTTTTTATCCAGATCCTTAAGCTTCAGAACAAAGAAAAGAAAATGGCGAAGAGAAAGAGAATCAGCACCGCGGAAAGCATTGCCAGTGATCTGAAAAAGCGAATTCAAAAGAAATTGATGCCGACACGGCGAGGGTCGCGTCCCAAATCCGGCTACGCATTCTCACACGAGAGGGGCTTCGGGCACTTGATTGTGTCTGGTCTTATGGGCTCGAAACGGCGGAAGAAAGTGGAACAAAGTAAAGGAAACGAAAGCACTTTGCGTGTTAGAGGCGCCGCATCTGCGTCAGATGTTGAGGGCGTGGTTATTGAAGCGTATCGACCAATCCAAACGTAATTTTCAATTTCTAATTTTTAAAAGTGGGATCTCTGTGTGTTAGGATCCCAGAAAACCGGAGTCAAAATTAGAATTCTCAACGCCAGCAGTTCGGATCGTCTTTTTTTCAAATGAGCTCATCCAAGAAGGCGATCTGCATGACGTAATATATACTGCATAACGACTGCCGCGTAAACTCAACTTCATCTTCAGTTAAAGCCGTAACTGCACGAACCCATTGCCTCCCTAATATTACACGTGGACGCAACAAGTGATTTGCTATTTCATTCACTGTGTTCAGTGCTTCTGTCTGGTGCATTTTGGTGATCGGTTGTACTAACTCAGCTTTAAAGCCGGCTAAACCAAAACGTGCGGAGCGAATTTTCGAGAAGAATGCCCAAGCGTCAGTGTGTGCTAATCATTATACCGCGCATAGACTGAAAATAACTTGTTGGTCGCTTTGAATCGTTCAATTCCACCCTGTGTCATCAGAAGAATTATCTCCCGTACTATGAGGAATGCATTTTATTTTAATAGTGATACGAATGCACCACTGCTTGTAATTTAATTTTGCTTATGTTTTATTCATTTTTAAGGGTTGTTATATTATGAGCGTAGTTTTTAGACATCTTTTTAAGTGTTCACCGAATTTAGTCGGATCTTTGCAAAACCATGATCAAAAAGCATGGATCAAGTCGGGCTACATCGAAAAATTGTTTTTATGCGACCGGAGGTGGGCATACCAGTTGCTACACGTACATAGAAATCAAATCTAAAACACCTGAGTATGGTCGAGATGGAGAGGTCCCCGAGCCACGTCAATTGTACTTACGGCATTTGCATTTCATGCAATCTACAACACGTGCCAAAAACCTTAATGTCTGTTGTAAGCTGTCGTTGCAGTTTCTACTTGCGCTGTGCGTGAGTTTCGTCTTTTTTCAATATTCTTCTTACCATGAATCAGTAAGTAGGTAAAGTTTGACGCATTGCTTTTCATGAATGACAGCGGCTTTTACTGATGCGTTAAAATCAACTTAGCGACTGATGACCCGTGCTTCACCGGGTCAGAATTGTGAAGTCGCTCACCCAGCATGTCGTAAGAAGCGACTCGGGGGTACCCACCAATGGCAGTCCGCCTTGTTGGTGGTTGGTTGGTGACTGTTTCAAAATGGGCTGCCATCTTTCCCTTAGCCTAATTTCAATTAGGGTGACGGCGTGAACCTGAATTGTCGTTCGTGCCGTACCTCCATCCTAAGGAAGAGAAGGGATAATCACAACACATTAACTGATTCGTTGAATTCAACTTCAAGTTGACTCTGCTGTAATTGCTGATTTTACCCCTTCTCTTCCATGAGGACAAAACCAAGCGCATAATCGATTTCCAGGTTCAGACTGCAAATCTGATTGGGATCAATCTACTGGAACCAGCGGTTCGTTTCGAACCAGTCATGAAACAAATCTTAGGCTGGTATCTTCGACATTCGATAGACGGACTACCAAAAGGTTCCTCTTACAACATGCTGGGTGAGCGGGTTCACCATTCTTATCCAGCCACACAAGTATGTTGACCTCTTGTTGCTTTTTACTCGTGGTTTTTGCTCTGTTTTTAATAATTTAACCGGTAAGTTGTAATCTAATTGTTTGCGTAAACGTGTTCACTCTGTTAGTGGGTCACTCGCATTTTGAAGTTTATTTGCTTTGCCAATTAAATCCTGTCATTTATCACGAATTTTTTTTGGTCAATCAGATCGTTTTATCGCGTGACGTGGGCTGTAGTAATTTATTTTGTTAAACCGCGGTGTAATTTTTAAGAGTTCTAATTCGCTTGTGCACTATGCTTAGAGGAGTCATGCCTTTTATTCGTTATCAATGTGTCTTATTTTTGTTGTGTGTACTTTATTTTAATTTTGACGTCATCCGATACCAGAAAGTTAGGGAAAGTGTTTCGCCATATCACCGGAAGGGACATAGATCTAACTCGGCTGAAGTTATTGGGATTTCCCGAACCGTAGCGTAGATTTTTTTACGTTGAACAAAACAATCGAGTCAAAGGCCAAATCTAGAAAGGGTCCCAACGGCACACTGCATCTTATATTTAATCTATTCACTTTTTTTACTCACCTGGTCAATTGGATTGCAACTCGATGGCAATTAGATGTTTACCTAATACAGGCGTAAGTGTAAAAAAAGGGAAATGGCTTGTTTGTGGCCACATGATGGCGCTAGTGTCCTGGGCCCTCTACTGCGTTTGCACCATGCCCCTCGGCAATTTATACAGTGGCCGACTCGGTGCGCAGAGACGTGCTATGTGGTTACTTCATAATGATCGAAAAAATATAAAAAGTCTATGTTTTGAGGTAAGGTGGGACTGTTTGATCTCTACGCATGGCTACCTCATGAATTGCATGCTTTCGTTGTCCTGACTGGCAATGATTACGTTAATGATTAACCGAGTTCTGTTTTCCTCGACCTGACGACTTGTTTAGTGGTGACGTATCAAGGTAATAATTTAAAAAGCTTTAATGGTTTTGATGCAGTTTAGAATTAGGTATTGGTGTGTTAGCTGTCATTTTTTGTATTCTGTGTATCAACAATTTTAATTTATTCATTATGTATTGCACTTTTATCAAATAAAAATCAAAGCAAAACTACTGCAATGGCAGAATTAAGTTCTCGGCTTGAACTGAGCTTTCCGGTAGATAGTTCATGTGCATTTTTATGACTCAAGCAAACCAAAGGAAGTGGTTATCAATAGAAACTAAATATAAGCAAGAGTGGCAGAAAAGCTAAGCTATTTATAGCAGCAATGTGACAGTTTGAATATGTCTTTACGCATGTTAATTACTGCATCGTCTACGTGCTCTTTAGATCTACCGACTCAGCAAAGCTAATTTATTTTGGCCTACTTCGGTACATTATTTAGCTGAGACCGCTAATTACGACAGGCTAAGGTGAGAGCAGTCAACCGAAGTAAGAAATTGCGTAGAATCCATGGAGGCGTGTCCAGGGGTACAAAGTAAAAACGTAGGGGTATGATATTTAATGGTAGATCAAACAACATATCGGTATGAAGTTGTTATAACAAAAATAAAATGTTAAAGCAACATCCGTTAACTAATAATGTGAATACTAAGCTTGAAATTTCTTCAGCAGTCTTCATAATAAGAATTCGCGTAGTCTGTGTTTTACCGAACGACTGTGACGTCTTATATTTACTTCTGAATGATACATTTGTATTTATTTTAAAAAGTATTATAATTGCATTGTACTTCACATTACCTTTTTCTTGTTTTTGCCAATGACTTCGGACAATGGTTACGATAAGATTTATAAGTACTCATGGGATGCGAGCACATAAAAAGATTAAGAACCACTGATGTAACCTCTTCACGATTAACTTTACATGGGTGTAAAAGAAAAAAAGTGTTGCTCGCCATTTGGAGTCACCTCCAAGCAAGAAAGTTGAGCTAATTTCAAAAAAGTAAAAGGCAAATTCAAAGTTTGTAGTCTCTCTCGAGAGATGCGATCATTAACCTCCTCCCTCCCAATTCTTACCAAGTACTTACCACTATTGATCTTGTCAGTTCAGGTTAATGCACTGTGGCTTCAATGAACCGACCTTGTAAATCTACCTGCTAATATTCTGTTGATATGGTGCTGGTGTAATTTTATATTTGGCGATGAAAAACTTTTTCAAGAAACAAATCCAAGGTAAGATTGATTGGAAATCAGGAAAGGGAAGCGACAGGCTATAATTGCCCCACTTTCGAGAAAAGTGCAAACCCTAGCCTACATCATACTATTTTAAAAGAAACCAAACGGTTTTGACCAAAAGATAGGAGAAACTCGTGTAATATGAACCACCTATGAATAAACGGTGTTAATTCCTTTGTTTGCCTTTTTACAACTGTAATATTTCAACATTATATAGTCTTCGTACCATCAATTATTTCCTAATTAAATCTAATGTAATGAAACGTTCACACCGTTATCAATTATAAAACTTTACGAGACGATCGCAAAATCGTAAATACGATCCCAAAACCCAAAATTTTAAAACTTGACGGGACCATCCCTGGATGCGTTTTGTCCTTTTGGACTCTTGGGCCTGTCTCTTCAGCCAAAAAGCAAAAGCGAGCAAAGCTGGGCATTTCATTCAAAGTTTCTTTTTCCTCTTGATTGCGATTAGCAATGCATGCGAAAACAAATTAGTATATTACTAATTAAATCAATATCAAACGTTTATTACATCCACAATTGCCATTTTTAATTTTGAAAAAAAGTCCGTACTTCACAGCTGACTGTGTAATATAGACCCCCTAGATAAACATAATGATCCCTTTCTTAGAGCTACTTGTAAAAGAACATTTGCCCAATTTTTTACGACATCTACATCAAAGACTGGTGTATACTATTGTTATAACAAATCTACCACCTAAGCTTTTTATGATCAACATATTCAAACATTGCGCCATCAAAACAATAACCACGCATGCCAAAGCATCCTCAATTTCTTCGTTCTTTTATTGCTTCAAAACAAAGAACTTGTCATCAAAAATCTTGTCCCTCTCTCACTCTAATGTCCTATTTCAACCTGATTTTATTGAAAGAATAAATAGTCTCCTTGATGTTGAGTTAACAAGGGGTCCATATTACACGGCTTTCCCACAATAATGAGATAGTGATGCGCTACGCCAAAAAAAAAAATTAATACGCATCAAGAGGTTTTGTTTTATATATTGTCACAGTTTTATATTGCTGTGTGTTTGAAAAAGGCATATTTTCTACTTGACAGCATTATTTATTATGGAATTGTGAAAGCCAACTGCAGGTTTGCAGGTTCATGGCCCAGTCTCGAAACGAAAGTGTTTTGCTACAAAAAAGCAGTTAATTAATCCAAGCTCTGCGAAGGTCAATTGGTAATGTAGACCTAAATGTTCTCTTTAGGGGATATTCGAACCAAAGAAATACGAATTCAAAAAAACGGTCTAAGGTGCTAAATAGGAGCTATGGTCTCATAAAAGGGGGGGTGCGCCTCTGTTTAAAGGAATGATATACTGGCAAAAACCTACCACGTTTGTATGAGGTGATACTTTTTCAGGCGGCCCCGCGTGTCATTGATTCTTTTTCCAAGCTACTCTTTAACGTGGGGTTTTACATATGTTGTGGAAGCCTTCGTTCTTACGTGCGTTGTGGCAATATCATTCCTTTTGTTAGTTGTTTTTGTTTTCAATTTTACCATATTACGCAAATTTGCAGAAGAGCAACGACATGTGAAAGCAAATGATCTTCAACATAATGCTACCTTTAACTATGCAGTAAGTATCGCCATAACAATAGAGAACATTGTAGATCTAGACCTACATGAGCCTCATTTACTTCAAATTTTTTAATATGGAGAAAGGTGGCAAAAGCTTCTAAATTTATGAAGGAAGCATGGCGATAAAGGATACCTTCCGGAAAATTGTCAAAATTTGCATTTGTTTGATATGAAGTGACATTGCGTTGCTTGATTGTTTTTTGCATATGAGAGAGATTGCTCTAATTACAAAAAAACATTACCAACTTTTTAATTTTGGTCGAACAAATTTCAAAATATCAGACTTTGAACCGCCGGAGATTTTACTGTTTGATTCAGTGTTTCCCAAAGTTATTTTTTAAACTGCCTCCTCAACCCTATTCTCCCCAAGAAAGTATTGATTCGACACACCACCATGCCACGACCTGATTTCAGAGACTTATTTTAAGGGGGCATGTTCCCCCAATATCTGGACAAGAGGTACAAAATACTTTTTGCCCCCCAAAATTTATGGCAAAATAGACATTGCCCTTGAGTTTGTGCAAGATGAATATTTACTTTATGTCAATTTGTGTTTGTTTTTAAATTTAGTTAACTTTTGCAATGGATATAAGGCATTGGTTTAAAAGTGCTGCTTTTTTGATGTTCAAGATTAACACTTGCATTTATAAAAGGTGCTCACACAAAATTGTTCCCACTAAAATTTTCTAGCAAACTAGGTCCTTGCCCGATTTCACAACAACCACAAGCGTCAGGGCTTTGCGATTTCTTGAGGTTTCCTGAAAGAAATTTGTTATGACTTCGTGAAAAAAATGATATCGGAATACCAAATAGTTTTTGCCTAAATTACCGATTTTGTAAAAAATTTTAATTAAAAAGTACTAGTTTTTGATTTTGCGCCGCTGTATGAGTCATATTGCGTCAGCGTGAACCTCGGGTTGCAAGAATGCCGACGTCAACACGGCAGCGGGATACAATCTTGCTGACTTGAATCGTTTGCCAATCGTTAGTAATAAAATTCCTGGACTGAAATTTCACAATAAAACGAACAAGTGGGTCTTTTGTTGCAAGTAGAGTTTGTTACTGACTAAAAGTTTTGCGATGGTCATGCCTACGGACACCCTTGAATAACTGTGCCTTTAGCACTCTAAATGAGAGAAACCAAACCCCCCATGTCAGCATACGCTACCGGTCATGAGAATCTTTTTGCTGGTGACTTTTACTAGTTATAAGTTATACCATTTCAACTGACTTTACGATAACAGCAACTTTTAGCAAGAGATTTTATAGCGGAGATTTTAATAAAGACATTGGCTTCAATCTGAAAAAATAAAAGCATTCAGTGGGCCTAACTCAAGATTGCTTTTTGCTAATTCGAAGTATTTTTACAGAATGTTAATATTGTTGGTAAAGTTTGCAAAACTCTCTTTTACATTTTGTCAACAAAATGTGTATGTGCTTTAAGAAATAGAACTGTTAAAGAAATAAAAGAATTTGTTGATTACTTTGGGCCTACCTACACGACTAATCAATTTTTGGGTAATATTTTGGTTTTTTAGTGAACATGAGTGACCACGAAGTGACAGCAGTATGTGTAAAAGAAACAAATCGCTCTTATTTATTTTCTGTCAAATCTTGACGACCTCTTGTCGCGAGTCTCAGGTCGCGATCAGTCAAGCATAAAATGTTGTGGTTTTGCGCAGGACTGGCGGTATCATCAAACGTTTTCAAAAAAAATATGCGTGAACTGCCAAGCTTTTGCGGTTTTTAAATTAAGTGAAAATTTTTTAATAGATATTTTTTGTTTATTGGACAGAAAAACAATTTTTTCCCATCTCCAACATGTCCAAAAATCGTTGACTTTCGTCTAGTGGTTTTCAAGTAATTGCAACAAAACATATTGTGCATCAAATCGATACAACGTTGGGCAGTTAACTGAAGAAAATACCTCAAGAAGAATAGAGTTAGGGGCTTGGTGATCAGTAAACTCTTCCTAGACAAATCATTCGAACGATTATGTGTTCATTGATCAACACCAACCTTAATGTCAGGGACCGACCTGAGATCTTTGGCTATGTATTTGGCAAAATAGCTTTGCAAATACAGTAGATTCCGCTTAATTGGGCCGCCGGTTAATCGGGTCAGCCGTTTAATTGGGCCAAATTGTTAAGAACAAAATCCAATCAAAGATAATGCACTACGTTAAATTCGCATAATCGGGCCATTATTCCGCTTAATCGGGCCACAACTGTAGTCAGACATACACTGGTTTAATTGCAAAACCGTCTTTGTAATGTAATATCAATATCACAAGAACTCAATATCACAAAGCCAACTATATTATGTAACAATTGAAAAATACAGGCGCAACTTATTTTGTCATTTCATGCCCTTGGACATGGTAATTATTGTGTTTTGTTGCAAATTTTGTGAAGCCCCAAGCAGAGATGCCACAAAAAGAATTAACAATTGCTGAAAGGGTTGTTGTCCTAAGAAAAATTAGAGAGCAACCTCCAAACATTAGTCATCGCCAGCTAGCTGAAATAACTGGTGTACCAAGGACAACCCTGGCACAGATACTGCAAGACTTCGGATAATCGGGTCAGCCGCTTAATCGGGCCAAATGGTGCTTATCCCGATGTGACCCGATTAAGCGGAATCTACTGTAATGCTTTTAGCAAATATAACCTACACTGCAGCTATTTTGTCTGAGTCTGACAGCTTTTTAAAAAAATACGCTTCATTATGTAGGTGTTTTCGGTTCCCAAATTACAAAAAATCCCGAAAAGTAGACAAAATAAGATAGGTAAGTCCAGTGTTTCTCAATCTTCTTGGTATGTAGCCCATTTTCAAAGTAAACAGAGGTCTGTGGCCCAATCACTATATATTTTTTACAACTTTGGTAATGTTTTCGTGAATAGCTGAAGTTGAAATAGCAAGCCGTGGCCCACCTGACATATGTCCTGCGGCCTACTAATTTGCCAGAAGCCACCGGATGAGAACCTCTGATCTAGACCTAGTTGGAATGACGAATTAAAAGTAGGGGAGACGTAGGGTTATCCAGTGACGAAGCTCTATCACACACTACAAAAGTACCGGTAAAAATCAATCTGGAAAGAAACTGAACTTGGTTACGATGACGTAATATGTTACTCTTACATGCTTTTTGCATTCAGCAGATACTGCAGTATGTGATCAATGATAACTAAACTGTAAATGTACCTTCTCAACACGTTTAGTAATCACAAAAATCGTGAAAAGATGCGCTGGGTGACGTAAATACATTAAAAATGACAATATTTGATTTCCTGAAACATCCAACAGGAAGCAAATTACTCCAATGAGAATTTGCGATTTGCTGATTTGGACATAGTATAAACAAAAACTTTAATCGTGTTTCTCAGACTTATAGTAAGTGAAAATTACGTGTAGATGTAAAAAGGAATATTGAGATTTTCAAGCGGTTTTTTGAAATATTTTGGGGTTACGTGGTAATACTAATATGTGTTTGGATATTTCTCTTTAAAACCTCTGATTGAAAACGAATTAAGTTTATAAAACCGTAGGACTATACCTCAATGATCAAATTGTTGAAAATTTTGGAACGTCATTGTGATGTCATCAAAGTGACATTTATCATATGGCAAAAGACTTGTTTTTGCAGTAACAGCATGCTCGTTTTTATCTCTTTGTGAGCAAATAACGCTTTGATGTCAAAAGAAGTTACAGTGCGGTTCTTTTTTGTCGATAAAGGCTGCCAGACGTGAGAAAAAGAAAGCGGCAACTATCACGCAAAACAGCACTACGGGCACTCTGTGTATAAAAATATAAAAATCACTCGAACTGGCGTGATTCGGCTCTGCGTAGAATCCCTTAAATAAGGGCAATTGTCGGTTTGGACTTTGAACGTGCTTAGAACTGTGTCGTCTGTACGATTATCCGCACAATAGGTACTACTGCTATGAGCGGTATACACCAGTGACTAATTTGCTGTTAGCCGTAAACGTTTTACTACCAGCAGCCCGCAATCATATGCCACCGTCATTTATTTGCCCACGTATTAGTAAAATTGAGAATAGACTTGTTGAGTCGTTTGCTGGCAGCAGGATCAAAATTGGTTTAATCTACGATCAACTATCACTAAATATTCCTTAAAAAATTAACGCTCTGACTTACAATAAGAAATAATTTTGTAAACTTTTCCGTTTTTCACAGTATTTCGAATACTATGCTTCCTACGTTTCGGAGGGCAACGCGAATGGAAATTGGTGGGACCGCGGGGTTCAGCCCTGTTGGACACCTTACTTAATCTGCCATCGTCTACTTACACTGAGACTAGCGAAAAGCTAATTAGGAATAAGTTGCCTAAGTAAAAATAAACAAAACCAGCCGCTTAACATAACTTAACAAACATAAAAACCGCTAACTTGCTCTACCGGGTCGATTATTTGCTTTAGAAATATTGTTTTGCCATTTCTGCGTAAAGTGATTTTTTGTTTCAAGGCCCCAAAATTGCCCACTTTGATGTCACTACCCCCTTCACGGTATCCATTGCCCCTTTGGGGGTGGAGGCCCTTTGAAAACTACTGGTCTAACTTCAAGTTATCGTGCCCAAGTTTTGGGGCTGTGACGTCACATAACCCAACCTATTGTAGTTTTTGGCCAGCTGATGGTTATTTTGATAAAACCAATTTTGATTATAAATTAATACTCAATATATTTTTAGTAAAAACATATTTAGAAACAAGCCATTGGCAGTTTTTGAATATTTCCAATACTGATTAATATAGAAATTTGAGAATTATGAAATTAGATATGAATTTTGTTTTTGCATTGTAAGCAAACAAGTAGCAAAGCCGCTAAAGATTTCTAACTTTGGCGAGTACCGAAGACAGTAGGCCAAACCAATCACTCAGCAATGACATAGTTGAGTAGACAACAGATACCGATACAAGAAAACAGATATTTTTGATATATTAGGATAGGTCAATATTTTTGAGCAGCCTAAATACGAGCTATGTTAGACCTATGGTGATTAGATATACCAAACTAGCTAATCCCAAACTTCATGGACGGCACAGCGACTCCTTGACAGGAAAAAAACATCAGCTGCTAATTAATATCTTTGCTATCAACACTAGCTTACAGAAGATTTTTGAAAGGAGGGGAGCATTTTTTACACTGAAAGCTTTTGGTTTTGAAGAAAGTCAAAATTTCGCTCCAATCGGGTATTTTGAAAATAAAATTAAGATAAAAAAATGAGAACCTGTTTTTAGCCTCTTCAGTTCCAGAGGAAAAGTACGTTGCCAAACACCGTGATTTTTTGGATGGCACTTCCCATTGGCTACAAAAGAGTGGGTGGGACCTCAATTTTTTTGTGAGTTCAATAGAAAGCCTTCATTTGCAATGGCAATATATGTTGCCATTGGTACCTTTTCATACTATAACTTGAACAAGTAAAAAATGATTTAAAACATAAATTTGCATGGCAACGTACGTTGCCAAATGACTGAAGAGGTTAGAGGTCGCTCCCAAACGCAATTAAGCTTTTTTATTGCTTTTTAGTCAAGGCAAAACTGCAGTGGGGGGATAGAGATGGGGATGGGTAAATGCTTCTCACCACTAGTCTATCCAAGTGTTCATCAGGTATATTAATTTGTTTGTTTTTAATCTCGAAAAAGAATTTTGTTTTGAAAATTGAACCTAAAAAAAAGTGGTTGGTTCATTAATTTATCAAACCGAAAAATTAATTTTTTTTATGACACCATCACCACATCAGTTTCCATTAATGAATGAAAACTTTCACCGAAAAAGCGTTAAACCATTAGTCGATTTCTTACACAACATCATCATCACATTAGTTTCAATTCATGATTAAAAGTTCTAGTTGGAAAAGCGATAAACTGTTAGTCGTAGGTGTCTAATAATGTCACAGACTAAAGGCAGCATATTTTAACTCCTATAAAGAGGACATTGTTTTGGGGTCAAAATTAGGGCACTAACTAAAAAGCATTAAAATCCGGGTAGTCATAAAAAATCGTTTTGAGATTTAAATTCAGGGGGTAACTATTAACCTTCTTCCTGCTTTTGACAAAAATAGATCTATATCTACATTTTGAGTTTGTTTTTATACATTAATTCGACAATTATGCATCTACTGGAGGGTTTTTGTGTTGAAACCTGTTGTAGGCCCAAATTTTTTTTTATTTGCCATAAATACCAAAAAGAGAAGGATATTTAGGTATTTTTAAGAGTCTTTGGAGAACAACCATTCGTCTTTGCAAAAGGAGGACACGTGATAACTTTATTACAAACCAAATCAATTTTACGCTTTTATTTTGTCAAAAACAAGCCACAAAATGTAAAGTTTAACTTTAGGTTGACGTTTATTCCGCCTTTATTGGGGCCATCATCTGAACAAGACCTATAAAACCGAAATAAAAACGTGACTTGCAATTCTCGACTCATTAGTGTTTGTTATTTTTACGTTGTTTATTTGAATATTTTTGCTTAATGGTAAAGAAGAATAAAGTCCGTGCACTTTCTAAAAGTAATGTTTTCAGAACAACGAAATCAAGACTTCATACTACACTTGGTACAATTTCATTTTCAAGAATTTGTTTGAGCAGTTTCATCGTGTCGTAAATATTTATTTTGTTTTTCTTTTTGTACTGCAGGTGAGTTATTGTTTACGATTTTTTTTCTCTAATAGCTGTTATTTAAGCCTTCTTCTTCTTCTTTTTCTTCTTTCGACTTCTCCCTATTCGGGGTCACCACAGCGCAAAAGTTTCTCCATTTGACCCGATTGACTTCGTCTCCCTCCCTAGCTCCAATTCTTTCCGTGTCTTCTCTCGCCAAATCCATCCACCTTCTCCTTGGCCTTCCTCTTTTCCTTCTATTTGGCACCGCAATCTCCACCATTCTTTTTCCCATGTAGCTTTCTTCTCTTCTTTTTACGTGTCCCTACCAGCGTAGCCTTACATCCCGAAGTTTGTCTCCCAACTTTGCAATTTTCGCGGTCCCTCTCACGTATTCGTTTCTTATCTTGTCCTTTCTTGTCACTCCCAGTGCCCACCTCACCATTTTCAACTCTGCAACTTCCATTTTTCCCACCTGTTTTTACGTCACTGCCACCGTTTCCATTCCATAAAGCATAACTTTTCCAACAGCATTCGCTTGAGCGTTTTGTGGACGACGTGGCGCTGTGGACTGTGCGACAAAACTCCAATCGAAAGACTACGAGTTGAAAGCTCAGAGAGTTACCTCGCATGCTGCATGGCTAAGCAAAATTGTCGTTTGCGTTACGTATACGTCTCGGTTTCGAGCTATGGATTGCGCCGACTACGTCGACCTTATTGGGTCACTGCATGATCACTCCGCAGTCTCCCAAACTCCCCACTGATACGTTCGAGGAGTTCAATAAATTGTCATTGTCATTATCTCATTTCATTAATGCTGAGAGAGAAACAATTTACTTCAACACTTCTTCACTGTTTTTTCATTTTAAGGAAGCCTGTGTCATGAGTTGAGGCCTATATACGGTAATGTGTTAATGCCAAAACTGAGGCATGGCCCAATGACCCTCCCCCATAGATACGGTTGGATCGCTACCAGGAGGAATAAGGAAAATAAAGGAGCTTTAACTATGGACACTTTGTCTGGAAAGTCGAGTTAAGATCCCACTCAATATGTTCCTAACTCGTTGTGAGGGCTTTGTTTTGTGAGATTCGTGTTTCTTTGTTTTGTGAGAAAACGTTTCTTGGCAGCTCCACGAAAAATTTGTTTGATTTTTTAGTGTATACCTGAAATCACATCACTTAATCCAGTCACTACGTTAATTCCTATTATTATTGTGCTCGGAATAACTGCTGTGAAAGATGCTGTCGATGATTTTGTAAGTATTCAGCACCAGCCTGTTCAAGCTAGACGCTGATTCTAGGCCTATGTTTCACACACTGTATTTGAAACTTGTTTATACAGGGTGGACCAAAATGATCTGACACATTTGGAGACTTAGTAAAAGCACGACATAAGAAATAATATATACAAAAATTTTATTTTCTAAATGTACATATAATGCTATTTTATTTCATTAAGTCTAGAAAATTAAATCAGCTAGATTCTTCCTATCATTGTCAATACACTGTCGGAGACGTTCGTGAAAGATATCAATAATTCTATGAAAAATTTCTTTTGGAATGGCTGCTATGTCTAAACAAATTGTACGTTTTAATTCCTCAATAGATCGAAAGCGGTGACTGAACACTTTTGATTTTAAATATCCCCACAAGAAAAAATTACACAGGTTCAAATCAGGAGATCTTGCGGGCCAACCAAGATCACCCCGAAAAAAATCAAATGGGCAGAGAACAACTCCCTTAAAATTCCCAATAAATGTTTGGAAGTATGCGCCGTTGCTCCATCCTGTCGAAACCAAACATTATTTCTATCTTCAATTTCATACAATTTGCTTCTTAAAAAAGTGCTTAGCAACACACAATATCGCTCAGAAGTAACAGCCACTTTTCAAAAAAGTGTAAGCCCTAAACGCAAAACTCTGATAAAGCGCACCATACGGTTACATGAGCACAATGCAGTTTATAAGGGTATTCTGAAAATAGATCAAAATAAAGCTTTTTAAATGTACAAATACATTTTGGTGTAAATTAAGTAAAATGGCATTATATGTACATTCGGAAAATGTAAAGTTTTTATAAATAATTTATTGCGTTTGGCTTTTATTTGGCCTCCAAATGTGTCAGATCATTTTGGTCCACCCTGTATTACCAAAAAAAGTGCTGGAGCTTGTGGGTTGAAGTCTGTGCTACATTAAGGGGGTAACACAGGGTGCTTGTTCACTAAGGTACGTTGTAAAAAAGAGCCAATGACATCGAGATAAAAAATTTTTTTAAAGCACTGAGCATAATTTAGGAAATTGCAGGGGCGCATTTCCCATTAGGGCGCACTATAATACAGGGTGTTCCAAAAGTCTTGGGCACATTTCAAGTCCTCATTTCTGCTGATCTATGAATGGTAGTTGAATGAAACTGTTGTCATTTTAATGCCAAATTCATTGAGTTTTTTTTGTCATGCTGACAATTTTTTCATATCTTTTCATGTAGCTTAAATAACTAAGATAACCTACATCCACCAATGGCTTTCACTCAACTAGAAAAAGCGTTTTGTGTCCTTGAACTTTCAAAAACTGATTCAGCGACACTTGATGATCGCGTTCTCTTGCCCTGATATCCTAGGTCTCCAGATGTCACACCCTGCGACTTCTTTTTGTGGGTTTCGTGAAAGCACTGGTCTATGCACCTCCCCTTCCAAAAGATGCAGCTGATCTCAAGGCCGAATAACGGAAGTTGTTGCAACTTGCAACCATAGACAACACAATGCTGGAACGCATTTTAGCAGGAATTTGACTATCGGCTTGATGTGTGGCGTGTGACTAACGGTGTTCACATTGAACATCTTTGAACATTCTATAAAAAACTTGAGACTGCAAGCTTTCAGGATATATCAGATGCATAGTTATTTCCTCAATAGTTTTTGACACATTCAACGTCAAAATGTGCCCAAGACTTTTGGAACACCCTGTAAAATGAAATGATGAGATAAAATTTTCACCAGGACCTCTACTGAGCTGATGCTACTCTGCTTTAAATCCCGTGTGATTTCTGCTTTGTTGTGGTTCGATTTCATCATTGTTTCTTGTATCTGTCGCTGTTGAAAAAGTCGATCTAAGGCATTTTACCTTCTCGGGGAGCGTTTGTGGTAAAAATGCTGCATGCTGTTTGCTGTCCTGAACGGTAACTTTGAGGTTGATCAGTTCACAAACTGTTCTGCGCATATTATTTTAAAACATTGTCGCTGCCATAAGATTAGCAATTCAAATATAAAATAACAATGCCTTCCTATCCTTTCTTTCTTTTTTCGGTAGTAGGTTAATAGTTCGTTATGTTTGTTACAGTATAGACATAAAAGCGATAAAGAAATAAACACGAGAAGAGTGTCAATCGTTCAGAATGGAAAGTAAGTGAAATGTTGGTTGTATTCAGTGATATATTCAACCGTACATCGGAGCTCCATCTGGAGGCATAGACAAACGCAGTGACGAGAAAATCAAACACTCCTTTTTAAAGCTCGGTACTATTTCTAAATCTTATAATTCCCAAACTGTTAAAGAACTCAACAGGTTTGGAGCAATAAGATCAAGAGGTAAATTTAATCATTAATTCTCTTGACGTCACACTTTTTTTGGTAGAAACTCTATGTTAGCATCCTTCTATCTTTTGAAAAACTGGATGAAAATAAAACTGTTGCCTCCGAAGCTTTTTTTAAAGAAAATAGAAGATTTGCCAATACCAGTTTCTCATACTTTCGAAATGCAGTACAACCCAAATTTTGAATGCGTTATTAAAATGTCAGTGTACATCTGTGGTCATCATGTGGGGTCAAAAATCAATGGCAATAAAGCTTTTGGAACATTCTGAGCTATACAACTAACAGCACTTGGTCTTGTTTGTTCCTTCGGTTAAACATTGACAAAGATCGTAAACCATTGATTATCACATGAAATTATATAGTTTGTATAGCTACATGATTTGCTTAACGACGAAGGCTTGCCTAACCTTCCTGTTACTGCTTTCAAAGTACATCAACTGATTTGAGCGTTGTTAAGCGTTTAAGTCACTGACGATGCATTTCTTTTCTTTGTGTTACGTTTGTAGTTCAGTTTCCTAATTAAACCAAAGAGCATCCTCCACCTTGGTTACTTGATCAGTTGCCACCAGCAGATCAAACGATTTCAAGAGAGCTAGAAGCGCTATTTTGAGCAAAATGAGCGCGTTTAATAAAAAGAGGCTTTCATCATTCTTGTTCAGCCTCTGGATCTGCCAATGTCAATGCCGTAGCCTATGCAAATTTGGTGCTAGGCTATTAGTACCACTGAGGTATTTAGAAATTGTTTCTTGGAGGGCGAGCCCTCATTGAGCTTGACTGCATGACCAACAAACGTAAATTTTTCTCTAGATTGTTTATTGAATTCAATGTTTTTATCTCATTTCAACCAAAAGATTTGTATTTTTGAAATCAACATTTCTAAAGTGGTTATTTTGTTCATTTTGGCCTCCAAATAATCGCGTAGACATTTTTTCAGAGATCAACCATTTTGTCCCCATACAAACATAAAAATATTTTTGGATATCGACTACTCCAGGGCTGTTTCGCTGTTTATTCCCACCTACCCCTACCCCTACCACCCTCTTAAATACATTACTGATTAGTAAAGTATGTTGATGAATCCAATGAAGAATGATGTGCTCTTTTTTAAATCTAAACGTCAAGTAGTCATTTCGTACACTGCTGTGACAGAATGAGTGAATACTGCTTTCTGGGAAAATTTAACGTCAGATCTGAACAACAAGATTATCCCAGATCTAAACCAATTACTCTGACAGGAAAATTAAGCTTGTGCGATAGTTAAGATATACTCCAGAATAGTAAACAATGGAGTCTTGTACCCACATTTAATTCTATCTCAAAATTCCTCTGCCTACGCTTTTTGATCTTGCGTAATTTTTGAGTTGTGTTCAAAGAAAAAGCCTTTTTCGATAATTTCCTGCCCACGATTGCAGGGCTGATTGTAAAACCGCATTGTTCCGCTTTATAGCAGATGTGTTCATAATATGCGCTGTGAATAGCAGCAATAGCTTTCTCATTGATTAAGAACGAAAATACATATACACCCTCAAGTTCTCTCATTGTTCTGTTGATTTTCTTTTTTATAAATTTCCGCTACCACCAAGTCTAAATATCACAAACAAAATTATAATTAGAGACAATGGTCGTACAGAAAAAGAAAGAGGAGTCTAGCGAAAGATATTAAGTCGTATGAAGGTAAACGATTATCAAAACAGCGGGTATCTTCGTCTGCACAGTTGAACCTGTTTTATCAAAATAAGCCAAGCCTGCTTTTGATGCTGTGTTTTTCGATTGCTCCATCAGTACTTCCGCCTTGAAACTGTGTTTAAAAGACAGCATCAGATTTCCTAACTTGTATGTTACGTAACGTCATTTGAATGTGATGTGCGTGTTGCTGACAGGTTAGAAAGTGACGAGTGGATGAATTTACAAGTTGGTGAAATTGTGAAATTACACAACAATGAACATGTACCGGTAAGTAGCTTAACAAAATATCATATTTGCCAATATACAGTCGCCATACACTGGAGCACATGTATTTTGCTTTTTCGTTATTGAAAATGAAAATTTGAAAATGTAAATCTCACAGAATGCCTACGCTAAAGCGCAAAGCCAAGGTTTTGTTAAGTAAAAAAAAGCCAAAACAGGTTCGATTACAGAATTAACCAAGTGTGAGGATTTTGAAATTTTGAAATCAGAGTCGATAATGCCATTGAGCAGAACAATATGATGCATTTCAAAATCTGGTATGATTTGAAAACCTTTTTGAAGACGATCGATACCCACCGGAGATTTTCAGCTCCCATTACGCTAGGCTCGTAAAACGTTATTTAGTAACAGACTATCATCCTGTTTGTTTTACCAATCTCAAAGCTTATACCAAGACTAATTTAACCGAAGACCAGAGGTGCAACCCGTCACAAATGCGTTAAGCATATTTGTTTATTGTAAAATTGTCCCTTTCTCTTCCCTGAAGACTTTTAGAGAAATATCTTCTTCCTACTAGTTCTTAATCAACTTTACCATGACAAAGAAGTAGAGGCTTACAGTCAACCTGAAGATCCCACACACCACTCCCTCAAGTGTGACTAATGGTACAGCTTTTCTTACTCCCCCACCCCATGAGCAATTACACCAACTCGTTTTTATTTTTCGCAAAACGTTATTACACGAGACAGTTATTTTTCTTTTAAGTGCATGTAGTCCAAGAACATTCGATTTTGAACAAAAGCGTTTCAATCCTAAGAGAACTATAATTTCAAACCTTTGAAAAAACCAAATAACATCATTTTGGGCATTCTTTTAATGCGACTGTTTTTTGTGCCAGGACGTATTGTAACGACGACTGATTGAATTTGATTTCATTTTTCATTTTTCATTTTACTTTTACTCCGAAGCATCAGCTAGGAGATCTGTTAAAGTCATTTTTTAGCCTTTAATGTGACCTAATGAGAAAATTGAACCGAGATCTACAGGTCGAAAAAGATTATTTTGTTTTGTTTTAGGGAGACCTTCTTCTCTTATCCAGCAGCGAAGATAAGAACCTAGTTTATGTTGAAACAGCAGAGTTAGATGGGTAAGTACACGCTGGCTCATGTGGGGTCTGTCGACAACGTGTTTGAGTGGGTTCGAAAGCCGTCTATGGCAGCAGTGGTTTGCGTTCAAACCCACGTTGGATAGTTGCAGTGTCTTTCGGAAAAGCACTTAACTTCAGTTTCACTGCTTGTGATAGAAATGTGCGGCGCCAACAGCGCCGGTAACTCCGAAGCAGGTCTGAACACCGCGATGTTTCAATAGAATTGGCAAAGGGTTTTTTCCGTTACGAAGGAAAAGTATTGAAACCATTACTTTTATATTTGCGGAGTTACTTTTATTTTTTCCCTACACCAGCGTTTTTGAGAATAATAAAGTTGAGCGGGAAGAGATACTAAAACCATCAAAAAGTGTTTGGCAGCACTGGCGAGCTATAGAGGAACAAAGAAAGATGGGGCTCGCGGCTTGGTTCGTGTAAACGTGCATTAAGCACAGTTTTGCGACAAGTGGTCAACCAAGCTGAGGAAATTGCCTTAACACGCTTTTTCCAGAAGCGCAATTACCAGCACCCGTGCAGGCCTTGAACACGCAATCTCACAGTTATGAGGCAGCAACTTTTTCCGATACACTGATCTGCTCAAATTGCAGACACAGTTGATATGACGTGCATTCAATCTTGCAGAGAAACAAACTTCAAAATCCGCCAGGCGTTACCGGAAACTGGAAAACTGGAAAATGATATCAGCAAACTATCAGAATTTTTCGGTGAGTGCTAGATCACTGTGGCACCCAAGAGCGTAGCCAGGAAATAATTTAGAGGGGGGCCAAATTTTGCAACTTTTAATGTGACGTCATTTACTTATAATGACATTTTGCCTTTCGTGAACTACGCTCGTTGCTACTATAAAAATTGCTGTACAAAACCGAGAAAGTGCGAATGCGATTTCACTGATCTAATGTAGTTTTATCAAGAACGGCTTTAATAGTTCAACTTCAATTGTAATGCATAACGCACTATTTTAGAAATTTCAAGGAAACCACTCCCACTGGTAGGTTGACGTTCTGATAAAAGAAGCAACGTCTTTGTAGTAGTCCGCATCGCAATAAAACAAGAAAGCCCTCAGCGAGACGCTTATTTCTTGCAATTACCATAACTTGGATTATCAATTCATCACTCGACTGCGACATAGAAGAAAAACTTCGGCGATATTTAGTGTGTAAAACGTACACATCTTGTTTGATAGCATTTGTAAGTTTAAAAACTTAAAAAGCCACGCCCGACCCTCCCCCTCCCCACCCCCTAGCCAAAAGTCAACAATAAACTCTAATGTACCTGCAGAGGCGCAAAAAAATTTATGTTTTTATTTTTTTAATACTGTTTGCAATTTGACTTAAAATTCAGGGGGGCCATGGCCCCCTTTGGCCCCCCATGGCTACGCCTATGGTGGCACCGATAAAGATATATTTAAGAGAAGGGAGGCGTTAAACTTTTCCTCAGAGTGCGTCGAACATCTTGCTTGTTCAGAAATAACATCAGCTTTAACAAACTTGTTTAGCTAATTGCTTTTCATTAAAAAGCGTTAGGTATATTTTATTGTAATCTTGTGTCTGGAGCCTTGCATTACCACCAAAAGATATTTTTCTTTTTTTGGTTTAACCTGACAAACCTACAAGAAAATAAACCTTTGCCAAAATTTTTTACTAAAATTGTAAAATGTTAGGGTTTGATTTGGATGATGACGTCAATTTCATTGTAGGTACTGTAACTTGCGAACCACCTAACAACCAGCTTCACAAGTTCACTGGCAACTTGAATTGGAAGAATGATACTTATCCGATTGATAACGAGAAGATTTTGCTGCGAGGTTGTACCTTGCGTAACACACAATGGTGTTTTGGACTAGTTATTTTCGCCGGTCCGGAAACAAAACTTATGCAAAATACAGGTGAGCGTGGCCGGACATTACGAGAGAAAAGACAGTTCTTACTTAATCCTCGATTTTGTAAAACTGCTTGAGGTTCTCCGACCGACGAGTTTGTTATATTGTTTCCTATTTTGTTGTGTACTCAAACAAGTCTTTTTTGTGCCACAGCTCTTTCGATACGCGATTCCTGGTCTAGATTGCTGGGAGTTGCACTGCTCCCTGAGCTCCATGGTATTCGGCCATGCCTCATCCCGAGGAAAAGTGGTGCAACAACAACAATGGCATGCGTAAATTTTTTACCTTTTTCAAAAAATACCATTTCACCTACTCAAATAAAAACGTGTTTCGGAAATTTTTTTTCCATGAATTAAAACTTTTCGAAAGGAAACTGCTAAATGGGACACCGCTTGTCGGCAGCCCCACTTCATGGTTAAATCTTATTGTGTAATCACGCAGTAGGCACCAAAGAAAGTCGTTTTCCCGCTCAAAATGACATTTTGTAAGATTTTGATGCGGAATTTTGATTGCCATCTTCTTTAAAATTGGGCAAAATCTTTGAAACTTT
The DNA here is from genome assembly GCA_963675345.1 of Trididemnum clinides. NCBI lineage: Eukaryota > Metazoa > Chordata > Ascidiacea > Aplousobranchia > Didemnidae > Trididemnum > Trididemnum clinides. Next base: position 18,127,192 of record OY776303.1, read on the forward strand.
ATATGAAGCGGCCTAGTTGTCCTTTTATTCCATTACGCCAAACCACTTTACTTCCAAAAGATCAGAAAGAATTATCAAAGAACCAAATAAAAAAATTGAAAAAAGTTTCATACTGGTCAAAATCGATTGAAAATGAAGCTAAATTTAGTTTAATTTATATATACCTTGTTGGTGATACAACAAATTAAAATGCTTATAGACATTCTAGGATTGATTTCTTGCCGAAACAACTAAAGTAGATAAATTTTGCAGGCCATCACAAAATGAAGCGAACGAGTATTGAAAGATTTATGAACAAGTTGGTGTGGTGGGTATGTAGATCAATCCTTGTACCCTCTCTAAAGAGGCTTCGTGACCATTAATTGCACTTTTTTAGATTTTCTTTCTCTTATTCCTTCTCAGTACTATTGGTGCAGTCGTGAACAGCGTGTGGGAAGCGAACGAAGGTGACGTAAGTATCACGTTACGTGGAAGCGGTGGTGCGTAACGAACTTATTTATAAGATATGTCTGGCAATAACAACGTGGATTGTAAATCAAAAATCTTTTCTTCCTTTTAAAGAAAAAAATCGAACACCTGACTTAGCATTACGGTAGCATCGGTGATCAACCAGTCGCGAGTTCAAGCCTGCACGAAGTCAAGAAGATTTTCACAAGATTTGTTTCAGAGATTCCAAGTTTTCCTTCCTTGGTCTCCTTCTTCTCCGAATCCACAGATGTCAGGGTTTTTGATGTTCTGGTCAAACCTCATTTTGTTGAACACTATGGTACCAATTTCTCTGTACGTTAGGTAAGCAACATCGGGCGCTCCTTCATCGATTAGCGATGGGTGTGTTACGAAATGCTTATCATAGTATTTACGCTTCAAAAATGTTTGTAACTTGTCTTGTGCGATGCCATTCCTGTGTATTTATTGAGTCAGCTCTGCGAGCGTTTTTAGGCAAATACAACAGACCGCCGCACGTTACTAAGTAATCAAACGTAAATGTCAACGCATCCTGTAAGACAGTTATGACGTCATCATGTTTGTCTCAATGACGTCATAGTAGTAGTGTCTTGATTGCAACTGTAATGTTTCGTAATTGTTGAATGTAGAAAGTACACCTGACTACTCTCTAAATAGATATCATAAATTATCGAGCATCAGTTTCAAATTTTATAGAACTTTTCAAAAAAACTTTCTTGCATGGTGTGCATTGTCTCAGTTTTCATAGTAAGAAGTCGGAGCAGTTATTTTTCTGTACGAAAGACCAAGACAGTTGGGAAATAGTTACAAAACTTATGAATTTGTCCCCAATAAAATTCAAGGGTTTTCTGAAAATAAGTGCTCGGGATGGTGTCGAAAAAGCGTAGTTCTTTAAAAGAGTAAAATGTTTAAATATTTGTTTTTCTTTTTGTTGTTGTTGTTGTTTAGCCCCCATTTTATTGGAACGTAAGTGCGGTATGAAATGCATATCCAGATTCACACAGCCAACCTAATCAAGATCTGGGAAATGAAAAACACGTTTTGGAAGGATTGAATTCTCACTTTTCATCCTTACTCCAGTCTTAATGGAAAACTGTAAAACCAGCATTCGGAGATCTCACAGATAACGCTCGGAAATAGAGGGATCGTGGATACAGAACAAGAAATTGCGAAGATTCACTAAGTTACGGTCTTGTCTTGCCCTACAATGAATCCTTGGAGTAAAGCAGCGCCAATCACTGCGCATGTGTTTATTTCCGTGACATAACCTCATCAAAAATCATTTTTGAAGGCAATCATAATTTTTCTTTTTCAGCATCGAATTTATTCGTCTCGGTCAAAGTCTCTTCATTAACTGGGATCGGCAAATGTATTACGCAAGGAAGGACTTGCCTGCAGTATCCAGGACTACAACGTTAAACGAAGTGAGTGAAATCTTTCACCGGGCTGGAAGAGTGGAGTTTTGTGATCTTAATCCGACTCTTAACACTCGTTTGATTCTTCATGATCGGCTAGATTTATGTTTTTTGATAATTGTTTTACTAGAATTCAAGGTCCCCATATGATTTAACCCCAAACTTGATGGCAATACAACCAAAGCCTTGTATTTTTTAGTAAACTTGTCCCAGTGGGGCTACGATGAGTCATCATCACATATACGTAAACTTTAATAAGGCATGGAAATTATAACATGACAGAAACCTTAAAACTTCGGTCAAGAGAATGCTCTTTAAATGTACAAACTGAAGACTACTATATGCTCACATGAGCTATAACCTAGTATAGTTGCATGCATTTTTATAACCTGCTTTTCCTCTAGTTATAATTGTGGGGGCAACAGCGCTGGAAGCTCCCTACAAACCTAATAGCCTCCAGCCGCATTTGCTAACTGAACTGGTTCAATTCCAGCCCTTTACCAAGCCAAGTTGCTGATATAATTCATCCATTCATAGTTCGTAGACCGGGTTGCGGTTTTTTCCAGTTGGTGAAATAGAAAGATTTCAACGAGCGAGTCTTTCTAAGGGCATTCTACTTGCTCGGACAAACCAATGCAGCTGAGAGCTCGCAACACGAAGAAACGACGGTTTGATGTAAAAAGGGTTCGAGTTTCGATGATACAAATTCTTGTTGATTCGTCACACACTTTCGATTGTTTTCAGAAATCACTTTTCTGTACGATTTTCTCTCGAGATCGCGCTGTTTCGATCATTATCTTTAATCGATGGCCATCAGTAAGGACAGAAACAAGAAACAATCTAAAGATTGAAAGCTTAGCATACGTAGACAACTGAACGTTAAAGCTCTTGCATTACTGCACTTACTTTATGGATTCGAACATCTGAATATTTATTTTTTTATTTATTTACTATATTGATTTTTGGCCAGCAAAGCACCAGCCAAGCAAAAGAATTCAACAAAGCTACAGCCAAAAATGGGAAGCAGCAACAAACGCTATACGTTAAGACGCGCAACTTTAACTTGTAAGACGCATAAAAAGTCAAATTTGTGTACGCTTGCTGCACCTGAAAGAACAAAAAAAGAAAAACTAATTTGATGCACGCCCACCTTATATACACTCAATCGTTTTTGATTTGCCATTGTAAATAGTAAAATGCTGAAAAATGCTTTAGTGGATGGTGTTTCAGAGTCAACACTGCCAAGATGGCGATGATACAAAAGTTTGGTACAAAGAAATATTGTTGGCAATGGTAGGCATTATGTGGCAAATAAAATCAAATTTCTAGTGGTGGCTGGGAAGGGAGGAAGAATGTTCATGTTTCTTAATATTACAATTAAAAGCTAAGACAGTTAACATCTGTAACAAAATAGATACGGTAAAACCTATGATCTGAAAACTAGCAAACTACACTTTAATTTTATTGTTAGTACCCGAATACCACTTACTGAATTAAGACATTGTTTGTAATAGGAACGTTTTTAGTGCTTTGTGGTACACTTTAATGAGGGTAATGTTTTTGAATGAATCAGGTATTTTATACCACATTGCAGGTCCTGTATACTTAAAAGACTGTTTGTTTAAATTTAACCGACAGCGTTTTGGAAAAACATTTAAACCATTTCTAGTTTGTCTTGTGGGCGACCGGATTCCTTTTCAGAATGTTTTGATAAAAAATATGTCCGAATACGCTCGCTAACAAGTAAGCAAAATGTCGGTACACAAAGTTTGCGATCTCAAATTTAAATCACTGACATTATTTCGTTTTCATTAAATGAACCAACATTTACTTTATATATGAAACAGATGTTCTATAAATCAAACCAAATTTCAATCAAATAAATTTGTTCACACTGCATTCAAGTTTTTGAATCATAGTTGAATTTCCAAAATACTAAAAGAATTGCAGCATGTGACATGGCTTTTTATCAGTGATTTGTAAAGCATTATTTTAGCATTTTTGTTTAAAAATGATGACGCCTTTCTGACTATTCCAAAGTTTTTCATATCTGTTTTAAAATACACTTCATATGCATCTTCCACCTCAGATGTTCATGGATTGTTCATGGATTGTTAAAAACGTCAATAGAAATATGATTTACATAGATAACCAAACTTATAATGTGGCTAATGTTTCAGGAACTGGGACAAGTGGAACATATTTTCTCCGATAAAACAGGAACTTTAACTCAAAATATTATGAAGTTTAGTAAATGTTCTATTGACGGAAAGAGATACGGAGATATCCGTGACAGAAATGGAAGAATAATTACCGAAGCTGACGTAGTGAGCTCACTGTTATTATTACGAGTTAAGCATTACAGTGTAGTTTATATCCATCACTTAAAGAAGCATGAGCTACCATTATCATCTTAAACGTGATTATACTGTATACAGAAAAAAGTAAGAATTTTAGATGCTTGGCTAATTTTTATTTTCAAAGGTTATAATTAATCGTTACCCTCCTCTCGAAAAATGAGTACGTGTGTTTTGATATTTTACTGCTAATACTTTCTTGCTTCAATTAACTTGCAGAGCAGAATTCATCATGTTAAAATAGTGAAGCACCTTCATTAGAGGCACCACGCAAAGTAAAAAACTTGATAGCCTCTTAATGATCACATTACTGCTTTCAAGTATTTTGTTTGTGTCAATCTTAACTCCATTAAGTCTATTCCTTTCAGCTTTGTCAACTAACCACAGTTTTATTTCGTCAGGATGACGACATGATGCCTGTGGATTTTTCTTTCAACGAATATTCAGAACGAAGTTTCAAGTATTACGATCAAAAATTGATCGATAAAATAAACTCCGGCTGCGGAAAATGTGCCGAGTTTTTTCGGTTGTTAACGCTCTGCCACTCCGGTATGACGGAAGAGAAAGATGGCGGTAAGGTTGTGTTAAAACTGATCAAACTTGAGATTGAGTAATAGAAAGCGCATTTATGTAAAACGGACTAAATCGAATCACGAGGAAAGTGACAATCTGTAAATGTAGCAACCTTAATTCTAAACCATTAACTTTGTGTGATCAATTAGCCCACAACTCCACGGCAGGTAGACAAAAAAACATTTCTACAACTTTAAAATTGTTCACAGGGACATCAGCTTTATGGAGATTCGTTATACACCAGAGAACATTCGCTTATTCAACTTGCCTGACTTTGTGAAGCTGCTCTACAGCAACTTTTAGCAAATAGTATTTACTTTTTGCAGGCAACTTGGTCTACCACACTCAGTCTCCTGATGAAGACGCTTTACTATCAGCCAGTAGAAATTTTGGCTTTGTTTTCAAAGAGAAGACTTTTGATACCATTACCGTTTTAGAAAAGGGTAAATATTGTGTTTTAGGGATGTAATAACAGGTCAAACAAACAGCACTCTTATTACGAGAGGAAGATTATCTGCTCGCGGTAAAACGCTTTGGAACTAGACATTATAGACGAAGGGCATCATAAGGCAACAAATATAAGCAGAACATATAGTGTTAAAACAATGCAAAAGAACGCTGAACTATACTGTTTGCAAGCTAATTTCAAAAATATTGTTTTCAACATAAATTCAAACCGGCATCCCCAGTAGTGGCCAAAGAGAAAAGTGCTAAAATTAGTTGCCCAAATGCACCTGGTTCAGCTCTAGCCAAACTATACTGTAGTCCGTGCAAAGCTACAGCCTTTTGCCCAGTGCTTTCGCTGCCAATCTCCTCCACATGTAACGAATGAAAATAGACGAAAAGAAAGAATGCAGCCAAAAGCATTTTGGAATGCGCTGTTTAAAAAGAATAATACGAGATCGGGATCTCAACCCTCATGATTCTGCTTTTGGTCGTTTCGCTATTTTCAAATCTATTTTAGGAGTATTTGCATTCCCCCAGCAAATTTTACTTCAGGCTCGACAAATCAATTATACGAAAAAAACGTCAGTTTATTGCTGGTATACGGTTTATGCAATAATTTTTTCCTGATGAGAGGTCTTGGTTTACTTTTGAGTAGTTGTAAATTGTATATTTATTTTTCATCACCCTTTTTTAATGCTACTTTCAGGAAAACCTTCCGTGTACAAGATTCTAGCCACGTTGGATTTTAACAGCGATCGAAAGCGGATGTCAGTTATAGTGAGAAACGAAGAAGGTGTGAAGCTGAAACGATTGAGTTTATGTTATTTTACCTTTTAGATAGTTTAGACAGTTGTGCATGCCATGTAGGATTTTTGGATCGAACGCACACTGCATCAGTTTTCCCTCCTCAGTTGCTGTGGTTGCGGCGTAAACGCACTGCATCGGTAGGACTGCCTACTCCGAAATAGGCGTAACCACAACCTTTTCTTTGCAAAGCAGTTGAGATTTCCTCGTCGTCGCGAGACAAAAAAATTTAACAAAAGCAAAGCTTTGGGTGAAAACACGTTATGATTAGTAACCTCGTGCTGAAAATGGAATAAGAGTTACGACAAAAACACGGAAAACTTTGTATAATTTCTTAGCCTTTACCTGGATTTTTTTTCTTTCAGGAAAAATACTTCTTTTATGCAAGGGTGCTGACTCCATGATTTACGATCGTTTGGATTCTGCTTGCGATGAAACAATGAAAGAAAAGACGAAAAGACATTTAGACGTTAGTAATTTTTTAATTCAGGAAGAGAGCTGGCGTTGTGCAACTGTAGATAAAAGCAACGTCGATGACATTTATTTCTTCCGAACATTTACCTGCAAGCTAGAAAATACTGCCCGCATTGTGATAGAATGGTTTAGAACTGGGTGGGCAAACTGCGGTCCGCGACGAACTTTTGTGCGGGCCGCGAAAGCCTCAAGCAAATAGACTTTGAAATAGACTTTTCTCATTGATAGACTTTGAAAATTAAATGTGCTTACATTTTCAATTGAATAAAATTACTTTGATTCATTTGTCTAATAATTGTTGGTTTTTAATGTTATACCAAATTAAAAATGCAAATCAATTAGAATAATAAATCAATGCCTTCGTTAAAAAGTTCGGCCCTCAGCTAGCTTCCGTGACCGCGATGCGGCCCGCAAGCCAAGACAACTGCCCACCCCTGGTTTGGGACGTTGTTTCACGGCGACGATGGTCGAATGGTCACGTCTTTTAAACTCAACATGATTGCGCAGTTGTGGCCTTGCAAAAGTACTTTTATATTAATATTATCTGCTCAACCATTTCTACCAAGTATTAAATTTACTGAGAATAATGTCAAGCAATTGATGCGAATCGCGAAAAGGCCGAACCAATTCTGGACAAATGTCGTCTCATGTTTGGCGCAGGTCGCCGTCTTGGAAGTCTGGAGGGTAAAAGTGAATGCAAAAGCAGACAAATATTCTAGTTAAACTTTAGAGTGGATATAGGAAACTATTGGTTGCTGCTTCCGTTTGGAAGCTTGCAGGCTGCATTATAAGCAAGCAATGGAGTGCATTGTCTATAGTTTTAAAAAACCTCCTCAATATTTTTGTGGAAAAGTAAACTAAATGAGCTCCTGATGTCACAGTAAGATTTTCGTTGGGCTTGTCAAAATAGAAAAAGTAAGAAACAACTGAATAAGAAAGGTAACGGGACAAAAAAGATTTCATGAAAAACAGAAGAGCCAAGATTCAGAAAGAATTTGAATATGATGAAGAGAGTTAAAGGGTATGTTAGGAGAAGAACAAGGAAGAGAGATGGGGAGTTGAATAAAAAATGTGAGATTAAAGCCAGTGGAAAAGAAATAAAGGGAAAGGTTACGAAACAGGAACGCAGATGGAATCAAAGAAATTGTCTAGACCAAGAGGGTGGATGAATAAGCCACGGCGAAGCTAGCAACATAGAGGACGAGTATATGCTTCGGTCATCTCTGACTCAAAGGAAAAATCGCCTGAAGTTAAAAGTGTGCTGAAGAAACCTGGTACATTCGTAGCAAGACAAAAGAAGCAATGAATAGATCTATATAAGGTTGTAGAGTGCGCGTGCGCTCGCGTAAACCTTCCGTTTCACTGTTTTCTTTTAACATCTTGTGTTGAGTGTTCTTACAACAATGCAGAACGTATGCGGGTATTGAACTTGCAATCTTTGGTTCAATAACAGTTTAATTTTATAAGTGCATTGAATCGCATTTAAAGTTTGAAGTATTGCGAGATAGGTTTTACAAGCCTGATCATTATTTTTCAGAGCTTCTCACGAACTGGATTGCGTACTTTGTGCCTCGCTATGAAAGAAATTGAAGAAAATAAGTTTGAAAGTAAAGAGGATTTTGATTTGATAACTAAAATAAAGCTTATTTGGAAACATTATTTACTATTTGTCATAAGTATAATAAAAGTCCAAACAAAATTATAATGTTCAAAATTTTCTCTTTAATTGAATTTAACTAAAGAAAGGTAAATTTCAAAAAAATCTTTAGCTTTTGACAACCAATCTAAACTTGGAGGAGCATTTGCTTTTCTCTTATCAGTTTTAGAAAATATTTGATTTCCTACCAAGGTTGAGATAAACTTTTTGCTTTTGAACAGTTTGGTACGAGGCATACAAAAAGGCCAGCACTGCGCTTGAAGACAGAGAAGATCAACTCACAGCAGTGTATGAGGAGATAGAAAGAGATATGATACTACTTGGTGCTACTGCTATTGAAGATAAATTGCAGGTGAAGAATAGGTGAATTCCAAAAACATTCGGAAGAAAAAATGCATCAAGATTTTCCATGAATTTTTTTACCTCATTCAAACGTATCAGCTTCTGCTCTGTAGCCTGCCTCTGCAGTCTGATTGCGACATAGCAACGAGAAAACTGCGATATCCCTCTACCTGTCGGCCGAACAAAATCTGAAGAAGTCCCGTTAGATGTCTTTTGTAAGGTCCCATCAACCGCACTTGCTAAATTTTGTCCCACGCTATGTCTTTCGTGCTGAGCATCAAGCAGGGTAGCTGTGCATAACCTATTAGAAGTCATTGATAGGCATCGAAATGGGTTTCTCTGGTAGATCCGTTGGAAAGAAGAGTTTTCCGAAAAATCTTTTTTATCGGGTCCTTAGTAGCAGGAGTTGGTGTTATGAAGACGTTTATTTTCCAAAAAATAATCTTCTGGCCACAAAAGTTGTTTTTCATACTTCCAGCCGGATTTTGAACTTCTTTTTCTTTGTTTTACTTTGGTAAGACATGACAATTGCATTGCAATAAGCTGGTTCGGTGTGCAAGCGGCCCATTTGTAGAAAAAGGGTTTGAGTTTTTTGTTCCATTTGACCTCTAAATCAAAAGCTGTTCTGAATATTCGTTTGGCTGATCAAATCATGGAAGAAAAGCTTCCCCTATCTAAAATCTATTTCTTAATTACTGGTTTTAACTTTTAATTGGCATTTGATGACAAAAACTAACCCCTCTGACTGTTTACAGTAACGCGTTTCTTGAGAGAAAAGGAAGTCAAATTACCCTCATAAACAGAATGTGCAATCGCGTTGTTTAGCAATTTTTACCAACCTGACGCACCTTCGACTTGGAATTGGGGAAAAGTATTTTTATTGCGTCAAATATTTATTTCTAATACGACCTCATCGCGCTCCATTAAGTAAAAATTTCACAGGAAGGAGTCCCAGAAACGATCGCCAACTTATCAAAAGCGAACATCAAGATCTGGGTCTTAACTGGCGATAAGCAAGAAACGGCGATAAACATTGGTTACTCGTGCAATATGCTGACTGAAGAAATGAAACAAGTTTTTGTTGTTAGTGGATATACTGCTGAGAAAGTAAGACTTGATGCAAAAATAAAATCATTGAGTAACCTAATTCCACATTATTTACGCGTTGTCGTGCCTTTGAAAAAGACACTGATGAGCCAATTTTTTTGTTTCTGGTTGAGATAGATGTGCGCTACGCTGTTGCAGGGACTACAAAAGCGGTCAGTGGGCTCGTGCCAGCCTGAATAGTAGACTGCTTACTCTGGGGCGCTGAAAAATGCACTTCAACTTTACAAGTTTGTTTCAAATAAATTCATTTTCTTTAAAAGGGCACTTTTCGACCAAGGGATACTTCTTTGAGCTGAGATTCGTTGGTGTCATGATGGACCTTTGGTGGTCCCCGATATTATCTGCCTTCCTTGCTCCCCCTTTTCATAGACCCTATGCGGCAGTATCGGCAACTCATGAGAGGTCTCCACACAAAAATACGTGTAGCAGAGGGTAGGAGCAAAAAATCGATGCTTTTCTTTCCCCAAATTTGTATTCTGGGAAGGTGAAAATCCTATTTTGTGTGTTAGAGATCACTAGAAAAATAGTGAAGAATTTTTTGAAGTGCTCATCTGTGAAAAGGGTTGCTGAAAAGTTGAAGAGAAAGTTGATCCTCAACCAATGCTTTTGGCGACACGCACCAGTTCACCAGTTGCTCCATGTATAAGTGCTGCGTTTCCTGTAATCAAAAATAACTATCTTCTTCACAGGTCAAACACGAGATCGAGGAAGCACTCACTGGAAGTGAGGTGTACATAAATGAAGCTTTTGATTCACAGTCATGCGACAGTGTATGATGGCAAATGTTTGTTTTTACAATAGGAACTAAGTATTTGTTTTTGTTCTTCTTCTTCTTGTGTATGAGCTCATGCTGTGTTTGCAGTCTTTTGTCGTACTGGAACTTCACGACGAATAGACTGCTTTACCCCACCATCTGTCTGTCACATAAAAATGGAGGTATCCCGTTAAGTGCCTTACACAAGGACACAACAAGCGAGCTTGCCAGTTTTTTTTCCACACTGTTCTTTGCGGCTTTGCGGCAAGCAGGGAAGTGTGTGTGTTTTCGAGGGACCTTAAGTGTCGTTTTTCATGCTTGTTTGATTCCACGTGCTATTTTCAGAATCGCACTTCATCAAACAAAGTTGCCTCACAGCCCGACAACGCAACTTACGGACTTGTAATCAACGGCCATAGCTTGGTAAGTAAAAGATCATGTAGACCTTTGTGTAATTATGCCTTGGTCAATAATTGCACGAGACAACCAATGAGCACTTCAGCACAATCATGCGGTTTTGTACAAACAATTTATTGGTCATTGACCCAACAACGTATTGCTGGGCTATTGAGAAAAGGACCCGCGAAAATCCTGGTTTGATATATTTGTCAAACACATGCTGTTGTCGTGCTTACTGAGTTACCGGTACCTTTCCTCTTCCTTAGGACAGAGAAACGGCGTAAGCAACTAGTATACATCTTGAACTGTTGACCTACTTTACGCTAAACCAAGTTGTACTGCTTCAAATCTGCAAGCCGATTTTTGATGGCATTTTGTTCTTGCTTAAGATACACGTTGCGTCTTGCTCTTTTTCAAATTCTATAGATCCTTTAGTTTTCATCTTTTCTCGACGTATTGAAGTGGCAAACTGCTGTTGTTGGTATAAAACAACATTTAATAAAATAGACAATAGCAGCAGGTTGATACGTCGCTTGATAGCATATAGCATTTGACCGAATGTGTAAACAACTTGATAGCTGCGTAGTTTTTGCTAGGCCCCCCGTCTCTTCGATGAATCCTAATTGCACTGGTTACTACCCAGTCTAGCACAAGGTTCATTTAGGTTATATTATGCATAAGTCGCATTACTTACGGACAGTGGCGGAGGGGGTTCCTAAGCGTGCACCCCCCTTCAGGAAAACGTTAAGTATCATTTTCAGTCATTATGCCTGTAACAGTAACAAACAAATAACCTGTTCTACGGTGATAGAATGACTTAAACGTCCAAGATCTTGAAAAAGCATGGTTTGTTTCATGTTATTTGTAATTCTTTTTGATAAATCACTTTGCGTTTACTGTTAAAAATAGAACTTGAAATCGATGAAATACTATTTAGTAGGGCCGGCGCTTGGGAGGGCCAGGCCTCTACTACATGTGTATGACCCCATTAATTCGAGTGCATGGCTCTTACTTTGGACATGCTGTTTTCCTACTGCACTGTCAGTGGCGTTTCCCAGTTAATGATTTCTTAGGTAAAGCAGTGACAAAGGCTAACGAATTTCAAGCAAAAACTACCTTAAAAGTGGTTCTACAAAGCACTAAAATCGCGTATATTTGAGAGTGATTTCGCAAAATTTTTCCGGGGGCATGCCTCCGGATAGTCGTGCCTTCAGCACATTTTCGCCTCTCCCTTAAAAAATTTCTGCGCATGCCCTTGGTTGCAGATCTATGACATTGGGTCGCACAATATCGTTTATGCTCTTTTACAAGATGCCAACACGCTTTTTCTTCTACTGATCTTTCATGCCTCATAATTTTAAACGTAATAACATTATAAAGCCTTTGAAATGACTTATTATGGGCAACCTTTCGCAAAGAGGTTCAAAATAGTATTCCTCACTGACTTGTTTACAGATCTTATAGATTTCTAGCAGAGTAATTCAATGTGCTGTACTTCTCATTTTAACAGGGTTTTGCTTTGCAAGATGGATTGAAATTAAAATTTCTTGATTTGGCTACAAAGTGTTCTGCTGTCATATGCTGCAGAGCAACTCCCCTGCAAAAGGCAAAGGTAGTCGAGCTTGTAAAAGCGAATAAAAAAGCTGTGACACTTGCTATTGGAGATGGCGCTAATGATGTTAGCATGATCAAAGGTGGGTAAATATTTTGTTGCTGGTACTTGATGCATTTTGAAGAACAAATTTTTTTTTCAAAATCATTTTGAAAAAGCTGTTAAAGGCTTTTCTTTCCACCCTCATTTGTTCCAGTCAGTGGTGGATTGAAGATTTTAGGGGCCCGAGGCAAGAAATCATGAAGGGCCCAAGTTCTGAATAAAGATTCCTCGGAGAATTCCTGACCGGAGGGCCTCAAAAAATGTTTCTCCGGTAAAAGCACAGGTAAAAACTGTTCTTTTTTTTGGAGATCAACTTCACGGGGACTAGATTTTGGTTCGTAAACAATTTCACACCAAAATATTCGGCATGCCTGGTAAGGGGGTTCCTAATTTTTCAGAGGGTTGCTTAAATGGGAGGCCTGAGGCAGCTGCCTCAGTCAATATCCACTACTGGTGCTAGAATTATGTCATATGAGAAGGGTTAGAGAGAATGCGATTCTCGAAATACAAGAACGCGTTTGATCTAACTCAAAAGTTTTTAAACCTGGCGCTAGTGACTTATGGAATCGTTAATATTCTCAAACATGCTTTATAGAACGCCATCAAACAGCACTATAATTTAGTTTGGAGTCAATTATAGTATCGTGACATTGTAATCCTTGGTAGGGGTTTACAGCTCTTGTCAGAGTTTAGATAAGGACTTAAATCAAAAAAGGGTCAAGAATCTCTGGCTGAGTTTTTCGCATATGATGTACTGCCTCCACAAAGGAATGCAAAAATACTACAACAAATAGTTATTAATTGCTAGTAGTTAGAGCTTCTGCTTCGCAATCGGTAGACCTGGGATTCATTCTCCTTGTCGAGTCATACCAAAAGACTTCAAAAAATAATATCCACAGCTTCCCTGCTTGGCGCTCGGCATTTAGGGGAGGTTGGGAAGAACAAGCCGGCACGTTCGCTTGTTGTGTCTTCGGGCAAGGCATTTAAAGGGACGCCACACTTTTATGTGGAAAACAGGTAGCCCACACACCTCGGAAATAGCAACTCCCAAGCGAGTGCGGACATACCGTCCAAAGTATAGCGATACGATTCGCTTTCTCGTGAATGGAGAATAAACATGGACAATACAATACATGCCAAAACCTTGGTGTTTACTTGCTCAATCTACCAGTCGTCTGTTGTGCTTATGTCAACGTCGGCCGCAAGGACCCCGTCGGTGATGACGGCATAAAAATATCCAATCAGCTGGCTGCCCCGGATTCATTCAAGAAACAGTTGGCTGCCTTGGAATCGCCGAAAAACAATGACAAAGTTACTACGAATTAATGATTTTAGACAATGCGAATTATAGGTTTTAAATCAATGTACTATAGACTCTATCAGGACAGTTACTCAGGGATATTTACCCCCGGTCTCTTTGGTTATGGTTAAGGTTAGAGTTAGGGTTAAAGTTAGGATTAGGGTAAGGGTTAGGATTGGGGTTGAAGTTAGGGTTAGGGTTAAAGTGCCTAACCTTAACCCTAACCGGATGTATGGGACGGGGGTAAGTGTCCGCGGGGAGAAAGTGTCCTCGAACCGCAATAGGCATTGTTTCGAGTGCAAAGCGTTTTTGTCGGCATCGTAGCTCAGTGCGACAAGGCGCCAGCTCGTAAGCGCGGCATTGCGAGTACACGCCGCGTTTGATCTTTGCGTTGTAGTGCTCTTGGGAAAGGCGCTTTGCTGCAATTTCCTTGCTTGACTGGAGGTTTGTGGAAGAAATACGCCGTGTCGGCAGTAGTAGTAATCCTGAAAACCTCAGCGTACATCATTTTTTGTAGACCGAGGAATTAAAGTTTATAACATAAATAGATAATTCCTGATCAAAAGCGTCGGTGCTGTGTTATTTGTCGAGCTAAAAGCTATTCAATTGGCGGGAAAGTAGACAAGTGTTTGCTGTAGTGGGAAAACTTTGGCTATCTAGTCAATTTAAAGGCAAATTGTTTCAAAAAATAAAATGTTTTTATTTTTGTTATCTTCTTACCGATATCATTGATTTGTTGTACTACCGAAGAAACTGAGATAGCTTCCTTGTTTTACTCATGGCAGTAGAATTTTTTTAGCTTTTTAAACTGGATAAATGGCGGGAAACCCGTTACTTTGCTTAGCAGGAAAGCTATAATTATATACAGGGCGTCCCAAAAGTAACCGAACCCAAATTTTAATAAAAATTAGATATCAAAACCAACAAACTTCTTGAACAAATTTAGTATTTACAATTGTCCAAAATGTCTACCTCAAACTTCAGTACAATCAAGACATCTTTTGACAACACTGCGACATACTTTCTGGCAAGTTTGCAGAAAGTATCTTTCTTCAACAAGCTTGTAGCTAGTCGTTGCATAGTAATCTTTAATTACGAAGACACGCTCGTTTAAATCTAAAGTCTTTCGCCGCAGTTTCAAAAATGTGGGTACCAGCAGCGCACACTGAACAGGAATTAAGCAACGATGTTAAGCAATAGTAAGAAAATATCATACAAAGACATACAAAAGAAATTACGCTTGTTGGTTTTGATATTTAAATTTTATTTAAGTTTACGATTCGGTTACTTTTGGAACACTTTGTACTTTACAAAAACGTGGTGATATTTTTGTTGACTGAACACTAGTTTGTTTCTGCAGCTGCTCACATTGGAGTTGGTATAAGTGGAGAAGAAGGAACACAAGCTGTTCTGTCGGCAGATTTTGCCTTTGGTCAATTCAGGTAAGCATTGGCAAGTCGAAAATATTGACGTGAGTGTGAAATGAGTGATCTGCGCTTGCTTTGGCGTTTCTAAACCAGCCACGTTCAGCTTACTGCTTGGTTGTTGATAACTTTGTTACAAGTAAATTTATTATAGAAAAAAGTGGAGAATTATTCACTTTTTCTGAATTTGTTTATTGCACTGTATATTTCATTATTTATAACTGCCAAAAGCTACTATGCTCGCAACTGTATTGCGATCTGCTGAAAAAGGAACAAAACGTTAAGCCATTTGGATCAAAGATGCTTACTCTTTGACTGAAATCAAACCCAATTTTGATATTGACTTTCCGGTGCTACTATAGCGTGGGGTCTAGCACACTATAGCGTGAGATCTACCTCCGCTTACCACTATAGCGTGAGATCTACCACTAAATTATTTATCCCTCACCCCTCTATAGCTACACTATAGCTACACACTTACTACTATAGCTATAATAATTCCAAACACCACACATACATTCCATACACAAAGGTAAATTTATTCTAACGATACACTCTTCGTACATGTTCTAAGAATGACAGGGTTAGGGTTAGGGTTAGGGTTAAGGGTTAGGGTTAAGGGTTAGGGTTAGGGTTAGGGCAGTGGCTCAAACCCTAACCCAAACCTCACGCGGTTTGCACCTCGGTAGGTGCAAGTCAAGCGGTAGACCTCACCCTGCATCTCGCTAAGTGACTTATGTCGGTAGACCTCACCCTATAGTAGCACCGACTTTCCTCTTGTCCTAGCCCCCCTCTCCACTAAACAAATGTTGATCATGCGCCACTGGTTACAGGTATCTGGAACGATTGTTACTGGTTC
Organism: Trididemnum clinides; assembly: GCA_963675345.1. Taxonomy (NCBI): domain Eukaryota; kingdom Metazoa; phylum Chordata; class Ascidiacea; order Aplousobranchia; family Didemnidae; genus Trididemnum; species Trididemnum clinides. The sequence goes on from OY776303.1 coordinate 18,143,223, forward strand.
ATGGGAGATGGTCGTACATGAGAATATGCAAATTTCTTAATTACTTCTTTTACAAAAACTTCGCCTTCACTTTGGTGCACTTTTGGTACGGAATATTTTGTGGCTACACAGCTCAGGTTTGTAGTAAAGAATTTATTTGCGCCAGGGCAACCAAAAATTTTTTTTCGCTGCGTTTAGAATTACATGTGTTTGGACATGCTGCTAACCAACTAGCATCATGGGCAGTGCGCTTTTATTCCTACCACGGCACCTGCAATGCAACGCAGCAGAAAAAATTGCCGTAAAGTGTTCTTCAAGCCATAAGAGTACGAAGTCGTCCTATGCCGAGAATTGAATTAATTTTAACGTAGGTCCAATTGGACAAGTTCAGTATTTGCAGAGGTCCAGTAGAATTTTTGACTTGTAATGATAGAAATGAAACAATTATCAACAGTAAATGCAGAAAAATATTTGGATGTTCTCTTAGTCTACACACTCGACAGATATCATCAAAATCAAAAATGAATTGAACTTGTTGTACTCTATTCTGCTAATTCTCTGAAAAAAGCGCATTTCTTACTTTTAGTCAGTTTTTAAGACTTGGTCTATAGAAGTAACAGCATATCAAAGGCGGTGGTGGGGTGTTTGGCCCTGGCACCATACAGTAGGCCAGTGTGGTCCAACTTTATTTTACAACGGGCCATCAAAAGCTGAAAATTTATTCCGTGGGCGGCCGTTTAAATTTTCGGACAGCCATATTATCTCCGGACATGTCTGGAATATTCGGGACGCATGGCAACCCTATCGTAATCACGCTAATCACCGTAATTACTCGCGGGACACAATTGGCCCGCGTGCCTGCAGTTGGACCACGCTGCAGTAGGCTATCGTGTCCGGCAGTAAGATCTGCCAATACAATGCCGGATTTATTTTCTTCACAGCGGTGTTCAACGTCATTGGTTAGTTTAAACACTTGATCGGCTATGCACCGACCAAGCCTGAAGCCAGCTTGTTTGTCAGGAAGTTGGGGGTCAAAAACAGATTCTTCAAGAGTGGCCGATCGAAAAGCTTGTTAGGAACGCTTAAGAGCGATAAGGGCTGGAAGCTCTTTCAGTCATCAGCTGCTTTGCCAGGTTTTGGTGCCGAGGTAACTGCGGCCAGTTGCCGTATTGTTGGGATTGTTTGGTTGGTCACGCAGGCTGTGTAGAATTTTTGAAGCCATGTAACACAATTGGGGCCGCAGTGTTTCAAGATATATGTGACCAGATATTGCCTGGGCTTTGAGTTTGCCACACTTGATCAGTTTAATTGCAGAGGCAAATTTGGTGGACGAGAGAGGCAATGGATAACAGACCTTCAGCACTGGGAAATTGGTTTTCTCTTGTTTTTCATGCTGATCATGTTGTTTGTTAGTCCTTTTCAAGCTGCTGTTAGTCATGCTAGGAATGAGCAGTTGTGCCAAAGGCGCGAAAAATGTTAGCTATTTAATTTGAAAATACTCAATCTCCGAACGGCTGCCGTTTCTGCCGTTTCTAATTTGAAAATAAGTTAGTTCTGAGAACAAGTCAATAAAGTTTGGAAAAAGGGGCACGGGCTTTTTCGCATCCCGTGGCTGCACTTACTGTTATTCATCCTGAAGCTTGAGGTCCAGTTTTAATACGCTAAAAGTCCGGATTCGGACCGCGGTCTGCCAGTTGAGGTGCCCTGGTCTACTAGAGAAGAGCTTACCCAGTGGGATGTTTTTCCAATTGCCTAAAGATTATTCTGAATGCTTTGCATGTCACATTTCAACTTGTCTTTCTATGTTGCTATGCTGCGAAGAATCAATGCAAGCTTCCAGCATTGAACTTGTGACCCTTAACCTTAGAAAGAGGCAACGTACCTAATTCATGCTTCCATTGTTTGTTCCGTTAGAGTGCATACGATGATTGGTTCATCACCTTGTACAACATCATTTATACTTCAACTCCAATCTTGGTGCTGGGAATTTTAGAACAGGTAAAATTCTGAAGTATCGTTAATCATAATTAGAGTGTAATATCAGGGACATCTCTTGAGGTCGTGATACTTGGGGCCAGTTCAACGAGTTTCATCCTTAAATGCAAAAATTCAACTTTATTTAGAAGTGTTCTCTAATAAAAGCAATAGAACAAAATACGCAATCCCATGTACTGCATTGCACAATGCTACTGCACTAAAAGCGTTAATGGTTGGATTTACCTCTAGAAGTCAAGATCTTGTAAGTTCCAACTGGGTAAAAACAAGGCTGGAATCGGGATTCGAATCTAAATCTATCCCAGTCACAAAATGGTCATCGGCCTGTACTGAAGATAGAAAGATTATTTTCTGGCTTTTGATAATAAGAAGTTTCCAGTAAAAATAAAATATCTTGCACTTTGGGCGTTTTCAAGCGCAGCTGATTTTTTCCCGCCTGAACATATTTTAATCAGGACTGAGTAAATTCGTTTTATGTCATCTTTCCCGATGTTTTTACGGTATTTCTGAGCGCCAAGCAGGAAAACTGTGAATTCTATTTTCCTCCGATACAATGCAGCGTTCATGGCTCACACACTGCAACCAAGCAACGAGCATTGCTTTTCAAAGAGTACACCAACGCAGAAAACACCGAGGCTTCGACCGAACAACCATGTAATAAAAACGTTGCCCCCCATCGCGACATGCTACCTAATGTAACTTGCTTGGAGCAAAAAATGCAAAAGTATTTTTTCAGGATGTCAGCGAAGAGCTCTGTTTACAGCTACCAAAACTTTATCTTCCGGGACAGAAAAATGCGCTCTTCAACCTCAATTCATTCAATAAAAGGTATTTTAATTATCACTTTAAAGTTAAACTTCGTGTTTAAAAGCTGTTTAACTATACGGAAGTTATATGTAGTTGATATTCAACTTCTACTGGAATGTTTTGCAAGTGTGAGCTGTATGCTTAACTGTATGACTATGCAAAGAATACGAGTCTCTTGAAGTAGGGCTTACAACATAGCCAGAGAAACTGCTTCTAAAGAAGCCTAAGCTGATTTAAGTAGCTTCCTATAGATTTACCATTCAGGCTCCTACCAAGCAATAGTGCGTAGCTGGTTATAATTTTTCTCGAGGCTTAGGCCTATATCTTTTAAAATTGTGTTTGAATCTTGTTCAAATTTATTAATTTTTCAGCATTGTCAAGGGCCTCTTCTGTAGTCTTGCGTTATTTTTTGTGCCGTATGGAGCTATCATTTACGGAATTAATTACAATGGGCTTTCCGTTGATGACCATGGCACTATGACTTATGTCATTTCAACTTCATTGATATTCCTGGTTAATCTGCAGGTTGGTGTGAAAACCTAGGGAATGGGATGAAGAGCAGAGTGAACAACCTTTTCTAAATATGTAAACAAACGTATTTACTAGAAATAGCCCCACGCTTTATACATCTAAAGACATTTTTCAAACAACCTTTTTGTGCTTAAGTTTACGTTTCTCAAACAAAATCGATTGTGCAACACAATCTATGGTTGATGACAAACACAAACTGGTCTCAATTATTTGTGTCGAAGCAATAGCCCAATCAAGTTTACTATGTTAACTAGCTTTCCTAAGTCAAAAAAGGACACCTTAAAATATCAATTTTCAATCATGTACATGATCTTAAAAAGAATCTAACCCGCTCAGTCTACATCAAAACTATACTACAAGATGCAGTAGTCTCAACTCAATGCTTGTGTTTTGCTTTCTAGCTTGCCTTTTAACCAATAAAGGAAGACTTTTTATTATCACTTTAGAGTAAATGTGAACGCAAAGTTAAGGACTAATTATAATTGAAACTCGTGTTAGTAGTTCTAACTCCAGGTAGCCTTTTTAAAAAAATGTTCTCCCATCACTTCAAATCTATCCTCTTTCCCAAGACAAACTTTGAAATTTAGTTATACGCAAAATTGTCTTTATTTCAGATTGCTTTGGACACCGAGTACTGGACGGCAATCAACCATATTTTTACGTGGGGAAGCATTGCCATTTACTTCCCTTTTGCACTTGGTTTGTGCAGTGATGGGTTTTTTAATTTACTTCCAAATCAATTCCCATTTGTAGGTGAGCAAATCAGAAGTAAAAGAGCGGAATTGAGAATTTCAAACTATAAAAATGGAAAGCTTCAAGAAAAAGGCAAAATTTGATTTCGAAATAGAACTACAACCAAATCTACCTAAAACATTCTCGTGAAAAATTTTTAAACAAGCACTCTTTCTATTTACAAAAAACCTAAAGAAGATTTAAGACAAAAGTTTAATTAAACATGGTATCGTGGCGCCGTTTGGTTTGAATAAAAGTACCATTTGGTTACTTAAGATTCTAAAAAATGTTTATTTTCCTGCGAGGCAGAACATGGTTTTTTCACGGAAAATTTATATATTTTGGGAAAAGAAGCCTTATTGTTTACAGTACATGCGACGAGCTCTTAATACCAACGTGGAGCCACAGGAATCTATTTTATACGCAGAGGAGTTTTTTGACAGCTGATTGGGAGCGCATGTGAGCGAAGTTCTAGTGGCCTTTTGATAGAGTGCGACACTTCTGTGTACGAAAGTGACCTTGCTTATTTTTGAATGTTTGTTGTTAGGCGTTCCTCGCAATGCGTTCAGCTTTCCGGTCTTGTGGCTCACTGTTCTGCTAATTCTAGCCATTTGTTTGTTACCTGTGATCGTTTCCCGTTTTTTAACTTCACTGCTATGGCCTTCACATGTTTCCAAAGTGAGTACTTTCTTTACTTCTTGTGTAGCTTATTTTGTTTTAAATCTTTCGCATCCTGTGAGCAACTGCTCGCAATAAAATGTAATAATGAAGTCTCTGTAAATTGCATTAAATCAGTTTTTTAACAAATTTGTTTCGTCTTCTTCGCCTTCACAACCCATTTTAAAGATAGGGTCGAAGATGGCAGGCTTTGGGTTTTTTAGACCTGAATTATATAGGCTATGGGGATTATAGCTGCGTTCACGCGTTGCACGTAAAAGTCCCGCAAAAATGGCATTTGAAAAAGAAAGAAAACCTCATCAAAGTACAATTTGTTTGTACAGCCATGGTTGATGTAACCAACATCTTATTACATTCAAATTACTTTGGACAGAATTTTCCCATATATTCTCCATTATGAAAACCTTGATTGGTATATCCGGACTCCACTTGTTACAACCACTTTCGATTCTTCAGGCAATGTTGTTTTTACTGTGTTCAAATAACGGCCTGTTATGAACAACATCCTAGTAAATGGCATCAGTGGAAAAAAGCAATAGCCGATTACCTGTACTGCATCAACAAATAAGTATTTTATATAATCAAATACACTGTTATAAAATATCACTGCTAGATGCAGTTGAAACAGTTTTATATTGCAGCCGAAATGTTCTAGCCTACATTGCAGAATGAAGAAATCCAATGTAGTATAGAACAGCTGAAAAACTTTATTCTTTTCCGCGATAAATAAATACTGTAGAGACATTGATTGCACTTTTGCCCCAGGGGTTTAGGAAAACCGGTAATCAAAACCACCGCTTAATTCATTCCACATCGGTTGGTTCAGAAGATGTAGAAGCCTGACCGAATTCTACAGCATAGTTTCTTCGAATTTTCTGTACCAACTTGCTTTTCGTGCTTCTGTATATCTAATTGTAGGGTTAGTTGTGGTGCGTGGGCAAACCTTTGAGGGTAGCAAAAACAAAATCGGACTTCTCATCAATCCATTTTTCAGTGATTATCACGCCCTGCCCGAAAAATTTAACGCACTATTTTAGTTTCACTTTATTTTCAGGTATTAAAACAGCATCACGACAACCAAAAAATCAATGGAAACGGACACATCGCAAATTCAATCACTTCATCGCTGTAATGTTTCGTCACTTCAACTGCACTTAATCAACTGTTTGATCGTACAACGTTGAAAGATTTTAATAAATTACTAATTCTTCTAAACTACTTTCAGAGCACAAGATCTATTAGTAGCTAACATTGTATAACAGCACAAAATCGCAGTTTTGACCATTACGGGGGTCGTAAGATAGCTCCAAAGCCCCACCTGGTCACCAGGCCTATGTTCAGATGTTTAAGTTGCCAAGGTGGCTTTGTGTGAGAGCTTGCGGTGAGTTTTAACCTGATGGAAAATTGGCCTCCGAAAAAAAATTTTATTCAGTACTTCATAAAGGTTGTTTTCACATTCAAAAAGTATGCCGATTCTTCAGAAGGTTTAACATGGAGGAAAAGTAATAATACTTTCTTGCACCATCCTCTACTCGGCATTGCTTACAGCAATGTACATTCAAACGAAGCCAAGAGAACTACGCTTACACCTTGATTGTGTAAAGTACAACTTCTCCGAAGCCTCTCAAAATTGTGCCTAAAGTTTAGGAGTAAAAATCGACAAGGATCGCAACTATCGACCATTCAACAAAGTTTTAACCTCCCAAGAGTCCTCCCTAAATCGATTTTTGAATACGGCGCTGAGATTATAAGTTAAAATCGACGGCACGGTCACGAAATACGAATGATTGGAAAAATATTACAAGCACTAAAGTCGAACTTCGGTTTGTCTGTCGAGTCCTTCTTGTGGCCACCCGCGAGTAGCTTCGTGACGACGAGGTTAGTTTTTGCAACCAATAACATGTTCTGAATCTACAAACAGATTCATAGTGAAACACCCTCAACAATCTCAACAGCAGAGTAATTCTTCCAATCAGGCAATCTCCTACAGCAAGCATGTCTAGAAGCAGGATTGTTTTTTCTGCGAGACATCACTACGGTGACCTCTTTTTAAGAGCCAATGTATGCTGTCTACACGAAAGATGGAGAGGCCAAGAAGCTCAATTTGTAGGTGCTAAGGATAGGAAATAAAAGCTACACTCGTCTGGAAATAATGATGTAATAGGAGATGTTGAATTTTAATGAACGAAAAACTATGCGAGGCAGCAGAAGTTTTAAATAAAAGTAACAGAGTGATGGAAATAGAGCACATGAACCCTGGGTAGGAAGATCATGCAGGGAGGCGATCAATTCCATTATGAAATGGCATGTGAGCGGGATTAACAATACCCTGGTGAATCGTTCTAGGTGTAGACCAGGGGTGTCAAACTCGTGGCCTTCTGGGGGCCACATTGCATATACGAGCAATCGTGCCGAGGACCGCATTAAGTTTTGGATTTGGAGATCACCACTTCTCTGGGCAACGATCTCTGTAATGTAGTCCGAAGATCGATCTCCAAAAAAAAAAGGTCATCACCTTTCCGCCATCAGTAAATTTGTCTCCGAATGACAAAAATTTGTACCTCTGAAGTGTGGCCTGTGATCTGGGCTTCAAACGTTTGCTCGACGATGATCTGTTGCAATAGTGCCGAAATTCATTAGTAATTTCAGAATCGTCTCGCGGGCGGCATTGAAAGGCTGCGAGGGCTGCGAGTTTGACACCCCTGGTCTAGACGACTCTAACGGACATGTTGATAGACAGATGGATGGTTTTAAATGTGAGCATGAAGGAAATACAACTGGCAAAAAATGTTGAGGAAAGAAAACTGCTTTAGTTTTGCGTTAAAAGTTGCGTAGGGAAAACACATTGTTTGAAGAGGGAGCAGAGAAATGGGTTGAAATAAAACTGAGACTGGTTTTGCGTTAGTTGGTAAAAACAACAGTAAATGTTTAAAATACGTGAAAGTAATTTCCTGCGAATGGTGACCTCGGTTGGTGATAGCAGATATTGACTAAAGATAGTAGTCAAGAACGCACTAAAAAAAGTTCAAGAAAGTAGTGAAGAACGAACAAGCTATTACAAGCAGGGCTTGGAAGTTAAAGAAAACAATGTAAAAGCAAGATTTCAGGAAAAAGTTTGTTGATGTTGATGCGCACAACCTATGAAACGCTCTTAAAAACGGCATGTTGAAAGCTCGGTATCGAGTATGAAGATTGTGGAAAGAAAGGCAGAAGAAATCACGGTGACACTTTGTGGTGGTGGAATGAGGATGTAAAATAGCAATGCGTCACAAAAGTGACATATAAAAAAAAATGAGCGTGAATCGATCGAGGGAAAACAAAGCTAGTTACAAAAATATGAAAAACCGAATAAAAAAATTAATTTTATGAAAGAAGCTAAAAAGACTTAACAAACTTGAATGAAAAACCAAATAACATTGTTAAATTAATGAAGTTCACCAAAAAAGATGGGAAAGATATTGAAGGAGGAAGGTGCAACAGAGGAAAAGACGGAAAGTTAGGTTTTAGTGAAGACACAAAACAGAACATGGACAAGCCATACGGAAGAGATTAAAAATAAAGAGAATAATTAAGATCACATGATAAAAAAGGATACTGAGGAGGGACGGGTTGAAAAGATTACTCGGGAAGAATTGATGATAGCAACGAAAGCAATAAAACCAGGAAAGGCAGCTGGACCTCTGAAGTATGTGAAGAGATGATATTTGCTATTGGAGAAGTAGGGATTAGTGTGATGATGGAACTTTGCCAACGTGGGTTGGAAGGAAAAGGAATGCAGATGAATGGTAAACTACTGTTGCCAGAATTGGTTTTAATGAGAGAAAGCATGAATTTGAGAGAAAAGTTTATAAAAGGTAAAAAGGCATTAAGAGCAAGGGGGTGAAGGTTAAGCTCAATAAAACCAGAGTGACGATGAGGGGTTCGAAAGGAGAAACACTCAAAATCAATCAAAAAGTTAAATGCGGCAAGAGGATGAAGGCAAAGTTGGTCCTGTGCACCAAATGTGGTAAATAAGCCGAATTTTAAAAACTGAATCTCTCCATCTCTCTTTACTGCAGCAGTTATGGTGCGAAGGTGTTGACCAGTGGAATGTTTTCATATTTCATAGTACCCTACTGAGCGTTTTGTGAAATAAAATCGCTGGTTGAAAGAATAACAATAAGTCTAAAGTCAAACTTACATTATCATTTTTTGTAATTTTCAACAAGCAGATTAGACCCATCTGCTCTAAATACATTTGAACAGACATTGACTTTAGCTTACTTTTAGTTTCTTAAATTTCTAGGCTGAGAAACATGGTGTACGTCAATATCGAATGATGTGGTTTAAAAAGAAAAACCATTCTTCTTTTAAACTCTCGTCTAGAATTGGCAGGATTGAGAATCCTCGCTCGCTCTAAGGCGACCCCTTTCAAGATACAACACTTGGTGTAGCCCTTGGAAAGTTGCCCGGCCTCTGTCACATGGCCTTCCGCCATGCCCCAGTCGCGAGAAAGGGTTCGGGTAACAACAACTACCAGGGGTGATGTAGACCTCATCAAAAATCTAATTACAAAACACTGTAAAGATACGTTTCAAAAGCTAGCACACGCCAAGCGATCAACTCACATCTTTATTAGTCTGCATGCTTTCGAAAATTTGTTTAGCCTGGGCGAAATGTTTCGATGACGAGCTAAAGAGATCCTGAGCAGTAGGCGGGGGAACATAGTGATTCACGTCGGTCATTTCCTAAAAACAAACGCAATGAAGTCAGCATATGTCGTTCAATCGGCAGATGTTGTGTCTTTTTTTAGTGGCAATCATCAGATTGGCATTGTCGCAAAGTTTAACCTTACGACGACTGCGCGGCTGAGTCCATTCTAAAAGCATTTTGCGAAAACTTCCACCGCTACCGGTAGAAATACCCTGTGCTTGCAAGTGCTGGTAACTCCCAAACAAGTCTACACACAAGTTGTTCTGTGTATAACTGTAAAGGCATTCCAATGATCAGAGGATGCAATACGCGACTTACGGTACTTTAATATTTCGAGGCGTGTTCGAAAAGTAACGAGACTGCACGCATGAATCTTTATTCCAAATGCAAAGTACAAAGTAGTTCATGCCGCCTTCAAAGTAATTTTCTTGCGATCCAAAGCAGTTTCCATCCTCCTCTGTCATACCTACATGCACTCCTTGAAAAATTTTTCCGGAGTCGTATGGCACTTGTTCATCACGGTCATTTTAATTGTTTCTTACATAAGGAAAACCGGCACATTTCACGACTACCTTCAGCTTGGAAACAGGAGAAAATCAGAGGAAGGCAGATCTGACGAGTAGGACGAGGATTGCTTCAGCACAGCAACAGCACAGCACTCCTTATAGCAAAGAATCCCCGGATGCTCGAGGCATTGTGCGCCACGGCATCGTCGTGGTGAAGCAGTCGTGAGTTGAAGCGAGCAGTTGTCGCCTCTTCTCCTGCATTAACCGTGGCAGAACGTCCCCGTAAACATGCTGCTTGAGGGTCTGGTCCTGAGGCAAGAATTCTGCCGGTACAATGCCCTCACATCAAAGAAAGCAATCAACATCACCTTGATTTTGGACTAAGATATCTTCGGTTTCTTTGGCCTCGGTGACACCGGACTCTTCCACTCAGGCTCTGGCGCTCGGCGAATGAATTCTACTCAAAATCCATGACTCATCGCCGATAGTTACTGTCCCCAGCAAGTTCGGTTCAATCTCGATTGTTCGACGATGTCGGCAAACACCTGCACACGCCACTTCTGTTCCTCATTCAGCAAAGTCGGAACCATTTTTGCACCATCTTTCTCATCCCCAAGTCTTTCGTAATGATTGTACACACTCTCTCGGTTCATGTCCAACCCATTTGCAATCATTCTCACAGTTAGGCGGCGATCTCCGCGCGACTTCTGGCTGACATGCGCGACGTTCTTCTCAGTCCTGCGTGTGAAAAACCTCCCAGTCCTAGGGTCATCCTACCTTCCCTCCTCAAACTTCCAGCACCATTCGAAAGCCTGAGCTATTGACATTGTATCATTTTCATACACTTTCTGCCATAATTTGAGTGGTTTTGTGGCAGTTTTTCCAAGCCCAACAATAAATTCAAGCTGATTGGTCGTGCGGTGCTCATGGTGCAACAGCAAAAATTGGGGGGCTATTTTCTCACGACGATCAACATTACAGTGGCCTCAAATAAAAGCTTGTGAAAAAGCGTACTGTTTCCACAGAAAGCTGAAACTGTATATACTTTCCTGAGAGATTCACACACAATTGTAACGCAAAGCACTAATTCCTAACGTAAACATAACAAGCGCAACGCAGACAATCTCGCTACTTTTCAAGCACACCTCCTGAAATGGATTTGCCACCATCTCAAAAAGGTTGAGGAGGAATAGGAAGGCTGAAACACTCCTAAGGATGGATTCAAAAACACTTTTTTTGAAATTCATTGCCCGGGTACCTCAAAAATTTTAAAGACATTTCAACTATTAGTTCATCCCCAAGCAGTCAAGACAACTAGTGGCTGCAGATCGATGAAACAGTTTTGCTGTAAATGTAGCGTTTTACCTGAAATTGCCTGTGCGGCGTGAATGGTGGTGTACTGACGCTAATAAAAGGAGCAAAGCGGTGTTCGTAACGGATTATCTCATGGTCGTAAACAAAATCAGGAGTCTTCATTTTTCCGTCCATGAAGAAAGCCAAGACGGCTTTGTACAGGCCGCAAGCCAACATGCGAGATCCCTTCAAAGCAAAACCTTTTTGTCACATCGATTGACTCCTTGCCACGACCATCAGAAGTCACAAGAGCGCTGGTGAAGTGGTTGAAGCGTTCGCTTCGCGATTGTTACACCTGGGTTCAATTCCCATGTCGAGGCATATCAAAAACTTTAAAAAGTATTTACCGCTTCCCTGTTCAACGCTTAGCACGAAAGAAAGGATGGGGAGAAAAATCCAGGAAGGTTGTTGTTGCTTGTTGGGAAAGGCACTTGATGGGATTCCTTCACCATCACGTGGAAGACAAGTGGAGAGTCGAACAGTCTACCCGCCAGGATGACGACACAGTCTGATGACAGACAAGCGAAGAGAGCATAGGCTCGATTGTCAATGAACGAAGAAAAGGGCGAGTCCCAGACCACGTAACGATGAAAGTCCGATAGGCTATCAGCCGCACAAAAGAGTCAAGCGCAGCTTTTTGGAGCGTGAATGTCTGGTTTCGATTTTTTCGCAAAGATTAGAGTGACACATTCAAATAAATCATTTACCATGATTATTTTTTGTCATCAATTTATAGCAGAGTACTCTTAAGCACCGATTTATTTGGTTGTTAATACAAACATAAAATCAATCTTTGACGTCATAATATCCATCCACATTTCAAATTTAATCCACTTTTGCAACGTTCCAAAATTACTTAATGGATACAAAATATATTTTTCCTGAAAGTGCAGGACATTACGTAAGCATCACCAAAATTGATTTCATCAAAATAAACCTCCACCTAGCCTAAAAGTAACACTAGTTAGGTTATGACGTCATAGCCTTGATTAAGTTTGTCCGTGATGAATGGCATTAAAAGAATAAAACCTTTGAGAATTCAATACCAGCTATCTTGAAAACTATTCAATCAAATTTCGAAAGTCGGTGAGTTTACTCCACCTATCCCGTGGGACGGACGCACGGCGTGAACGGCAATCAAGATTAAGGGTGTCAACCCAAACAAAATTAGAATAACGAAAAGCGGAAGTCCAGTTCGAACCAGTCATGAATGCAAATTATAGTCTGGTAGCACTACCACCAACTGGCGGAATGCCATAGGTGGATACCCAAAAGTCGTCTCTTACGATATGCTGGGTGAGAAGCTTCACTATTCTAACCCGGCGAAACACGAGATAGAAAAGTTGGTGTCGTTTTTTTAATTATAACAAGCAATTGTAAAATAAAAATTCAGCAATGCAGCGAAACTTGTAAGTTGGTCCTACAAGCAATACCTGCGCCAAAACCAACTCCTTGGCGTGCAGTCGAGCTTTCTTTTTGTTCTTCTTGTTCTTTTTGTTATTACGTGACTTGGACGTATTTTTTTCAGTCAGGCTTTCGTCTTTGGTCAAATGAGCTTCGGCGCGATTGAGTGTCGTAATCTGCCAGCTATACAAGACTTCAGCAAGGTACCTGTCGAAAAGTGATTTCTAATTACAACAACGTCAATCCCATACTTTATTAGGTTAGAATATATAAGTGGTTTACTGTGCATAATGTTAAGGGGCTATTAGTACGCAGCCATCAATGACAGGCCACCCTGTTGGTGACGAGGATACCAGCTCGCGATTTTTGTTCACGACTGGTTCGAAACACACTGCCGTGTTTTCATGGCGTGATGGTGGTAGGGTTTGCGGTTAGAACCTGACCATTTGTTTCACGCCGCACCTCCAACTCAAAAGGAGGGGTAAACGCAACAACAGATTGTCAAGCAAGGCAGCGTTCAATAGCTAGCCGACGCTTTTTACATTCAATAACCTCAAATTCATGGAACATGGAAATGCATGGAACCCTTACCAGTAGATGTAATGGAATTCGTGGTCACTGTACAACTCGAGACAGAAGCCGCTCGTGAGGTATAAGATCATCACCTAAGAAAATTGATTTCCAAGCGTTAGTGAAATGACATTAGTAAAAGCACTGCGTTGACGGTCTGTTAACTCCGAAGCAGGTCTGTGCGCAAGAATAGCCCTGTCTAGACTAATGCCAATTTTGGTTCAGGCCAAAACAAGAGTTAAGCTCCGCTCGGCCTTAGTGTAGACTAGGCTATTCTATTCTTTAATGTAGACCAGCTAATTATTATGAAGCGAAACACAGTCGGGCTCAAAAGTGTAAGACCACCTGCCTGAAATTCGGATTTTTACTGAAGTTAGAAAAAATTGTTTCGCAGGCACAGACGAGCTGATTCAATGTGTCTACCACTGCACACTCGCTTTCGAACTAGACTTTTTGCTGGAGCATCGCAGTACTTAAATTTTGGATTCCCTTCCAGGCGAATACCAACGGTGCTTTTATAGAGTTTAAACTGAAGACCTTTCAATTCGAAGCTCCAAACAATTAACACTACACCACGGCGGCTCATGAATAAAAATACAAAGAGAATAAAAAATCATGGACGGTCTCAAATTTTCGTGCGCGACTGCACAAGGTAGCCCCCCCAAAAAAAAAGTCCATAAGAAAAAATGTAAAAAATTCTACAAGGGTCCGGAAATTCGGTGGCAGGCAACTTTAATCCCTGTTTTCTTTTTCCGATGATAATACAGGGTTGAAGGCATACACCAGCATTTTCTACTGGAGGCATACATTCTGATTCCGACATAAGTCTCAGCTTGTCGCTTCAGACATTCCAATCAGCTCATTGCTTACTCGTAAAGTGTGATACAGCACCCAGCTTCCAATACATGTAAGGTGAGTATGCGATGCGTCTTTGTTGTTTTGACTGTGCATTATTGCATTGAGGTCCGTGTCACAGTGGTCGGCATCATCCTATAATTAGATAGAATGTTCTAGACTACCGAGACAAGTTTAAAAACACATGTAATGATCATAAATTGGAGGAAGATAAAATGTTTGTTTTTTCAGAAAATTGCTTCTGCGTCATGACAATTGAATCCTCTTCCAGATATCGTATAATTTTTTATGAGAAAAGGCAGAGAGTGGCAGTCAAGCGCACATGTGTACCAAGCCGCTAAACAACAGCAGCCGGTTTACACGCGTAGAACGCATGAACAGAGCGCTTAATGTGTTCTCAAAACTGCTTAAGACGAGGCTATTTCAAGATCACTTCTGATGCAAAACATGACTTGTACCGACTGCAACGACACCTCGGTTATGGACTCGAAAACAAAGCAAGCTCGCCACCCTTCAAACACTTTGTCTTTCACCTATGTAACGAGTTAAACAATTCTCGTCTTTTTAATGACTATAATTTAAATTTAAAACCTTTCTATCGGTTTCAACATTTTGAAAGCAGCGGTTTCCAACCAGGGGCAAAAGCCTTTCAGGTAATGGCCTATCGCCGTTCGAAATAAGTTTAATTACTACTATTCCAGCTTACAGAATTGATTTAGAACAAGTGGTTTTGTAAATGCATAATTTGGCGCAGTAATAAGTTTAATTGACCAAGCTTAACGTGCATCTAGTAACACAGTAGCCAATTTACTATAGCTCAAGACTGTGTCAGCCATCTTATTTCTATTAATCCATTTTCAGCAAATAAGCTTCCACTTAACTCAAGCTCCACGATACGACGGAAAGCTAGGCTCTACAAAGGACACGCGACCGTTGAAAGATTGAGAGCCATAGTATAATCCGGCCTCGAATGGCCTCAGTAACGGTACTGTTTCTGATAACCAGACAAACTTTGAATTTAGTGTTCAATATTATGGGCAATAGTACTTACTTGCAATGCTGCAAGATCGTCAAGCAAGGTTGCCAGTTTCTCTCTTTGCCTCGCGTAGTTATGACCGTACACCTGGATCAACTTTACCATCGTCTGCGCAAAAACACAACCGGCTTCAACACTCGCAAGCACGCGCACAAAAATCGACAGTACAGTTCAGTCTCAAACGATTACACAAGTTCTCGTATTCAATCAATCACACAACTCACTCTTGACGCTCTTTGCAAGAACACGTCGAGGCATTCTTTAGCCTGGGCGTTATTACGCAGGGCTGGATAGTTCGTTGACAAGATAGGTGGATAGTTGAAAGAGCGCATCGACTCCTTGAGAACCTCGCTGATCGGCTGCTGGCCAAACACTCTCCGATTTTCAGGCAAGAACGTGATTTGCAAAAACGAGCGCGTTAACACGCATGGATTGGATCGAGAAAAGTTAATCGCGAATTCCTAAAACAAGAATTCTATTCTTTTATCTTCCGGTCAAGGGAAAATCAATTGTCCGCTGAAACTAAAATATTTTTTGCATTCAAAACCACTTCGAAGCTATTAACGTTGCTGGCACAGTGAATCTCTGATACAACAGAGGAAATCACGGTATAGTGCCTCTCCAAGAATACAACACAGCCATCATAAGGCTTGAACTCACAGCCATTGTCGCCACAAACCGCGTTCCAACCCACTCGACCGCATTGGCAGCTCAAGAGGATTTAAGGCAAATCATTCGTATTAAAGTATTGAATTCAGTGACGGGTGACATATTGATGCGAGTTTTCGCGAAACAAGTAGGCGTACGAGCGTGCTGTTTTTAAAACAGGAAAACTTCAATCGTTGACTTTTAAGAAGTATGTAGGAAATCGAGTCTCCAGCAACGCAGCTTTATTTAAAGCCTCAACCAATCACTTCGATGAGCGGACCAGGTGTGACGGATGAAACCTTCGTGGTCATGAACGAAACGGCTCGCTCTACTCATGAAACAAAAGCTTATGCGGAAAGACAAACCCATGCAACTTTTCTTGTCCTTCGTCACCAAATCTTTTTTTGCTTTTTCTTGCATTACAGCGCAATTTTATCTTCCAGGTCGCAAGCCAACAACAGTGGCATCAAACATAGCACAATTGTCGAGGCTTGCTTCAAAGAAAAGTTCCAGCTTTCCACTTTAATAGCTTGGTGATACTTTCAATACACATATATTGCTTGCTATAATCTGCTAACCAGAGGAAATGATCTGTAAAGTGCACTTTCGAAAGAGGCAGCAACTTGGACATCGGGAGGTTGGAAAGCAAGATCATTTTATCATTTTTGCAAGAGATGCGCGTATCAACCCACTTGACCACGCCGCTGGCTGGGCAATTTCGAGGTAGTGGTTAGGTTTGAGGTAGTTGCTTGAGCATACTAGTTAGCCAAGGCTAACTAGCGTTCTTGCGTTCCGATGTTACATCCACTTCTGCGATGTGCGACTCCTAAATGGGTTAGGGGGTGGTGGTGTCATGGCAACGCACCATGACCTATCGCGGATGCCGCCTTTAACTGGCCCACTGCAATAACAGAAAACATGCAACCTCACCATTGCAGCATTAGAAATTGTGTGGAAGTTGAGGCGAACAGACGCAGACTATAAAACACAAAACCTTTCAAGCTTGCTTCGCTTGTCAACCGCCAGACAACGCGCTTCACCTGTCAACTACCCGACCTGTAGTTGAACCCTAAGTGTCCCCAACCCTACCTGCCGACTTGACAATGTCCCACCATTGCCAGAACTGCAACGGCATTTGATCAACTTTCCTTAATCAAACACAAAAGAACCCAGATTTTTTTTCTTGAAGTTGAGATATGCACTCTGGCTGGCAACACTGTTTCGTCCTAAAAGAATTTAACAGAGCACTTACCAAAGTCGAATAGAAAGTCGTGAATGTGGTCATTTCTATAATCGAAAACAATCTCTTTATGACGTCATTGTAACACGCGATCACTTCAGTTCGCTTGCGCAGCTTTGAATATCTGAAAGTTTGTAACATGTTTAGATTAACTGCAACATATCAATTATAATGGAAGTGAAAGCAAAAACTGCAATAGTATTGGCTGCTATCGAAATTCTAACGACTCATGTCATGTTTTCACATTCAACAAGTTTCAACAAAGCAAATATCGCTTGGAATTTCTGGATCAAACGTGATGTCCTAATATTTTCGGAAACAAATATATGAGAAAATGGTTCACAGCACATTATGGGGCAGCAGCATTGACCATACTTTATAATGCAAAACATCAAAAATGTGATTTTAGTACTATATATAAAATCCTGGGATTTTGCGGGATCGATAAAGTAAGAAAAATACACTGTAAACTAACCACGTTATATGACACTAATAGCGAAAAGGGAAAAACTGGCAAATGCCTCATTAGGCCACTGTTCCAACTTGCTGGAAATATGATTTTTGGAACTCAGAAATCCCAAATTGAAAATAGCAAAAAAACTTTACTTTCACGTATCTGCGGGACCGGGGTTCCTGACATCATTGCTGTCGGGATGCATGTGTACCGCTATCAACAAACAAAATTTCAAAAGTCCGTTTCAAAGAGTACCGACGACACCGACGCTTGCAGGAGATAATTGAAAGCTGAACCAAACGCAAAATTGCAACATTTGACTCCTTTTCTCTTTTTGCAGGTTTAGACGTGCTGGCTCTGTGCCTTACCCACTATTCAGACGCCCTCGAACCAAACTTGTTTCGAAAACACGATTATCGAAAACATTATTTCGAAAACAAACAGTGTGAAACAAAACAGCGATGCCACTATCACTTTATCACGCTTTTGAATGCAGTTTTTGAAATAAGTTCAGCGTGCATAGGTGACAACAACCTGAGGTGCCTCACCTTAGTTTGTCTAAAACACACTACGAGCCGTTTTTCCGCAAAATAACCAAAACTCTGATGTAGACTGTAGAATGTGATCCGGGAAAATGAAAGAAAAAAATGCTCACCTAGGAAAGGTAGGAGGGAGCAGCCTTTGGTTGACTAGGGGTTCGAACCCGATAACCATTTCATGGCCGTCTTCGGATATTTCTGGTCGCAATCCGTACTGCGTTGTCCTGTTTAGAATAGAAAAAGCGTCGCTTCAAATCAGAAAAACAACAAAGCACAATGGCGAGCTGCAGCTCATATACATACTCGTCAATCATCTTCAATTGTTCACCCATTTGCTTCAAATGCTTGCGGCATGCATGCAGTAACTCCATCTAAAAACGAGTATATTTGCTAAAGACAATAAGACTACGAATTCCTCAGTCTAATTACTCTAGAGAAGAACTGCAAGGAGGCCGAAATAAGAGTTGAATTCTATACATCAATTTTGTACTAAATTCTACGGTTTGCTCCAAAGACTGCCGCAGTGCTCTCTATTTTTGAGCTCACACACTCGATAGTGAGGCTCTGAGCTTTTCTTTGTTTCATTTAGGCTCACGTAACAGGTACATCTGGAAACCATTTGAAAAAGACCACCAGCAAACCAGAACTAAAATCTGAGCAGTACGAATGACGTAACATGATGAGGAGTGAATCAACGGAAATGCAGTAACCAAAAATTGCGAGGGGTATACAGAACTACCGAGCCTGATGCCTCGAGACATTCACAGATGAAAACGATTCTAAAAGAAATGAAACAGCTCACCTCTTTTTTTCCAAACACTAGAAAGACTTGCAAGCATAAACGAAGGAATCGGACTCGAGCAAGAACAGCTTGGAGTTCCAAAACTGTTCTTGCTTTCTGGTCTTCAGAAACAAGTTTCAAGCTTGAGCTAGCGACCTTGTGGTTTTGTTTCGAAGTCTAAACAAGCGCAAAACACTAAAAGCATTATTGCCAACTTAATCCAAAAGCAATTTTAAAATACCGAAAGTGCATGGAGAATTCGAAATCAAAACTAAACGCCGATTCACGTAGCCTAGTTTGCTACGCAAGAGCATTCTTTTGACACAAAATTATTTTAACATGGAAACCCAGTTTTCTTTTATTATAGCAGGGTTATGGCTACTCCTTGCTGGAGCGTCAACCTTTCAAGAGGTGTACCTTACAAGATGTATAAAGTAATGATTAAAGCTTACTTTTCTCGTTAAACATCCAAGGTAGTAAGACCTTACCTAAAAGTTGACGCATTTCACACTTGTTCTAGGTCGGTTTGCTCCGTTATTATTAGTTCGTCATGGTAACGTTAGCTCAGAGTATAAAAACGGAAATGTACTTCACATTCTTGAACGAGTACAAAATGCTGTTGTTTTTTTTCTTGAAAGTACCCAATATAATAAAACAGATTCCATACCTTAATCGACTTATTCACTTCGTCTTCGGCTTCTTTAAGCATTCCAATTACTCTTAGCTCGGTGACGTTGCTTGCAAACTTAAAGCCATAAGTAAGCATTTGAAAATCTTCCTCTTCAAAAACATTGGCCTAAATAATTTGATTCATTACAGCAGCTTAATTTCGACCAGCACTATTACTAAGCATTAATGCAGCAACAAAACCATCCTAAGTAGTTCCTAATTGAATAACGTAAAAAGTTACTATCGCGGCGTTGGTCTAACTCGAACCGTCTGGTAGGCATCAGACTTTGATCTGCAGCATATTGCCCTACTGTACCTTGTAGATTTTTTCCTTGATGACATGGCATATCTTCAACACACCTAGACAGAAAGCTTTCAAACACCGGTCCTCTATAACGTCAGTATCGTGCAAATACAAACAAGTAAAAACAGTCTGCGCCAAAGATTGACCGTCTAGCCATGATAACTGAAAAATAAAATCTTTATTTCAAACAATCCACACATTACATTAGCTGGCTGGCCCACTTCAAATACGCGGATAGTTTAATCATCCGTTCACAGAAAACTTTTAGCGACAGAAAATTTGTAGTCAAAGCTATCGAAATTGACAGCATTGCTGAAAAAGTTTATTTCCATAATTAACACTGCAAACACATTACGGTAATGACATAAAGCGTATTTTTGAAAAACATTTTTAAGTCCTCGTGGGCATAGAATATTTATGGCGACAATTATTAAATAGTCTCATGCTCGAAACATTATCACGATTGCCACGCTGTGCTCTAGGCAAATGCACTTAGCTATGATTTCCTCTGCTTGCCATATTCTAACAAGCAATAAGTTTAACGAAAATAATACCAAGCAATTCAAGAATAATGTTCAGTCATTGAAATTCTGAAGCAAGCGTGGACGAAGATAATCGCACTGCTTAACGCAACAGTCTCAGTCATGCGAGTCTGGGCGTTAGAAAATGCAATAAAACTACATATAAGCAGTGATGGGCGCTATACTTGAAATTCATGATAATCGACACCGATGCTCGATACATTGTTGTCAACTTATATCAATACTGGTACTGATACAGTGTCGTCGATACCAGTACCTTATTACATTTTTTAATTCTTCTAAAAGCGGACGAAATGGCCTTGTATGCTTGCTGGCTACTGTGGGCTTCTAAGACAAGTAAAGGTGGTAAGCCCATTACTGAACTCCCGCAGCAGCCTAAGTTAACAAAATAACAAATATCAAGTTTGATCAAAGCTACCACGACGTATCAACAACAGAAAAGGCGTATTGCTGTTTTCATTGCAATCGCCTACTTGACAACCAACCTAATCAATATGAAATAAATTAAAAGGAGATCGCCGAAACTATTTGTATAGGCAATACAGGAAAACAGAATAAATCGATATTTGATACTTTTAAGCAATGATAATTCGATACCGATGCATGAGTATCGAGCGCTACTACTGCCGATACATGTATCCAGATACTGCCATCCTTGCATAAACGCAATCCAGCCTAGAAACTTACAATACAGGTCTGGCATGTATCCATGATAATAATGAGCTCCGATGGTTCAAAGTCCTTGAGTTTGATGCTATCTTTTTCAATTGATTCTTTCAGTGATAAGACCTGAAATTAATACCACTTTGAAATGGGAAATATTGGATGAAGCTGTACGTTTTTGTTTTATTTTTTTTTTTTTTTTTTTGCAAAATTTGATGAGGCTGTTTGCGTAGGTGTTAAAATAAAAAGCAAATCCTGCTTCTCTTCGGTTTGTTCAATGAGAAGTTCAAAGTGGCAACCTACGGCATGAAATTGTCCCCAGACTAAATCATGCGACTAATCGTTAAAGTGTGGCCGTTTTCATATTGTTTTCTTTACTTGATGAAGCAAATACTAACCGGTTTGCACATTCTTTGATTCACTATCTGCATCGGTCGTAATTTAAACGTATCAGAAACACCATACAGTACGCGTGAAAAATAGATGATTGCTTATCCTACTTCACAAGTCTACGCTTGGAAAAAAATCAGTACCAAAAACATTAAAAAGTCATAATGTACCTGGCGTTTTGTTTGCTTTCCTACCATACCAGCATCCATTTTAGGGTCCATCATTTCAATAGCACTCATAGCCTCAAATAATCCAAAACTATAAAAAGCATCCTTTTTATTATTAAAGAGGCATGCGGTGTTGCAGTGTTATGGTAATCGTTTCGGAATTCAAAACAAAAGAACTAGAGCTTGAAAATTTGAAACAAATACACTACATAAACGCACTATTAGTATTCGTCAGGAAGAGCATCTGGAGTTTAACGTACTGCGATGTTCCAGAAAAAAACTCGTTCTAATAAAAGTGTGTAGTGGTAGACATACTTTGAATCAGAACGTATAAACCCCCGAAAACGTGGGTAAAATGGATTAAAGATCAACCACATACTGTATAAAAAAACAATATTAAATTGCTGTCAAATAGAGCCTTAAAGCCCTCAAATAAAAATAATAGTTTGTCAGGGTTACATACCACGCTAATTTAGTTTACTCTTGAGCCTTCCACGTCAACCTCAGCTAAAAACATCAGCAGGCCTGCTGAGTGCTTTCAATTTGGCAGAAAGTTTGAAGTTGAAAGTAATAACTAAGTTATTTTGCAGAAAACAAACCTATTGTAGAGTTCAAGTGATCAAATTTAGCTGGACTAGCGTGGAGTTTCAAAGATGTTATCTCTTCTAAGGTGTTGCCTACGTGCTCGACTGCAGGATTACTTTCTGTTTCAATAATCTGAAACTGTGCTAAATAGGCCTACAGACATAAATACACCACACGTGTCCAACTACCTTGATCAAGCAGTATATTCAACCTAGTTCGACTAAGAATTCAAAAAATAAACGTGCCAACTAGCATCGGGAGTAGTCGTGATACCTTAATTTTTCAGAATCGAAAAACACGGGGACTTTTTCCTACTTTAGATCTTAACTCTTCGTTTTCTTTACTAAAGACTTCATGAGGCACGAAACCAAAACAGGAGGGTTTTTTCGATTTTTTGATATCCATTTCTTATCTTTATTTCATGCACAGTAAGTATCAGTAATCGTTGTAATTGTTTCTGACTCGAGAAACAAAAATCAGGAGTTCAAATCTCTAAAAAAATTTTTCAGGTAAGGCTTCCAAAATGTTTTCGCGCTATATTGCTGCACAAAGTTTAGTTTGAAAGCAAGTATACAATGGCAGACTGTGTTGCCTTTAATTGCAAAAAGATTCTAACTTGCAAATAAATGTCAGGGGGGGATTCACAGTTATAATTCTATGCAAAAAGTCTGACAGCTTTTTGTCCTATAAATTTCTAACAAAATTTTCAACTATTGGTTTTAAGTACGAAGGAAATAATGTAAATGGAATCCAAATTGTTTCTTCCGTAGTTTAAGCCACCAGATAGCACTCAGCTACATCTCAACACATGAACGTAATTTTTTTGGTAAAAATCTTTACTTTTTTTATGCTGCAAACCACATTTCAAAAGTCGCTGTTAAGCTGCAGATACTCTCAGCATAAAAGCCACTTTTTCAAAAAAAGAATCAAAACTACATTTGCTTAAAATTTATTTTTTCGCACTGCAAAGCATAATTTAATGAGCACTGGCAAGTACACACTTACCGCATTTTTCGGACCACAAGGCGCACCGGACTATAAGGCGCAGTATCAATAAACTTCTTCTAACGCATTTATTTTCGTACATAAGGCGCTTCGGACTATAAGGCGTATTAATGAAACCAAAACTCAACGCATTTTATCGGTACCGTACTTGTATTTTATGATCAATCAACTGTTATGTTCACATTGCGTGAAAAGTGCACGACTAGTTGCTAGGTACCGCACATGTTGCAATACATGCGCGACGCATGTGTGTGTTTACGTACGTAAAGTGAAGAGAAAGATACACTCGTGAAGGGAACGAGAGTAAGTGAAGAGAAAAACACACTCGTAAGGGGTATGAGAGTAGGCAATTGATCGCAAGAAACAAGTTTGCTCTCAAGAAAGAATGAGTTGAGGGAGGTACTATTACGTTGGTGACGATTACAACATAAAATTTGTTCGGAGCTTGGTGACAAAGCGCAACTGATCCATAAATTAGACACACCGGAATATAAGGCGCACGTTCCATTTTTGAGAAAATTAAAGGATTACAAGTGCACCTTATGGTCCGAAAAATACGATATTCAACACTGCAAGTCTAGGTCATGCAAAGTGGGAAAAAGGAGTTATCAATTGTAAAATCTAATTCTAGTATGAGTTAGATTGCTACTTTTGCAGCGTAGATCTACAAAGTGACCTTCTGCTTTCGTATCATATTTTACTGCCTCAAGAGCTTTTGTATTCGACTGCTGAATGCTAGTAATAAGCCATAGCATAGCTGTAAAAATTAGGTTAGTATAACGGCACAAAAACACTAGCTATACTTCCTACACCATACATCAGAATATAAGCATGAACAACGCCAACAAAACTGGTACTCACTTTGGCTCGTGCACAAGCTCTCCCAATTTCAAATCTTCATAAAAATGAACATGGATATTAGAGCAAACCAAAGTAATTTATATTTAACACATCTTTCAATTACAAAAAAAACATTTCAATTTCTAAGAAACCAGGCAAATCAACACTCAGTTTTGCGTGGCCAGTGTTGTCACCAGTTTACATTTCTGCGATGAACGTTACTGGTATGCCCACGCAAAGAAATACTCAAAAAAGTGCTTTTTGCATAGAAACTGGTTGAGCAACTTCTTTATTTCAAGAAACAACACCAACTGCTAAGCTTGTAATGTTGCCTCAAAATAAGATTGGTCATGTATACCAGGGGTGTCAAACTCTTGGGCTTCTGGGGCCCACATTGTATGTTGGGAATTGTTCCAAGGGCTGCATGAAATTTTTGATGGGAGATCACCACTTCTCTGGGCAAAAATCTTAGTAAAATAGCCTAAAGTGAAGTCAATCTACAAAAAAAAGATCTTATTCTCTAAAGTATATCTATGCCATTGTCACTTCTATGGGCATCGATCTCCAGAAATCAAGTAATATAGCACGGAGAGGAATTGATCTCCAAAATACTAAAAAAGGGGTGTACCTCTCAAGTGTGCCCACACCATGTCGCCTGTGTTCAGGGAGTCAAACATTTGTTCGAAGATGTAACATTACAACCAAAATTCATTAAGAATTTTAGAATCATGTCACGAGCTGCGAGTTTGACACCCCTGATGTATTTATCACTTTTATGTACCAACGTATTAAGTACAGTTGGTAACCAGGGCACAATTTGGAGTCACATTGCTTGAGCAGGTCAATTAATAATAGTATCTATAACACTTACCCTTGCATGCATCAACAAATTCTGCTGTAACATCAACCCAATTGTATGTAATAGGGGGTGCCTCTGGAAGGCCATTCCATCTTACACAAATTGGACTTGGAGAAGGTGTTTCTGTTGGCTCACTATCATTTTCAAGCTCAGGGGCATGATTTGTATAATCCATTAGGTTTATAGAACGTACAGCTTAAATCATAATCTTTAAAGATGAACACCAGTGACATTTAACTTAACGTTTTAAAAGTAACATGTAACTGTAAAACTCAATACATTAACAGCAACACTTAAGATAGATAAATAATTTGCCCAATACACTAAAAGGTCAATTGCATTAAACACACTAAATTACTAAAACTAGAACTCTGCACATCATGAGCTAAAACACATGATGAACAACGATGGCTGCTGGCAATGTTGCATATCAAACATTTCGTACACCCTATTTTGCATTGGGGTGAAACTCTAAAACTCTTGGTGTGGTGACCACAGGTGGTCAGTCAAACCTTGCAAGTTTTTATGATCCTAGTTCATACTACAACTACGTCCAGCAAAATTCTGTCCAGAAAATAAAAAGTGGCAATTTTGCACTTTGAACAAAGGTAATTTTGCATTTTGAACAATGGTGAACTAGGGTTAGATTTAGCATTAGGAATTAGGATTACAATTAGGGCTATGGCTAGTCTGTGGAATTTTATGAAATTAACCATGGAGGATATGGATTAGGTTGGAGGGAGGGGCTAGAATTACTATTAACGTTAGAACTAGTCTGAGGAATTTTTCTGAAATTTTTAGGTTTTACCAGTGCAATAATTGTTGGCTGTATGAAATGTCGGTAGATAGTATGTTCAGCTATGACTTGCTGCACAAAATGTGAAATATATAAAATTGGCAATATTCAACAAAGACTTGAAGATTACAAAATAAACTTATGGTTTTCGGAGTTAACAGTCACCTACACATGTATGTCATTGCAGCCAGTGCTAGCCTTACTGTGCATTTTATTGCAAATGCTGTCTTCTCAGCCATGCTACATACAATGTGATGCTTTAAATGGTTAAATAGCAATTTTTTAATGACGAGTCTTACACACAGCTACTTTGTAGCAGCCACTGTGAAGTAGTGGTAATTGTTCTGAACTTCAGAATGAAAGGTTTGGAGTACAAAACTACAGAAATGCATCATTAGTAGCCTATACATCAGGAAAGGCATCTTAAGTTTAAAGTGTTGCATTGCTCCAGCAAACAGTCTGGTCCAAAAGTAAGAGTGTAATGTGAAAACATCGATAAACCACCTCATCTAAGCCTGTGAAAATTCAAGAAAAATGAACAAAAAACAGCTTTAACAGGTCTGATGGCTTGTTTATTATGTCACACTGATATCAACTTTATTGATGTAACATAACCCTCCAGGTCCCAAATAATGAGACCCAGCAATGGCTTCACTCTATCTGTTTTCTTTCAGAAAAAAATCATCCCAGCATCATGGATCACTTAACGAAAATAGCCAAGATGACTACACTCATTCAAGCCTAGAATTGCCAATGAGTAAACAAAAAATACAAAGCAAAATCTTGTAGGCAATGTGTACACAATACTAATTACTGACTAACATCTAAGCTTAATGTGGAGCATCAGAAAGATAGTGTGAACCCAAAACTAAATACACAACCACAATGGCAATTTTTATTAGAAGTGTCTGCATGAAGTATGAGCAGCAGTATCACAGTGTTTCTAAATAAGACACCACATGACAAGAAAATATATTTTGAGAGGTCACAAAACAAAAACAGTTATTCAGGTATTAAAAAAATGAAGAAAACATGCAAATTAGATAATCTATAACAATCAAATAGTAATATTTGGCCTAGCAGAAAACCTGCACAGTGAAAGAGCCATTTGCCTAAGCCTCATCTTTTATTCTTTTGCTTTCTTTTTTAGATTGATTTAGAACTGCTATTTTGGTTAAATGAGCATCTAATTCTTCTGGCACATTAACACCAGCCTTTACACCATCTCTTATACCATGCATTGCATTACTGTCCAACTCAATTTTTTCAAAATACTGTATGGCAACTTCCTTTTCATGTTCTGCCCATTTTCCATTTAAAACCATATTAGGTGGATGTTTGTTCCATTTCCAATCTTTTGTAGGAATCATCCAATTTTTTCCATAATTTGCCTCTATGTATGTTTTAGGGTCACATGGAACCCTGACTTTCATCTCAAGAAATTCAGTCCAGCACAAATCAAATTTTGGAAACTTGTACTTATATTTTTGGCCATCATGGGCCTGTGTGCCACCATTCCAAACATGGTCATCATCTTCATAAAAAAAGAAAATATCTAGCTTAATATTGTCTTCACCAACAAATGACAATTCAAGGCTATCATCAGCCTTGCCAAGTTTTTGCTTCAAAAATAAACCATTATCGTGCATGCTTTCAATTATTCGTAATGAATAATCATAAATAAATACACCAATATCAACATCAATACTATAAGGAATGATATCACACTGGCGATACCAGCCTAAACAAGTACCACTACTGAGCCAAAATGGTATATCCATTCCATCCAAGACATCTTTTGCTTTTAAAATAAGTTTTTTTGCTTTCTTTTTGAATTCCTTATCTTTATTTGAAAGATTAGTTTCATACTTTTGCTTAAATTTTCTTGCTTGTACATAATCACATTCTATAAAATGAGAGTGTTTGTATTCAATTAAAAATTTTGAAATGAAGTAAGGCACATTTAATTTGTGACCATCTATTTCTAGAGGCAGTCCAAGAAATCGATGAGAGTTGTCAAAGACCTGGGCATATGTAGGAAACTTTGCTCCTATGTTCTCCATACTGTGCCACCCATCTGTTAAAGCCGGAGCAAGAGCATCTACAGTTTCTTTCCAATCATAGTCTCGAACAGGTCCAATCCATAAATATTTTCCCAATCGTTCATGCAAGAATGCAACATGAATGACATGGTCATTTTTAGCAATCCATAAATAGGTTGGTAAATAAGAGCTGGTTCCATCTAAAGCAATTAGACGTGGATCAACATCCAATGACAAGTGTACAGTGTATCCCAGATTTTCAAGATCATTTATCACCAAATCATCCTTCTCATCAAATGATGTACCCTTAATTGCAAAAGTTATGACATTTTTCTCATCAGGATGATATTTGCATAAAGTTTTACATTTGTGTGTAGACCTGTGCCATGTTTTAGGTCGAGGTTGAAAAAGCTTGGGCAATATATCAATGTCAAATAGTATAATTGGAATTTTGTGTTTGTGAAACACAGCCAAAAAGTGATCTAGACATTCTTTTTGAACATTAACCGAACGTTCAGATATACTATGAAAATGATATGAATCTCTAAATGTGTAAGCCAAAAACCAACCAATGATCCACAAAAGAAATAAAATAAACAAGAATGTTTTAACTTTTAAGGTTTTAATATTATTTAAGAAATTGAGCATATTCTACGTTAAATATTACGATTTACCAAATCTACTGATCACAGTACACTGATAATACAACTTGCCTAACGCCCAAGAGCTCAGCAGGTTAGCTGCTAGACCTACCGGTATCTCACTTCAGCTCCTGTTCCGCAATTTAAGCTAGCTAGGCCAAGAATATGCCAAAATTAACATTACTAAAGTACATTTAACAAAAATTTGCTGGTCGGTGGACACCAAATAAAGCGAAAATTGCTAGCCATCTTACAGAAAGTTCACAAATATTCAGTAAAAAAAACAACCATGACACTAGCAAATCTTTCCTCAACTCAATTTTTTAAATGGTTGTCGAAGATCAGCGGAATGAACTAGCAGATTAGAAACCAGCGGCTCCCAAGTTTAAGTTTTTTAAACGCCTTTTCAAAACTTATCTATATTTGCCGTGCAAATATAGCACGAACCAAATCAAAGTTTGTTTAGCTTCAAGTTTTTTAAATTATTTATTTTGCCTAAACTCGTGACTCAAGTCGAGTTTCGATACCGAATTTGCTCACTTTGAATTTGGCTACCTTTTTTGGCAAGGAATCAACCTTTTGAAACCGTTTGTTTTGCCCAAGCTCGTGATTCGAACGTTCTTTTAGCGCTGAATTTTTTCATTTTTAAGTACAAGAGTAGTTTTTTTTTGGTGATCAACTAAACACATCTATTTCTGTTTGATTTACGCTGCGCACAGGGGTGCCGTAGAACCCATTATAAACCGCTAAATTTGTGGTTAAGCCAAGAAAAATTTTTGCTCAGCTTTTGTTTGAAAAATACTTTACGAGTAAAAAAAATGTTCTCCACTCTAAGCTGAATCATGGGGTTAAAGATAAAGTTCATGCAGAACTTGGCTTTACAATGCACACCATCCTAGGAATCATCAAGCTAGATGAGCCAATTGAAAGCAAAATATTTTCTAATAGGTTAATTCAATTTTACTCAAATCATCATAAATTCAAAATGGATGTATGGTTGCAGATAAGCTGAACTGGTGTCAATTGAAATTGAATTGCTTGTAAATAGTCTACTACAGGCTCCAGTGCAGAAACTGGAGCTAACTGGGCCAGCAGAAAAAGAAAATGTGACGCATGAGCGTAACGGAGAATAGCTGCCAAGGATGCTGAAACCTATCTTTTGAAAAACTAAAGATAGGGATACAGAAAAAGTGCCTTTTGGTTTATATCCTGCGAAGAAGAAATAAACAGCGTACTCTAATTAATCTTCAAAAACCCTTTTTCCTATCAAGCTTTATCAACGGGGTCATGTAACAATGGTCATTTGTTAACTCTAAAACAGCGTTATTGAAACTTATCCCTAATTAAACTGAATACCGGTAGCTGTCGTTTCCTATAAACCGCAAGCCTACGGCAAGATGAAACCTCTATTATGGACCCCGACCAAGCTAAATTTCAGCCTGAGTAGCCAATCTTTCTTTTTTTAAATGGTAAATTCTCTTTTCAATTTATTTCTAACTGCAGCTACTTTAGCACCATCGGCGTATTTAGAGGAGATGTAAAGGCTCTCTTTCACCACCCAAACAGTAGCCTATGATAGCACCAAAAAATGTAAAAAATGGTTTTCATGCCTGTTTATGATTTTCTTCATGTGTGTTTTTATTTATCTGCTATCTGCTATCTTACAGGTGCGATGGCAATGCCACTATCTTCACATTTAATCTAAATTCTTTTCGTGTGCATGTATTAACGTATATCGTTTTGTCATCTTCTCCTTTTTTTGTCTACTGTTGTCAAATTTATTTTCTATGTATGCTGATTTGGGCAAAAATAAAATAAAATTGATTAATTGATTGATTGTTTAGAAACCAAAATAAACAAAAATCTCGATTTTAAAAAGATTGATCTCCAAAACAGGTTTTGAGGATAAATACGCATTGATTTACAACTAAATAATGTCTTCTTAACAAGTTTGTTTTTAAAAATAGATTTCACCATGCCATCGATCAGCTTGCTTCATATCGCTTGAAAACGCTTTCGTGTGGTGTTTATCTTTTATGTGATAATGGGTTTCATGAACTTTATTCGGTTTTATGCATTTTATTTAAATCACCCGACCATGGCAACTCCAGAAAATTACTATTTCTTGTTTCCGTATATTTATAGTTGTAAGATTGCAGCTGTAGATCATCAGTTTGACCATCGACCCAATGCCGGTTTTTCCGAAACGTACCGATACCTTTTTCCAAGGTACTCGCGCCTCTTTCAGGTAACGACACTTGGCATTGATTTTAAAACAAAGAATTATAGTTAGGTAGGTACCGGTATCTTTGAATTTTCCGGCTCTGCATTCAAATTGTCCTACTTTTCATTCATTTTGTTAAAATTTTGTCAAAAACTTCTATCATTTCTCTGTTTTGCTTTTCGATAATACTGCTGACAGCTTTTGCTCTGCCCAAACGTATATTTATACCCTATCGACACCCAAGCTACTAACTTAGCTCTTTGATTTTGCTTGTTATGCCTGTATCCTAACGTATGGTTAATGTCAACAATCTTCATTGTGAAACTTTGCGCCACTTTTTTTGTTCTTGTGCAAAGGTTGTATCCTTTTCAGAAGATGTATCGTCGTGGATAAGCACAATATTACTAATCTTTTTTTGGAAATCTAGTAACTATGTTATTTGGTATCAGAAGCAAAGATGCAATTTAATAAATTTTTTGTTACTATGAGCCATATTTTTAATTTATCGATGTAAAGTAGCACTTACCACCCTTGATATGTATCAGCATTTTCTCATGCTTCACTCTTCTTCACATATTGAGTACTGCATTGCAAAAAAAAAACAATAAGCTTCAACATTCTCATTAGAATTGGATTATTTTAATGCAATGGTTTTTCAACTTCTTTTACTAGGCCTCCCTTGAGTGTTGATTCATCTTTCAAGCCTTCCCAGAGATATTAAATACGAAAAATCAATTTGGTTTTTGAGCTATTAACCCTTTGCCGTCCAAACCGTATTGTACAGATGCAAAAGCAATTTATATAATCTGGTCCATAGTCATTTCATGGATGCATTTTAGATTTTGCTGCTTTGGCAGGTCCAAGCTAGCTTTACGAGTGCAAAAACCAAATATCTTTTATAGACTTGGTTTTGGTTGCATTACTGGGGAATTCCCATCAGTTTTTTGCGCCAGAATAAAGAAAAAAGCTGAGAGCTTTTAAGCAAGTTGCAGTAGAACTAGCTTAGTTTTAACAATGTATTATTTTATTTGAACCTTGACTGACCGAAGCGTGAAAAATTAATTGGACCGCAAAGGTTAATTAATGGGCATTGTTGTGGTATTTAACAGCTTAAAAAAAATTTTGCATACGGGCCCGAAATCGGCCCGAAAATTTTTCAGAACTTAAGCCCGAACCCGAAAAGCCGGGCCCGTTTCCAACTCTGGACCGTTGATCTGCGGCTAAATTTCAGAGTGCGCGTAACGTAACTGTTTTTCTACCTAAGGCCGTTCCTGAGCTTGGTCTCGATAAAAACAGGCGTCAAAAATGCAGCTTGACAAAGATATATAGATCTGAACGTATTTAGAATTCAAAGAGCCTTGCATGAAACAAGAGGGTAAACTAGAAGAGCTCCAAAGGTTGCGATATCCAATTTTTTTAATTTTTCGCTTGCTGTATCGTTGAACTTCAACTCATTCCAACAGCGCATAATGCTTTCTGTATTCATTCATTTCTTCTGATCTGCATTCGTATTTTTCATATATGTTTAACGAGGAACTGGGGAACGTCTGAGTAGATTCTAAGCAACGTTTTTTTGGTGCCCACCCAAATCGTAGTTGTTCTGTATTTGTTTGCTATTTCATATACATATTTTTTATTTCTGTGGTTTTTTACTAGGTACTTCTTTACTGTGATCTTATTGTTTTATTTGTATAGGATTCGGACTCCTTCACAGTTTTTTTGCTTTCTTCTCGCTTTTAGTCTTGCTTTTTTGTTTTTTTTGTTTTTTGCTTTTGCTTTCCTTAGTTTTTTCTTGGAGTTCCTCATATTCTAGTTTACCAGTTTGGAAGCTTCATTATTTTTGAATTATCTATCATACTTACGGTGCGCTTTAGATCCTCCTTGAGGATTTTCTTCTTGCTGCTTGTTGTTTTTGGAATTTTTTAAGGTCTATGCATAATTTGTAATACTAGTTTATATTGTTTGAACTATTTGCAGTTCTTTTTTACTTGTTTGAAAAAAATCTTTTGTGCGATTTATATTGTTACAGAAACTTGAGTATGCTTTAGCAAATTTAATTTTTCTCGCGACGAATAAACGCCTAAGCTGACTTTATCGCTGTTTGTTAACAGCAGACTATTTACAAAACTTGTCTTGCTTCGCTTGTTTTGTCTTAGGAAAAGGCTTTTGGCGTTGCGGTATTTCTTTATCTTTACCAGATGAAAATTGGTGGGGCCAAGCAGTCCAACTAAAAACTAGCAAACAGTACAGTTAATACGCATGAATGAACTACTTGCTATCATGGTGCTGGAATCATAGGCATAAGAACTTAAGAGCTAGACAGCCTGTACACCCCTAAGTTTTCAGCTTTTAATTATATATCTTTAATAGCCTAATTATTGTTATTCTTCAGTTTAGTTGCAGGAAACCGGCTAAAAAGTGAAATTGTTTTCCGGCGGGGAAAGGAGGAGTTTCGTAGAACTGGCTTACTTGAGCCTATTTTATCGCAATGGCCTACACAAGCGTTTCTCAGCCTTTCTTCTGCAACTCCAAATCGTTTAAAAGCGCAATTTGCTGCAAAGCCCCCCCCCTCTCATATGAACCATATAGATATGCATATAAAGATTATTTACATTTTTGTCACGCAATTAAGTTCGAGACTTTTTTGGGGAGCACTGCTTTTTGAAGCTCTCTCTAATTTTACGCCTACGCTCGCGGCACATTCAATAGGTCTTCGCCAAATTCATACAATAATAAAAATAACAACTGGTTACGCCACGTATTTCTGATAAGTAAGCCCATTTTTATTTTGACCTGAAAAAAATTTTTTCGATTTTATTTTTGTTTAATTTTGACTTTATTTTGACTTTACAATTCTGGCCCATTATTGAAGTTTTGATGTACAGATTTTTGATTGAAATGTTGCAGAAAAAGCAATTTGCGTAAGTTTGGAGAAGCTTTATTTCACATTTTGTTGTTAGCAGTTAGATAAAATCACAATTTGTCTTGTAATTATGCACAACAACTGACCCCATAAAAAGGGCGCCCCATAAAAAGGGCGCTTCTTCCCGGCAATTAATGAGTATAAAAACTGCTGTGTTACAACAATTGTATGTATTTCGTTGTCGGTCTATCATGTGCTCAACAAGAAATCACACAGCAAAATTACCAGAATTATTTATTGTAATACAGCATCAAGTGTTTTTTGACATTCTTTGGTTGAAAATTTCTGTTTTTTCGCACTGTTTTTTAGCGTAGAGAATGATCGCTCTGATAGCCTACGTCCCGAATGTTGCACTGCATATCGCCTACTGGAATTGCCAAAACTTCATCCGAATATTGGCTGCAAATTTGCCTAACTTTCGCTTTTAACGATTTTTCTTGTTTAGGCATCTTTTAATGCAACTAAATATTGCAAATTTAGTTCAAAAAGACCACGTTTAGCGAGACATATAATAGGACTAGATTAATTACGTAACAATTATGCATTCATGCATCAACAATCAAGATTCTAAAATGAATACTTTTCCAACAAACACGCATAAAATGACGAATGTCCACTTCAATCATGCATTTTCATTGTAATGATAATGCATTACTGCTACAGAAGTTTGAATTAGAAGACTTTTCTAAAGACCACATAGAAACAGACGGGAGCGCATGCAGAAATTTATTGAGGGGGGCTCGAGAATGCTTTTTTGCAAATTCCACAGGATGGTGGCGAAAAAAAACTTTTTTTGAGATCAATATTCTTAGTGCTAAATTAGAGGATATGCGTGTTACCGTTACAAAAAGAATGGATGAATCTCACGTTTAAAATTTTCCTGAGGGGGGGCGAGAATGACTTTTTGCAAATAATGGCTAAAAGTGGCGTTTAACTCTTCCTAAGGGGCAAGCGAATAGAAGCCCCCCCTGCGTACACTACTGGAAACAGAACGTTTAATTTATAGCTGCTCAAAAAATCACATAAACAAGAAATTAGTTTTTTGTAACTAAATTTTAATGAGAGCGAATTTTAACTTTATTTCGACCTATAAACCTTATCCAAACGAGCTCTCAGCAACCAAAACCAACGTTGGTATAAACTTAATGATGCAACATAGCCCTAACAATTTTTTTGACTTTATTGACTTTAGCAGGCCGTACCAATAAGTCATGGACAGAGTAACGGATGACATCGCAAAGGCCTTGGTTTCTGAACAAAGATCAAAGTCTTTGTTTCCGTAGTTGCTATTTAAGTTTTGAAACGAACAATGGTTTCAGTGACGTTGCATCTACTTTGTGCGTAAAGACCGGAACTAAGCATGATGACGCAAAAATAAGAATTTAATTACTTCCGAAGCAAGACTTAATTAGCCGCTTTGTTGCAATGCCGGCATTGCATTGTAATGACTAAGAGTCGGCTTTCTGCACTCACAATTTTAAAAAGTTCTTAAGTTACGTGTGAGGAAGTTCAACAAACGCATTTTCGTTTACAAATCACTTTAGGATATGCTTTACAGCTAGTCGCCTACCTTGAGCATCAGAGACCGCTGATGTTCTGGGTAAGAACTTAAAGATTTCTTATTGAAGTGGTACAGAATTGTGGGGCACCCGCTCTTCGGTTATAGCAGGAGGTGTTCTTACGCGCAATGCCGATCCACAAATTTGGTGAGGGGGTAAAAATTTTGTTTCTAGTTCAAATATTCTTATGCAGATAAAGAATTAATTTTAAAGCGTAAATTTACAAATTTTCAATCCAATCGTCCCCTCATTCCTAAGGTGATCTATTTCTTGAGTAATGCTAAAAAAACTTTGGATTTTAAATACCTTTAGGTGAAGCGATTTTTTAGAATTTTAGAAATAAGTTTCTGTGGTGGGGTTGGAACGTTTGCATTGCAGAGAGTAGATCTCGCTTGATTTCTCGTTATACGTTGTCCCGTTAATAACATT
Source organism: Trididemnum clinides (assembly GCA_963675345.1). Lineage (NCBI taxonomy): Eukaryota > Metazoa > Chordata > Ascidiacea > Aplousobranchia > Didemnidae > Trididemnum > Trididemnum clinides. Next base: position 18,178,661 of record OY776303.1, read on the forward strand.
ACAGCCAGCGGGAAAACATTACGTTGGTGATTGTCAAGCCATGATTTAGTTAAGTTATTAAAACGCAAAAAGTTCCAGCAATCCGCTGTGCAGCGGAACTACCCCTTATTTTGATAATTTGGCCGTTTGAAGAAAAAAGTTTATCAAACAATTTCGGCTTAGAAGACGATGGCCCAACAAAACTACAATTGTCTTTCTTTCCGAATAGCGATTGCCGATCCAGCTTTTACTAAAGCCGGATCCATGAACTGAGTTGGAAAAAGGTTATAGAGAAACTGAAGAAGCATGCAAACTGCAGCATTCATGGCAAAAATCTTGGATGGGGTACCATCATCAAGCTCTCTTGGTTGTAGTTCGGTAGCTACGCAATTTAGCAGAAGTCACACCGAAAAAGTTGCTTGAAACAGAGCTTACGGTAGGATTAAGTTACGGCTACTACATTGTTAACAACGTGCCTGCATGGAGGACAGAATTTTGGGATTTAAATCCGGAAAAATTTTTGTTTGGCTCTCAAATAAAAAACCTATCTTTTGGAAGTCAAGTTTTTGCTCAATTTAGTAATGCGGACTTCCTTTTGGTTGTCATGCCAACTTGAAGACTTATTAGATCTACCATTAAAAGGCGATTACTGGCCCATTTTGGTCAACGATTTTGATTTTTGTAATCAGTTTTAGGGTTTTTGTCTTTTAACAACTGATTAATGGCAAAAAGGAGGAAATTTTGACATTTTTTGGTGCTCTTGGATGACAATGATTTTTCTTACTCAACGAAAGCATGCCCTCCGAAAAAAACGCGTGGTAGCCCTACGTAAGCTTAATTTTTGAATATATCTCTTAATAGCATTGCTTCCTTCGGAAGCCTCGCGCCTTTAGCACTCGCTTTGTTGTTTTGTTTCTTGCTTATAAGACGCTCTCTATCGATCGTAACCACTTGGAGCTAACAATATAAGCTTAATTTTTGTGCTTCGTGCTATACAAAAGATCAAAAAAGCTCACAAGCGTCATTATTTTTCATAAGGCGGACTGAGAGGGAGTGTACAAAATTACCCATAAAGTGTTGGGCCGACATAATGGGCTATTTGAATGGCCCCTAGAATAAACAAGGCTACGGCTATTGTACTCATATGATGCTTTGTTATTCTTGTTTCACACTGCTCCTTGATTCAATCGCTTTTTTGGGAAACAAATTGCCAAGCAACAACCTCAAAAGTTTGCATTAATTCTCCAAAAACTCTGAAATCTAACCACAAATACAAACAATACCGCGTTATTATTCCCGAAATATATATGCAATGGCTTAATAACTTTTTTGCGCGCACATAATTCGTGCTTCTGCTATTAAGACCACGTACAAATGTGATGGCTTTTTTTCAGTCATCGATTTTTGTGTATCATCAACTTTGGCCTAGTCATTAACTCCTTTCTAAGTTGCAGACAATCTTGACCTATTGCTATAATAATAGAAAAATCATTTTTTGTAGTAGTTTTGGAATGGAGCAAATTTTGATTCACCAGGAATGCTTTGAAGCAAATTAAGCAAGAAACTTTTCGGGTGTTTTAGATTTTCAGCAATGAGACATTCTTAAACAAAAATTAAGTAAGCAAAAATACACGGAATATACGAGGTAAAATCAAATCGTCAAAGAGTCCTTTTCTAGTTAAAGTTTTTCCATTTAGCACCACACTGTCTTGCTCGGTAATTGAACGTTGTTAGATTAATATCACAACAAAGGTCCTCGAGCACGTCGCGACTCTAACGGAGTTTGGCGGTGTCGTTTGCGACACCACACTCAAATAGCGTTTTAACTCAAGACAGAAAAAAAGGCCCACACTTTTCGACAACGTTTGGTGGATGCTAGACCAGAGCACGGGATTCAAAGGCGGTCATGTGGACTAATCGAAATTCCAGCGAAATGATAACGTGTCTGCAGCTTGAACGGGCATCGGGGTGTTGTTGTTTTCTCCTTTATCTTTTTTCGATGCTCTACTCTCCACGTTTGTAGTAGTTGCTTTAGATGGGCAGTGCAACTCGGGAAGCTTTTCCTGGGCTTGAGCCGGGTTGGTGGTTGTTTGGCATGTATTGTAAATGGAAGGGCTGTCACAAGCGCTCAGTTTCGCTGACATACTCTCTGCTGATTTCCGAGGGCACAGTACCAACTAGCAGGTGTAGGTTTAGAGTGTTGGTAGGATTTGGGCAGCAGTAAACGCTAATAGGTATACAATTACAGGCTAAGATTGTATTGCAAACTGATCAGTATACGTAATGTTGAAATGCGACGTGGCTTGCTTTATATTTTAGCATAAGCGTAAAAGAAAAGGAATTAACAGCTGATGCTACCTGCTGATTGTTCTGCTGCCCCATCCGAAGTTTCATTTTTGATAAATAAGATTGAATAAAAATACTCCCCGAACCGCCAAGAACTTTTTCGGAGAACTTTACAAAAAGAGGTGGCAAGCGCGCAACCACGATTTCTGTAAGCTACTGTTATTTCACCTCTTGCATGGAAGCATTTATATTAAGTTGTGGGGAGGAGGAGTGCCACAAAGTGATCGCTGTGTAATTTCTGAAATAAGATGTTAAATATCTGGCATACTGCTAACAACATTTCGTAATTGCGTGCTTGTTTGTATGATCTGAAGTCTCTGACCACTAGGACCCGCTACAGTCAATAAAGTCAAATTTTTTTCAGGACCTCGTTACATGATCAAACGTGTACTAACGTTCGTTTCAGGTGTTCAGGAGTCTGTTTTGCTAGATTTTATAAGTCAAAATAAAGTCAAAATTTTGCATAATGTCAAAACTTGTCAAAATTGTCTTCATCAAAAATTTCCTTACAAAAACAAACAAATTTATATTTTTTTGAATTTTTGAGCTGCTATTAAAATTTTATGCGCAGTTTTATTTCGTTTTAAACTTCTCAAATAGTTTCAATGGTAAATATGCGTGCTGTAATTGAGAAGGAAATAGCACCTATTGTGCATGAAATCGTCATTGTTGATGCATAAACACATAATTGTTAGACAATTAATCTATTCCTATAAAATCTTTGCGCTCTTTACACGTGGTCTTTTAAAGTCGTAGCTTGCAAAGCAAAGAATGCCTAAACAAGCCAAATCTTCTACAGCGAAAGTTAGGCAAATTTGCCAGGAATATCGGGATGAGTTTTCGGCAACTCCTGCCCGCGACTTGCGATGCAGCCTTTGCGACGTGTTAGTCAAATGCGACAAAAAGTTTTTTGTGGAAAGCCACCGAAAAAGTAAGCAACACCAAAAAAAATTGGAGACGAAGAGCAAATCCCAAAGTAAGCAAACCTTTTTGCAACTCGATCAAGTAAACTTCAAGGAACAGGCTGTCTTTTCATTCTTAGCTGCAGATATCTCACTTCATAAACTGAACCGTCCTTCTTTAAAGTCTCTGTTTGCTACAATGGGAAAAGTATTGCCTTCGGAGACTGCAGCCCGGGCATGTGTTGCTAAATTAGCATCCCAAAGAGAAGAACAAATTCAAGAATTACTTCGTGATAACAATTTTTTTTAATTGTGGATAAAGTAGAGATTGCTAAACAAAAGTATATTAGTGTGCTTGTGGGCAGCTTAGATGCCCCAAATCAGACATTCCTCGTTGATTGCCATCCACTTGACAGCGGTAGCAATGTTAATAGCAGTATTATTCTGCACACTGTGGATGGCATATTGCGACAACTTGAAATAAAACGCGAGAATTTTTCATTGTTCTTGACTGATGCTGGTCGGTACATGTCTTTGGCTGGAAAGACATTAAAGGAATTATACCCTTCTTTGATGCATGTCACCTGCGTTGCGCACTTACTACATAACTGCGCTATGCGTGTGCGTGCTCGTTTTAAAAATATTGATCAAGTAATAGCAACGATCAAGGTAGCAACAATCAAAAACAAAGATCGCAAAAAAGATTTTCATGATGCTGGTCTGCCATCTCTTCCTGACCCTGTAATTACAAGATGGGCAACTTGGCTTAGAGCTGCCTTATATTACAGTGAGAACCTTCCAGCTGTTGGTACCATTGTCAACAATTGGACAAGTGCAGGCCTCTTAATCAGCGGAGCAAAAAACGCTATCAATGTGGAAGATTTGGTGCTGGACTTGGTTAAAACAAATCAATACCGGACTCTAGCAGCCAACGCAGAGTTCTTAGAAGGAAGTGTCTGCACGATAACCGAAGCATACGGACTGCTGAAGAATATGCAATTCGATAATGATCCGTGCGCAATTAAATATTACATTAAAAAACGACTATCCAACTATGATTTAGAAACAATAATAAACTGTACCAACTTGACAATTGACCCAACAAGCTACGCACTATTGCAAAAAAACCAGCCAACCTCTGCTGCTGTTGAGAGGTCGTTTTCTATGACAGAAGTTTTGATGTTAAGAACGAAAAAAATGTGAATAAAGCTTTAGTTATCGACCATTTCATATTACTCTTTTGCAAAGAATAAGTGAAAACTCTAACGTTTTTGTCTAGCTCTCATCAGGAGTTATCGCTAGAATGAAGCCTGGTGTTGATGGCGAGGTATTTATAGCGAACGAAGCTGGTGAGAATTACCGCAAAAAGAAGGACCGGAACTATGTCCAGTTTACCTTAAGCTACCATGGATTGGCAATATCTCCACAAAATTTGAAAATCAATGCAAAACTGCTGTCAGCTCATGTTTTGGTGCAGTAAAGCTTCGTGTAGCGTTTTCCACAAGAAAGATGCTTCCAACGGTCCGCAAAGATGTCGTGCCTACCAAGCAACAAAGTATGGTCGTTTACCAATACGTGTGCCGCTGTGATTGTCGGTACGTAGGCCGCACATCTCAAAGACTGCAGGATAGAATAAAACAGCATATACCGAAAGCAATAAGAAATCAAGCTCAAACAAATTGTTACTTATCTCAATCCAACCACACCTGTACTTCGGCAATTGGACAACACCTCCTCAACAATAAAAAATGCGCCGCTCACTATGATGACGACCAATTTTCTATTTTGGCCAAAGGAAGAACACTTTTTCATTTGTCTACCTTGGAAGCGACTTTCATCAAAATGCTTAAACCAGAGCTTTGCCGCCAAAAAGAATTCGTCTACACATTAAAATTACGTCATTGATTCGGACTCGACGAAACGTCTGGTAGTCCACCAATCAGAACGTTCCGCCATTCTCACCAGCTTCGTTCGCTATAAATACCTCGCCATCAACACCAGGCTTCATTCTAGCGATAACTCCTGATGAGAGCTAGACAAAAACGTTAGAGTTTTCACTTATTCTTTGCAAAAGAGTAATATGAAATGGTCGATAACTAAAGCTTTATTCAAATTTTGTACCACTTCTCATCTTTGTAAAAAAATGTATGATGCTGTATTACAATAAAAAGTCCTGGTAATTATACTATGTGGCTTTCGTTAAAAACATCATAGACAGACTGTTAATGTACAGTACAGTTGCGATAACAATGCATTTTTGGTATTACACACCAATTGATACCGGTACACGCAATGGCTCGTTATCCTAGGTTTTGACGTCATGCGTTGCTTTGCTGCATTAGCTTCAAGACTGAGTGATTGAGAAAATGTTTAAAGTAGGCTACCTTCTTCTTTTAAAACTAATGTAAATTGCGGATTATAAAACATTTTTAATCCAAAAAGTGCAACAAGACATGAATAATAGGCGAAAGCGGTTAGGTCAAAATAAAGTCAAAATTTTGCTAGAATAGAGTCAAAAATATATTTTTTAGGTCAAATAAAAATGGCCCTACTGACCACCCATATATTGCTAGGTCATGGCATAATCGCAACTAGGGGAAATGCAAAGAACACAGATTCAAGCACGTACAGTTAAGTAACTGAAATAGGTTACGTTTTGTCATGGTTAGAGTATTATCCATGGACCAGGTTTTTGTGGTAAGATGCAGATAGTGATCTCTGCAAGATTTCACATGAAAAATCGTGAATCTGTTCTGCTTTGTTACATTTGAGTATTACGTGTTAGAGGTTAAGATCCATCAAGTTTGCGACACGAGACTAACATAAATATTGTAACTTGCCATTGCCTTACTATTGGTTTTTTGCCTACTGCTATTTTAATACTGTAATGTAACATTTTTTCACAGGCAGTATATCACTTGTTTGCTTTCGAAATAACAGTGGATAAAAACTTTACGCGTAGCTGCTGCTCGCTGGTTTTTCACTCTGATGGTATCAGACAGCAAAATAACATTGTAGCGCTAGCCTGAAGCTTTCAAAAAAAAGAAAAAAGCCATGCTTAAAATGCGTAGAAAAGAATTTATTGTTTCATTGTAAATTGAGCCTAAATTGTTGTAAATTTGTTTTTATGAAAAGCACACCTTGTTGATGTCTTCCGAAAAAGCTTTTAATCGCATTTATACGGCCAGTGCTTCTTGAGAAAATACAGAGAACAAATTGTGCAATCAAGCGTTTACTGCGACGTCATCTTAAACCCCAATAATATGAAAGTTTTGTGAGCTGCTAAGTTGGGTTCTGACTTTCGTTTGTGCAAAAAACGGTTTTTCTCTGTCAGATAACGCAAATTTTAACAAAACTTTGATTATGACGTCATCATGACGTTGCAAGCCCTATTAAGATACTTACCCCGGTGAGGTCATTAACCGTCCCAAGCTTCATGTTTATACATGGTAGTTTCGGAGGAGTAAGGCCATCGTACGTACGTAGGCCTACGTATGCACACACAGACAGAACTCTGCTTTACGTTATAGATCAAATCACAGCAAAACTGCAATAAGCCTATGGCAACCACACTTCGAAAGAATGCTCTTTTCTCGTAGAAGAAAGCACCTAATCATCAGATCGCAATCAAAAGGTAGGAAGTTCAAATACTTGCATTGTTTGGCTCAGTAGGCTATGATATAACCTAAACCAGGGGTGCTCACACTTTTTCAGCATTCGAGCTACTTATAAAATGACCTAGTCAAAATGATCTACCCACTACAAAAATGCAAAACATATATTTATTTTCAAATCTATTGAAAATTCTCTATGCGCACAATGTATGTTTATGTGCCTTGCATAACCTCATGAGCCAATATTCCACAACACAACATAGTTAATTGTGAACATTTTTTTGCAATTACCTGAGTTTAGTTTGATAACTTGCACTCAACTGATGCATGGTCCGGACTGTAGCTGCTGACAGCCAACCTCAAGCACACTTCCAAATGTTCATCAGTCATGGTAGAACGATACTTGGACTCAATGATCTTTATGAGGGAAAAGGCTGACTCACATAAATAAGTGGAGCCGAATAATGCAGTCAAGGATGTAGCACATTTTTTCAAATTGGGGTACTTTACTTCTGTGAGTCAGTTCCAGAATTGTCTATAAGCTCTGGATTTCAGCTCAAGGTAGGCTAGTGGAGTCAAAATCTCATTTTGCACTCCAAAGGAGTTCAGGTGAAATAGTGTAGCGATTTTTCCTGCTAGTGAATCAACCTCAACATCTTCCTGAAAAGGATAGCACATAAATGTAGCGACTGGCTCCAGCAGAAAAAAGTCTTGAAAGCGTTTGTCAAACTGTGACAGACAATTGTCAATGTGCTCCATGTAGCGTGTACTGTCAAGTTGCATAAAGGTCTTCCCTTGCGTCTCCTGCTCTGAAGCCAGGTTCTGGAAATTTGCCAAATCATGGCGCTGCAGCTTTGAGGGGAGATGCTGCATCTTTCGTTTGAAAGTATTAACTGAGCTGATCATGTTGATCACTGTTGTGTCTTTTCGTTGCAGCTCTACTCTAAAGTCATTCAACATTCTTGTCAGATAGGTTAAAATGCCAAGTTTAATAGCCACTGACCATTATTTAGTTTTTTTTGTTCTACATTTCCAGCTACACAAAAAACTCTTGAATTTCCGGACACAGCTCTCGAAATCTTCGCAGGAATTTTCCTCAACTAAGCCATTTCACGTCAGTATGTAGCAACAACTCAAAGTAGTTGCAGTCAACCTTCTCCAGATGTGCACAAAATAACCGTCGTTGAAGAGGTCTCACTCGAATAAAACAGGCGATCTTGGCTACCACATTCATGATCTCTTTCATGTAGAGTATTTTAGCGTATAACGTTTGTTGGTAGATTATGCAATGGTAATTCAAGAAGTGTGGGAAAGCATCGTCCTGCCTGCACTTGGCAATAAGTCCATTCACGTGGCCAACCATTTCAGGTGCTCCATCCGTGGTGATAGACATCAGTTTGTAGTGGGTGTCAGTTTTCTCAATAAGCTGAGTTTTCCCAATAAAGTTTTTAAACGACTAAAATATGTCATCTCCTCGTCCATGTTCTTTCATGCGAAGTACTGTTAATAGCTTCTTTTTGCAGTGATATCACTAAACACCAAAGGAATGAAAATTAACATCTGGGCCGTGTCAGTCACGTCCGTAGATTCGTCCAACTGCAGTGAGAAACACTCACAATCTCCGATGTCTTTCCATATTTGCTAAATTAAATCCTCAGCCATGGCTTCACAGCGCCGTGCAACTGTACCTCTTGAGAGCTACAGAGCTTTGTTTAAAGATGATATTTCTGCTTTATTTTTAAAGTCTCGGAACATTGAGTCAACTGCTTTTATAAATGCTTCTTTTGCCATCTTTTAGTCTTGGAAAAGATTTCTTTTTCTTTACGATGGGCGTGACTCATCCGGAACAATGCGTCGGTGGCGGCTTTTGCTTTTGAAGTTTGTTGTTTGAAAAATGACTGCTGTCCGCACAAGTTACGTTTTTCTTTTTCAGCTTTCTTTTTGGCGGGACGTCGGTGTCATATTTTCCATGAACAGTCCGAAAATGCCGCTCCACATTACCCTTCTGTGGTATTGCGATGGTAAACCGGCAGATGAGGCATACGGACTTCGAAAATGACATCGTGAAAAAGTCTAACTTTTATTCCGTGTGAAAGTGATACGTTTTCGTCTTCTTACTTGTTCCAGCTCCTTGTTACTTGGTCAGCTCCAAGCATCCTCACTTATTTTTGACGACCATAAGCTTTCTTTAGTTTAAAAGAGAAAACGCAAGAGCTTAAAATTGGAGACAACTCGTTGACTAGTTAGTTTTGCTGCACTTAGCGCTGTTGTTTGCGCATGCGCTTTGATATAAATGTCACAAAAAATCAAATTAATTGTCATTGGACTGGCTGCTTTGTAAATCAATCAAGTTACAGGATGGATGATAGGCTGACGTTTGTTTTTTTTACATGTCATGCGATATACCAATACTACCTTTGCGGTCGACAGGTAGATCGCGATTGACGTACTGAGCACTCCTGACCTAAACTAGCCTTGGAATGGGCGAAAGACAGTACAAAATTTGGTGACAAAAGCACAGCAGTGACATGATGCTAGACCAATCACATAACTAAAAGATGGTTATTCTCAGTGTTGCTTCCTGAGAAAACACAGTTGGAGACACAAAATCAAAATAGCGATAAGCCAAACATAGAGGCTTTGGTGTATCGGGGCGCCACAAAAAGTACTTTCCTTCCGCTTCGCAGTCGGTAGACCTGGGGTTCATTCCCCTTGTCGAGTCATACCAAAAAACTTTAAAAAATGGTATTCACAGCCAGAGACGTAGCAGCCGCCCCCCGAACCCCCCAATTGGGGGGGCCCAGGCCAACTTTGGGGGCCCAAGTTAGTCTGGAATTGCTTTTTGACTACGTGACTATTTTCAGTTCAGCAGACTTGTTTACAACCGATTTAAACTGTAGGAAGAAATTGGCTTGTGACATCATAAGTGAATGCAACGTCATTTTATCTCGCAGAATCTAGAATATTTCGATTGATTTTCTGGTAGAATCTTAAATATTCGATTGACGTAACAATGCCGTTGTTACGCAACAATCATAGAATGGTCTGGAATTCTGTTTGGCTAGAAATACCGGGACAATATATATACACTGCAGAGTGCAGATAAAGTATTTTATTGACATTGTATAGAATGAAACGTTCAAAAAGTGGTGCTCAAAAGAGAAAAGAAGCAGCCACTGCTCGAGATGTTGTAGCGAAATTGCCCAAGATGACAGATTTTTTCAAGATTACTGAGCAGAGTAGACCTGGCACTAGTACCGAGAGGGATGAAGGAAACTATAGTGTACAAGAAAAAGAAGACTATGACGATCAGCATCAAAGTGATTGTGAATTTCCAGAAAATGTAAGTTGTGACTTACCTGCCAATACGCAACCTTCAATATCAAAAATAACTGAATCTCAATTTACCCCTATCCCTGATGACCCATGTAAATGGCCTGAAAGTATTTCTGATGCTCAACGATGTGATATAGTAAAGCGTGGACCACATCAACTAATAATGAATTTTCCATATAATAACACAACTCCAAGGCGACGTTTTTCCTCCAACCATTATAAACGTGTGTTACCTAATGGTGAAAGCGTTTCACGGTCGTGGCTAGTTTATTGTGGGGAATCAGATCAAGTTTTTTGCTTTTGTTGTAAGCTATTTGGAAAAACACTAAGCCCCTTTTGTAGTGGTATAAATACATGGGAGGGTTTTTCGAAAAAACTGAAAGACCATGAAAACGGCATTTCCCACCAAGAATGCTGCAGTCAATGGATGTTGCTAGCTGAAGGGATAAGAAATTCATCCACTATCGACAAACGCGAGATGAATATTTTTTTCAATGAAAAACGTTTTTGGAGAAATGTTTTAGAGAGACTTATCGACATTGCCTTGTTTCTATCGGAAAGGAATCTTGCTTTTAGAGGATCTGAAGAAGTCTTAGGATCTCTTCACAATGGAAATTTTCTGGGTATATTTGAGCTTTTGGCAAGAAGAACCGATCCTAAAAGAGCTTCAAGACAGAATCAAGAATAAAAACACTAAAGATCACTATTTGAGTCCTACCATACAAAATGAACTAATTGAATTGCTAGCGACAGAAGTTGAAAAAGAAAATTTACAGCAATTGAAATTGGCAAAATATTTTTTTATAATTTTGGACTGCACTCCAGATATGTCACATCATGAACAAATGTCTGTCATTCTCTGTTATGTACTATGTAATGAAGAAGCTGCTGTTGTTAAAGAAACATTTTTTGGCTACTTGAGAATAAGTGACAGTACTGGGAAAGGCTTGTTGGACGCTTTCTTAGAAAAAGCGACCGAACTGCAACTCGAATTGTCTGATTGTCGAGGTCAGTCATATGATAATGGTGCTAACATGAAAGGAAAACATTCTGGGGTCCAAGCAAGAATGCTAGACATCAATCCCAAAGCTGTTTACGTGCCCTGTGCAAACCATACCCTTAACTTAGTTGTTGTTGACAGTGCTAATTGATCGACGGAAGCATTAACATTTTTTGGAGTACTTACAAGGTTGTATGTGCTGTTTTCTTCCTCTGCTCAGCGTTGGGAAATTTTGAAGAAACATGTGGAGCTGTCCATAAAGTCACAATCTGATACTCGTTGGGAAAGCAGAATTAAATGCATCAAACCTCTTCGATACAATTTAATAGAGGTGTTGCTGGCACTGAAAGACTTGGAAGCCATTTCCATAGAAAGAAAAGATGGAAGAGCTGCCTCAGAAACAAAATCGTTGATAGCTCATTTATCAAAATGGAGTTTTCTTTTGTCGGTGTTTATTTGGTATGATATCCTATTCCAAGTCAATAAAGCAAGCAAGATTCTTCAATCGTATGGAGTCTCTCTTTATACAATGGAAACGGAAATCCAGGCAACTGAAAAGTTTTTGCAAAACTATCGCACAACGGGTTATGACAGTGCCGCAACATCTGCTGTTGAAATAGCACAGAAATTGGATATTGATCCTTCTTTTCCTCCGTCAAGAAGTGGAAAGAAAAGAAGATTGTTTGATTACCAAGGTGAAGAGGAACAACGAGCTACTCCTGAACTGAAATTTAAAAGCAACTTTTTCTATCCATTAGTAGACCAGGCTATTATGTCAATAAAGGAGCGCTTTAATTTGTTACGTGAGGTTTCTTCCGCCTTTTCGTTTTTGTACACACGAGACAAACTTTTGCTTGTGCAACAAGAAAATGCTCTTCTTACTTGCTGTAAAGAGTTCCAAAAAAAGTTCGGTGACATTGATTCTGATGAAATGAGCGCTGAGCTACAGCGGTTTGTTTTAATTTTACAAAAAAAACGCAATCTCAATACGGCTCAAGACTTTCTCAACTATCTTCTAAAGACTCATTTATTTGAATTGTATCCGAATGTGTACATCGCACTTCGAATCTTACTAACTTGCCCCGTGACTGTTGCCAGCGCTGAAAGAAGCTTCAGCAAATTGAAACTGATCAAAACTTTTAATAGAACGTCTATGACAGACAGTAGACTATCTTCATTAGCCATGTTGTCAATCGAAAATGACTGCGCCCGATCTCTTGATTATGACAATGTCATAACAGCATTTGCGAACAAAAAGGTTCGCTCCAGACTATTTAAATGATACTGTGTTTTTATAACTTTTTTATGTTTTTCAGTGTCATTGCTTTCGTTTCGCAGTGTCTGCATAAATGTCCTACTGAACTCTGGCATCGGTGCCGAATTTTTTATGACTTGCACCTTCGGTATCGGCATGCTTTATTCTGACATTAGCCCGTTTACTTATGTACAAATTGTGGTGTATTTTCTTAATGCAGCTTTTCAATTTTACACCTCTAAAGTGACCTGTGCGCAGGGGCTCTTGCGCTTACTTTGGGGGGGGCCTGAAGTTGGAGTGCTACGGGACTGTTCACAGCTTTCCTGCTTGGCGCTCGGCATTTAGGGGAGGTTGTGGAGAACAAGCCGGCAAGTTCGCTTGTTGTGTCCTTGGGCAAGACACTTAACGGGACGCCCCACCTTCATGTGGAAGACAGGTGACCCACAAACCTCGAAAAAGGCAACTCCCAAGCGAGTGCGGACTTACCGTCCAAAGTATAGCGATTCAATTCGCTTTCTCGTGAATGGAGAATAAATATGGCAAATAAAACAAAAACAAAACAAAACAAAAAGATACAGTATTTAATATGGGGAATCCCCAGTATAAATAAATTACGCTATGGCGTGGCAGACAGACCAGAAAGAATGACATAGTAGCTTATGTTGAATTGTATGTGTTACAGTAATAGCCAGTAATATCTTATTTAATGTGGATTAAATTGCTATAAGTATTGTTGAAACGAACTGAAAAGTCATCATCCTGTTCAACCAAGTTGGATTGCAGCCGGAACTTGGCTGGATTGCTTCCAATAATCCACTATCCATGAGTAAACTCATTACCAAATCGTCGGCAAACCCTACAATCTGGTGACCCTGATGTGATGCATCGCCAAGAAGTTTAACGGTCATGTCAAGTAAGTATCGTAGTATTTAGATCTACGCATGAAATACCTAGGAATATGTGCGACTGTAGAAACAGAGACAGCCAGTAGTTTAATATTTTCTCTACGTTCAGGCTGGTTTAAGCTGGGACCTGATGAACGAGAGAGAGAAGTATTCGCACCATGAAAATGTATAAAGTTGCTGCCATGAGGTGATAAAAGATGAGCAGTAACTGGAAGATGCATATTGGAATAGGATGTTGTTTAGTAGGGTGCATCATGTGCCCCTAATTTTTGCAATAGAAATTCTGCAGGTGACAAAAATGTTGCTTTTTATGATTCTTGAAGATGTGTAACTTTTCAGAAAAAATGTATCAAAATCAAGGGTACCACAAATAAGTAAGGATAATTTGGGTTGTTTACAGATTTAGACCAAAGTTTAGTTACTCTTGCGACATTCAATATCATCGTCTAGAGTGGGTAAATATTTATGAAAATCAAAAATATTTATTTATCAAAAAAAATTGCTGCATCTCCACTTGATTTATTCAAAATGTATTACTGGTATTTCAAATTGCTAATAATTTTGGTCTAAAATCTCAGAGTGTGGGGACTTGACTATGATGTTGGCGCCTTTGGACCAGCTGACCACAGATAAGCTTATAAATTAGTAGCCTAGTTATTTCCAATTTTAAACACCATTGCTTATTCTAACCAAAGAAAGAAAACAAACTACTAAGCAACAAAACAACAAATTGGGAAGTGACTGTTTTGTCGTTGATGGCATTTTACCCTCGGAGGCTATTTTGCTGTCACCATTCATGTGTGTTTAAACAGCCATATTCCCTAAAATTCTGGCAATGATGCTGTGGTGTTGGGGATAGTGCAGCAGCCTTAATATGCAATGATTACGGGTTGAAATCTTTAATGGCAAGCATTCAGACACAGGCAATATACAGGGTGGGCTGTAAGTCACGCACCAAAGAATTACGTGAAGAGTGACATGAAACAATGTAAAATCAGCTAATAAAATATCAGGTAAAATATCTTTACTTTCCCTTTGATATAAATTGCATGTTGTTTTATAGAGTAATGAAGCATTGTTTGTATGTAGCAGTTACTATAACGATGTCAATCATCTTCGCCAGCAGATAATTCATGGGTGCTATCATATAGATAGAAACAGTGACTTATTTTATAAAGTTTATGAAAATTTTAACATCGACTGTAATTGTGCATCAACGCAAATGGCGAGCATTTTCAGCATTTATGATTGTACCAGCGTGTACAAAGTGTTTCTCAGTTCATTAGTTAATCTTGGTTTTAATAAAATACCGTTTATTATTATCAGAATTGTTGTAAATGTTTTGGTATGTGACATATGGCCCACCCTGTACTTTGGAGGGGAAGGCCTGGTACGTATGGGGTAGTGTGCACTGGGGTCAGAAATTTTTTATATTCATCATTGAAATTGACCAATCACAAATACCCTCCAATGGTAAAATGCCATTGATGGCAAAATAGCCTCTGTCAACAAATTAACCTGCGCAGAAAAAATGAATCAATTAGAACAAAAACAATCTTATTAAACATCACAAAACCAGATAATATGTAAATGTTCTCATAGCTCATATTCGCTCAGGTCTAGAAAACTTGATAGGCTATCCAAACATCGGGTGATTGAAATAGCTGTTGCTGGTGGCAGCATCATTACAATATCATTTCATTTTAACACTAGCAACTTTAATCACTTTAGAAAAATAGAGCTGTAAGCTTTGGTTGTTATTTTTCTAGGGAAAGCCTTATAATCCATTCCTTTTTTTTTATTTTAGCCCAAGTTCTTTTTTTCACCATTCTTTTTTACCTTTTTAGCCCAAGTTCTTCCTCACAGCATAATTGTATGCCAATATCCTAATTTGGTACCTGCAAAAGGTCATAAAACTTTCTGATACTTTTCAGAACGTAGCCTACTGTAGCAGAGCCGCTTCTTCCATCAAATTAAAAACATGAAAATTGCATGTGAAATCAGAAAACTACCTAAGATAATGCAAATAACTTTTCATTTCAGCCATCTAATATTCTTACACTCTGCTAAGGTCAGCTTTTACTTGTTTCTATTGAAGACACAAACGCTATTAATGCCATGGGTTCACTAAAGTTATCATAGTAGAAAAAATATTGAAATAGTTGTTGGATGAACAAAAGAAGGATGTAAAATTAATCTTATTTGTATTGTAATCATGCTCCTCTTGGTCACTGTAGAATTTTTGAGACTGTTTATCCAGTATCGTATGTGTTTTCGCAGTGATTAGGAGAATTTTTTTCAATATTTACTAGCATCCACTTGTGAAGACATGCCGTTTTTGATAACATCTTTAATCACTTGCTCTAGCTTGATATCACAATGTAGTCATCACTCAGACTGAGGTTGTTTAAGCTTATGCATTTTATTCATCTAAAAAACTTAAAGTAGCCTACCTCTAAAATGTGTGTAGCACATGTTACAAACTGTTGTATAAACGAAGGGACCTTTGGACCGTGGTTCAAAGCTGGCTCACATAAAATGGTTCAAAGATTCCCAGGTATGCCATTTTTAGATAATTATTAAAATGTTTACAAAATCAGAAGTTATTAAACGGTTTTTTCCAAACAGATGCAAAGCTAATTATACTAGCTGCAATAATTGCCACAAAGTAGAAAATATGCTTTTAAAATTTACTAAATTAAAAACCCAAAGCTAGCCAACAAAAATGTACTTACCAAACCAGTTTTTGAACTTTGTCATCTTAAAAATGTATGACAATATTTTAAACAAGAAAAAGGAAGCCAGGACTTATAACAGTCTTTTAAAAATAAGAGATATGCGTTTCTTTGAACAAACTTCTTGGTGACAGGGTTACACTGCATTGTCCAAAGGTCCTGGCAGTCCAGTGGTCCCACATCTTCTCTACAACCATCAGTATTTCATTATTGTTTATCTTTTCATGTTTTCGTTCCATATTACTTTATCGTCATGCTTTTGGTAATTACATCCTTTTCTTCACAATGCAGTTCAATATTTTTCAAACTTTTGAACACTTTGGCCGGAGTGACATTGTAGCAATATCTAGCTTTTTTCGACTTACCTACCAATGTTCTGTTGCGTCACAAAAAGTGCTGCCATGGATCATTGTAATCTCTTGTTTTTTTCGTTTTGTGAGATAAAAGCTGTTTGTTTTTCCATTTGGATCTCGACAAGACAACCATTCCAATCAAGTTAGCATTATATGCCTAGTAGCTGACAAAGCTGTGTAGTCGATGCATGAGTTCCTTTTTGATAAGAGTAAATGTAAAATAAAAGGTAATAAAGTTGTGCAGTTCTGTGAGAACATGCATTATTGTCTCATGAAAGGCCTTGTTGTCAACTGAAATTAATTAGCTGTAGGTACGGTGTAAGATACCTGAAATCCACATAAAGCAATGCAAAACGCATTGGAAAAATTCTTCTGTGGCACAGGGCCAGAAGTAAAAAGTTTGAAAATCGCAATGCCATGTAGTGAAAACTTGCGGTTTGTCACATCACAATGCTGAAGCACTAATAACCCATGAGGAAAATCACGTGTTTTTTAAATCAATGAAAACAAACAAAACTGCTTTTTGGAATGCTGTGGATATTTTGTCAAAGCAAAAGGCAATGACAAGGCAACAAAGAAAAATTAACAGAATGGCTGTAGGAAATAAAGAACTAAAAACGCTAGTGCATCTCAAACTGTTACTATTGCTTTCACAGGGAATTCTTTCTTGGCTGATAAATCAGCCCCTGAATCCTCAATAGCAGGTCATAGATTTTGCCAATGATGATAAATCTCAGAGACGTTCACAACGTCAGTTAAAAAACACTAGTTACATTTGCATTGACTCGTAACTTTACTAGTTATCCAGAGTTTGTTTCGGTGATGAAACTTGGAAAATTTTTTTCATCAGTTACCATTAACAACCAATGACAAAAAATCATTAAAATTGGTAAGTTAATTTTGTGCATTTTTTAAATATTTAAAAAATATGTAGTGTCACTATGATGGTTATGGTTTTATATTTCAGGAAGTGAACGTCTTGAAAAGTTTTGTATGTCACTCTGAACAGATATGATAGAAAAACATGTAATATAATTTCAAAAACATAAAGGACAGTTGGAGATCTTCTAATGCAGGGTTTCCCAAACTTTGAGGTTATCGGTACCCTCTGGACAATTTATAGATTTGCTCGTGTACCCCTGCGCTTCCACTAACATAGACCGCAATATAAACTGTTATGTTGCCTTCGTGATGACTTTTCTTATTTTTGGAGGTGAAATTCTGCCGTCGACCAGACGTTGATCTCCAAAAAAAAAAAAAAGTCAACACCTCCCAGGCATTCACCTTCCACCCAGAAAATCAGAGCGTCCACTTTTTCCAAGCGGTTTTACCGTCCCAAGGAGCTCTTAAACTCAGGTCTTCAAATTGAAGTTCTGGAAAGCACATCCTTTTACTTTATTTAATGTACCCCTTGAAAAGTCAAAATGTACCCCAGTTTGGGAACCCCTGTTCTAATACTACTGTAGTCAATCGGGATGGGAAGTTGGTTTCCACATTAGAAAACAAATATCATACCGAAGAACGATGTGTCGTTCTGCTTTAAGCAAAGCTGTTTTTGTATTGCTATATCTTCAGAGCTTTTGAATGGTTCTCCACATTTTGTGCCAGAGAAGACCACCGAATAAAGCTTTTCAATGTCACAAAAGAAGAAGATGTTGGAAAAGGTGAAACTGGAAAACTGTAGCAAAAAAGATCATGGAGCATTTAAATGAGAGGAAATGTTGTGACGAGATAGCAACAATGGTATTTGACACAACAAGCTGTTATAGGCTACAGGTATGAGAAATTATAGGTTTACTGTAAAGCTATACAATACATTTTGTATAAACTATTCTACCTGGTTGGCAATTATAGTGTGTTGTCTTTGCAGGTTACATTTTTGCTAGTTACATTGCTTTGCAGACTGCTCTTGAAAAATTTTCACTGTGGCTAGCATGTCGCCATTATATTGCTGAATTTGTTTTGGACCATGTTTTGAAAGCGCTAAAACTTGATGATACCTCTCCTGAATCAAAAGCCTTCTACTTATTCCGAAAGAAGTTTTGCCTGCTTGGACATGTCAATGAAAGACTATTCGACTTTAGCGTGGCAAATTTCCTGCCTCCTAAAAAAATAAACTGATTGCATTGCTGGAAAATCTATTATCAAACAAACAAATCGATAAAATCGATGTCTCGAGTAGATCATAAAAAGTTGCTGCAACTGCTTCTCTCTGTCATGAAAGGGAATTGGGTTGTTCTTCTACAAACGCCTGGCGCAACCAACAAAGCCCGATATAGCTATATTATCTAAAAGTTGCATCACTTAAAAAGAAGGTGATCAAACACAAGGTTTGCAGAAATGTTATCACGGAAAAGTTTTAATGATTTGCCGAGTTTGTTTCGGAATGCCTCAGATGTGTTAGTTTTTAGCTTCATCTCAAAGACTAGCGGTTTGTTGAAATCGTTCATCCTATGAATAACTGAACAAGATGGTGGCAAAAGTAGCTTCAAAATATTTGATGCTGCACACACGGTATTTGTCGGAAGAACTTGCTTTTCTTGCTCTTCAGCTCAAAATCTATCTCAGCTAAGAAAGTAGCAATAGCAAAAGAAATTTTGGCAAAGGTAACCAGCTTTACCCAATCAGAAAGATTTGGAAAGGGTTTTGGAAAACCGCAATTGATTTCAATGTTGCCAACTGCCAACTGGACAGATTTACTCAACAAAGAGTCATATTTTGTTTTGTAGCAATTAAACTAGACCATTGGAAAGATTTATTCGACAAAAATGTTCTTCAGTGAGAGCGTAATCAGTGATATACAAGGATGTTGCACAGATGTGAGTCAGCTGAGAGCAATCAATGAGGCGGCTGAACGAAGGGGTCAAGCCGGGATGTGGCAATCTTTTAGCAGCGAAATCAGAGCAAAGACCCCTAACTGTTCTTCAGACTACAGGGCAGGTGTCGGTAGTGTTTAAACTTATGTTAGAAAAAACTAATGACATTCGATTGGTTTTGCACGTTTATTTAATTCAAACTTGGTCAGAAAACTGTGTTTGTTGAAACTGTAGTTTTGCAAATGCCTACAATAAAAAACACAAAGTTTCAGTGATTCATATAAGCAGTGATGAATTTAGAGATATTTTATGACTAAAGTATTAAAGGTTAATTAAATACAAATATTGGATTAAAAGGCGTACTTTAAGAAACTCTTAATTTAAAAAAAACGACTTTTGGTTGTCACAATTCTACCTTGCGGCTGAAACCAGCGGAAGCCATTTTTTACTTATCGCATACAATTGAAGTCAAGTTCGTGTTGTGGTACCCCTGGATCTAAACAATTTTATCTATTGCTTTGCAAGTGTGTTTACTTTGACAAAAGGAGCATTTTTAATGACTGAAAACCACATT
Organism: Trididemnum clinides; assembly: GCA_963675345.1. Taxonomy (NCBI): domain Eukaryota; kingdom Metazoa; phylum Chordata; class Ascidiacea; order Aplousobranchia; family Didemnidae; genus Trididemnum; species Trididemnum clinides. The sequence continues at coordinate 18,198,476 of OY776303.1, forward strand.
TAAACGAAAAGATGATCATGCACTCTGTTGTTTAGCCTGCAAGCTCTTTGGGGCTTCAGAATCATTTTTACCAGTGAATTCAATAACAAAAAATGTATTAATTGAAAGAGAGAGCATGAAAACAGTGAGCCACGCAGGAAAGCTAGTTTACTTGCGGTTGCATTAAAAATAAAAAATGTTCGAGTGGACAACTTTTTTTGGTGCAGAAAAAAGAAGAATCTTTTAGAAAGCAATGTTAAAAACAGTTGTGGCTATTGCCAAATTTTAATGAAGTAGGCTGCTTGGATCACCTCATAATTGAAATTTTATTGGACTATTTGAATTACTAGTGAAAGTTGACTATTTTTTAGCTGATCACATTTGCCCGTTTGGTGATGCAGAAAGGGTAGTACTTTTTTTTTGTCTGTAGACGTACTACTATGTGCAGCGAATTTGGGAATCTTATGGCAAAGTAAGGTACAAACTTTAATGTGAATTAGCCTACCTATAAGAATATGAACAGTTTTCCTTGCTCGGTGACGAAGCCAGAAGAAAATTTTGGGATGATGCAATGATATGAAATTTGTTGAATAACCTTTTTTAAGGTTATAAACTTTTTGAACGCAACTATTTTTGTATTTTCGGCCCAAAATGCGTTCTTGTTTTTATTCTTTAATCGGATTCAAAAAATTTGAAGAGCTGTGGTCTCCCCCTGCTACGCCGATGTTCTTGTTTATGTGTATACTTCTCTCACACTCACTTTATGGGTGCTGAAAATTATCTGCCCAGGGACCCGCAAACCTTAAATCCGGCCCTAGGAAGAAACTTGATTTGGTAGCTTAAATCTCCGAGTTAATTGGTGCTTCTAGCCTTTTTGACAAGTATTTTTGAACTGTTTTTGTGTCATCCTTTTTCAAATGTAGTTACATGTAAAACTTATTCTTTCTCTCTGCTCTATTTCATTATTACGCAAATATGATAGCAGGTTAAGTCAGGATTGTCTTTTGATGTCGGATTTGGACAAAATCCGAGTCTACTTTTCATCATAGGTTTCAGTCCCTTTATAACTGATGTTAGCGTGATAAGGTCTGTTTATATCAGCGTTTAGTAGTTTTGCTTGGATCAAGCTTTAAACGCTGGTAGTTTTGTTAAGTTGGTGCAAATTAAATTTTTAATAAGTTAAAACTGGACCGGTCTCGGTCTTCCCATCATTCAGGATCGTACCTTTCTAAGCAAAATCGAGCTTAAGAAATATGTGCACAGTGTATACTTTTGTCCCGTTTTTGTACATTTTTCTCTAATACATTTTTACACAAAAATGTCCACAAAACTTTATATGATGCTTCACTGTTTAGCCAGAGTATAGTTGGTAGTAGTAGTAGAAGTAGTTATTTAGTTTTTATCCGATGTTTTCCCCTTGGCAGAGATGGCCGGATTCACCCCATTCCTTCTGCAATTGCTCACTCTCCATCTCTCCACTTGTCTCGATTCAGGGCATCCTCCGTCTTCAAACCAATCTTATCTGTCTCCTCCTTCACTTCTTCCAGGTCGTCTTCAATCGTCCTCGCTTTCTCTTGCCACTCACTTCAAGATCCAGAGCAACCCTCAAAACACTATTGTCATCCCACCTCAGCATATGTCCATACCATTTAACTCCATTCGCTGTTGCTAACCGGTCTATAGTTTCCTTCAACCCCAACATGTCCATCTGTTCTTCAGTCGTCTTTCTGTCTACTACTTTCTGACCGCACATGGCTCTCACCATAGCTCTCTCCGTTTTCCCTAAAATAGCTTTTTCATTTTCTTTTAAACACAATGCCTCGCTTCCATGCAGTATTGCTGATCTTACGCAACAACAATAAACTTTACCTTTCATTTTCAGCGGCAACCCATTTCCAAGCAATAACTCTCCATATTCCCTGAATCTTACCCAACCGATTCCTACTCTTGCTGTAACTGCCGCTTCACAACCATCACTAGCATTTAGTCTGTCTCCCAAATAACAAAATCCATTCACTATCTCCACTTCATCGCATAACTTCTCGATCGAATCCACCGTTCCTTCCATTATTCCTTTACATTTCGAGCAAACAAAATGCATTACCAACCTAGCGGTAACTCTCTTTATTTTCGCACATTTGCCACGAACCCAGATTCCACATTTTGTGCACAACACTGAATTGGCCATGACTCTTCTCCCACAATCTCCACATGGATCTATCTTGCTTTTGTATAGTTCTCCTTCTGAACCGCTTACCATCGCTTTTGTTTTTCTGGTGTTGACCTCTAAACCTTTACTTTCCAGTGCATTCTTCCAATTCCAATACCTTTCCTTCAAGTCTTCCATGGTTTCGCTCATGAGAACAAAGTCATCTGCATATAGCAATTCATCAACCACACCCCTTCTTGCATTTTCTGTAATAAGGTCCACAACTATTGCAAACAATAGTGGCGACAACACAGATACTTGATGTACACCAACTTTTACTTCAAATTCCTATGAATATGCAGATCCCACCCTCACTCTTGTCTTTGCACCATCATACAGGCTCATAACTGCCCGAACCATTACTTCTGATAGACCCTTTTTTCTCATGGCCCACTCCATCACTTTTCTTGGCACCCATATCAAAAGCTTTTTTCCATGTCAACAAAACAATGTGAGGAGAATGCAGGAGGAATATCAAAAAAAGGACAACAACTTCTTGTCCTTCTTTTGATATTCGTTCTGCATTCTCCTCACAATGAATATCGCATCCACTGTTCCTTTTCCTGGCATAAATCCAAACTGCATTTCATTCAAATTGACTAGTGCTCGTATTTTCCCCTCTAGTACTCTTTCAACAGTTTTCATGGCATGTTCTAGTAGTTTCACTCCTCTGTATGATCCACAGCTCATCACATCATCCTTTCCTTTAAAGATAGGTACAATCACACTTTTCCACTCATCAAGCATTCCTCTACCATCCAATACACGCTGGCATTGTTCCATCATCACTTTCTTCCCGATTTCGCCACTTGCAACTATCATCTCCACACCTACTTCAGATGTTCCAGTTGCCTTTCCTGATTTCATACTATGAATTGCTTCCACAATTTCATTACGAACCACTTTTTCCATTGGTCCATCTACTACATCAGTTTCCACCATGTGGTCCCATTCGTTCTCTTCATTCATGATCTTTTCCATGCGTTCCTTCCAAATTTTTTCCTTATCTTCTTCACTAAAACCCAATCGTCCGTCGCTTCCTCTTAAGCACCTTCCTCCTTCCACATCGTTCCCTTCCTTTTTCATTTTTCCAAGAAAGTAGAAAACACTACTAGAATTCTGATATAAATTATTCAACTTCTTATTAGCTTCAACTCTCATAGCTCTAGCAACAACTTTTCTGGTTTGATTTCTTATACGTATTGAGTTTTATTTTGTTCTGATGAGAATCTGCACAACTCTTTAAATGCCACGTTCTTTCTTGCAATGGTATTCTTGACCTCATCATTATACCAACACATGTCTCCTCGATCTCTCCTACACTTCTTTTTTCCACACAGCTCATCACATGCCTTTAGAACACCATCCTTAAAAGTTTTCCACAAATCAGGCGCATCTGCGCTCACTAGTTCTTTTACTCTTTTTTCAAATCTCACTCTTGTTTGTTTTTCATTCAACTTCCAAATCTTCCTTCTTATGATTCGTTCCTTTCTCACAACCTTTTTTAGAACCATTTTATCCGGATCTACGACCACTAGCCTGTGCTGAAGTTCCCATGGAATCTCTTTCGCATCCTCATATATTTTCTGTATTTTTATCCCACAAGCGCAAAATCAATTTCTGTTTCACACCCACCGGCATTATAAGTGATTTTCCTTTTGTCTGCCTTATAAAACTGTCTTGCTTTTTTGAACTTACTGAATTTTATAAGTCTTATAAAATTGTCTGCCTTCCGTGCTTCACCGGTTAAAGAATAGTGAAGCTGTTTATCCAGCATGTCGTAAGAGGCGACTGTTGGGTAACTACCAATTGCAATCTGACTGGTAATGGTTGGGCTGCCGGCTTAATTGCTTGGTTGGACCACTCATGTCAAAAAACTGAGGTTGGGGGTAAGCAAGGGCATGCTCCCCATAGAAGAATTTTGCTGCAACAAATCCCCATGACCAGAAAAAATATACAAGTGGCCCTCAGTCTCCGGCAGCTCTTAAATGGGCAGGGGGTGTGGAGAATCTCCGGGTTCAAATCTGAATGTCATGGGATAAGATTTGGAACATTAAATGTGGGAAGTCTTTGTGGAAGGAAAACGGAAGTGTGTAAAGGACTGAGGAAGAGAAAAGTAGATGTGTGCTGCATCCAGGAAGTAAGATGGAAAGGCCAAGGAGCTCGTTTTGTGGGTGCTTCGGGTTGAAGGTATAAACTGTAGTGGTCAGGAAATGATGCAGGATTTGGAGGGGTTGGAATTTTGGTGAAAAAGAAAATATCTGGGGACGTTGTGGAAGTTAAAAGAAAAAGTGACAGAGTAATGGCGATTGTGCTAACTTTAGGTAGAGAAGTGATGCACGTAATATGTGCGTATGGGCCACAAAGTGGAAGACCAGATGCAGAGAAAGTTCATTTTTATGATGAAATGGGAAGTGAGTAGGACTTTGAAGTTCTAGTTAAATCATTGTTTCTTTGGGGGATTTCAATGGACATGTGGGGAAATGTGCTGAGGGTTTTGAAGGTGTACACGGGGGAAATGGTGTTGGGAAAAGAAATGCAGAAGGAAGAATATTGCTGGAGTTTTGTGATGAAAGAGAGCTGTGCGTGGCAAATACTTGGTTTAAAAAGACAGACAAAAGGAAAATCACTTATAGTGCCGGTGGATGTGGAACAGAAATTGATTTTGTACTGGTGGGGAGAAAATACAGAAAGTATATAAGGGATGTAAAAGTAATTCCATGGGAACTTCAGCACAGGATGGTGGTCGTAGATCTAGATGAAAAGGTTCTAAAAAAGGTTGTGAGAAAGGAACGAATCATAAGAAGGAAGATTTGGAAGTTGAATGAAAAACAAACAAGAGTGAGATTTGAAAAAAGAGTAAAAGAACTAGTGAATGCAGATGCGCCTGATTTGTGGAAAACTTTTAAGGATGGTGTTCTAAAGGCTTGTGACGAGCTGTGTGGGAAGAAGAAGTGTAGGAGAGATCGAGGAGACATGTGTTGGTAGAATGATGAGGTCAAGAATACCATAGCAAGAAAGAACGTGGCATTTAAAGAGTTGTGCAGATTCCCATCAGAACAAAATAAAACTCAATACGTATAAGAAATCAAACCAGAAAAGTTGTTGCTAGAGCTATGAGAGTTGAAGCTAATAAGAAGTTGAATAATTTATATCAGAATTCTAGTAGTGTTTTCTACTTTCTTGGAAAAATGAAAAAGGAAGGGAACGATGTGGAAGGAGGAAGGTGCTTGAGAGGAGGAGATCGACAATTGGGTTTTAGTGAAGAAGATAAGGAAAAAATTTGGAAGGAACGCATGGAAAAGATCATGAATGAAGAGAACGAATGGGACCACATGGTGGAAACTGATGTAGTAGATGGACCAATGGAAAAAGTGGTTCGTAATGAAATTGTGGAAGCAATTCATGGTATGAAATCAGGAAAGGCAACCGGAACATCTGAAGTAAGTGTGGAGATGATAGTTGCAAGTGGCGAAATCGGGAAGAAAGTGATGATGGAACAATGCCAGCGTGTGTTGGATGGTAGAGGAATGCTTGAGTGGAAAAGTGTGATTGTACCTATCTTTAAAGGAAAGGATGATGTGATGAGCTGTGGATCATACAGAGGAGTGAAACTACTAGAACATGCCATGAAAACTGTTGAAAGAGTACTAGAGGGGAAAATACGAGCACTAGTCAATTTGAATGAAATGCAGTTTGGATTTATGCCAGGAAAAGGAACAGTGGATGCGATATTCATTGTGAGGAGAATGCAGAACGAATATCAAAAGAAGGACAAGAAGTTGTTGTCCTTTTTTTGATATTCCTCCTGCATTCTCCTCACATTGTTTTGTTGACATGGAAAAAAGCTTTTGATATGGGTGCCAAGAAAAGTGATGGAGTGGGCCATGAGAAAAAAGGGTCTATCAGAAGTAATAGTTCGAGCAGTTATGAGCCTGTATGATGGTGCAAAGACAAGAGTGAGGGTGGGATCTGCATATTCATAGGAATTTGAAGTAAAAGTTGGTGTACATCAAGTATCTGTGTTGTCGCCACTATTGTTTGCAATAGTTGTGGACCTTATTACAGAAAATGCAAGAAGGGGTGTGGTTGATGAATTGCTATATGCAGATGACTTTGTTCTCATGAGCGAAACCATGGAAGACTTGAAGGAAAGGTATTGGAATTGGAAGAATGCACTGGAAAGTAAAGGTTTAGAGGTCAACACCAGAAAAACAAAAGCGATGGTAAGCGGGTCAGAAGGAGAACTATACAAAAGCAAGATAGATCCATGTGGAGATTGTGGGAGAAGAGTCATGGCCAATTTAGTGTTGTGCACAAAATGTGGAATCTGGGTTCGTGGCAAATGTGCGAAAATAAAGAGAGTTACCGCTAGGTTGGTAATGCATTTTGTTTGCTCGAAATGTAAAGGAATAATGGAAGGAACGGTGGATTCGATCGAGAAGTTATGCGATAAAGTGGAGATAGTGAATGGATTTTGTTATTTGGGAGACACTACCACTTTTTGAAATTCAAAAATTTTTATTTTTCACTCCACCGTGGACAGGGTGGCAATAAGTTGCCATTGTTGTAAGCATTAAGCTCACGTTTGGCTTCTCTGTTGTTAAGATGAAAGGCCGCCGTCACCGTTTTCGTATTGCTGAGCTTTAGCCTCCAAGTCTGAAGATAAGCTGAAAGTGTAGTGATGTCTTGGCTTAGGGTGTCCTCCACAGCCTTCCAATCTCCAGAAGCATACAGCAATGCTTAAGTCATCAGCATATTCATACTTCTGAGAAGTCATAGAAGGCAGATCGTATGTGTAGATGTTGAAAAGCAGGGAGGCCAAGGCCGATCCCTTTGGGAGGCGTTTCGCAAACGTTTCAACCTGCTTTGCTTGCTGTCACCAGTAGTGAGCGTGAAGCTTCTATTCCGGACAAGTTCCATGATCATCCAGACCATGTGCTTATCTGGTAGAAGCCTGAGCAACTTGCAGGTGAGATCAACGGTGCCAGACAGTTTCGTAAGCAGCTGTTAGATCGCAAACATGGCACCAGCCTTCTTGGTCCAAACGAATCCTCGATGTTTTGAGTAAGCAAAACAGCCTGATCCACAATTGACCTTCCCTGTCGTAACCCAGCCTGCTCTTTAGGGAGAAGTGGGTCAACAATCCGCACAACACGAGCGTGTATGAGCTTCTCGAGGATCTTGTAGGGAACGCAAAGCAAGGAGATGGGACGATAGCTTTTTGAGTCCTCTACAGGCTTCCTGGGTTTAGGGATCGCCACTACCAGTGTCCTTCTCCAGACTTTTGGGATTCTGAGGTGGCGCAGGCAGGAAGAAAGGAAGCCACACAACCAGGACTTCAGTGCAGCTCCAGCATGGGTTATTAGCTCCGGCCAAATAGAATCTGGGCCTGGAGATTTCCTGGTTTCAGGTGTTTGAGGGCAGCAGCGAACTCCTGAGAGGTAAAACTTTCAGATTTCATGTTCACTGGACTTGTTGGAGTAGCCCTTCAAAGATTTGACATTTCTTGCGAGATCAGTCGAGATGACTCACGGTCAGTGCCCTCATATCTTCCGTTTCTAATTTGCTGGGACGCAATAGCATTAGCTGAGACGGCACAGTGGAGCGCCGTGATCTACCAGTGAGGTTGTTCAATATACTCCATACTTTTCGGCTAGAGTGCGAAAAGTCGATAGTCTGAACTGCCTCAGATTATCGATCTCTGCGTTTGTTGTCGAGCTTGAGGAGCAGGGCAGTGGCAGCCCCGTTAGAGTCACTTCCTTCAGGCGACTGCAGAAATGTCAGGTATAGGTTGTTGCACTCTGCCTCCCAAGGCGGTATGTGGTTATTTCGACAACCGCGTGGGATAGAATTTTTGTCTGCTGTTCTGATGAGATTGCAGAAGTCCTGGTAGGCCAGATCCACATTCGGTGAATCTGGTGGCAACAAACTCTTGGCAAGTTTGTTGGTCAATGCATTTTATTGGCTCCAGTCGGCCTTGCGGAAGTTTCATCGCTTAACAGGCTTGCTCGGAACAGGCAGAGCAAGTCTTGGTGGAACAATAAGCGAGGGTCGATGTTGTGACCTAGGGAACTTCTCTAAGATGCGTCTGTCAGGTACACGGCTGTCTGGACCAACACTGATCTTATATTTTATCCTACGTGTAATGTTTAAAGTTTAATGAAACCACTACAGCTGTTTTGCCAGGCGGCTCATCAGGTGGCAGCTTATTCAAGTAGAAATTACATATGTAGAGCTCTAACCTTGGTTGTTATCGAGCACTGCGAAATTTCTCCATTTAAAATTCTCCGTTTAATATGACCAAATTTCGGATAATATGACCAACATTTTCTCCATCTCTCTTATTACAGTACAGTATTTTTTCCCGCCACGCACTTGTAACTTCGCCTTTTCAACATGTCGTTACATACCGTACTTAGTTTTACCATCACTTGTACTGTCACAGTACTGTACTTTGTTTTACTGCCAAAGTCACACGGTTACTTCGTTTAAACGATGAATTTGACGGTGTTTGGACTTCTTGTGGCTTACGGCGTCGATTCAGGAGCTGTTATGGAGGCTTCGGCTTTTATGACCATTTGGATATTATGACCAAAATGGTCTAGTCCCAAGGTGGTCATATTAAGCGGCGTCTACTGTATAATTTTTAGACTCTGCACGTCAAGATAAAATATTAAAACCACTTCAAGATAAAATATTAAAACCGTGCTTCACCATTTATCAGAATAGTGAAGCTGTTTACCCAGCATGTCGTAAGAGGCGACTATTGGGTAACTACCAATTGCAGTCTAACTGTTAATGGTGGGGTTGCCGGCTTAATTGCTTGGTTGGACCACTCATGTCAAAAAACTGAGGTTGGGGGTAAGCAAGGGCATGCTCCCTGTAGAAGAATTTTGCTCCAGTAAATCCCCATGACCAGAAAAAATATACAAATGGCCCCCAGTCCCCGGCAGCTCTTAAATGGGCAGGGGGTGCGGAGAATCTCCGGGTTCAAATCTGAATGTCATGGGATAAGATTTGGAACATTAAATGTGGGAAGTCTTTGTGGAAGGAAAACGGAAGTGTGTGAAGAACTGAGGAAGAGAAAAGTTGATGTGTGTTGCATCCAGGAAGTAAGATGGAAAGGCCAAGGAGCTCGTTTTGTGGGTGCTTCGGGACGAAGGTATAAAATGTGGTGGTCAGGAAATGATGCAGGATTCGGAGGGGTTGGAATTTTGGTGAAAGAGGAAATATCTGGGGACGTTGTGGAAGTTAAAAGAAAAAGTGACAGAGTAATCGTGATTGTGCTAACTCTAGGTAGGGAGGTGATGTGCGTATGGGCCACAAAGTGGAAGACCAGATGCAGAGAAAGTTCGTTTTTATGATGAAATGGGAAGTGAGTGGGACTTTGAAGTTCTAGTGAAATCATTGTTTCTTTGGGGGATTTCAATGGACATGTGGGGAAATGTGCTGAGGGTTTTGAAGGTGTTCACGGGGGGGAATGGTGTCGGGAAAAGAAATGCAGAAGGAAGAATATTGCTGGAGTTTTGTGATGAAAGAGAGCTGTGCGTGGCAAATACTTGGTTTAAAAAGACAGACAAAAGGAAAATCACTTATAGTGCCGGTGGGTGTGCAACAGAAATTGATTTTGTGCTTGTGGGGGAAAAATATAGAAAGTATATAAGGGATGTAAAAGTGATTCCATGGGAACTTCAGCACAGGCTGGTGGTCGTAGATCTAGATGAAAAGGTTCTAAAAAAGGTTGTGAGAAAGGAACGAATCATAAGAAGGAAGATTTGGAAGTTGAATGAAAACCGAACAAGAGTGAGATTTGAAAAAAGAGTAAAAGAACTAGTGAATGCAGATGCACCTGATTTGTGGAAAACTTTTAAGGATGGTGTTCTAAAGGCTTGTGACGAAGTGTGTGGAAAAAAGAAGTCTAGGAGAGATCAAGGAGACATGTGGTGGTGGAATGATGAGGTCAAGGATACCATTGCAAGAAAGAACGTGGCATTTAAAGAGTTGTGCAGGTTCCCATCAGAAGAAAATAAGAATCAATACAAACGTATAAGAAATCAAACCAGAAAAGTTGTTGCTAGAGCTATGAGAAAGGAAGCTAATCAGGAGTTGAATAATTTATATCATAATTGTAATAGTGTTTTCTACTTCCTTAGAAGAATGAAAAAGGAAGGGAACGATGTGGAAGGAGGAAGGTGCTTGAGAGGAAGCGACGGACGATTGGGTTTTATTGAAGAAGACCGGGCAAAAATTTGGAAGGAACGCATGGAAAAGATCATGAATGAAGAGAACGAATGGGACCACATGGTGGAAACTGATGTAGTAGATGGACCAATGGAAAAAGTGGCTCGTAATGAAATTGTGGAGGCAATGCAAAGGATGAAATCAGGAAAAGCAACCGGACCATCTGAAGTAAGTGTGGAGATGATAGTTGCAAGTGGCAAAATCGGGGTTAAAGTGATGATGGAACTGTGCCAGCGTGTATTGGATGGTAGAGGAATGCCTGATGAGTGGAAAACAAGTGTGATTGTACCTATCTTTAAAGGAAAGGGTGATGTGATGAGCTGCGGATCATACAGAGGAGTGAAACTGCTAGAACATGCCATGAAAACTGTTGAAAGAGTGCTAGAGAGGCGAATACGAACACTAGTCAATTTGAATGAAATGCAGTTTGGATTTATGCCAGGAAAAGGAACAGTGGATGCGATATTTATTGTGAGAAGATTGCAGGAGGAATATCAAAAGAAGGACAAGAAGTTGTATATGTGTTTTGTTGACATGGAAAAAAGCTTTTGATAGAGTGCCAAGAAAAGTGATGGAATGGGCCATGAGAAAAAAGGCTCTATCAGAAGTATTAGTTCGGGCAGTTATGAGCCTGTATGATGGTGCAAAGACAAGAGTGAGGGTGGGATCTGCATATTCATAGGAATTCGAAGTAAAAGTTGGTGTACATCAAGGATCTGTGCTGTCGCCACTATTGTTTGCAATAGTGGTGGACGTTGTTACCGAAAATGCAAGAAGGGGTGTGGTTAACGAATTACTATATGCAGATGACCTTGTTATCATGAGTGAAGACATGGAAGACTTGAAGGAAAGGTATTGGAATTGGAAGAATGCACTGGAAAGTAAAGGTTTAGAGGTCAACACCAGAAAAACAAAAGCGATGGTAAGCGGGTCAGAAGGAGAACTATACAAAAGCAAGATAGATCCATGTGGAGTTTGTGGGAGGAGAGTCATGGCCAACTCAGTGTTGTGCACAAAATGTGAAAACTGGGTTGATGGCAAATGTGCAAAAATAAAGAGAGTTACCGCTAGGTTGGTAATGCATTTTGTTTGCTTGAAATGTAAAGGAATAATGGAAGGGACGATGGACTCAATCGAGAAGTTGTGCGATGAAGTGGAGACAGTGAATGGATTTTGTTATTTGGGAGACAGACTAAATCAGGGGTGGCCAACCGTGGCGCATTGCGCCAAATTTGGCGCATTGCATGTTTAGGAGTGGCGCATTGCAGGTTTAAGATTTTTCGGGCAATTTGAGTAAGTGTCCTTATATTTGGCCGAAAAATTTGTCACTGCAATGACATCTCCAAAAAAAAAAAAAGGTCCTCACTTGGTTGGCGTCACGTTTGGTGGCATATTTAGGCCTAAAGTGATGGTAAAGGTGCAGCAAAACAGCCGATGACCTTTTTTTTTTTTTTTTTTTTTTTTTTTGGAGATCACCCCTTAATGGCGTTGTTTTGACTTCAAAGTATAAATATACCACTACACGTCTGTAAGCAATGAAAAGAAATGAATGTTTGTGTGGCGCATCTTGAAGTGAATGTTTGTGTGGCGAAAAATTTTGGCGCATGGACTGAAAAGGTTGGCCACCCCTGCCCTACATTTATGGCGCATCCGACACGGGTTGGTAGAAGAGTTGGCGCTTTGCATAAAAAGCTTGGCCACCCCTGGACTAAATGCTAGTGGTGGTTGTGAAGCGGCAGTCACAGCAAGAGTTAGAATCGGTTGGGTAAGATTCAGGAAATGTGGAGAGTTGTTGCTTGGAAATAGGTTTCCTCTGAAGATGAAAGGTAAAGTTTATTGTTGTTGCGTAAGATCAGCAATACTGTATGGAAGTGAGACATTGTGTCTAAAAGAAAATGAAAAAGCAATTTTAAGGAGAACGGAGAGAGCTATGGTGAGAGCCATGTGCAGTCAGAAAGTTGTTGACAGAAAGACGACTGAAGAACAGATGGACATGTTGTGGTTGAAGGAAAGCAGACCGGTTAGCAACAGCGAATGGAGTCAGATAGTATGGACATGTGCTGAGGAGGGATGACGATAGTGTTTTGAGGGTTGCTCTGGATCTTGAAGTGAGTGGCAAGAGAAAGCGAGGACGACCGAAGAAGACCTGGAAGAAGCAAGTGGAAGAGGAGACCGAGAAAGTTGGTTTGAAGAAGGAGGATGCTCTGATACGAGATAAGTGGAGGGACGGAGTGCGAGAAATTGCAGAAGGAATGGGGTAAATCCGGCCATCTCTGCTAAAGGGAAAACACCGGATAAAAACTGAATAACTACTACTACTTCAGCTGTTTCGCCAAGCGACCCATCAGGTGACTACTAATTCAAATAGAATCTATTTGAATTTGAATAGGCTGTCTATTTAAATAAGTTGCCACCGGATGAACGTTTCTCGAAACAGCTGTAGTGTTTTTTTATATATGTATATACCACACGGAAATTTTTTTAAATTTATCTGCTTGATTCTAAATAGTGTTTGTTGCTGGCAAGGAATGCAAGTATTTACTACATTACAGTAAGTAAACTAGCAACCGGTAACGAAAACACTGATTTGAGCAACTACAATGAGGGGTCACTGTTCTCTCTTGATATTGGCCTTGTTTGAAAAGTTAAAAATTGCTGATATTCTTGAAGACTCGCGAAGAATATCAATCTCGACTTACGCCGGGTTTCCCCGAAAATAAGATAGGGCTTATATTAATACTCCAAAATATGACACTGGGGCTTATTTTTGGGGGATGTCTTTTGTTTTCATCTATCAAAAAAACAAAGTTACACCTGATCTGATCCACACTTTTTGTTTCTTTGTATTTCTCTTGTTCACATGGTGATCGAGTTTACTGTAGTTTGATCGCCATTTTCGTACCATTCGGAAATTCAAATTCTTTTCTTTACAAAAAGCAGTAAGATTCTTGTCCTGTGGTTTTTCCACGATTCCTTTCTTGTACTCGATTGAAAAACTTTTTTTTACCCATCTTGTCTCGGGATGAAAATGCGCAGAAAAAATATTTCTTATCCAATGTGGCAATGTTTAACTATCTAAAAATCTAGCAATCACGTAATTGTTGCAAGGTTGACGTATTCTCGTAATCTCCTTGCTACAGCGTGTTATGTCCTGACCTACTTTTATGACGTCGTTATTTCCCGTATTCAACTAGGGCTTATTTTAAAGGTAGGGCTTGTATTAAAATCTTTCTGAAAATTCACGCTAGGTCTTATTTTCGGGGAAACATGGTAGTTGAAATATTGATATTTGATTTCTCTTCTGTAAAGAAAACAGATAAAATTTTCACAAAATTGGCAACAAGTTGGGCATTATTTTCTGCGGTAGAGTTTGGGAGCAGATTCGGATATTGAAAATGCCCCACGAGTGGGTCACCGATTGATCCTGTAACGCAGAGGAAGTATAAAAGCTTGCTGACATCCGATTTTCTTTTCTCCGTTTTTTAGAGCGAGTTTTAGGGTAACGGATATTCTATGAATATTTATGGATATGTTAGAGGGTAGACCTGGGTTATTGTCATTCCAAAGACTTTATAAGTAGCCATACTAGATCTGCTTAGGAAGTAACTTAAATCTTAGAAACAGTGCCGGCTCCATAAATTTTTGGTGGAGGGAAGTGAAAAGTCTGTTTTCAATTCAAATTTTAGGTAACGACTTTTTTGTTGAGTTACGTTTTTAAGCCAAAAGGAAGATGAAGATTTTTCGGAGATCACCTCAAAGCCCAATTTTCAAACTATACGAAACCAAGATTTTCAATAGCTGCTTGGGGACTATATTGTTTACATTCGTCCTTGGATCCGCTACTGCTTAAGAATGGTAGTAGTAGAATAAAATACGAATTTGATAATTTTTTTTTTTACTTATCCCGTGGCGAGTGCCGTTGGGGCGCTGCAGATGAGCAATTTGCTTTTGGTTGTGTTCATCATGCAGCGAATCTTAGGCTATTGATAAATTTGTTTGGTCCTAAATTAGAATTTAAGCTAAAAAGTCGCCATCGTTAAAAAATATTAAAACACAGCATAGCAATATTTTTTACTTAAAATCATAAAAAAAACTTTGGAATTACTCATAAAAGAAGCAATCAATTGTAACTTCCTGTTTTGCTGTTAACAGGCTCAGCTTGTGCTTGAAAAATAATTTAATTAACTGATAAGTACGCTTGTGACGTGGAAATCTTAAAACTAAAAAAACGAGCAATGGAAAAACTGCTGCTTCGAGCAACGGTAGGCTACAGAGGGTTTGCTTAGGGTGACTCTAACATTAGCACCTAGCTTTGCCTTATTTCATCATTTTTAATAAAATAAAAATCCAGGTTTTTAAAGTAATCAATTTTTAGCCAGTACGTACGAAAAGGTAGTTTAAAGAAAGGCATGCTTGGCATTGTGCTTTTAGTTGCGGCGATAGGATCAAACGCAAATATTTGAAGAGAGCGGGGTGTTTGTCTTGCGATTTAGGCGAACAGGCTTTTTTCTTGAGTAACGGAACTATCAAACAAAATTTGTCATCTGTTGTCCAGTTTTAGCTTTGCGGTGTTTGCAGAAGTATCAATGGCTGCGAGATAGCAATATTTTAAACAGCATGGGAAGCAGCGCCGATTTTTAGGATGGAAAGGTTTCAAAGCGTATTTAGGACAAAATGTGGGGATAACTTTGTATTGAAATTTGTGACAAATTTTGCAGGTGTGTACAACCAAATAGACAGAAAAACTGAAGTCCTCATTCATTCGTCAGGTGTTCTTTGAAGAAATGTAAGGCTTTTACCTATCCAGTGAATAAGCAATGCTTCTCTTTTAATTTGGTAGAGCATAGTCTTTTTTGCCCTATTGCTACGTCTATGGGGCGGTTGTCGAGGTTGATCCTGGTGACGCTATTTATTGGAGACGACACTTTGTCAGACTCGTTCCTTTAAAGGAGGTCAGGATTAGTAAGCGGTTGATAGAGCAATCGATTTTTCTTTAGAATGACGCTTTTCGATCCCGCCTCGGCTGGAGAGCCTACAAGTCCGACCCTTCATCCTTTTAACCTACCTAAGTGTTCAAAGATGTTATATTGGAAAAATGGTTTCTTTCAGACTTTTGAAAACCTATGTAGAGATTTTCCATCTCTTATCGAAAATCTTTGAAAGCGCCATTGTCAAGCCGAGTAAATAACCTTTTGTTTGTAAAAAATAGTTGCAGTTAGAATAAATTATGTACGTTATAATGACTCATAAATCTGACGTCATCAAACTAGCACGGTAACGTTTTTTGTTCTGCAGCGCTGTACTACGAATAAGTTGATATCCGATTACAAATAACTATGCAGAATTACTTGTATGGCTACTGTCGGCTCTCCAAAAAAGTCTTTGTTTATTTTTGTCCTATTGCAGTAGTGTTGATAGTGAGGTGCCTACGGCCCGAAAGCCAAAACGTTGATCTAAAAAATCTTTCAAAATCGATTTCTAGAAGTTTATCCTCAAAGGCACAAAAGTGCTCAACAAGCTTCCCAACTTTGATATCAGGCCTGGATCAGTTTCCAACGGCCCTGTCATAGTGCTTGAATTCTTACTGACTTAACATATCAAAGGCGGAGCCAGGAGAGTAAAAGCCATGAATCCTCAAAGTAACTGACTGCGATCTACATAAAGTTTTTTAGTACAAGTTTTTCACGCCTACTGCGTGATAACAATTATCGATGCTACTTTGTGGTATAGATTTCATTAAATTTGATCGCATTTAATTGTATAGAATTGATTGTGTTTCATGCAACTTGGGATTCAAAATTACCAAAAAAGTAAAAAGTGGATTAAAATAAGAGAACTGTGAGTAAATGTTTTTTTACAAAAATGTCAGTAATAGGCCTACGTGGAAAAATTGGATTGCTTCCTAATTAATTTTCGGACCACACCCTTCAACATGTTTTCAATATGTGCATATAGGCGTAACCCTGGGACTATGCCACCAATTTTTAAATCCGATCAAGGAGCGAAGGTATTTCCAGATATAAGGCTATGAAACGCCGATCTCACAAAAAAGGTACGC
The DNA here is from genome assembly GCA_963675345.1 of Trididemnum clinides. NCBI lineage: Eukaryota > Metazoa > Chordata > Ascidiacea > Aplousobranchia > Didemnidae > Trididemnum > Trididemnum clinides. Next base: position 18,214,966 of record OY776303.1, read on the forward strand.
TGTAGGTCGGTTGGTTCAAAACATTTTTTATGTTCGAAAGGCGTTGCTTTGCAAAAATATTGAGAAGCCAACTAAGACACAACAATCATACAAATATGAGATACAGATTTGTACAATCATTGGTTAGCTAATCAATTTATTACGAAACTGAGAAACACAAAGATCAAAAAATATTTTCACTGATGCATGTGAGTTAACTCTTTTTGATACCTTGATTACGTTCTTTTAATTTATTGGAAAGTAAAATAAAACCAGCTAATACACAAGTTCAGTATCTACCAGGCAAGTCAAAACAATTATTTTCCACTAGTTTTGTATTGGCTTCACTGTAATGTAAAAAGCAAAGTGGATATTTGGCCAGCGTTTGTTATCTCTTCCAGTTATGTGGCTCTTTGAAAAAAGCATGTTGACGTCTGTTTCAAGGAAAGAATTACGATTCAACCATTTTGAAAAAGCTCCAGTCGACTTCTTTAATGCCAACATAGTTTTCAAGAATGTTCTTGAAAGTTTTTGGAGTGCTTTTTACCATTGGTTTTAATGAGTAAAAAAGCAGGATGGAATTAACATGCATTCATACTCACAAACCTTACACCCAATCTGGTAGAGTTAAAACCCTATTTCCAAGTTCACTACCCAACCTGAACCAATTTTTTTGAAGTTCCGTTATAAGTCTTGGCATGGATTTCCTGGTTGATTAGTCCAGTCCTCTCTGAAAGCAATTTTTAATTATGGTTTTAATTTAAAAAGCTAACTTTCATAAACTTACGCTGTAGATTTGAATAAGTTTTAAGTTTTTCTTTCAATTGAATAATAATGGGTTGCTGTTCAAGCTTTATGAAGTATTTACTGTTTGGATTGAATTTATTGTTTTGGGTAAGTGTTGCTTTTGTTTGTAGGACTCCCTGGACAACGACAGTGTTGCCACCTTAGAACAATCAATGCCCCAACATGCTTGCGAGTTTCCTCAGGTTCACATTTCGCTTAAATTGCTTTATGAAATATTGTTTCCCATAAATTTATAGCTTCATATAATCTGCCAATTAAAAAAATTGTTTAGTAAAAATTGGCATTTCTATGGAAACAAAAACACAGTCATCGCGAGGTTTGAACTCACGATCATTTGAATTTCTATGGTCATAGAAACAGCGCCTCATCCCACTCCGGCTTCGTTACTGCGAAATAATTTTATCTGCGCTATGTAAAATTTACGATCAGTTTCGTGCACAGGTTCATCAGACACTGGGATCGTTAAAAGCCTTACAATAGTAAATAACGTGTAGACAAGCAATAAAATGTTATTACCCCGTAAATCTAGATGTTTTTGCTGAAGAACTTTATTCGGCATAGCTATTTTATGTCAAATACTTTACTTTTTTGTTTCTTATTTCTTCAAGAGTGTGAGGGCTTTTGCTAATCTTGTCCATTTAACGTTATGTTAGGCCTCATCAGTCATCACTTTTTCATTGAATTTCTAAATTTTATTTAAAATTGTTGTTGATGTGTTGTTGTTGTTGTTGTTGTTGTTAGTGATGTGGTATATGCGGTCTGCGTTTGTGCGATTAGGTTTATTTACAGTACCGTAAGTACTAACTGGACGAAAGCACAAAAAAATTTCTTAACGCTAAAAAAATTGTTTCTTTTCAGTTAGCAGGAGTGGCCATTCTTGGAGTGGGGATATGGCTTAAAGTTGATCCAAATGTCAGCAATATTTTCACAGTGGCTGGTGTTTCACTGAACGCAGGTAAATAGTTATTAAACTATGTTGTTTTTTTGGAAGGGGGAAGTCAAACACTTCATTTAGAAATGGTCTCTTTTAGGTAAGTGCTAGCTTTTTGAAGAACTATTTTTTTCAGCAATTTAGCGTGTCATAAAAAGCGACTCTGGAGTGCCCACAGATGACAATTTGCCTTGGTAGTGGTGGTCTTCCTGTCTATATTCATGACTGAGTTTAAGCGGTTGCCGCTTCGCCTTAGCCGGTCAGCCATGTTCCAATTTATTTGTTTAGCGATGTGAAGACAGCGTGTTCCTTTCCACACCGAGGTGTTGTCTCAAGAAAGGAGACGGAAAACGTACCGTTCTTTTAAGGAATTTATTAAATAGCAACTTTTAACCTTGCGGATTAAGTATATTGGCGGTTCAATTCTTTTGTCGCATTGTATCAAAAACTTTAAAAATGTTGTTCACAAATCTGCGATTTGACACACAGTTTCGGTGACAACGCGCATAGCAAAATATAAATCATAAAAAACTTATTAATTCAGTGTTTAAAATGGTGCTGGCGCTAAAAATGCGTTTAAAATTATTGTTATAAGCAAAATTACTTTATAGCGAACCCTAACTAGAAAAGACATGAGAGGCCAACTTCTAACGAAAGAAAGAGACTCAGTTATGTGCAAAGCTAATTGAATTTGTTTTTACGGCATTTAAAGAGTTTTTTCCATGACGCGGACCCGCACTCATTTCCTTATCTCAGTTTTTGTGGAGACTATCAACGCACCATAGCCTCACTTAGACCCAGGGGGTTTCGGTTATCTGAATGCCAAAATTACTTGGTACCATCGTCACAACTGGAAGGGCGGTAAAAAGGCAAATATAGTAAGGAGGGAGTGGGCATGAAGTGAACTATTAAAGCATGCAAATTTTATAAAAAAAAGCAAAATTACCTGGGGAAGATTCCTTTTAGCTGGGATCCAGCTTGCGAACTAACAAGTTAGGTTATAGCCAGCATGTTAAATTTATTTGGAAAAGGTGTTTGAGAGAGTATCCAACCATCCGGACCAGCTTTAGCTATTCGTTTGTGAGGTATTAGATTTGAAACTCGGCACGTATATAGAAGAGGGCAGGGGAATAATACGCGTCATAACCCTTCATTTCAAATCTAAAATTTTCTTCCAACGCAAATTTTCTACAGTGGAAAAATATGCCAGAGGCTGGAGCGGCAAATAGGAAACAAGTAGCTGTAGGTGTAGTGCTAATCATAAATGGTCTTGGCAACTTTTAAAGCTTACTGACATATATATGATTCTCAGGATCAATTACCTTTATCGTGCTTGGGTGTGTCATGTTCATCATTGGATTCTGTGGCTGCTGTGGTGCCATCAAAGAAAGCAAATGCTTACTGGGAATTGTAAGTGCTTCTCTGATCCTACCTCTATGGGGGTGGATGGAACAGCAGGGTTTCAAGCAAATAACTTTATTTATGTTAAAAACTACTTTTTCCACATCTTAAGACCTTTTTTTGGAACAACTCTTTCCAAGCTCTTTTTAATGTGTAATCTTGCTTGTTTCATGAAGATTTTTGCCATTAGTTTTGCGACAACAAACCGTGCTAGATTGCTGGGAGCACCTTTGACTAGAAAATCATCAAATTTTTGGTTACTTTGTGCCCGACATTTTGCTGACACCCACCAGCTAATATACGTTGTTATGTGAACAATGTGCATGTCAAAGTAATATAATGCTATTAGTGATTAAAAGGCAACGATATATCCAATGTTTATGCCTGAAACTATTGCTTATAGCAACCCAAGAAGAGATGAGTGGATAGTGTGTGAGATGCTCTATGGAATACGTGGGTCCACCACATAAGATTGAAGAAAAAATTCTTGTTCTTTCTCGAAACATCGCTAATGTTTATGTGAGATTAGTCTCAAGCTGTGGCATTGCCATTGGGTAAATCTTGTTCTTTTTCAGTACTTCACGTTTGTCTTGATTATCTTCGTCGCTCAACTTGTAGTTGGAATCTGGGGATTTGTGGCTCGGACGTCGGTAAGTCACTTGCGGTTTTGAGAACCAATATAAACAAACCAAAAAATATGAAAATCTCGTTTTAATCGTTATTCTCATTCTCTTTTGAGCAGCTAGCACATTTACTTCAAAACGTGAAAGAGCCTTAGTCGTACTTTTGTTGACAAAATTAAAAAAAATTAACTGTTGAATTCTTTTCAATGTAGGTTGTGCAGCCAATCTCGTCGCGAACTAAAGATGCTCCCGTAAAGAGAGTGTATTAATCAAGAAATAGGCGCTGATTTTGCCTTCGATGTATTTTAAACTTAAAGAAACAAACTAAGCAATTTGGGCTGATTAAAATAAGATTTTGATTATAAAGGAAATTAAAGTGAATTTTCAAAATCCTTTTGATTTAGAACCAATAGCCAAATATTTGTGGTATATCTTGACATTTTTCAGCTTAAGCTATAAAATAATACGTCATACTAAAAAATGATATTTATGCATTACCAAAGAGTAATTATATACAGGGTGTCTCAAAAGTAAGTATACACTTTAAAATTTGAATAACAATCTAATGGCTTATTCAAATTTGTCAAAAGTTTACAAAAATATTCTATAAACTACTAGAAACAGATTACCGTCCTAATATCTCGTTGAATTTATTTATTGACAGAATGTTAGACCTCAACGTGGGAGCCACCAATTTCGGGAGATTTCAGCCACCTTTGGATGCATTCTTCCTTGACACTTTGCAATAAATCTTTTGTAACTAGTCCACATGATGCTCTAATGTTTTGTTCCAACTCTAAAAGGTTTTGAGACCATGTGGAGTAAACTTTGCTCTTAAGGAAACCCCAAAGAAAAAAGTCGCATGGGGTTAAGTCAGGTGAACGAGCGGCCCATTCTAGAGGACCTCTGCACCCAATCCACCTACCGAGAAAAAACTGATTTAAGTAATCTCTGACTTTCCTGGTGTAATGTGCAGGAGCTCCATCTTGCTGAAAGTAACAGTTTTTCAACCGAAGCATTTTTTGTCAACTTTACTCCACACGGCCTCAAAACCTTTTAGAGTTGGAACAAAACATTAGAGCATCATGTGGACTAGTTTCACAAGATTTATTGCAGGGTATCGGGCAAGAATGCGTCAAAAGGTGGCTGAAATGTCTCGAAATTGGTGGCTCCCACGTTGAGGTCTAACATTCTGTCAATAAATAAATTCAACGAGATATTAGGACGGTAATCTGTTTCTAGTAGTTCATAGAATATTTTTGTAAACTTTTGACAAATTTGAACAAGCCATTAGATTGTTATTCAAATTTTAAAGTGTATACTTACTTTTGAGACACCCTGTATATTACTAAAAAATGATACTTGCACGGTTAGCAGTCACGTCAAAAGGAACCTGGTTCAAAAGTAAGCGGAACGTAAGTCTTTTGCTTTGTGTTGGATTATTTGGGTTTGTTTTGTATTCAGTCCTATGTAGGATATTGGGCTAGCCAGGAGCCACGTAAAGTGTCTTACACTTGGCATGAGACGTAATGATAACAATGCGTTGCTATTACCCATATTTGAGGGATACTTTCCCAAGCCAACGTTGTTCGGGTCGTGACTCTTTGTAGAAACTAAAAAAAATAACACTATAAAATGATATGTATATAATATATGTAATACTAAAATTCCACGTGAAACACTTAGTTTGTAAATTTTGAACTAAAATGGTGTTTTCTCGGATAGCTAAAATTTTCAAAATCGTGTCATGTGATTATGAAGCGAACAATATCTCGGCACTGTCATCATTATTTACAATACTAGTTTACCTTGCTAGCAAACAAACAGTCTTTCTATTGTTACGGAGTGAGTTGTCAAGCTGCGATTGAATTTTTATATAACTGACGAAAACATAATGATATCTATCCACTACTCTTATCCGCCCTTTACAAACAAAAAGTAATTGGACAAGCCTAACTTAAAGGTTTAAAAACTGCTTAAAAAAGAAAGGCAAAATATTTTATTTATTAGTCAAGTAAAACCATTTTTGTAGATCTTCCAGCCTTGGAAACCCTGGCTGCCGGCTAACACAAAAATGGGTTTAGGCAGTGGCGTATCCAGAAACAAATTTTTATGGGGAAGCATTAAGTAGGCTCAATCATATAATCAATCCATGGTATTAAACAAGTGAGCTCAATCTTTGTTGGGGATAAAGTATTAAGGAACGAAACCTTTTGAAAGAGGTAATTTTGTCCATTTTGGTCTCCATAATTAAGTGGATATCTCTTTTTTAAATTAGCTTTTTGAAAATGAGATACTTACCGATTTTGGTTTCCAAAACAAACTGAAAACTTGTTTTGAGGTCGACATTTTGTAACCGCAAAATTCGCCTCCAAGATGACTTTTTTTTTACAGTTCTTGCTTCTGTCAAAATGTTCGGGGACCCATATCCCTTCACCTCTCTCAAAATACGTCACTCAGATTAGAGCATCGTAAACCAAACCGCCGCTGCCCCATCAGCTTTACTGTGTGTTCATTGCCTAAAAATTCCCAAATTTAAGTGTAATGCTGCACACTTGCCCGTAGCTCCTTTTTGGTTTTGATAAAGGGAAAGTCAAGAAAACAAAAAAGAAGCAGTAAAATAAGCCTGCACTTTAATTTCAAAATTAAAACAAAAAATTGCGTCAGTATATTACAGTTTTGTCAGGTATCACTGACACTTTAAAACAATTAGAAATTGAAATGTTTTCTACAAAATTATTATAGGTGTATAACGTATGTTAACACATATAAAGCTGAATGTAGGAGTTTTCCAGGATTCAGTCAAAAGCAGTGGCGTACATAGAAGTATTGAAAGGAGAATGACTATAAAGGCAAAATTAGCTAAAATTTTGCTTAGTTGTTGCCAACGTTCCCTCTAATTTATGATAATGCTGCGCGGAAAAACTAACGAGTGCGCTGAATCACAATTTTACTATGCAGAATTTATAAAAATCTACTACCCTGTAATAGAACAGAAATTACACCGAAGGTCAGTGCTCACGACCTAGTAATAGCATGTTTTGGTTTTACATTAGGCGAGCCCTCCTCTCATGGACCTATTACCGCGCGCGGACATGGTGATCTCCAAAAAAAAAAAAAGGTCATCGACCTCATTTTGATCGGCAATTGCGTCAATAAAGACTGTGGGAGGCTTTTTTCACGTCGTTCTCCTCTCCAAATTTTTCTTAGAGAGCCTATTTGTCCAGACTTCTAGACGTCCCTAAACCGAGATTTGACTGCAAACGAATACCTCCCGGAGCCCTTTGACTACCTGTGGCCTTCTTTATTCACTTGTGTTCACAATTTCACGTCTTTATGGTGGAAACTGCGCAAAGCGTTGTGGTAACTGCGCAAAGGGGTCTAAGCAACTGCGCAGACGCTCAGCTTAGAGGGAACATTGGTTGTTGCCCTTCATTTTGCTATAACGCCTTTTTTTTGGAAAATTAACTTAAGGTGGCCGCTGTGTCGTATTTCTTTTAATTGAGAAAACCCTGAAGCGTTTCCGAAAGGGAAGGAAGCATTGGGATATGGACCTCAAACAATGATATGTGAATAAGCTCTGCCCCTTCTGAAATGACTATTTAAAAAAGATTTCCTCTTTTTCATTCAAAGCTTATTCCAAAATAAGTTGCTAGATAAACCCTGGTTGAGAGTTTTTTTGTTGTAAGATTAAACACCAACCAAGCAGAATGTTATTTCAGGTAGAAGATCTGATTCGGACTGGCCTGAACGCCACACTTCCAATCAACCCTAGTGATCAAGATCAAGTAGCTGCGGTCAAGAACCTGCAGAGCATTGTAAGTAAGCTGCAGCAGATGTAGAAGTTGGCAAGATAATAATAAATTAACTCCAACTACGAGAAAACCTTAACAATCTTATTAGAATAGAGCAGCTCACACCTGATTTTTTCTAGTTTTGTTTTTTGCACTTGCAAAGAATTCATGGTGGTAATGGTTTTTGAGCTGTTTGGCGTCGACAGTCACACCGTTTGACAACCACAACCTGCTGTAGCAATAAATTCAACCATAGACCAGATGATCCGTTTTCGTTATCAAAGTGAAAGCAGTTTGTGATCAGGAAAGGAAATCACAACCTGTTTTAATTCGGATAAACTGCGCTTCCGAAAATTTCCTCTTTGAAACTCTTTTTCTCCTTCCGTTAGTTTAAAGCTTGCCTATAAGCAATTTCATGCAGCTCAATCCAATGATGAGAATTTATTGTACTCATGTAAATCAAGATGAAAGGAGAGTTTGGGAGTCAGTGAAATACCTAGCATTTTTGAGTCAACAACGATGCATCTATAGATGTTGTTGCAGTCTGCATAAGCCATAAATCGAACTTGAATCGCAAGTTGAAAGCAAACGTTGGTTCGCCAGGCCATGCTGAATACAACGCAGCTCACATTTTTTCGACTACAATCGTTTGTCTCAGTCAGTCGCGCCATACTGGAAACATATCGCAAGTCCATGTCCATCAAACGCGTTTCAACTTGGAGCATATTTAAATCTACGTTTCTTTTACAGTTCCAATGCTGTGGTATGCTTAACTGCACCGATTGGCCTCAAGGAAACACAACTGGTTGCTCTTGCTCTGTCACCGCTGCCACTGCGGACACTTGTGGCGTCAGTCAGTCTTATTGTACTAATGGTGATAATCCTGACGAGGACATTTACAAAAATGTGAGTTTTTTTATTTATTAGGTTGCAAGAAAAATTGACTACATTTTTTCTATATGGCATTTCTCTCACACAAATTCGTAAGCCTGCACTAGTAAAGTGACAACGGCGGTAAGTATAGGATGATGATATTGCTCAGATCTGCTTTGGTGTTAATAAATTTTAGCATTTCGTTTGAATTGCATTTGCACTAGCTCTGGGCTACTACTGATAAATTTACAACTTGTTGGAATATGAAGATATTGCAACTCATCAACTTTAAAAGAATAGGTGAAATGCGAGGCAGCAAAATAGCCTTTTGGTAAAGATGCATCTACACGTATTTTTTATCGCAGCTTCTGTAGATCACATGTCGTTGCAGTTGATCTGTTGAACCCGAAGTGCGAGCTGACGGGTTTTCAATTATTCTCACCATGCCTCGTACAGCGTCTCCAAGCCTAAAATCCCCAAACTATTTTGTGTTTTGCGGTCGAAGTAACCATCAGTAATGACCGTAAAAAGGTGGGACTGTGAGAAGTTGGCAAAGTGAAATATACACCTTTTCATTTATTGTTAAAATTTTTTCCATGAAACTGACAAAGTCTTCTGCATTTGAAGTGCTTTTTTTAGAATAGGTTAGCATGCATCCAGTTCATCCTTTTCTCCAGAAATCAGTTCCCAAGTGCACAACAGGTAGTGGCACTAGGTTTGGCTCAGGTGGCATTTGTCAAGGTTTCTCTGTGTGTCGCCAACTCTTGTGAGGCCACAATGCCTTACATAGGTTAGGTCTTACTTATTTGCTTCAAATGGCATTTTTTTCAGGACTGCTTTGATGCAATCGTGAAATTTATTGACGACAACATTGTCATTATTGCTGGAGTGGCGATTGGCATAGCTGTTGCTGAGGTCAGTAACCGTTGTAGAGGAATTTAAAGGAGAGAGGCATTGTAATATACTGCTTCCTTTTAGCTTTGACAGCAATGCCAAAAGATCTGGTTTATTTGCATTTACTCAAGAAATTTCCCTAAAATGTTCTCAGCCTGTAGAATCCTCGGTGTGCAAATGGCCAATCGGCCTTGCTACCAACGACTTTTTAACTTTTTTCTAAACTTACTTGGGCCTATTGGGAAAGAGTAAAAAACTTTTTACTTTGATCCAAAATATAAGAGCAGATGAAGAGAGTTAACCACAGCGTTTTAAAAGTTATAAGATAGAATATTCTAGTTTGGATTCTTAGACTAGCGTGTTCAGCTTTCAATGTCTGTAAACTACGTTTGCTTTATTACTGGAGCATTCAACATTGAAAAAATGTAAAATTGCCATCAGAAATTTTTCTGCGCCCAAAAATCTGCATGACTCGATTTATAGATTTTCCTGCTCTCAGTAAAACGTAAAATATCAAGTATCTCCAGTGACATAGCAAGGGGTGTGCGGTATATGCAGTTCCCCCTGAGCGACCACTTAAACGGCACAGCCTTTTTTGGCCAAAATCTCAGCTGGGTTCGAACACAAAATTCTAATACCGACATTTATGACTTGGTAAATCGGAAATGGGGATACATTTTTTTGTTCCCACACTGAGCGACCAAATTCCTTTACGCCATTGAGTGGTGTACTTGCGACATTTCGTGGTAAGCTGTCAGTACCAAATTAATTTTTTTCATCTTCATAGAAATTAACAAGTTTGCATTTTACAGGTCTTTTTGCTCATAGCGACCATTGTGGTTTGCAATTCTGCTGGAAAAAGCGGTTACGAAACGGCTTAATTTTTGTCGACTCGATTTGTCCATCAGTCGAAAGATGCTAATTTCTTAGAAATTTAAAGTATTTTCTGGTAGATATTGTGAAAAGCTTTTATACGAATTATGAAAAAACTTTGTATTGCATTACTTTGGTACATTAATTATTTGAATTTACGGTATATGCTAATTTAATCATCCAGACAGCTTGCTTACGTTGAGCCTACGTAAGCCCAACCCCCTCCGTATGTAAAGTTGAAATAACGTGTTTTACGTCGGTTGGTGCTGTGCATTAGCATTCTTGTTGATTTAACACGGACCCAACACGAGCAGCATCATTGTCGGCCCAATTAATGTAGACACTTTTTACCAACATTGGTCCGCTCTGGGCCAAAAGGAATTCAGTTTGTTTATTTTATCCCTAATAAACTTAAACTATGGTTAAAAAATTTATGTAAACAGTAAAAAAACGTAAAATCGTATTTTATATAATTTTAAGCTGACGTCAATGGCTCAATATATCATCCTAAATACCAGTGCGCTTTGGCAAAGCGTAGTCAGTCAATGTTATCCTTTTTTGCCCTCGCTGGCCTACGCTCGCATGTTGTGTTGGGATCAAGGCTGTAAATTGAACGCCTCTGGGACGATACGAAATGAAAGAAAATCATTTTCTCCGCTGCTCCCATTTTTATAAATACCGTCATGACACTAATCACAAGATGCTATTGTGATGTGTAGTTTATGGTAGATTGTTGTTACTAATATGTCATGATAATAAAATATCTCACCTTTCTGAAATCGTTTATATATTGCTTTTTTTTAATTTTGAAGCCGGTGTCTGATCAGACTACAGGCTACTCAGAAACAGATGAAAGCTAATTTTAATAGCTTTGCCATAGGCCTACACAAGTGTGAGTAAAAACGTGGAATAAGATATAGGTATGTTTTTTTTATTTCCCTTAGATTTAGCTCAATGAGATAGTTTTGGTTTGGGCTTTACGAAGGCTACTGCATTTTTTTCTTCGCTTTTGCGTCGACAGTCGTTTTGAGCTCCGACATCTGTTGGTAATTCGTGAAAAACAGCTGTTGCCATTATCGATAGCACCTGTAATTTTTTAATCTTGGGTCAAAAGATTTGAAGAATTTCGAGTACACTCTTTCCGAGCACCCAATTTCCGAAGTATAAAATAGGTCGCAATTATTTGCAACTGTGTAGTTCAAACTATTGCTTGCGGGCCGCATGCGCTCCTCGACGTAATTTTTTGCGGCCCGTAAAATAATTTATTTGAGCTATAAGCTTTTATACTAATTTTTTTATTAAATTTTCTTAAATATATAGTGCGTATGGCAGGAGGCATAAGTAGGGGAGCCATCAGAAACTATGCCCCTCCCAAAGGTTTTGAATCCTATCAAGAAATGAAGATGGCTTCAGATATAACTGCTAGAAAACGTCGATCTCCAAAAAAAATCATCGGGCAAATTTGAGGTGCTTATTGTGAGAATTGGGAATCACAAAATATTGATTTTTTAAAAAAGTCATCCATGTAATATGAGGAACGACTTGATGAATTTGTTGGTCAGAAAATACCGATTTCCAAACGAAAAGATCAGCGAAAAAATTTGAGGTACCCTAGGCCAAAAAGTACTCCGAACAAAATTTGCTTGTGGTTACGCCAATGGCAGGAGGCGATTTATAACCAAATATAGGCTATATTGTTTTGAATAGGTTAGTTTAGTTTTGTAGTAGCAAATCGAAACAGCCACACTGCTCCGAAAGTTTTCAGATCCCATCAGGGTCATGAAGACTCGAGTCGCTGAAAACTTGGCTCGAGTCATCTACACAACTCGACTTGGCTCAGTGACTCGAGACTTGGTTACTATGATGCGAACTCAGGTCAAGACTCGGCTGGCCCGCTAATAATGAGATTAGGCAATTTGCCAAGCATTATTCAAGCCAAACATGATTCATTTTCAAGTGTATGAGCTCATGCTATATTTGCAAGTCCTCGGTCAAACTCTGTCACCTCGTCGCGTAGACTGCTTGGCTTCTCCACCTATTTGCGTTATAAAGATACCGGTATCTCTTTGAAGACCTTTGCCAAGGATACAACAAGCAAGCCTACTCGCTTTTTCTCCACACTATCCTTTTGTGGTGGGCGTTATACAGGGAAGTTTTAAATTTTGATTTTAAAATTGCGGGTATGATTCGTCATTAGACTGCGAAGCAGACGATTTAACCGCGACACTACCGAGCCGAGTATGATATTATCATGAGCCTAGATCCTTACAAGCAATGCTCCCTACCATGTTGCATTGATTGTGTGCATTGCAAAAAGAAGACCATTTTTCGAATTGTTTTTGCAATTGCTCAATGCCTCCACGGTACAAAGCAAGGATGTGGAAGCTGGAAGCGGAAGCGCGAAAATTCCACCGCTTCCACATAGGAGGGAAGAATGGAGGAAGAAAAGAAATTGGTTCTGCTATCCTTCGGAGAAGAGCAAATAGGGGGAGCGTACACATTAAGAAATGAGAGCAAGGAGAAGTCGTTTAGAGAGAAGTTGACCTCTACATAATCGTAGTAGGAGTCAAACGAAGAAAGGGAGGAGGTAGAAAGCTCAGAGAAGGATAAGCCCTGCCTGACGAAAATGATGATGCCGCCGCAAGCGTCTGTGACATCAGTAGGAAAAATACCAGATTGAGAGTGGGTGCCATCAGATCACAGAGCAGAGAATCCAGGGATCCGGAAGGAGGAAGATAAATTAAGGTTAGATTTCTGGATACAAATAAGTTCAATGGATGAGACGAAATAAAGGGAAGCGGTTCAGTGCTCTTGGCTTGGAGACCCCCAGCATTCCATTGAAGAACCCTGAGAGAGTTAGGGAGAAGAGGAAGCAGGAGGTAAAGAGAAACAGTCAGGATCATAAGGCGGTGGTGGGGGTGCATAGAGAGAAAATACGAAGTGGGCCCAAAAAGGATAAGAGGTTTGAAGGCGAGGGTGGAGTACGAGTGCTGCATTAGCAGAAGAGAGGCCAGATTGAGCAGTGGAGGTATACCAGCTGGAGAAGTCTGAGGAGGAAGGCACAGTGCTGGTAGGTGTGGCATCCTCAAAAAAAGCAGAGGCGCAGCAGGGAGGGTAGCACCAGGAGTGAGAGCTGCCTATAGTTCTGATTCTAGAAACGGAGAGTAGTGAGCACTTTAAATGAACCCAGTTAGAGCATGTGCAGCATTGCACTGACCTACCCCGCCAGGTCACATTTCTAGCGCACACTGAACAGGGAAAGTCGGGACAAGGGTTAGGATGAACGTTGCCACTCATCAGGAGAAGAAGAAGAATGAGAAGACGGGCAAGAGAAAGGCAGGAGAAGAGAGAAGACAGACCGATTTTAAAGAGGCTGCGTGCTACCCTTCTGCGGTCGATCAGGGGGCTGCACGGCAAAAACATGATTTCTGTGAGGGGAGTGCCCGGGGTTACTAGAACCTTCAGAAAGGCCAACAGCCATTTCGACCCGACCCAAACAGGGTTGGGGACCACACCACCACGTTGAGGCGGCTGTTGATTGGTGCAGTTTAATTTTGCTCGCTTTTCATGTAAATACTATGTATACGACAGAAATTTCGCACTTCACTATCCAAAAAGATCGGAGTCAATACGCGTTTTGGGGACGGACAGAAAGTCCGTAATGATGATTAGAGTTAAAGTTAAGTTAAAGTCGGAGTTATTTGAGGACAGAGAGAGAAAATCAGTGCTATACGGTGTAATTTGTTGTTGTGACGACAGGTTATTGTCGAGAGCTGTAATATGTGGTCATACGGTTTAGATCTGAGAAGCATTAGGTTAACTGTTGTAAGTAGTGAAGGAACTTGTAACAACTGTCTATTTGTTGAAGTGTTTAATTATATTTTGAATTGTAGTAACGAAATATTTGATATTTTTGCAAGCAATTCGTGATTTCTAAATTTTTGTTAGTGGGGGTTCCGTGACAAATGCGAAAGTACATTAGGGGTTCCGCGATGACAAAAAGATTGAAAAGCACTGTTCTACATTCAACACGAGTTCTAATATCTAAGAAAAAAAAACACAAAGTAGTTCGGAACAATAAGCTCAAGCGAAGTAGGTAAAGTAATAGCAATAAATGAAGGCTTTTGTTCCCTCAAAATGATGAAGTGTAGGAGAAGGCAGGCTACAGACCCACAAAAGTTAAAAAAAAATTATCAACGGTCGTTTTCTGGATTTTTGTTAGAGGAAGCGGAAGCGGAAGCAATAGGTGTGGAAGCGGAAGCGTTTGAAAAATAACCGCTTCCACATCCCTGGTACAAAATTTTGGCCCGCTAAAATTTTTGAAAATCAGCAGTGATCCTTTTCTCAAAACGATTGGAAGCCGACACCGTAACTGAATTGTTGCAAAGATTGTGAAGCCAAGTTATTGAAATATCAAATGCTGTGTCAAATTTTGTTAATCAAATATCTTTTAGACTTGAATAAAAGCTGTAACTTGACTACCTTAAGTAAATAATCTCAGGACAACATATTGTGAATATTTTAGCATCTGAAAGCAACATTGGGATTTGAACCGGTGAGATAATCTAGGCCAGTGCTTGTCAACCCTTTTCGCAGTGGTACATCTTATCTTAATTCGCGAAATATCTTCACCCTACACCTTAATCATGCAAAAAAGAAGTGAATTCGTAAAATGAAATTTATGCAGTATTTTATGCAAAGGCCGTAGCTCATTTTGAAGTTGATCCTTTTTAGAAAAAAACAGCTTCTACTTAAAAACTCCGCTCTTTAAAGTTTGATCACCAAAAGTTTTCACTTTGAAAACTCCGTTTTTTAAGGTTATTTTTCAAAAAAGGTCTTTTAAATACTGATACGCTTTATTATGTTTATGCCCTTTGAAAAATTCTGGCAAACCTTGGGTGCACCATACAACCGATTGACAAGCACTGGTCACGGCTACTTTTTATTGGATGGTGTGCAGTATACATGTATTAGCAGGTTTTTTATAATCAATTGATTTTTAAACGTATGGTTTGTGGTACAATATATAGGGATGACTTTAAGTAAACTATTTTCGAAACTTTTTGTTTATGACTACTTTCAGCAAAAATTGTCAGAAAAAAAATTATAGAAAGTATCAGTACTTTCATAGCAAAGAGAAAGTAGCCGGATAGCAAGAAATGGCTACTTTCTCTTTGACCAAAGAAAATCAGAGAGGAGCCATAACGAACAACACTAAATCATGGAAATTTAGGGAAACACAAAAATTCAAATTGAATTATGGAATTACGAAAATTCATAGTAAACGTGAAGTCATCAACATACGGAAATTCATTTCAAAAAAAGGAATTACTGTCTTACGGAAATACGAAAAAATATCTGTACAAACCAAAGAAGTAAGGAAATCGCAGAAATATGGAAATTTGCGGAAGTCGATAAAACTATAGGGTAATCGCCGACTTGAGTAAAATCAAATAATTGACCTGAGTTAAACTAAGCGTGTTTGCATATACGCGTATTTCTGCGATTTCCATAATTTAATAGGAAGGTTGCATATGATATCACATATTTCGGGCCAAAAAAAGTAGCTGACCAAAGCCTGTAATTAATGCTGGAAAGGTATAGAGCGAACACCAACGTTTGGGGTTATTTTGAAAACTAATGAGAAATTTATTAAAAATTGAAATGAATTATTGCTAGTTGGATCCTTGGAAACAAATAAATTTAATCAAAAGCAATTTGGTTGATATTAGGTCTTTCAGTCGGCTGGTCTAAACTTAGTACTGTGTGCCAATTTTTAAAAATTGCCCCTAAGAGAAGTGCCATCTAAATACCATTTGCTCCTCAGATAAAAATAACTCTTACTAATTAGATATTCGTCGGTACATTAGCAAAAACAACCATTATTTTGTCATTACTACCGGTACGGAAAGCTTGCTTGTTGTATCCATGGGCAAGGCACTTAACGGTACGCCTCCATCTTTATGTGGCTAACAGGTGGTGGGGCCAAGCAATCTACCCGTCGTGGTGGCCCAGTCTGACGAAAGAAATACAAAGAGAGCATGAGCTCATACGCATGAATAAATGAATCGGTACCGGTACCGTAAGTTTTTTAATTACCCTTGTTTCAGCAGCCTAGGCAATAGCCCAAAAACTTGTTTAAGATGTAGTTAAGGTCACAAAATTGCATCTAATATATCAATACAACTGGTCTGCCAAGCACTATTGACAAAAATTTTCAAAGAATTACTGATTTTATTCATGAATATCTAATCGAACATATGACAAATGGCACAGAAGTCTGACCTGTCATTTAGGCTACAGTATTATTTAAATTTACAACTTTTCAGGGTAATCCTTAAGTTTAGCGTCGGAAACTCAAGTAAAAAAAAATCGCAACCCAAGCAGTTACTTTATTGAAATGATAATTAAAAGACATAAATTTGTGCTATGCAACGTAACATTTCACCAAATTTGTTAAGTCCCACACGCTGACGCCACAAATACTCTGACAAATATGATGGAAATAACGCTTCACTTGTACCATATTGACGACGTAATTTTCTTTTTGCGCGCATCCAGGTATTTTTAATATTTTGAGTGTGCACTGTGTCATCGTTGGAGTTAACAAAGTTACGTTCGTAGATTATGCGATTATGCTGATAAATACCTCCGCCAATTTGGCCAATGTTCGCGTATGCCGCCCACCCATCAGAAATAATCCTTGGTTTCCGACGCTAAACTTCAAGGATTACCACTTTTCAGTATGCTTATGCAACTAAATACACTGTATAAGTTGCACATTACAATTAATTTAAACTCACCTTTCCCAAACACCCCGATTAATCGAATATGAAACCCTCACAGAAGCTGGCTACAAATAAGCCTGCATGCTTAGCCCATAAACTTAGCCCATAAACTTAGCCCAACTGTTAGCAAAAACAAGCAAACCTTAGCACCTCTTATCTTACTTTGATTTCAGATTTATGCCTTAACATCAGTAAAACAACATATTTAACGTTCATTCAACTGTAAAGTTTATCAATTTTATTTGCAAAAAATGATATCACTCCAATTCAATGCAAAAACAATGACACTGGTCAGCCACTTTTTTCAAAAGCGCATTTTGATGACTTTTGATCCCATGCGTGCGACCTTCCTGTTGGTGTTTTTTCCATAATTTAGTAAGAATTTCTGTGGTTCCGTAATTCCGTATTTTAGTATTGTCCACAGCCGGCACTGATAGAGCGAGGGTGTGAAGTAAGAAAAAAAGAACTGAGACATTTGAGTACTGGCGAGACCAGTAGAGTTGGCAGAATGGTGCAGGTTGCAGTAGAAACCCCTAAACACATTGGCCCTGTCAAATATGATAAGGTGGCTATAACGCTACCAAGTCAACAGTTGGCAAGGATGCCAAAGTCTACTACATTTTGCCAAAAAGAAAAGGGACAGAAGTATCATTCCCAGTCCTGAAGTCTCAAGATGGCAGGTGGGAAATAGTAAGGGGACAAGAGCAGCAGTACCTTGGCAAAAAAAGAGAAGGGCCAGAGCAAGAGCATTCTGTAGAAATTCATTCACAATTAGTGTGTCTTTAAATGAGCACATTTGATCTGTCACACTCAACATTACAGTGTCATCACTGTTTAGTTTGTTAGTATCACTATTTAAATTCCATGGTTAGGAGTTCAATTTTATGCATAATGTTATTTCGAAATTGGGGTTGTGTTTTCTGGAAAATGTGTAGCAGTAATTTTTTTTCTCAATTTACATAAAACAAAAAGCAGTATACACTGAAGGGGCAAGTAAGCTATATAAATGTGTGGGAAGTGTATTCTTCTTTTTCTTTCAGCTTATTTCTGATTACGGATCGTCACAGCAGATATCTGCATTTTTATGACATGGCATTTGTTTTACAGTTGAATGCCCTTCTTGCTACCAGCCCTCTCTTCAGAGGGAAACTGGGCCACCTGTCTTCCACATAAAAGGTGGGGGCGTCTCGTTGAGTGTCTTGCCCAAGGACACAACAAGGGAACTTGCTGGCTTGTTCTCCACAACCTTTACTAAATGCTGAGCGCCAAGCAGGGAAGCTGTGAATACAATTTTTTTAAGTCTTTTGGTACAGTATGACTTGACAAGGAGAATGAACCATAAGTCTACTGACTGCAAAGCAGACGCTCTAACCACTACACCATCATGTCGGTATTGAGGATTAAATTTTTGTCTAGTCACGTTTCTATTATGTCATGGAGATTGACCCATCACAAATAACTATAAGGCATTATGTAAAACCTGGTCAACTTGTCTAATAAGCCACATGTAATGGTAGAATAGATTGCACTAGTAAAATGCTGTTGACAGCAAAACACAGTAGCCACTGCCTTTAGCTTTATCAGCTTTGGTAAGTTTCAGTATTTCTGCCATTTCTGTACTTCTTTAGTTGTCAGTAATTCAGCAATTCCTTTTTTAGAACAAAGTTTTGTATTTCTACAGTTCAATACTTCTTTATTTCAATACGAGTTTTTGTATTTGCATAAGTCTTGATTTCTGATTTTAGGTTTGTCCTTTGAGGTTATAGTACAGGGTGGTGTTTCAAAAAATTAGATATCATTTTGCAATTTAATAACTTTACCTGTTCCATTTAAATGTCTTGAAATTTGTACTGCATATGTAAAAACTGGCCAAATTTTGTGTTTAACAGTTTAATGTTAGATATGTTTATTTCTCAAGTTGCTATTATTGCTACTAGCAATACAGCATTGAACTTAATATTACAATATATTTAGCAAATTCAAATGTTTTTGGCACTACATATCGCCCTCACCAGGATCTATGTACAAATATTTACAGCATTAAAACTTACATTGAACAAAAACACAAAAAATACAAAATAACTTGAAAATAGTTCTGATAAAAAACAGTAAAACTTCATTCTGCGGTCTCCGTATGTGTCTGGTTACTGCTAACAAAGAATCTGCTAATAGAAACAATTGCCTGCTAGGAGTTGATCGGATTTGAGGTTATGTAAATAATTGCTTCAAATAAATAAAAATTACAGTAAAGTTCAGTGCAAAATTGTTTGGTTAAATGATTAAATAAATATCTTTGATTAAAACACGTTTAGTAAAAATGATGCTCCGTTTGGATGGAGTTGTTTGTTTAGCAAAGGGTTACTTCTTTTGATCACCAAGGCTTCATGGATTTTGGCTTCATAGGATGTTTGGCATTTTTTAATTATTTGAAATTGCTTCATGTTATTTGGCTGAGTTTTGCATGAACTGCATTTCCTTATATGTTCTTTGATGGCACTTTTACCTGATCTTGAAACATTTAAGTGCTCCCCTGCTCTTATACTCAAATGTCTTGCAGATGTATTAATGTACATGACATTCACATCACGTGAACAGGTAAACTTATATTCCTGCACTTTTGTTGTTTTGTAGACAATTGTAATTTTAGTGTCAAACCGTTTCTTTATTAGTGATTGAATTTGTAGACAAAATTTTTTGAGATTTTTCCTAGATAGGGAATGATAAAAAGATTAATATATTTTTTCTGGTTTTACTGTCTGTTTTTTCGTTTTGAAGTTGACATAAAATTTTGTTAAAAAGTGGCGTTGGATAATCATTACTGTAAAAAAGATTTTTCAAATAAGCAACTTCTTTTTGGAAGAGATAGTCTGTTAAACAGGTAATTTTTGCTCTATTGAGAAGACAAAAATAAGACCTTTTTACCAAATTTTAGGACAAATAGCATTGAAATTTAACAATAATTCGGTGTTAGAAGGTTTTCTCCACATCCAGGTATCAAATTTATCCAAGTTAATTTTTATTTCCACATCCAAAAATGGTATTGTATTTTTAGCCTGTTTTAGTGTAAACTTAATATTGCGGTGCTGGGTGTTAAGCTTTTCCAAAAATTTGGTGCATGATTGGTCATTATCAAATATTGCAAAAATGTCATCGATATATCTGAGATACAATTTGGGAGATGCTTCCGGGTCATTGCATAAAAGTTGATTTTTCGTATGAGCCATAAAGAAATTTGGGAGTGTTGGTAATAGTAATATACTTACATCATACACAATGCAAATAGTAATATACTTACATCATACAGCATTGCTATAGTCACAAAATTTTTCCAATTAGAAAATATATTAATTGGAAAAATGTCTCAAAATAAATTGAAAGAATGTCTCAAAAAAATTGGAAAAATGTCTCAAATTTTCACAAAATGTCACTTTAGTGCAGTTGCAATTGCACCAAAGAGACCTGATAGATTGAAACAGTATCACTGTCTGCAGTTTGCTCAAAGTGCATTGCTGGGATCTTGTATTACTTTAAGACCAATTTAGTTTATGAACATGAAGATACATTGTCTAACGTAATTCAATTTTCAAATTGGATGGATATGCTTTTAGTATTCTCTAAACCTGGAGGGTGAGCTGGAGCATTGTCTAACACGAGAAGGCATTTTAATTGCAACTTTTTATCTTATGGGTACTTTTTTACACTGGGGGCAAAAACTTCATGATTCGATTCTACAAAAAACTATGTGGTCACCCAAGCCTTTGTATTACCACCCCACGTGATAGGTAATTTACTTTTCATAACATTATTTCTTTGTAAAAACTCTTGGATTATTAGAATGATACACTAACATTGGTTTGACCTTGAAATCCCCACTTGCGTTGAAGCACAGTAAAAGAGTTGGTCTGACTTTCATTGGTTTGTGCCTTGGCAATGTTTTTTTCCTCCTCGGTAATATAAGTTCTGTTTGGCATCTTTTTCCAAAATAAATCTGTTTCACCTGCGTTAAATACCTGTTGGGAGAGAAGCCCTTCTTTCTTTACCATGTCATTAAACTGAACTACAAATTTTTTTGTTGCTTCCTTTTTTGAACTCGACGCCTCTCCATGCCTAATTACCTTGTGTATTTTACTTCTATTTTTAAATTTTTCAAACCAGCCTCTAATAGCCTTAAATTCAAAAGTATCGTCACTTGTCCCAAGGTTTTTCTTTACGAGATCATCATAAATTTCTGATGCTTTTTTACAGATGAACGATTCACTGATATTGTCACCTCTTAATTGTACCTCATTTATATAAACCAGCAACAACTTTTCCACTTCCTCGAGTATCGGTGGTCTTTGCTTACTAATAACACTCACTTCTTTTGCAACATCAGCCCCCTTTATCACTTCCTTATTCTTTATAATAATAAATTTAGTTGATTTTGCCCTACCATACTCGGCAGCAAGATCAGACACACGAACGCCATTTTTATGTTTTGTGATAATTTCTTTCTTCACTTCAACTGTTCTTTACAACTTTTCTTTTTCCTTGACCAATACCACTTCTCGCTTTCTTTGCACCCATGACTAAGGGCTAATGAAGAGAAAAGAATGTTCAGTGCAATAAAATTGTAAATGCTCAGCGTAACAGTGAATGTAATAAACGTAACAATAAAGCACAGCGTAACTACGAATGTACTTTATCTCGTACGGTGATCAACTGGAAAATGTTTATTTCGTCTTGGCAGACACGTATCGCTGTTGTTCTTTTTTTGTTTGAGTTGTTCGAGGACCGAGTCATTTTCATCTCGAATTTTCCGGTTAAAAACCGAATTGTTCGAACTCCGAGACGTTTGAAATCCGAGGTTTGACTGTACTGTAATAAATGTTTTGCTCCGAAGCTATGTATGTCCACATTTGTGTATTTTTATGTTGCTATTCATATAGAGCTATGGTTTACTCACTTGTTGCAGACCTAATGAAACTATTTTAATATGTTTTGTGAATTTATCTTACTGTGCTTTTTTATTTTCAGTGGAAAAGATGTTTAAGTTTCAGTTGTAAGTGACATTAATAATGGAGTGTGAAATTAAAACTGTAGAAGCTGAGGTCGAAGAAGGAAGACAAAGAGAAGATATCTTGCATTCGTTTAAAGGTGTTGGTGTAAGTACCAAGCACAGCCTTCGTTAATTTAAATGAATGATCAGAACTTATTCACCAAGCACAAGATAAACTAAAACTTTGGTGAGCTACGAATTAACCTTGCAGTTTTCGAGTCAGCAGTCACCCTTAGATCTTGTTGTGGTCAGAGCAGTCTACTGATTGAAACCAAAGCTTGAGCTTGAAGGCAAACGACAGTTTTGTTCATCGCGGTGATCTAAGCACTCAACCAACAAGTTTGACTGCTCGTTTAATGGTTGAACCCTCTTTTGAAGGTACAAAGCTGTAATTTGAAACGTTATGGCTATACTTCATCCTTGAGTTTATTCGGGCAACATCATGCAGCAATGGGGATTTACGGAAATGCGAAAAAATTCTATTTAAATACTGGAAGTCATGGAAATCGATCTCAAAAAAATTTCCAAATATATGTTTTCCTAATATTAAAGCAAAAATTTTTATAATTTCGAAGTGATTGAACTTAGTTTTTCGTATTTTTAGAGCAGTGCTGCTCAGAATGTGGCCCACGACTGGTCTCGTTAAAATTGTCTGCAAAAAGAACGCTGATCCCCAAGATAAAAAGGTCGTGATGTGTGATCAGTGGCAGATCCACCTTTTCTAGTTTTTTGTTTTTTTTTATATTTCTGTCTTATAAAAATAATTTAGTTAACAAAATCGAAATTTAAAGAATTTGTTCTCTAAAGAAAGGTCTACCTTCAACTGTCAATGAAAATTCGTCAGTTGGGAGTTTCAAAATGGTAATCTTCAACACAAAGGCATTGCCTTCAATTTGAAAGCGGCATTAATTTCTCAGGGATTTGCCCATTTACATAGGGTAACCCTCACTTGGGCAAGTTGAACCCAAAAAAATAGTTTTCTGCAGCCCGTCAACATTTCAGATTTGTAAAATATGGCCCAAACTGAAAAGACTTTATGCACCCCTGCTTTGGAGCAATCAAATAATTATATAGATTTCTCTCATTTTCAAATGATAAAATTTAAATTTTTGTCGTAAGACGTCAAACATGAATTTCCGTAATTTAAAAAAATCAATCGTGTATTTCAATAATTTTTGAAGTGATCAAGTATTTCACTTTTGTAAATCTGCATTTTGCATTTTTTGTTGCCCGTTGATATATTTTAGTTAAACGGTATTTATGCAAACTATGCTACAGGGATGTTTTTCTGTCGTTGTTGTTTAAAAAACACGTCTAGGTTCTAGCGACTAATGGTTGCTCTAGGTTACCTACCCTCAGATAAAATTTTGCAAAGTTAGAATGTTATGAACTATTTTAGTTGTATGTTAAGTACTGTGATGTTTGATAAACTACTACTTTGTTTTTAGATATTACAATTTTGTCTTGGAATTGTTACATTCCTCCACGGAATTTTTATCATTATAATTGCTACTTGTGTTTGGGGTGGACCAGGTGCAACATCTCGCATAGGAGATGGTATTTGGTGCAGCGTATTTGTAAGTTTCTTGTTGAGCTACTTGTAATAAACTTTTGCTTCTTCATTCTTTTTCTATCTACAGTGTACAGGTTTTTTGTTTTTGTGCTCTTGCCTTTCAAGCTTATAGTTAAGGATTCAAAACGTGCTTCAAGCAATATCAATGTTTGTCAAGATCGTAGATGCTTTATTGCCATCAGCTTTTTTAAAATGGTTTCCGAAACAGCATACTCACGGGCTCTCTGTGCATGACATAAGATCAAGCTTCGTACGTTAGTTCAGTTGGTTTAGAAACCAAGTATGATTAAGCCTTTTTTTTCACGCAACCTTCTAGTATGACTTAGCATGTGGTCAATTTGTGAGGAAGTATATCCAAAGTTTTTGAAACTAACATGCTTTGCGCTTCGTTTGGTTGTGAAACTTTCCTCGGCTTGGTGAATGAGATGAGGCATGATGTTGAATGGATGTTGAGATTTGCATCACAAACATGTTGAAGAGGGGATTAGAGAACAGCGGCAATCTAATTTAAGGCGGTCGCGAATACAAATTGCAGTCAGGCAGATACGGCCGTTGTAGGGTTACCCCAAAGTTGCCACTTATGATTTGCTGAGAAGCAGCCTTTTTTATTGCAAACATGATAGAAACAAACCGTTAATATTCCCGGATGTCGACATTTGTTACGACTTTTTGCGATTTGCTTCTTATTGTGTCTTGCGGCTTCACTATTCTGTCTGATAATAAATGGGGGGAGGGTGCCTTCATTCATTAGGACTATTTCTTACTAGACCTCCGTAGTTATTTATTTTCGTAACAAAATAGGCATGACGTCAGACTAATCCACCATGACGCCCCATTTTCATTCGATCTCATAAAGGTGAAAGAAATTCCATTAAATGCCTATTCCAAGGATACAAATAGCAAATTTGCTGGGGGTTTTTCCAAACTGTCCCTTTGATTTTGTGATGCAAGCAGGAAAGCTGTGAATACCAGTTTTTGAAGTCTTTGGAATGACTTTGCAAGAAAATTAAATCCAGGTCCAACTACTGCCTAGCGGATGCTCTGATCAGTACACCGCCCCGCCGTAGGCTTAATAGATTTATTGATTAGCTTCCCCAGGTTTTTTTTGTCTCGTAACAAGGAAACGATACTAAATCTTTTGAAACATTTATGATTGGAGTGATTGATGTATCGGCGATGCAGGATCGGTATTGTTTTGCCATCTATGCTAAGCATCGTGGATCGGTATCCCTTCAATCTCATTTTCTGTACCATTATATCAGTATTGCTAAACTGAAGATTTGAGAATCGTGCTCATATCTGATTGTGATAGATATACCACCTTGTATAACAATACATGTTTGAGTAGTTTAAATAAGCTTGTAAATGTTAAAACCTTTAATATATTTAGGGGATATTTGCAGGAACTACGGTTTGGTTGACTTCTTGCAATATGAAGTACTGTATGGTAAATTTCAGTGTAGTTTTTAAATGAATAATTTGTAGGTACAGAATCATGCAATTTATAGTAAAATTCGTTGTCATACGTACGTGCTTGCTTAGCCTTACGCAGTTGTACGTTTGTCTCAATATTCGAAAATTAGCTCGAAATTTACTTGAAGAGCCTTAAACGCTGAAAAAAACTATCGTCGGCCTAGAATCAAAAATAGGAACGAATAGAAAAACTTTTCTACTATTTTGCTTAATGTCGGCGTTTGTGCATTCATGTTGAGTTAAAGGCCTTTTCTTGGGACGTCTAAAAATAATTTGCCGAGAATCTGAGGGTAACTGAAATTCGGCAACCTGGCTGGATAAACCGTCATTCAAATCTCATTTTAGAATTAGAAACAGGTATATTTAAAAAGTTGCTGTATGCAAAAATTTTGTTGGTGGTACAGAATTTTACTATAGCTTTGAAAAACGCTGTTTGAGCCATAAGCTTTTCGTGACGTTCTCATCAGTAGCAAAATCGCGTCAAAACGGAAAATCTAGAGTAAGTGTTTTATCTGGTCAATTTGGACGTTAGGCAATTAAGACGAGCCAATGATAGCGCTATTTTAAAGCGCGCCAAAAGATTTCGCAATAGCGAAAGTTAGAAAAAGCGCAGCAGGAGGCAAAATGCCGCGATTATCGAAAGAGTTTGAGAGCGTAAACAAACTCTTTCTGTCTGCATAAAACCGGGCGCTGGGTCTTGATATAAGCAGCTTCTAAGAGATTAAAGTGGAAAGAGCTGCGTGCTGTGGCGAGGATTGAAAACCACTTGTTATCATAGTTTAATGCACGTTGATCATTTTCTAGAAGATGTTAACCAATGGCGGAGTCACAATCCGGTTTGGTGTCGTTTCGTTTGCACGATTTGTGTGGTTGAGATCGGCATGGACGGGTCAGTTGTTGTCTTAACCATTGCGGAACATGTTGCTTGGTGCGATCCTGTAGCCGTTGAGGTGTTCGCCCTACGTACCGACTATCACAGTGGCACTATATTCATGTATCACAAAACTTTTCTGAGTGGTATGTAGAACATCCTTGTGGGCCACAGGCAACATGCGCTTTGACGTAAAGACCAAGTGCTGCGGGTGCTGAGGGAACCATAGCAACTTTTCACGGCGGTTTTGACTCCTTTTTTCAAGTTTGTGGGGGGCATGCAAATCCAAGAGACTCTCAAATACACCGGGCACTTTTCTGGGCCGAATCGCTTAAGGGTGAAAAACTGAGCGATTTTCTTGGTGATCTGAGTGTTGATGACGTTTTTAGGATAGCCATTGTCCAGTAATGTTTTATTTCTCCATTGAGTGTACGCTTGGTGCAAATAATTAGGTCTCGATGCACTAATGTAGATATTAGACTTATTTTACGTTTGAGAGAACTAAAGGACTCCCAACACAAATACTGGGCGGTGAAAGTGGATTTCCGGTATATACTGATTTCAAAGCCAATATCTGTTCTTTCGACGTAAGCATCAAGAAACGGTAGACATTTTCCTTTCTCTTTTTGAAAGGTGAACTTGGGAGATGGATGAAGGCAGTTGAGTTTGGTCAGGAATTGATCTTCTTCAGCTTCGTGATCGAAGATGGCAAACGTGTCTTCTCAAACGCAGAAGCCTCCAACATACATCAGATATGTTGATGACACGTGTGCCATCTTCGATCACGAAGCTGAAGAAGATCAATTCCTGACCAAACTCAACTGCCTTCAATGGTTCCCTCAGCACCCGCTTGGTCTTTACGTCAAAGCGCATGTTGCCTGTGGCCCACAAGGATGTTCTACATACCACTCAGAAAAGTTCTGATATACATGAATATAGTGCCACTGTGATAGTCGGTACGTAGGGCGAACACCTCAACGGCTACAGGATCGCACCAAGCAACATGTTCCGCAATGGTTAAGACAACAACTGACCCGTCCATGCCGATCTCAACCACACAAATCGTGCAAACGAAACGACACCAAACCGGATTGTGACTCTGCCATTGGTCAACATCTTTTAGAAAATGATCAACGTGCATTAAACTATGATAACAAGTGGTTTTCAATCTTCGCCACAGCACGCAGCTCTTTCCACTTTAATCTCTTAGAAGCTGCTTATATCAAGACCCAGCGCCCGGTTTTATGCAGACAGAAAGAGTTTGTTTACGCTCTCAAACTCTTTCGATAATCGCGGCATTTTGCCTCCTGCTGCGCTTTTTCTAACTTTCGCTATTGCGAAATCTTTTGGCGCGCTTTAAAATAGCGCTATCATTGGCTCGTCGTAATTGCCTAACGTCCAAATTGACCAGATAAAACACTTACTCTAGATTTTCCGTTTTGACGCGATTTTGCTACTGATGAGAATGTCACGAAAAGCTTATGGCTCAAACAGCGTTTTTCAAAGCTATATTAAAATTAGTGTATATTGCTTAGAATGAGACAAATGAAAGACATAGGCCACAAATATCTACAATGGTAAAGCTCTGGCCATATATAATGCGAAAACAGATTAGAACAACTTTACGAAATGTCTATCATTATGACTCAGCTGGCAATACTATAAAAGTTTTGTTCGCGTATGGTATTTTTCATTGTTTCGTTTTTCAGGTTGGATGGACAATTATTAGTACAGCAATTGCAACTATTTTTACGTTTATTATGATGTCCATTCAACTGGCAGCAATGATAGAAGTAATGTACATGGATGCTTTTGGTGTAAGTAGTAAATGTTATTAATAATCAGTTGATAATTAAGATAAGGCATAGAAATGGCAATTAGAATTAAGTGCGAGGTTGCACCGGCAGAAAGTCTGTGTGGTGATAAACACACATAAAATGGGCACGTCTAGGCTTGTAAAAACGCGGGAAAAAGACGTAGAAGCGATTCTTTTTGACATGGAAGCAGTTTTTTCAACCGTGACCTTGAAAAGCTGATCATAATTGTGAGGTGAATTTTTCTCTATGTCTTTTATATCTTTCTTGTTTTAATCAGGCTTTTGTATGTCGTACTTTTATGTTCATTGTGATTTGAGTTCAGCGAAATGTGACCTCAAAACGCTTGGTTAAAGAAGGCTGTACTTAAATGAATTACTAGGAGCTGTATTTTGTGAAGTTGTCTGTAAGTTTAGCCGAATTTTATGCGATGTGGTGCGTTATAGGGCTTTCCCTGCATGACCGTAAAAAGCGTTAGGGGAGAATCTCAAAGGTCTCAAATTAATGTCGGCAGTTGCCAACAAATGTTACTTTAAAGGCTAGTTTCCATTGGGCGTAAATTGCAGGGGTAGCGTGAAAAAATTTTTGTTTCTCTAATTAGTTTTATGCACACAGCGCTCTCGCTGCGCGCATAAAACTAAATAGAGAAACAAAGAATTATTCACGCTATGCCTACAATTTACGCCTAATGGAAACCAGCCTTAAACCTTCATAAAGAAACCCAATTATGCACTCGCACAAACGGAGGATGCTCATTCTCGAGTTGTCTCACCTGTCCATGCATAAATATTAGTTCTACAATGCAAAGCTTAGACTTCTATCGGTGCTTAGCTTCGAGGCAGAGTGTTTAACCTCAGTACATGTTCTTATCATATACATGTAGTTCGCTTTTCAAACTCAACTTTAAACAAGATCGGTGTTGGTTAGAAAAGGTTTGTGCTTTAAACAAACAAAACTACCGGTTTATCAAGTAATCGTTGTTCGCTTTCAAGTTAAAATTACGTTGTCATGAGTACTGGAAAGTGTGACAGCAGAAGCGGTGTGTAGTAAATCTTTTTCGTCTTGTCATTGCATCTTTTTTCCGGGAAATGGATGGGAAACAAAAATTGAAAATGTTTTATTGTGCTAGTTTAATGTGCAAAAGAATCTAATAAAATTATTTTTAGATGGTTTTAATTCACTCTCTTGAAATCGTATTTGCATCAACTCAGCTTTCTTTATGCATCTACAACCTTCTTGTTTTTATCCGGATATATTTACGTTACCCATACCGTAGTAGTGAGACGGATTGTAGTCTTTGTCCGTGCTGTTGTTCAAATGATCTAGTAAGTTGTCGTGGTATAGTGGTAATTGTTTCTGACTCGCGATGTTCAAAACTCTATTAAAACGCCATTGGTGTTCGTCAGAAAAAGGCATCCATAATTTTTAAAACTGGGGTGCTGTTGTAATAATTCTGTTTAAATACAAGTGAATAGTGAATCAATAGAAAAGCACTTCTCTAAGCTCGAAAAAAGCGGGACAAATGGTCGTAAATTCTATCTCTATGTAGTTAATTTTTTTTCTGTCAATCACTGAAAAGGTCTTAAACTAGTGCTCGTCCAGCGGGCGTATAGTACATTTTAGGGTGTACCTACGTGAAGTAACGTGATGAAGTGTACAGGGCTGTACAAGTTTTTACAGTAAAGACCTTGAGGATCAATTTGAGAAGAACGAAGTTTCTAAAGTGAAGACCTTTTTCTTTGGAGATAAATCATCAGCCGTCGCATAAAATACCCGAGGCTTGCTGTTCAAACTTTGTGGTTACAGTTTACCGTTTTTTCAAAACGTGAAATAGGGTGCACAAAAAAGTTTGACAAGCACTGTTTTTAACTACAAGTAAAGCCATTCGTGGCTGACCCGGTTCATTTGAGCAAGTACTGTCTGTTCAGTGCGTTTTTATAACAAACACGGCAGCCTTTCCAAAAAATTACTACAAAGTGCTTTTCTGAAAGTACACGATTCATCCAAGTGCTGAAATGGATTTGCGTTACCTCAATTCAAAGGTGGGGACTCGACCTCTAAGATTACCATTTGTTAAGGAAGTGTTGATGGGATGGATTTCTTAAATATTTAACTCAATGGCATTGACTTTTGAAGTATTAATCATTTTGAACGAAATACCATCATTAATTACGTCATTGTGCATTTGAAACATACTGCCTTGATAAAAAGAACGCCTACTAACCATTGACTTCGCTTAAACTTGGTTCGTCACTGGCTGCTTTTGCTATCTACTAGAAACTTGAATTTGTATCTACCGGGCATTACCAGAAAGGAAAATTGTTTGCAATGTTAAACGCTTTTCAGAACTTAATTTTTCTCTTTAAAAGGGATCGTGGAAAATAACAGCCCTGCGAGTTTTTTCATCTCTCGAACACCACCAGCTTATGCTAATTCAATTGATTCAAGGCCAAATTACTGTTAGCTTAAGCTGTTACATTTTGAAGTATTAAAATATTAATAAACTTTTTGTTTCAGCCACAAAACTTTGCCTATGTGATGTACACAAACGTTAATCCCAAGAAACACAATGCATGATGGTTATTAAAATTTGATCTTATATTATCTAAGAGTAAGACTAGTAGTGTTACCGATTGTATCTTGAATAATCATGAAAGGGCGCCCTTTAATAGCGGTAGTGGACAGACCAAGTAACTTTGGGAGATTAAAAATGTAACTTTTTAAGAATCTTGTTGCCTCCTGGCTAATCTAGCTTTGCCATTGGTCTGAGCTTAATTCGTAACAAATTCTGAATCATTATGATTGGTCTACAGCTGCTACACACACAACTTCATCCGCATGTAATGATTACGTATTTGTTTTTTCTGTTACGGCTTGGTGTTATGTTGCAATATCCACTTGATGATGTAATTGGCGTTTTACCTATCTTTTCAGTGATTCTTTTTTGCTCAGTGTTTGAGCGATTAGTGTACTTTTATGCATAGTGATTGGCGCGTTGTATTACTTCATCAACTTTCTTGGCTCTCTTTAGGGTGAATGAATATTTGAGTAACATTTGAAAATCAATTTTAGGGCGTTATTTAGTATTTATCAACTAAGGTCAAATAAAGCGCGATTGCACACCATATTATCCAAACCTTTTGATCTGAAATCTTGAGATATTCTGTTTCAACACTGATTTCTTGTAGTGTTGTTCTTTACGTTTGCTTGGTTACATGATTTTTAGTTTCGTCAAACTTCCTTGTGTAGCCTATGCACGTTTTGAATTGATGACCTCTTGTTCAAAAAACCACTCTCGTCGTTCATAACTGATTTGCTTTCAATATTTGCCACTCCCACAATTAGAGCTGTTGTATTATAACTCCGTAATGAAACTATACGGTACTTGCCTTTACTTTCTTGCGATAAAGTTTAAAACTTGAAATTTGTGTGCGAGTATGGTAGGTGTTTTACCACCACGACAGCCGAGAGGGTGAAGCGCTTGCTTTGTGTACTGTATGCTCTTAAACAGGTGGCGTAACATGGCTTTTTGCCGCTCTTGGTGGAAGCAAAAAATGCCGCCCTACGAGGTGTGTCCTAAAAGTTCCAGGACTGAGGTCACAATAATTTCTTTTTAATTTAATCAAAGAATTACACATTGTCCCTTTCAAAATAATCCCCCATGAGTTTAATGCACTTTTCTATTCTTCTTTTTCATGCATCGATGCACTTCTGGAATGACTCTTGGGAGATTCCCTGAAGCTCCTTCGTTACGGCATTTTTTATGGCATCCGTGCTTGAAAAATGTGTTCCTTTAATGGTGTTTTTAACTTTGTGGAAAAGGAAAAAGTCACATGGAGCAAGATCTGGCGAATAGGGGGGGTTGCTCCAGCACTGTAATGTTTTTATCCGCCAGAAACTTCCGAATGCTTAATGCAGTGTGTGCGGGCGCATTATCGTGATGAGGCAACCATGTGTTGCTTTCCCACAAATCTCGCCTTTTTTCCCTTACTGAGCGAAGCAAACGTTGCAGGATTTCTTTGTAAACATGCTGATTTACAGTCTGACCATGCGGCAAAAATTCATAACGTACTATGCCTCTGACATCAAACAATGTTTCATTTCTACTGTTGGAAGGCCTTTCACCCCTGGGATCATCCTCAACATCCTCACGTCCTTCTTTAAATCTTTTGTGCCAGAGAAAAACTGTTGAACGAAACAAAGTCTGCTCTTGGTAGACTTGTTGAAGCATTCAGAGAGCTTCTGAAAGAGATTTTCCCAAAGAGACTAGAAATTTGAGGTTGGTTCGTTGCTCTGTTGTCATTACTAAATCGTCGAGCAAAATAATAAAATTTGTAAAACGACAGTAAATATGTAAACTATTTTCTTCTACATCTGAAATGCATAATAAATGTTACGGTGAGCTGAAATTGTGGTTAAATACTCTCAAGAAGTTATTAAATCGTCTGCCATTTAACTTAGTCTGATAGCTTAACTATAACATACACAGAGAGCACAGCTCGAGAACTTTTATGACACACCTCGTATTTCCAATTAATCAAATCGTAAACGTCGTTGTTAGAACCTTGTATTTAAACATAGTAAATATTTTGTCTCTCATCCAAAAACGACCGCCCTCTTCTAGTAATGTACTGCACAGCTTCGCTCCACCACTGGTGTAAACCATGAGTTCAACAAGACTGAATAAAGTTGGTAAGCTATGCAGAGTTTCTCTGTTCGGCGTTGTAAGAATTGTGTGTTTGTGTCATGTGCAGGCAGGGTTGGATTATTCGGATAAACGATTAACCTGGAGTTTTTTTTATCCGATATCTGGATATAATTCTGTCGGTTAACCGGATAAAGAGTCGTTGTTAATGCGTTTAACGCTTTTTAGTAAGCTTGAACATTCTTTGTTATGTGGAGGCTGACTCTGTCTGAGCGCCATTAAACCTTTGTTCACACTTATATTGTCTTATACTTTCAACTACTCGTAAAATGCAAGAGTAAACTTTACTCACACGTCTCAAAGAAAGCAAAGGTAATGATTATTTTAATAGACTTTAATTAACTACTTTTAATAGAAAAAATTAACTGCATTCGCACTGTAAGGTGAAAATTGTGAAGTGTGTCGGGCTTGGCTGTAAGAAGATTTCAGTTGAACTTGAAAAGCTTTGAATGCATCCCAGTTTAAACTGACTATATTTAAGAGACGGAGTTAAAACGTTTCAAAAGTGAAAATCCAGTGCAGGGCTACTTTCTACGATCAAGAAATGGTGAGATGGCAAAATATAAAACCTGCGAAAACCCACTTTTGTCTAAAACAGATTCTTCTCGACACAAAGAAGGCCCTAACTTAATTTCAATTAGGTTTCCATGAACCTGAATTGCCATACCTCCATCCCGAGGGTGATCGCAACAATACAAAGAAGGCACAACAGCAGGTTTTTTGGAAAACGCAAACAAAAGTTCCGCGGGCACTGGCACGATTGAAAACTATTTTAAACCAACCAAAGAGTCCCTGGAAACGGTTGTTGCAGAGCTGGCAGCTGTGGGCAGAATTTCTTTTTACACCATATCTACAAGTAAGCAACTAAGACAAGCATTTTTAGTAATAGGACACAAGCTACCACAGACGGTACAAAATGTCAGAAGTATTATCATAATATTTTTCCAAGCACTGAAAAACGATACATAGAAAATGATTAAAATAAAAAAAAGGGGCGGGCTGGAAAATTCTGTTCTGTTACTCTTGATGAATACACAAACAACAGAAACCTAAACTGTAATTCAGACCCCGTTAATTTAGGAATGGTAAAAATCGAAGATTTTATGTCAGCTGAGAGAGTAGAGAATTTGGAAAAAGAAAGTTTGCATGAAGATGGAAGACTTTGTTGCAGCTACGACAGATTTAGCTAGTGTGATGAAGAATGATTTGTTACATTCACCAGCTCTGTTTTGCGCACGGTTATCATTTAGCAATCACTGATTTCTTGCATGCAAGGCAACATCTCTGTCGCGTTTCAGTAGAAATTTGTTGATTCTATTTCAACTTTAATTTACTTCTTAAAATTGAGGCGACTTGTAGTATCTCTCGAATAATTAAGTCTGGTTGCAACTAAATAGCTAGGAAAAGATTGGCTTCCACTAAGATACTTTAACCCACACATTTCTCGATCAGGAACAGAACAAACACTTTGGAACTTTAAACTCCTTCGTTCGTCGATCACCAAAAAAAACAATGCGCTTCAATATAACAATCAGACCCGATCAAAACTAAATCTACTAATTAACCGCTTGTCCCACTAATAGAAATTCACAACAAATTACCACAGATCAATACACATCTTTTCTCCACTACTGTGCCACTCTAAATTGTAAAAATCTCGCCGACTTATATAATGAGACGAGTCTTCCAGAAAATGCTAGAACATCACGTGACACAGAAAAACCCGTTAATAAATTACGTAATCGGCAATAAAAAAAAATCTTCGAGAAAAACAAAGATTCTCTGGAAATTAGTCACGTGGTCAACCATTGTGACGTCAGAAGAAGCGTGTGAGTAACAAATCTAAGTCCGAAAGAAAAAAATGTCTTTCGAAAACAGCCGAGATATAAAAGCAAGTGTGGGCTTACAAATTCAGATTTCCAATTAAAATAATCACGGCAGAACAAAACGACAAATTCCACAAACTATAAATATATAAAAACTATTCCTACAACGAAAATTTACTGATTCGTGACATCTCTTTGAAGGACTAGAAAAGAAAAGGGAAAATAAAACTAAATCGGATTCAAATTTTTCTTTAAACAAGGAGATAGAAGAAGTTGATGAAGCTGCTATAGATCTTGTGGAGACTGAAACAATTGGCGTAGAACTTCAACAGTTTGTTGCGGAAGTGATAGAGAAGGTTAGAACATTGGTGAAGATGTTTCAAAAAAGTCCTCTTAAGGACAAAATTCTGCAAAAGCATATCCTAGCACAATTGAACACAGAGCTGAAGTTGATTCTACATTCAAAGACTAGATGGAACAGTCTTTTAGAGATGATTAAAATATTTGTGAGAGCAGAAAAAGTATTAAGTGGCTCTTGTCGCAATTGGAACTTCTACCACCATTACAAACGTAGAAATTGAAATTCTTCGTGAGACATATAATGGCTATGCACAATTCCACATAATGATTATTTTAATCGATTGCTTTTCTAAAAACCATACAAAATATGGGTCTGTCAAAAAACATAATGTTTAGCAACAAGATTTGGCTAAGTCAAAAAACAAACTTTTTATTACTGTTTTCACAATTATCAATTGGGTGAAGGCGGCTAAACCCGTTGGCTATTCTTTATGTCAACATTACTGATGAGAAGCCCTGCGGGCGAGGCTGGCAGAGTCAACTACTAGTACAGAAAATTTCATAATCAGTTTAGTCAGGAAATCAACGAAAATGCGAAAATCCACGGAAAGTGTTCCATAGAAAAGGACATTTTCCACTTGGATCAGCGTTTAAGATTTAAGATGAGGCTAGGCAATCTCTCTACAACAGTCCTGGACGGCGTTGTCACTCCTTGAGAAGTCTTCCAAGATCTTGAAAAATAACTGCCTACCTCGGGATCTTGGAAAACTTTTTTGAATAATTAACAAATCTTGTGAAATTACAATGTCAGCGTTGCCTATCCTTGGGAAATTTCACAAGATGTTGGGAAATCTTGGGAAATGACTGCCTACCTTGGGATTTGGAAAAATTTCTTTAAAAATTAAACTGGGTTTGTGGGTCGTGAGGACTCGCACATGAACGGTTACGTTTCATCGTCTGTTGAAAAGCGGTCGATTTCCGAAAAAAGGTCATCGTGCTGTGCTGGCCGACAAAAGTGTGCACGTGCGTCAACATCGGGGCTAGAGAGCCATTGATATCCTAAACAAAAAGAAGACATCTTCATGATCATTTGGGTCACAAATGTTAAAAAATAGGTCAAAATAAGCGCCAAGAAGCAATTTTTCTCCATAAAAAGAAATCTAGAGTTTGGGCAGGTGTTTACAAACCTTGGAAAATTTTTAGGTAATCTCGAGATTTTGCAGCTTCAAAGCTTGGGAATTCGCAAAATCATAAGTGGCAACACTTGTCTTGGACACCGTGGGCCTCCAGGTCAAATCTAGAGTCGAGTTTTTTGGAACAAACGTCAGTGACGGTAGGCATACTACTAGGCCTGCCTATTCTGTGCGCCAATGTTGCTTTAAAATACAAACATAGCCTAATGTCGAAGATATACTTGGTAGTAGATTTGATGAGTAGATTTTCTTGTAATTATTTAGACTTAGACCCAAATAGGCTTGAGTTGCCGACTGACTTAGCTAGCAAGTAAATAAATAAATCTTGGCAGCAGCTTGCTTTATGGCAGCCTAAACTAGATTATTTAGATTATAGGAGCTGGTGTTAGCCTGTTAAAGATATTATTTTTAATTAATGGATGTTAAGGCATATAGGCTAACTGCAATCAGTTGAATAAAATACCACTTCCACGACCTGTTTCGTTCGAAACCGGTCGTTCGTTCGAAATTGTAAACAGATTATTCAGGTTTCACACAAAATTAACTAAAAAATATCACGTTCGCAATTTTATTTTGCAAGGTAGCAGTACAGCATGATAGTTTTTACAGTCCCTCGTGTTGAAAGTTCTAAGCGGTTACTTTGGAGCTTAGTTTTAGTTTGCAGACCTGTTTTCTATTTGGTAACAGTGTATAAGCTGTTTGCGTAAGATTTAGATAGGTGAAAACAAGAATTTTTAGTTTTCATGGGCTTCGCTTCGCAGTCGGGGGTAGTGGTTAGAGCGTCCGCTCGCAGTCGGTAGACCTGGGGTTCATTCCCCTTGAGAGTCATAGCAAAAGACTTTAAAAAATGGTATCTATAGCTTCCCTGCTTGGCGCTCGGTATTTATGGGAGATTGTGGAGAACAAGCCGGTAAGTTCGCTTGTTGTGTCCTTGGGCAAGGCACTTAACGTGATGCCCCACCTTTATGTGGAAGACAGGTGACCCGGAAATGGCAACTCCCAAGCGAGTGCGGACCTCACCGTCCAAAACATAGCGATACATCGCTTTCTCGTGAATGGAGGATAAATATGGCAAATAAAAAAAGTTTAATTATTTTTACAGCGATATGGTGATATGACATTATGTTAATAAAAAGTAATGTACAACCAGTTACTGGTGGTAAAAGCAACAACAAATCATCAGTTTTTTGTACCCCAAAAAGAGTTTGAGTACAGACATGATGATTTAAAGCTATAGGCTACTGGTACAATGACTTGATGGTCCACCTGGCCAAAGAATCAGCTGTATTGCTTGAAGTAACTGTTGTGAGTTCGTATATCTTTCTAATTTCTTTTTCGATAGAGAAATCCTGATTCAATGCAGAATTTACTCCTTTTATTGGTGATAATTACTATGATTTGACTTACTCAGTAATAATAATAATCACAGTTACGAGGTGCATTCAATAAGTTTGCAGACTTTTTTGGTATGGACACTTTTATTAACCGTACACACAAAAAACTCTAGTCCCCTTCAAAGTATTCTCCTCCGACATCAATGCACTTGTTGTACCGTTCCAACAACTTCTGGAAAGCCCCCTGGAAGTCTTCTTGTCTGAGCGTGTTTAGGACCCTCGTCACAGCCTCTTTCATGTCCTCAATTGTGGAATAACGATTGCCTCTGAGGTTTTTCTTGAGCTTTGGGAATAGCCAAAAGTCGCAGGGAGCAAGGTCCGGGCTGTAGGGAGAATGGGGAACCGTCTTGATGCCCATCTGGGTCAAATAGTCTGTGACGAGGATGGAGTTGTGGACTGGGGCATTGTCCTGATGGAAATGCCACTGACCTGATTCGAAGAGTTCTGGCCTCTTCCGACGGAATCTCTTCCTGAACTCCCTTAAAACTTCAATATAGTACTCCTTGTTGACTGTGATTCCAGTGGGAACCCAGTGAATGTAGATTATGCTCATGCTGTCAAAAAAAGGGATCATCATGAGTTTCTGGGTGGACTTGCTCTGTCTGGCCTTCTTGGGTCTGGGAGATCCAGCATGCTTCCACTGGGAACTCTGTCTCTTGGTCTCTGGGTCATAACAATAGATCCAGCTTTCATCGCAGGTTACCAGGGCATCAAGAACTTGGGGATCTGAATTAATGAGCTCGACCATCTCCTTGCTGTCATTGCAACGTCTTTCTCTCTGATCTTCCCGGAGCACTCTTGGGACGAACTTCGCGCAAATCTTCCGCATCTTCAGTTCCTCACGAATGATTATGTGTACAGCTCCCACACTAACATTAAACTGTGCGCTTAGTGTCTCTATAGAAACACGACAGTCCCTATTCATGAAATCGTTTATTTGGCCAATCATCTCTGATGTTCTGACTTCCCTACTCCTCCCACATCTCTCATCATCCCTCACGGACTCCCTGCCTTCCTTGAATCTCTTGTGCCACTGAAAAACTGATGATCGATTCATGCAAGATGGTCCATAAGTAGTCTGAAGCATACCATACGTTTCCGTGGCAGTTTTTCCAAGTTTAAAACAGAACTTGATCGCATATCGTTCTTCTAATGTGTCCTCACGTCCAGATTGCATTTTTGAAATTAAACCAGCTGTGACAATCAGGATTTAGTAAGGTGTACTCTAATTCCTACTGTAGCTATAAATTTGCACCTAAACAAGAAAAAATTGGTCAATCATCTCATAAGGAGTATAGTAACAACATACTGAAATATCTCGAGTTTACGGCAATTATAAATGCCTGTACAAAAAAAGTCTGGAAACTTATTGAATGCACCTCGTACGATTTATTTGAAAAGTGAAAATGCGACCGGAAATAAACTGCTCTACCAAGTTCACACCTTCGTAGAGATTGCCATCTCCATATAGTTGACCTACCGGAGTGACGTTTAAATGGTCCACACATTGCAGAAAGGGACGAAAAGTAAAATATTTACCGTATTTAAACTTTTTACAAGGGTACCATTTACTGGGATACATGTTTCAATAAGCACTTATCCAATTGTAATTGCGGCTGTGTGCCGACCTAACAAGGCAGAGAATACTGGGCCGGAAAGTGATTTACCAAAAATAGAATTTATCTTTTCTACCATATCGTAGAAAAGATAGAATTGGATTTGGCACTCAAGAAAATGGATGTCAGCATTAAAGTCGTTGATGGTTTTGCTCGTGATGTAGACTAATAGACTAAATATTGTCAGACTTTTTAGCGTTAGACTAAATATTATCAGACTTTTTTTTATAAGGCTCTGCAATAACTGCTTTGTCGCCCCCAAGCCAAATTGGAGAAGGCAACAACTACAGATAAAGAACAGCGTCCTCGTTACTGACCTTTGCACCACAAAATAGAAAGTTGCGGATGATGTCATTTTGTACATTTCACAAGTAATAACTGCGAGCTGAAAAAATTGCTTACTTGGACAATAGACGTAGGCGCGACAAGTATGTAGCGAAACACGCTATGTTTGACGCATTTCTTGGGCTGTGCTATAAAAAATTTATTTTTGAACACATTGCATGGCACAGTGGTATCGAAAACTGATAAGCAAAAGCAGGTAATAATGAAATAGCCACCAGTTGATAAAGGAAAAAGAAATGCAAAAGGCATAAATTCATGATGGTGCAGGGTTTTTGTTTTAAAAAATCTTGACTGTTTTCCAATTATCCGACCTCGTCTCCTGGTCAAAAGGTATATTGTAAGTGATGCGGAAAGTGGTGCAGCAATTAAAGCGTCAGTGAATAGCGCCCTGAAAAAAGAGGACTATTAACAGTGGCAATACCCTCATCGGCTGGCGGATTCCTCAACCAATTGGTCACAAACGCAGCGATATTAAAATAGCTTAACATGTTAGCCCACTTCAAGTGGTCTATAAGTAGGTTATTTATATTCCTTTCCAGCTCGAAAGAAAGCACTTTGTCCGATTTGTGGAGGATACGAAAAGGGCCTTGGCAAGGTCGTTGAAGAGGGGATTGAACACTTTCTTGCCTCATAAACACATGCGAGCAAGATGATAAGTCTTGGTGAAGATTTGTAGGTTGTGACCTTACCAAGCGATTTCTGACAGATTGCATAAAAAGCTGTGCAAATTGAATAGGGCTGTTTGGATTCCTTGAAATGTTGAAATTTA
Organism: Trididemnum clinides; assembly: GCA_963675345.1. NCBI lineage: Eukaryota > Metazoa > Chordata > Ascidiacea > Aplousobranchia > Didemnidae > Trididemnum > Trididemnum clinides. The sequence continues at coordinate 18,254,846 of OY776303.1, forward strand.
TTTTTATTTTTTCATTTATTTGCCATATTTATCCTCCATTCACGAGTAAGCAAATTGTATCGCTATATTTTGGACGGGAGGTCCGCACTCGCTTGGGAGTTGCCATTTCGGTGTCTCGGCCACCTGTCTTCCACAGAAAGGTGGGGCTTCCCGTTAAGTGCCTCGCCCAAGGACACAACAAGCGAACTTGCCGGCTTGTTCTTTACAACCTCCCCCAAATGCCGAGCGCCAAGCAGGAAAGCTGTGAATATTATTTTTTAAAGTCTTTTGGTATGACTCGACAAGGGAATTGAACCCCAAGTCTCCCGACTGCGATGCGGACGCTCTAGCCTCTACACCACTCGCCTGGTAGGCGTAAAGAAGTAACATACAACATTTTGGTGGACAAATACGAATGATTTTTGTTAACCATAGAGCGAATCCCAAGTAAGACACAATCCAAATTAGAAAAGTAATCTGATGAGTAATTGTGGGCTTTTAAAACTGCTTTCAAGACACGGTGGAAACGCTCAACGACTCCGTTTATCTTTGGTTTATATGAAGTGATTTGAATTAACTTCCATGACAAAAACGTCATCAGGTCGTGCCAGAATGTAGAGGTGAACTGCCTGCCTCAGCCTGCGGTGATTGTCTTCGATGCTTCTTAGTGACCCACAAAATGCAACACAAATGCGTCAACCACAGTTTACGCTGTAATATTCGGAAGAGAAATAGCCATGGGTCAGCACAAAATGCAATCAATAATGATTAGGATGTAGCGACATCTTTTTAAAGGGGTAACGGACCAACTACATCAACATGGACATAGGAAAACTTAGAAGTAGCTGTTTCGAACCTCTGAAAAGAAAATTTTGTATGTACACCTATCTTCGACTGTTGACAAGGAAGAAGACCTTGCACCAGCGTTTTATGTCATGATTCATGCAGGCCTAAACGAATTTTCGTGATATTAACTCCCGACTGTGTTTAATGCCAGGATGAGCAAAGGAATGCAGTGCCTCAAATATCTGCTTACGGAAACTTTCTGGAACAAGGGGTCGGAAACTTCCCTGAGGCTCGTCTCCTAGGAGTGAAACGCCATGTTCTGAAATTTGAAGGTTCTCAAGTTGCAGTGAGTAGTTTCCTGTTCGGAGGTCAATGAGGAAGCGGTCGCTAGCTTGGGCTGCTGCCATGGCTAAAAAATCCATAGCAGGCTATTCTCAAAAAACTTGCACAAAACAAACAGTATCCTACGAGAAAAACAGTCAGAAACAAGATTATCTTCTCCTTCATTGCATCGCCAATCACTTGCAAATGGAGAGGTAAATTTTAAATGACGCAGTTGTGGGGGGAACGAATGGCGTGATTGCGAAAAAAAGGGCGTGGCATAGAAGAGTGTGATTGTTGTACACAGTAAATTGCCGACCATTAATAAAATAGCAAAAATGACCAATTGGGAGGCATATTGCAAGAAGTTCACCCTCAAACGTCCAATAACGCCCCTGGGTTTGCGAAAAAGTTTGAGAAAGAAATACCAGGGGTTTCCGTGCACTATCGTGCTTCTGTTACAAAACTGCATCATAACCAGTCTCACTGGCATCAACAAAAATACTGGTTGTTGCATCGAGGATAGGATAAGCGGATAGCTGAGCAAAGTTGAGGCGCTGAGCCATGATTTAATTTCGATGAAAGTTGTTTGTGCTTCTGTTGTCGAATCGATTAGCTTTTATTTGATTTGCCGAGAGATAAAAGGGCATTGAGCGATCGCAAAATGTCTGTTCAGTGGGGAATGGAATGGGAATAGTGATTGGCCATCCCAAAAAACGATGCAACTGCTTCACATTTTTTAAAGGGTAAAAATTTTTCAATTGCCTCCACTTTCTGGGGAAGAAATTTGATACCTTTTTTAGTCCCTAAGTGACCTTGAAATGTTATCTCAGAGACACGGAACACACATTTGTCATTGTTGAGCATAATAACTCCATACTGTTAAAAGCGTCGCATTAACTCGTTTATGTGTGATTTATTCTCTTCAAAAGAATTGGAACCCGTGAATACATCGTCAACATAAGCACAACAAAAATCAAGTCCACGTGTCATTTGATCCATAAAACGTTGAAAGGTATTGCCACAATTACGCATGTCAAACGGAATCTTTTTGTACTCGTACAAACCTACTAGGGTAATAATGGCGGATTTCTGCTAATCTTGTTTTGCTGTTGGGATATGATGATAGCCCTTGTAGCAGTTAATTTGTTAAAATGATGCAGCTTTGAGAAATATCTACAAAATCTGCTCAATAAGGTAAAGGATAATGATCTGGTTGTGCTACATCATTTAAGGCTCTATAATTGCCCACCATCAGAATATCTCCAGGTTTTTGTTTAAGTACTCTATGAATAGGGCTTGCATAAGACAATGAGGGCGGTACGACAATGCCGCTCTCCAACAGTTGGTTGACCTCCTGACTGACGAAACCTAAGTTTTTTGGAGATAAACGACCAACCCGTCACACAACCATTGGCCCACTGGTTACATCGTGGTGCTCAATATTACAGCGCACAGACTGCGGGGTAAAAGCAGGCTCAAAAACACCTACGTTGAAAGAATCTCGTCCCGCAGAACACCGCTCCCAATGATTTGATCTGTCGGAGTAAACAAGGTCGTATTCGCAGAGTTCCTGAACAAGTCAGCGACACATCGCATGGGGCTTGTAGGGAATTGAGGGGCACTCTGAACACTGCATAGGAGGCTTTTAGTGTGTAGTGATGTCTCAATTGAAGGCTTATCAGAAAGCTTTACTGCATTGGACTTGGTTTCAGTGCTCACGTCATTCGCTGAATTGCTGACTGCAATGGTAACGAGGAGGTTTGAGACAACAGTAAACGTGGTAGGCTATGTTTCTGTTCACACGCACTATTGTCCTGTTGGCAATCAATATTATCTTGTTTACGCGTAATATCCTTTTGTTTACGCTCACTAACCTTGTCATTGATCCCCTCCCACAGCATTATTAGCTGCTGTTTCCTTGGCAGTGGCAACTTCAAAATTATGATTTAGTAATGCAACATCAACCTCGTTGGCAGATTACTGAGGTAGACGCTGCCCCTAGGCTTTGTCAAACCGACTTCTGTGACTACGGTCTCATGGTGGAACCGATTACTTGAGATTTGACTTGCAACATGTTTGTGAAATCAAGCTGTAACCGTGAAACGCGCGAAAGTCACAGCCCTGGATGGCCATTTCTACATTAGTTACTTTAAAAGTTCAGGAGTAGAAATGAAAAGCCCCTGCTTGCAATTGTACCTTCAAGTGTCTGGTACCGGTACCGTGAATTATGATAAGGGTGTTCGTCATCGTCGTCGTTTGGGCTATCGTACTGAGCATTGTGCAGGAAGATATACATAGGCTACACTGCGTAAGAGCTCATGCTCTGTTTGCTAGTCTTCAGTTAGACTGAGCCACTACGGCAGGTAGACTGCTTGGCCCCACCACCTGTCTGCCACATAAAGATGGAGGCATCTCATTAAGTGATTTGCCCTAGAACACAGCAATAACCTTGCCGGCTTGTTCTTTACACTATCCTTTTTGTGCTGAGCGCCAAGCAAGGAAGCTGTGAATACCACTTTTTAAAGTCTTTTGGTGTGAATTGACTTGGAGAAATGAACCCCAGGTCTACCGACTGCCAAGCGGACGCTTTAACCGCTACGCCATCGCACCGGTCATAGAGACGTTGTCGATAGCAGATAAGGTGTGCAAACCTAAGTACTTAACATCAGAGATAAAATCCCTTACAGGCAGCCAACCAATCGAAGACCCAGTGTCGACTGAAAACTTGACGTAATTTGAAGAGTCAAAAACTGTAAACAAGTGGTCGGGATTTACCAGCTACTCGACACTGCCGACCCACTGTAGTGACCTGAGTCATGTTTTGGCAAAGAGCGCGACCGCCACGCGTATGGGGGTTGGCATCTGCTTGTGCTCATCCCAAATTTTATGTGGTAAAGCAAAGTCATTTTTCGTGGCATGTGCAGAGTATTAACTAAGCCTGCAATAAAACAATTCACTTTTCTTACACAAATCCACTTCCAAAGCTCTTGAGCTAAATTTCAATCAAATTGCTGAGAACACATTTATTTACAAACCAGCAGTTCCGAGAAGACCGAGAAGGAATTTTTATCACTACAAAGCGTAAGCACATTGGCAGTGTTGCCACTAATTATTAGTATTATCAGAGGTTAATAATAACGTGTAGGGGAGTAATCCACTACAGGCTACCCCCTTTCTTTAAAATAATAGTACTGGTACTAGTCACACAAATATATACAAAATCAGACATTTCAGTCTTATGTACAATGTGATTTCACAAAGCTGAGATACTGAACATTATGGCATTTTTTTTTTTTTTTTTTTTTTTAAATTATGGAACATGGCAAATTATAATTCAAGAACACTACTCATGGTGATACAATAGGAAGCAATTGACACAGGTCTATAAGAAAATGCAAAAACATTGTGATACAAATGAATATAGCTGATCTCACAGGGAGATAACAATGCTGATGAGCAAGAAATAATAATAGTAAGACTAATAATAATAATCAATAAACATTAATAAAACGATGGTATCACTGTACCTCGTTCGTGTAAGTACATACACTATGAATGTATAATTAGGATCTTGTGCCAATATGCAACTATAATACCATATGAGAGCATGTGTTAAAAGGATTGCCAAGACAAAATTATGAGGAAAAACTCAGCAAGATGCCACAACGCAAGGCTCACTACGTAAAAAAAGTTTTTTATCCAAGCAAAGTACAAAATGCACACAGTGCAAAAACTTATGTACAATATAATGCAAATTTGTCAATGCAAAACAAAATCTCGCAAGTGTGATGGACGACGAATTGGGCGAGCATTTGCAGACCGTAGAGTGGTTGGAGGATGTGGTTGAAAGGGAGCAGATGCATTGGATGACTGTGATATAAAAGCAGGTTTAACATTGTTTATTGCTACATGCAAAATGGAATTGTTTTTTGCCACTTTGAATACTTTATTGTTGCGGGAAATCACAAGGAAGGGACCAGTATAAGCAGGAGTGAGGTTGGGTTTGATAAAATCATCTTTAACAAATATGTGAGTGCAAGTGCGAAGAGACTCAGGCATGTGGGTGGACTTGGATTGTTGAACTCTTGTAGGTGTTGGCTGAAGAGTGTTTGCAAACTTTCTCATTCCAGTGATCAGATCCCCATATGTTGTAGAAGGGACATTAGAAACAGATGGTACAATGATGTCTCCAGGAAGACGTAAACATTGACCATATAGTAGTTCAGCTGAACTAACTTGCAGATCTTCCTTTAGCATGGTATTAAGTGATAACACAATTGAAGATAAGTGAAGTGCCCAATTGGGTGAATCAAGTTTAGCTGTCAAAGCTGTTTTAAGTGATTTGATGGCACGTTCAGCAAGGCCATTAGATGCAGGATAACGTACACTACTGATTCTATGGTTTGCACCTAAATATTGGCAATACTGTTTGAAGGTATGGGAGGTAAACTGACAGCCAGCATCTGTGTGAATTTCTACAGGAGCACCAAAATTTTGTACATGATAGTTAAAGGAGTGAATGACTGAAGAGGTAGTTTGGTCTCGCATGGAAAAGGCTTCAATCCATCTTGTGAAGGGATCAATACAAACAAGTACATAGGAGTTTCCAAGGGAATGTGGAAAGGGGCCAGCAATATCAACATTGACACGTTCAAAACGTTGATTTGGCATTGGTATGGAGGAAATTGGTGAATTAATGTGACGATCAATTTTTGTACGCTGGCAGTTTGTACAAGAGCGAACAAAATCTCTGACTTTAGCATTCATTTGTTTGAACACAAAACGAGATTGAATAAGTCGTTGAGTGGCTTTAATGCCAAGGTGACCAAGTGTGTGATAATGTTGCATGATTTTATGTTCTAGTGAGGGTGGAAGAAGAATGCGAGGTGGATTTGTACTAGTGTCAATCAAGAGTGGTAAGGTAGAGTTAGGTGTAGTAACTTTCTGTAGTAAAATTGTGGTGTTGGAAGGAAAAGTGAAAGCATCAGTGTTAGTATAGTGTGTTTGGGCAATAGCAATGTCATTCAAGGTTACTGGCAGATGAGAGTCATCAAAAATGTGGTGAACAACAAGTCTAGATAAACAATCTGCAACAATATTGTCCTTGCCAGGTAAATGCTCAATAGTACAATCAAATTGACTCAAATAAGATAATTGCCTTACTTGTTTGGGGGTATGATTTTCAGAAGGTTTTGAAAAACTGTTGACCAGGGACTTGTTGTCAGTAAAGATAGTAAAAGGGGTGTCCAAAAGAAGATGTTCAAAATATTTGACAGATGAGTAGACTGCCAATAATTCAAGATCATAAGTCGAGTAACGGCTTTGAGTCGCAGTTAGAGTTTTGGAGTAGTATCCGATAACTTCAATGTTTTCTCCATCATGTTGCTCTAAAATGCTGCCAAGTGCAAGTTTAGAAGCATCAGTTTTTAAACACAAATGAGCCTGCTTCTGAGGGTGTGCTAAGTAAGCAGCATTGCAAATAGCTCGTTTGATAGCAGAAAAAGCTTCTTTGGCTTCATTATTAAGAGTGATTTTCATTGAGTTGGTTACTTTACCTCTGAGGTACATGTTCAATGGGGCTAGGATTTGAGCAGCATTCTTAATAAATCGTCTCTGGTAGTTAATAAGTCCCAAAGCTTGCCGCAGTTCCTTTATGGTTGTCGGCTCAGGAAGCTGTTGAATGGCAACAATTTTGTCTGGGGCTACAGCAAGACCTTGAGATGATAGTTGATATCCAAAGACAAGCAATTTGTCTACTCCAAAGGAACACTTTTCCAAATTGAGCATTAAACCATAAGTGTTCAGTCGATTGCACAACTCATGAAGGTGCTTTTTGTGATCCTCTACTGTTTTGCTAAAAATAATGATGTCATCAATGTAACAGAAACAATAGGCTTCAGTGCCATTCATGACATGATTGATAAAGCGTTGAAAGCTGCTGCTGGCATAAGTAAGCCCTTGAGGCATTTTATTGTATTCAAAATTACCACGGTGAGTGGAGAATGCAGTGTACTGGCGATCACACGGCCGAACATCTAATTGCCAAAAGGCATTTCGCAGATCTAATTTGCTAAAAACATTAGCACCATCAATATATTGTGTGAAGTCAGTAAGTCGTGGAAGAGGGTAATTTTGTTTTTGACATCGAGAATTAACAATACGATAATCATGAACAAGACGATAAGAACCATTTTTCTTCTTGACCAGATGAACAGGGGAAGCCCATGGGCTGATGGAAGGACGGATAATTTTCTTTTGGAGAAGGTCATCCAAGAGTAAATTTAAAGCATCCATTTTCGTGGCATTAAACCTGCGTGGACGAAAGGAAACAGGAGATCCTGTAACAGTCATAGTGTGCTCAAAAGGGTGTTTTTTCTTTGTGCTGTCAACAGTTTGGGCAGTGAGGTTGGGAAAAAGCTGAATAATATCAGAGTAAGAATAGGAACTATAATCAATAATTTGTAAGGGGGGAAGTGTAGCATTGTGTGGGGCAGAATCAGAAATGAAGACAGATTTAGAAGTAGTATTTACCATGAAGTGATTTTGAGATAAGAAGTCAAGACCAAGAATAGCATTGTTTACGTTGGCTAAAATAAAAGTGTGAGTGAAAGAAGAGTTTGGAAAATTGTCAAAATGTATTGTAAGATCAATAGATCCAGCTTGCTGCAGTGGACGTCCATCAGCAGTGAATAACATGCAAGACTTGTTGGGGTTGAAAAAGGAAGGAAATTGTGCCAAAGGTAACAAAGAAACAGGGCTTGCTGTATCTACAATAAAAGCAATATGATTGTGGGTATCATAAAGGCTAATGAAAGAATTGCTGTCGGTTAAAGGCGATGCATGATAAATGTTAAAAGAATTAATAAACATAGGTGCTTCATTAGCCGAGTTGATGCACCGCCTTAATGGTTTAAACGTTGGGCCATATGGGAAGCATAGTGGGAGCATCCCTGAATGCAATATTTAGCAGTCTGTGGATAATTGCGATGGTAAAAACAAACACCATTTCTAAGTTCGGAGCGCCCAGGAATAGACAGATTGGGTCCAGGTGGACGTTGTATGGAAGATGTTACAGGTGAGTGTATGTGTTGGGTAGCCCTAGGTAGGTGAGGCTGTGTAAGCCGAGGTGAAAGCGGAGAGGTGGTGGTCTGAAGAGGGGTATGTGATAGTTGAGACTGATTGTGCTGTTGCATGTTAGCTATTTCCAACTTGATAGAGTTTAGTTCTTGCACAATAAAAGATAAAGCATCTTGATGGTTAGGATTAGGTTGAGGTGATGTGTATGTTTGCTCACTCATCATAATAGAATCTGCAATTTTTGCAATGTCCTCAAGGGAATGAGATTCAAATGCAGCCAGAATGGTTTTCACATTTGGTGGCATTCGTTTGACAAATTCAGTGCGAAGAAACCATTGTATGGTGGCATCCTCATTGTTGTATGTACCCATTATATGTTTAAAGTCACATAACAATTGTGAAGGTGAGCGATCACCTAGTTGTGGGGCATTGATTAGTTTGGTAAATTTAACATGCAAAGGGGAAGTGAAATTTGAGAGCAATATGTTTTTCAAAGCCAAATAGGATTTTTGACAGTTATTTAGGCTTGAGGAAATTTTAATTATGTGCTCTGAAGTTAAACATTTAAGTAATTCAAAATATAACTGTTCATCAGAATATTGCAAGGCAGCATAATGAGCTTCAAAGGTGTGGAAAAATGCGTCCATGTTGACCATATCAAATTGTAGGCTAGGTAGAGTATGAACTATCATAGGCTGTGAAGTTGATGAAGATGCAGAATTTGAAGGGTCAGGTGAAGGAATTGAAATAGTTGATTGGGTAGAAGATGATTCAGAAGCCATTCGTCTTAAATTGTAATGGTGCATATAGATAACAAATGATGTGTGAGTAATTGCACCTAAAGTGTAGAATGGAACTAGGCTATTCTATACCAGTATGAAGAAATGTCCAATTTTTTTGCTTATCGGGGTCACCAGTTGCAGAGTATTAACTAAGCCTGCAATAAAACAATTCACTTTTCTTACACAAATCCACTTCCAAAGCTCTTGAGCTAAATTTCAATCAAATTGCTGAGAACACATTTATTTACAAACCAGCAGTTCCGAGAAGACCGAGAAGGAATTTTTATCACTACAAAGCGTAAGCACATTGGCAGTGTTGCCACTAATTATTAGTATTATCAGAGGTTAATAATAACGTGTAGGGGAGTAATCCACTACACATGGTAGGGGAAGGTTTAGGCTCGGAAAGGTTTATTTTAAATTGTCTTGGGAAATTATAACGATGTTCGGAGCCTCCAAATTTGTTGAATATACGAGTCTGTGGCCTGGTCTGGCAAGCAGCGGCATTGTACCTGGGTTGTCGAGGATGTTGGAGCGATGCAAAAAATGAGTTTTCTACGGTGGCTGCTAATTTATTTAAGCGCTAATCGAATATTTCGTTGATTAAGCGTTGGGAGCTATTATTATCGTTGGAACATTAAGAAGCTGCCATGATTTCGCCCACTTGCACAGTAATAGAATCTAAGTTCGTGTCGAGCGATCCCACCAAAAAGCTGCAAAGTTGAACTGGGTAACACTAATTTAATGAATTCGGAATTGTCGGAATGACGCTTTTCCTAAAAAGAGGAACGTCGGAACAGTCGGAATAGTTAAAAATTTTTTTAATACGAACTATTTGAATTCAAAGACAAATGTTGTGCAGGCAGAACATGATCCATCATAACATTACATAAATCAAATAACACACATTTAATCAATGACTTCAAAATAGTTGGAGTGACATAAGAGCAAAATTATACACATATCCATAGACGCTCATTTAATTTAATGAATTCGGAATAGTCAGAGTGAACTGATAGCAAAATGCTACGCATATAGCTAAGCAATGAGTGAATTTAATGAATTCGGATTGATCTGATTGCAAAATGCTACGCATGTTGCTAAATTCTGAGCTGATTTCATGAATTCGGAATGGTCGGAATAAGCTGATAGCAAAATGCTACTCATATTGATTTAATGAATTCGGAATGATCTGATAGCAAAATACTACGCATATTGCTAGGCGCTGAGTTAATTTTATAAATTTGGAATGGTCGGAATAAGCTGAAAGCAAAAAGCTATGCATATTGTTAGGTGCTAAGCTAATTTTATGAATTCGGAACGGTCGGAATGATCTGATAGCAAAATGCTACGCATATTGCTAGACGCTGAGCTAGTTTAATGAATTCTCAATGGTGGAAATGATCTGATAGCAAAATGCTACGCGTATTGTCAGACGCTGAAATAATCTTATGAATTTGGAATGGTCGGAATGATGTGATAGTAAAATGCTACTCATATTGCTAGATGCTGAGCTAATTTTATGAATTCGGAATGGTCGCAATAATCTAATAGCAAAATGCTATGCATATTGCCAGGCGCTGAGCTACTTTAATGAACTCGGAATGGTTGGAATGATCTGATAGCGTCAGATTTCACAAATTAATAAACATTTCATAAATACAAAGTGTTCCTCTTTCTGGAATGTCGTATTGGATCATTCCAAATTTATAAAATTCGGATCATTCCAAATTCATAAAGTTAGTTCAGCACCAGGCAGTATGCGTAGCATTTTGCTATCAGATCATTCCGAATTCATAAAATTAGCTCAGCGCCTAGCAATATGCGTAGCATTTCTTATTCAGATCATTTCGAATTTATTAAATCAACTGAGCGTCTAGCAATATGCGTAGCATTTTGCTATCGGATCATTCTAACCATTCAAAATTCAATAAATCAACTGAGCGTCTGACAATATGCGTAGCATTTTGCTATCAGATCATTCCCACCATTCCAAGTTCATTAAACTAGCTCAGCACCTTGCAATATCAGTAGCATTTCGCCTTCAGATCATTCCGACCATTCCAAATTCATTAAATCAACTGAGTTTTTGACAATATGCGTAGCATTTCGCCTTCAGACCATTCCGAATTCATTAAATCAACTGAGCGTGTAGCGATATGCGTAGCATTTTGCTATCAGATCAATCCGACCATCCGAATTCATTAAACCAACTGAGCGTCTGACAATATGAGTAGCATTTCGCCTTAGATCATTCCAACCGTTCCGAATTCATTAAATCAACTGAGCATGTTAAATAATGTTAAACAACAACTTTTTATTTCGTTCAAATAAACGTACGAGATTTGAACAGGACAGTGAAAGATCACTAGTGATCATCTAGTCAAACTGCCCTTTCTTGCATCACAATTACTTATAGTATAACAGCAAAAGCGTAAGACGCAAAGCAAAAGCATATGTACTGCTAAGCTACAGAAAAACTATATGTACATCTGGCCAGAGTACAACTAGTATCACATATACACCAGGCCAGAACACAAGTACCACTACTATTACTTTGTGCAATAGTTCTATTATGTATATGATGAACGTGGTATCAGAGATTGCAATATTAGTATTGCCTTAATAATAAACTTGAGTAATATTTGGTGAAACTATGCCAAGACAAAGATTTGTTTAAAAGTGGAATTTTGTTCCAAATTTTTACTCCATGAAAATTAAAAGAAGATTGCCCATATTTAGTGTTGACTCTTTAAAAAGTAATTTTTATTTGTAATTGACCTAGTTAAATGAGTATGCTGTTGTAATGCAGTTCTGAAGTAGGAATTAAAATTTTCTGGAATCTTGTTATGGTGAAACGAGTGCATGAAATTTGCTATTTCTAATTCAAAAATATCTTTAAGTCGTAAAATATTCAAAGATTTATACAAAGTGTTCATTGGAACACAGTCTGCAAGACTTTTGAATTCCATAATCCGAATGATTCTGTTTTGGACTACTTGGACTTTCTGCAATAGGTTGTTTGCAGCAGTACCCCGTGCTAGAATTCCATATTTAAGATGTGAGTAGGCAAAGCTATTATACAGTTTAACTAGCGTTTTTTTGTTCATATAATGTCTCATTTTAGATAGGATTCTAGCTGCATTAGCAAGTTTGTTTACTACATGGCACACTTGTTCTTTCCAGGTTATTTTATTATTGATAAATACTCCTAAATATTTTACACAATCTGTGTTTGAAAGTTTATGCCCACCAACATGAAGTTGAAAGTTTTGTAGTGCAACTCTCTTTTGTTTGGGAGCAGAGATAAAGTAAAGGCAGTGGCTATTTTGCCGTCGATGGCAAATTGCCCTTGGAATCTATTTTGCCGTAATCATTCACGTGTGTTTATATAGCCAAATTTGCTGTAATTACACCAGTGACACTGTGTTGCAGTGGATAGAGCACTGGTCTTGAGATATCATGGTTGCAGATTTGAATCTCAGCTGGCCAGGGCTTTAAAAGAAAGGCAGTGTACACTGAAGGGGCAGGCCTGGTATGTAAATGTACAGGGCAGTGTACACTGGAAGGGAGTGTACAGGGTGGGGGATAGAGACCTGGGGGTGCAAAAATTTTTCAATTGGTTTTATAAAATTGACCAATCAGAAATGACCAAAAGTCACATGTTTAGTACGTCATTAAAATTGACCAATCACAAATAACTCACGGCAAAATAGTCTCTGAGGGTAAATTGCCGTTGACGGCAAAATAGCCACTGCCTAAAGTAAATGCTTTTTTTATAATTCAAAGACAGTCGATTGTATTTCATCCAGTCATTGATGATAGTGAGTTCATGATTAGCTAAAGCTTGAAGGTTGATGTGATTTTTATTTTTGAGTATTAACACGGTGTCATCCGCAAATAAATTAACATGAAATTTGGTGTGTAGTGGTAGATCATTGACATATAATGAAAACAGTAAAGGTCCAAGTGTAGAACCCTGTGGTACACCACACACGATAGTATTTATTTAAGATTTTATATTATTGCAAACAGTAAACTGCTTGCGATTTTGTAGATAGCTTGTCAAAAGTTTATGCATATTGCCTCTAATTCCATAACTGTGGAGCTTATCCAAGAGAATTCTATGATTTACTGTATCAAAAGCCTTGGAAAGGTCCAAAAAAATACAGCAAGTCAAATAACCATCATCTAAATTATTTTGTAACATATTTCAAAGATCTGTTATGGCCATTTCAGTTGAATATCCTTGACGAAATTCAAATTGTTGCTGTGTGATGAGTTTGTGAGTGTTAAAAAACTTTCAAGTCTAAAATATAGCAACTTTTCAAAGATTTTTGAAACAGTTGACAATATCAGGATTGGTCTGTAGTTGCTAACTATATCTTTGCGACCACATTTATGAATAGGAATTACTTTTGCATGCTTTAATATAAATGGAAAATCCCCTTTCTCGTAGCAACCATTAAATATTTCACTCAAAAATGGTGAAATTATAGGGGCCAGTAGTTAGTAGAATTTATTTGGTATGTTTTCAGGTCCACTAGCTTTTGATGTGCCAAGTTGTTGAAGTTGCAAAAGAACTTCTTCTGGACTTATAGGATCATAACAGAATGATTTCATCACGTTTGTTGTGCTAAACTTTTTTAATTGGGTATTTGGTATTTTAGCGTCCATTGAGGGCCCAACATTTGTGAAGTAGTTATTAAATATACTGCAGATTTCCATATTTTCACTTACTATTCTATTGTTTACATCCGTAATGGTAGATACAATTTTATGTTTATTTTTTTTGTGCCCAAATATTTCATTAATAATTTTCCACTGTTTAGATTCATCTTGTTTTTGTATTTCTTTTTGATAGTAATTCTTTTTTGCTATTTTTTGAGTTTGGTTAATTTATTCAAATATATCTTGTAATGGGTTATCAGATGTATTTTGTTCTGTTTATAACATTTTTGGAACAGTGCATTTTTTGTTGAAATAGATTTTAGTAATCCCTTAGTGAGCCATGGTTTTGATTTTATTTTCATTTCTCTTCGAGAAAGTAGTCTTAAAGGAGCATGATCGTTGGTAGCGCTGGCAAGAACATCTAAAAACTTGCTCATTTTTGTACTAGGGTCAGAAAGTTGTTTCAGCTTTTTCAGTCGGTAGCTAACATCTTCACAGTATGACTCAGCATTGAAATGTTTCATATCATGTACTTGTTCTTTCAGTTTAAAAGGTTTATAAAAGTTATTTTGAATAGTGCAGAAGGTAGGCAAGTGGTCAGACACATCTAGCACTAAGATACCTGATGCACATACTTTTTCTGATGAATTTGTGTATACATGTTCTAGGATAGTTGATGATATGGAAGTTATTCTGGTTGGCTTGTTAATTAGTGAGCAGCATCCAGAAGAATATACCTCATTTATATAATTCCTCACTTTAGGCTTAATGTTTTGTTTGGATAAATCTATATTGTAGTCTCCTAGCAAAAAAAAAGAATTATTGCTGTGGTCAAGAGTAAGCATTACTTCACAAAGTTTATTTTGAAATGAGGTGAAGGAAACTTTGGGATGTCTATAAATTATGCCAATTGGTATATTTTTTTGTCGTTTTTTACTTGGTTTGTTTATAATTTCAATAAAAATATTTTCAGTCTTCACTATTTACAACAATATCAGATTTTAAAAGATATTTTAGATCATTTTTTTTATACACACCAACACCACAAGCATTTGACGCAGAATCAATATGCTCAAAATGATAATTTTCTAGTTCAGCTTGATCAAGATTAGAGGAGTTTAGCTTGGTTTCTGTTACAGCAATTATGTGTGGTAAATTAGGCAATTGCAACAAAAAATCTTCAATTTTATATTTATTTTTGGCAATGAGCTTAAATTAAAATGTATTACCATTTTCTCATTTCTTTAATTAGATTTCATCACATCAGCAAGTTCTAGCAAAGTGTAATATTTACAATCTCTGATGTTAGAGTTAGGAAACGTCATTAAATCAGTATTAGATTCAATATCATTATTTTTAATACTCATTGGATCAGTAGATAGCAAACACCTGCTAAACAAAAACTTTTTGATAAGTACTCTACTTGCTTATCAAGTTTTCCTCAGTAGCCATTGGATGTAGTTCCTCCACCAGTTTTTGATAATCATTTTCACTCTGAATGATTCTTGGTTCGTCCTTCTCATTTTTTTTCACAAAAATTTTACCATTTGTGGTCCACAAGTGCACATAATGATATTTTTTTGTCAGTTCTTTAGTTTTCCAAAGCAGTTTTTTCCTGTACTGAGTTAGATTTTTATTGACATAGAGCTTAGTCATGCCTGGAACTGGATATTGGTGAGGTTGAATGGTTTTTGCTGTTTTACGTCGATTGTATATTTCATTACGAATATCCCTGCACACAAATCTTGCTATAATAGCTGGAGGGACAGAACTTGCAGCTCCATTTTTAGGATGCTTAGTTGCTAAACGATGAGCTGTAGAAATATCACTTTTTGTAATTTCAACACCCAGTAACTTACTAATTTCGATAACAGTATTGGTCACATTTTCATTCTCAGTTACCGATACTCCTTTAAACTCCAAGCTTTGCCTCCTTCCGTATTGCTCTATAACATCAATTTTGCTGGTATCACTTTCTGCTACTTGTTGTGACATGCTCCTTTGCTTGGCATAGATTTTGTTATGTTGCTGTTGGGCTAATGTTAGCCTATCATATTCTGCTTTTAGGTTATCATACTTCAAGCATATAAATTCTTGACTGGATTTTAGTTCAATAATTTGCATCCTAAGTGCTTCCACTTCTTGTTGGTGCTGCACATTTTTTTCAAATAAAGCTTCCTTTATCATCAGTTTAAGTGACTCTTTTACTTGCTCTGCACATGTATCAATGATTTTTTTCTCATCAATTGATTCCAGGTTTAATATGCGACTTCTTGAATTTGGCATCCTTTGCAGTTATACACTATATACAGTTATACACTTATTCAACACAATGCTTAATTCCTTCCCTTTCCGACATGTGCTTATTCAAATAGAATGCGTAGCATTTTGCTATCAGATCATTCCAACCATTCCAAATTTATAAAATTAACTCAGCGCCTAGCAATATGCGTAGTATTTTGCTATCAGATCATTCCGAATTCATTAAATCAATATGAGTAGCATTTTGCTATCAGCTTATTCCGACCATTCCGAATTCATGAAATCAGCTCAGAATTTAGCAACATGCGTAGCATTTTGCAATCAGATCAATCCGAATTCATTAAATTCACTCATTGCTTAGCTATATGCGTAGCATTTTGCTATCAGTTCACTCTGACTATTCCGAATTCATTAAATTAAATGAGCGTCTATGGATATGTGTATAATTTTGCTCTTATGTCACTCCAACTATTTTGAAGTCATTGATTAAATGTGTGTTATTTGATTTATGTAATGTTATGATGGATCATGTTCTGCCTGCACAACATTTGTCTTTGAATTCAAATAGTTCGTATTAAAAAAAATTTTAACTATTCCGACTGTTTCGACGTTCCTCTTTTTAGGAAAAGTGTCATTCCAACAATTCCGATATTTCCTCATTTTAGTGTCTATTTCGATTATTCCGACAATTCCGAATTCATTAAATTAGTGTTACCCAGTTCAACTGGAAGCTCTTCAAGGAAAAATTTTTACAAGACCGCTTGACTCGGGGAGTCTGACAAGTGGTAAGAGTCAAGCAGGTAGCCCATTTCATTAATCAACTTGGTGGATTTGCGATTGCCCAATAGTATGATGAAATAGATTGTCCAGACGATCGTTTTGACAAATTTTATAGATTTTGATTAGTGCTGTTTTCAAGTTGGTTTACTGGAACATACCCGGGTCACGGATTTTATGCTGGATCTTGCAAACACCTTTAAGTCTGATGTATTAGTATAGTGCCTAACAAAAGTTTAAGACCACTTGTGAAAAAATTAAGTTTTTGTATGATTGCGTCGTATTAATCCATTTTTTATGTGATACTGGTATCGGTAGTATCTATTCTTGTATTTTCTTGTGTGATTTTGTCACCTTGATGCTCTTTGAAATTGGTAATTGCAATTTCATTTGCTTTTTGTGGCTTAGGGAGACCAGTTTGAGTTATTTTTGTGATTAGTTTTAGCTGCTAAAATGGGCAAAAAAATGTCTCTCAGTCAAGTTTAACATGCTCAAATTGTCACATTATACAGAGAAGGCTACTCAAAATGCAAAACTACTGCGAAATGTGATGTCAAGAAACTGCAGTTCATGCAGCATAGGCAAATTCAAGTTTAAGAAGGAGTTAGAGTGACTTAAAGTGAAGTGGTAGATTGAAGAAAATCTCTGTGAAAGATAATCAATTAATGAAAAGGATAGTTGTTCAATTCCCAACTAGTTCAATAAAGACAGTAGGCTACTGTCTGCGTCATTGGCAAAAGGCATCAAAGTAAGTGACATTACTGTTTCTTGCCGATTGACATTTGATTTCAGATTGAAATCACAAAAACTCACTAAATAAACATTACTGCCTATATTCATGAAAGCCGAGTAGGGATAGTACAGGTATAGTAGGCATCCGTAGTTCTAAAGAGGCATAGTACAAGCAGGCATAGTAGACATCGGTAGTTCTAAACAGGCATAGTAGACATAGTACAGGCATAGTTCAGTAAGCCAAGGGAAGTAGTGAACTAGCTCAAACACCAACTGCAGTTGATTACTACAACCTTTTTGGCTTTTGTAATATCCATACAAAATTTTTTAAATTTTGTGTACAATTAGCAAAACAACAAATTCAATTTTATCAAAAAATATGCTGCAGCTTTTAATGTGAAATCTCATTGTACTCACTCAATGCTTAATCTAAACTCATAAAATTAAATATTTTTTGAAAGGAAAGAAATAAGGCTTTGTTATATTGGTGCGACTGGTTTTTGGTCACAAACCTCTTCTACTACAGTACTATTCTTTTACTATGCTTATTTATAATCACTCAATGCAATGCAGCAAAGAGGTAGTCAATGAAAAAGCAACCATACAAGGAGCTGGAAGTATGTCACAAATTTTGTCACTCTTTTTTTGGTACTGGAAAGCCAATATGTGAAGAGAGCTAACAAAAACAACCTCTTAGTTGGCTAGTCCTACAGGCTCAGTAGGCATTGTAACCATAGTAGGAATGGTGCAAGCATAGTACACGTGCTGTTGGCACAGTGTTCATAGTAGTCGTGGTAATCAAAATAGGCATAATACAGGCATTGTATAGTAGGCATAGTACAGGCATAATAGACATAGTAATAGCATGGTAGTTGTGCATATGCATTAGTCAGTAATGGCTGGCAAAATGCAGGCTTTGGATTAGATTGTTGTCATTGATCCTGGAAAAAGTTTTATTTAGTTGCCATCGATTCCAACAGCAGCAAAATAAAATTCTTGCTAGAAATCTGTGAGTGAAGAAATCTGCTGGAAGTAATTCAAGTTTATCATATAATAGATGAAATACAAGTTAAGCTCAGCTAATATGTAAGCTCATTTTTAAATAAGTTCACCTAATCTGCTAATTGTTAATGTTAGGGTTTTAATTTTTTCTATAAGTAAATTTTGTTGCATTATAATTGAAGTACAGTTTAGTTGAGTGCTACTTAAACTGTAGTACTGTTATTTGTGCAGTCAGTTGTCAGTATGATGATGTGTGTAGTTTAACAAGTATTTAACAGCTCAATGATAAAAGCCACGCATTAATATGCAAACAAGGTTTTGTGTTAGTAGGGCACAATGCTTTACACCATTAATTTTTTTAAATGTTCATGTTTATCCTCCATCCAAATTGCGTAAATAAAGCCACGTATTGGACAGTGTGAAACTAGTGCTGCTTGCTTGATACATCAGCACTGTTATAACTTGTTAGGTATAAAAACACCCATTGTTTTGGATTTAAGGTAACTATAAAAAAACAAATTTATGGCAATACAATACAATCAAAGCAAAAACTGCTTACAGTATAAATTATATTTTTAAATACACACTTCAATTGCCACAGTTTCATCATCATTGTTGATAAGCTCATTATCATTAGCAATTTCTTTGGTTGTGCAATCATTAGGAGCATTTTTCAAGTAGAGAATATTTTTCAGATCATTAGTTGTGATTCTGCAAATGTCAAATGAGTTAATTACAACTTTAGATACTTTTTTTCATGCTTGCACAACCCACTGGATTTGTTGCAGCTGACTGGGCGCTTTTATTTTTCCACTGGATGTGTAAACAAATACCTTTTTGAAACCAAATGTCATAAAGTTTGCAAAAAAATAACTTGAAAGGCTTGTCAATACGTCAAGAGTAGTTGCAAAAACTTTGTGCAACCACCAGGTGTGGCTGACATCACAGTATTTTACTGCTTTAATTATTCTTTCCCTGCATCAAAAATGTGACACTTGAAAGAATCCCATACAAGGATTCATTCGGTAAAAGAAAAATTTGTCCAAATTTCCAAAACTAAGTAATCACTTTCACTCAGCTCTTCCATTCTCAGAAAAAACAACAGTATTTTGTATAACCTAGTTGCATACCCTTCACGAGAGCTACTACCTTCATATCACCACACAGCTGCCACTGATGTTGGTCATATTCTATACACCCTAAAATCAGCTTCATATTGTCATAGGTCTCTTTCAGATAAATTGCATGGCCTATTGGAATTGATGGTAAGGTATTTCCATTATGCAGCAAAACGGCCTTAAGACTCCTCTTACATGCATCAATGAATAGCCTCCAATCAGTTAACTATAACTAAGGTTGAGGGCTGCCATTAATTCATTTACTGTGCTGCATGCTACAAGATCACCTTCCATGTAGTATAGTATTTCTATTTCTTCTTGTTGGTCACAGTATTTGGATATCCTTACACCACCTGCCAAAAGATTCCATTGCTAGAGTCTAAAGCCGAAGAGTTCTACCTTAGGTTTGGGTAGCTTGTAATCCCAGATAAGGTCCTGCAGTTCATTTTGAGTTATGAGATGTGGTTTGGGGAAATTAACTGGTGCAAAGTATGATTTCTGCAACAATGACAATCCATCACTATTTGTAGAACTTACACTTTGTTCATCATCTGAATCAAGTGTAAATTATTGAGGTGCTTCAGGTACATGTTGTTTGCTTCCAGCAGTACTGGACAAATTGCTGGTAGAATGTCAGGATATTTAATATTCTGCTTCTTTTGTCTTTACAAGCCTTTGCCAGCTGGTGTGATCATGCAAAAGTAGCAGTTACTGTTGTGGTCAGTGGGCTTTTTCCAAATCATTGGCACAGCAAAGGGCATACATTTCCTCTTATTGCTAAGCCATTGCCAAAGGTTTGTAACACATTTGTTACAGCAAATGTGAGGGGCCTAACCCTTGTCTTGATCACCAATTTTGCATCCAAGACACAAGTAGTTTGCCTTCCTGACTAGAGCTGTTATGCTGCGTTTTTGTGAAGCCAAAGTTATTTTATCGCAAATGCAAAATAAATTTTCTGTTTTATTTACACATTTATGAGGCATCTGCAAGAACAGAAAAAACTAAACGCATTGCTACAACTTTGATGAAAAAGCAAATTAAAATAAACCATGCAACTCAAAC
This sequence comes from Trididemnum clinides, assembly GCA_963675345.1. Classification (NCBI taxonomy): domain Eukaryota; kingdom Metazoa; phylum Chordata; class Ascidiacea; order Aplousobranchia; family Didemnidae; genus Trididemnum; species Trididemnum clinides. The sequence goes on from OY776303.1 coordinate 18,275,418, forward strand.
TGTAACTACAGGTATGCAAATGTAAAAGAATAGAACAGACATCACTCTTCCCCTCTGACAAACACACTAAATGCACAACTCTAAGCAAAGTGGGAGAATATATCAAGCTAAAGTGCATGAGTTGCTGATAGAATTCATCTAGCACAAGATAAAACTCCTTAGACAAAATATAAGCAGTAGTCTACATCGCTATCAAAGAACTGATATGAAAACACGCAAACTATTTTCTACACAGGCACATGCAAAACAAATTTAGCCATAGTGCCGTATCTTGAAAATTAGAGCTAATCAACAAATTTTAAGCCAATACTTTTGCTCAGCGACTTAAAATTAGCCCAAATATATTTCATTTGTTTCCAAAGCAAATGTGCTGTTGGCAAGTGATAATTTATACATTGCAGATGCACATTGGTGACAATTTTCTGGGATTTGAATCTTGTTTTTCATTGTGGTTGTAGTATTTTTTAAAATTTCTGTGGAATAATGTATTTGTAATTGTAATTATAATTGAATTCTATCCCGTAGTGTGTAATCATAATTATGATTGACCTAAAAGAATAGTTTCTACATCTCTTGCCTCTGTTGCTAGCAAAAATGTTGTTTGTAGTTAATGAAAACTCTTAAAAAAAAGTCATATTCCTTAACTATTAAACCAAATACAGCTGTAACTATTAAACTTCAAATTTGTAACCAAGGCAAGATTTGAAGCCAAGACCCTTTGGTGTTGCATTGCATTTTCATAAACGTGTAAAGATTGTTTTGCAACATTAGCTTGGGTTGTAAGAATGCTTAATCCAAAAATACTGCGTTGCGACAATTGCAAAAAATTGGAAAAACACACTTCCAGCTTTGAGCTGGTGATGTGTGCTGTCCAGGCATTGTACAGGGTGTTTCAAAAGTAACATACCACTATATTACTGAAGTAACTCTGATCGTTATATTAAGGACATTTTTGTTCCGTTTTCTGAACAACTAACTTAGATTTAGAAAAGCAAAAAACATGGTTCCAACAAGATGGCGCAACTGCTCATACTGCACGAGCCACAATGACAGCTGTCTGCAAGGTATTCAGTGAACATGTCATTTCACAGGATTTACAGCCACCTCGCTCACCAGATTTTTACCTTTGGGGAAAATTGAGGGGACTTGTTTATGCTGACAATCCTCATTCAATCAATGATCTTACACATAATATCAGACAAGTCATGCCAATATCAGATGTGAGGAACTGCACCAAGTCTTCAGTAGCCTGCGTCGGAAAGTCAAGCTCTGTCTCCAAGAAGATTGCTCACATTTCCAGCAACTGTTATGATTAGTTAATGTAGCAAATATTCATAGAATATGCCTATGTATATGGTATATATTCCGTATTTTGGTTCTCTGTCATGTCATCTTTGATGAATAAATGTTATAGAATCTATATAGCTTGTATTCTATTCATTAATATCAGATATACTTTCGGTATGTTACTTTTGAAACACCCTGCATAAAGATTGCCTTGCTTTTGGCATAGGTTAAAGATAGGAATAGGATTAGTGTTAGAGTTAAGATTACAATTAGGTTTATACTTTGTGGAATTCCTCTAAATTTTGGTGAATTAGTAGTATTCTTCAATTAGTTTTTCACTCTTTAATTGTAATTTGCTCTGTTTTAGGTTTAATTGTTGCTTACTAATAATAAGCCTAGAATTATTATGAATGTCTTGAAGTATATTAAAAACAATCCAAAAAAATCTATTGTTGGGACCATTATTTGTGGTTATGTTGGAAAATGGTTGAATGGTTTATATCAAGATCATGAATTCCGTCATGCAATATGTCGAAACATCATGGTAAAAGGAACAGAAAATGTAAGGTGGCAATACAGTCCAAGGACAATCACTGTGTTTCTCAACCCTGCTGCCAACTATGGCAAAGCAAGTAAGCTTTTTGAAAAAAATGCTGCGCCAATATTTCATTTATCAGGATGTAATGTAAAAGTTATTCAACTGGATTATGAAGGACAAGCAAAGCAATTGATGTCAATTTTAGAGCAAGGAAGCACTGACATCATAGTCGCTGCTGGGGGCAATGCTACTGTTAATGAAATCGTAACAGGGTTGATGAGAAGACCAGACTACCAGTCATGGCTAAATATCCCTATTGGTGTAATCCCTCTTGGAGAAACAAACACCCTTTGTAAACAATTGTGTGGAAATGGAAACCAAGAAAGACTCAGCCAATGGATTATGACTGCAACTAATGATATCTTAAAAACTTCATCAAAACAAGTTGATCTCATGGAAATAACCAGTGAAAATGGTAAAAGTGTCTATGCTTTGTCTGATATGCGATGGGGATCATACAGTGATGCCTTTAGTCGAACTTCAAAATATTGGTTTTGGGGTCCACTTAAAAAGTACATGACTTTCATATTTGCTTCATTCAAGTCAAAAATTAAGGAACCTCGGCAAATAGAATTGAATTACTGTGAGCCACTGCCATTTGTTGAACCAGAGAAAACTGTGGAAAAGCCTGTTGTCTCTGACCCCGTGTTTGCCAAAATTAAAGAACTGTTTGTTTGGGTTCTCAAACCTCTTGTTAAATTTTCAGACTCCAAGCCTGTTGGTACCAGTGTGATTAAACCTAGAGAAATGGATTTAGATAAGTCTGAGAGTTTTGAAACCCTTGAGTTTAGTGCAAGTGTAAATTCTGCCAACATTAATGCACAAAAGTACCAAGCTGCTGCTCAAATCAGCATTGAAAATAAAGATTTTTCATCCCTAGATTTCATTAAAAATGGACTAAAGCGATTTGAAAGTGCCTACCCTCAACCAATTCACCCAAAAGCTGACTTTAGTGCCTGTCAGTTTCAGATATTACTTAATACAGAAGAAGAAACATGGTTTCGTATTGACAATGAAGATTTTGAAGCAGTGCCATGCACTATCAAAGTTTTACCAAAGGCAATAAAATTAATTTGTTCAGAACAATAACTCTATTAAGTAATTTATCTCGTTTTTTAGTTGACATACGCAAAAGAAAAGTCATCTGATTTATTGCAATTACATAAGATTGTGCTGCTAGTTGTAATAAATGGGCTTGGACGTGAGTCTATTTATTTTTTGAAACTCTCATCTGTGATGAAATTTGGCACTTGTAGTTGTGAGTTAAGTAAGCTGATTGTTGATAAATCGTAAGTATAAAGAAAGTGCTTTTTAAAGATGGTTAAGCAAAAGAAAAAATCTTTCTATATAAAAACAGACGGTTAAAATAACTGTTCTCTTGGGCCACACTACAATACAGAAATGCAGAATTACAGAAATATGAAAATACCATATTTATTGCAGAAAGCTAATCGTTCATTTTCAAAACCAATTTAGGATATAGACATTAAGATACATTGTTCAACGCAATTCAATTATCTAATTGGAAAGCTATACTTTTGGTATTTATTGACTTTGTAAATTTTTATATTTTTTGCAATTTCTGTACTTTCGTTGGTAGTTTTTTTAATTTCTGTAATGCAGTAGATGCCGCTTATCAAGCCTGCCTCGGGACCGAACGATTTTGGGCTTGTTAACCGACAGATGACTTTTTCTAAATATTTTGAGCTAAAAAATTTGTGGCTAACTGTAATAAAGATAAAATGTTTAAAGCTAATTACATAGTACACAGAAATTTGTAAAGAAAATACATATTCGGATTTGTAAAGAAAATACTAGAAATGTAACTTTTCTGTGCAGTAGAATCTTAGATTGCTTTGAACTGTCAAATTCTTTGAAAACTGGCGCTAGATCAACTAGCTTTTTGGCGGTGGGTCTTCTCTTTGATTACTGCCGCTTTACTGATTGACCGCAATTTGCGTATTGTGACGTTGTTTCATTATTCCATTAAGTTCCCTTTTTCTTGCATTATCGTGCAGGTACAGCCTGCTCCATATAAAACATGATCAGTTTTTAGTCAGGAAGGGTTTGTGACAAAACAGAAGAATTTTAGACAGTACTCAAAATGCTTGATGTTTGTCCATGCAGAGAAAAAAATCAAGAATTACGTGATGAAATTTGTTAGTTATGAAGCTTTTTAAACAAATTTAAAAGAATTGCGTAGAAAATTTGGGCTTATTAGAAGGGTTTTTGGGAGTATAAAGCGAGTTTTGTTAATACACAATCAAATGGAACAATTCCGTGCCAGACAAATTTGGGTTTAATATGCAGGTGGGCTTAATAAGCGGCATCTACTGTATAATAATGCATGTTTTGGTGTGAATTTCTTGTAATCCATAATTCTGTATTTTGGGGTTGCCTTTTTTACTCAAGGTGATGGTGTACTCACTTGACACAACCTTCATGCAGCCATCTTCATATGCTTTGTGAAGTTATCTTACAATGCTTTTTTTTATATTCAGTGCAAATATTATGTTTAATTTTCAGTTGTAAATGACATAAATAATGGAACATGAAGTAAAAACTGTAGAAGCTGAGGTCGAAGAAGGAAGACAACGAGAAGATATCTTGAATTCATTTAAAGGTGTTGGTGTAAGTACCAAATACAGACTTAGCGAAATGAAGCAAATGATGACAACTTACCCAGCTCAATAAAGTGAATACTGGTCATGCCTAGCCGACTAGTGGTAGGAGACAGAACGGCTCCGTGTGCTAAAATATAGCCAAAATAGCTGTAAACACAGCTGCCAAAACCTGTGTTTTTTAGGACAAAAGGCTCTGGTCTGTAAATCGCATGATTGGCAGATGCCAACAGGGCTGTTGTGATCTATTGGATATCTTCAGATCACATCTATCAACGAGAATTGAGATCAGTAAGCACTGGCCTTATTTCATCATACCTATTTATAACCGTCTTAGCCACATGTGTATGAGCAGTTTTTCATGTGCTCCCTTGCAAGCAACGGGTGATACATGAAAAATTGGAAAGCACTTTCTTTCTGCTACTTTGCTTAGATACAACAAATAGGAAATGTTTTCAAGAGTTCAAATACTCTCATGTTTGTAGCCTTCTCTAACGAGATGTTGTGAAATGAGAGCCATGGCTGCTGATCCCGATTCTGTTGACAAAGGTGACCTGAAGAGATCTATTGATTGGAACGGTTCTGTTAGCATCTGTCAATAATATGTGTTAGTTTACTCATCGAGCATAAGATGAACTGAAAGTTTAGTGAATTGTAAACTAATGTTGCAATTCAAGTCAACAATCATCTTTAGATGTCATTGTGGTCAGTGCAGCCAAAGATTGAGCTCAAAAGCAAATGATTTTTCCGTTCACCATCGAAATGCTCTGGACATTCAGCCTACAGACTTTTGGCTTTGAGTTTGATGCTTAATCCACCTTTCAAAGTTCCAACAAACCAGTAGTTGAAAATGTTATAGATACACTGAATCCTTGAGTTTATTTGGGCAACATTATGCGGAAATAAGGATTTATAGAAATACGAAAATAATTTAATCTAATTGATAGAAGTCAAGGAAAAATGATACCAAAAACAAAAAGATCTACAAATATATTTTTTAAAGTGATAAAACTTGAATTTTTGTAATCTTAAGTTAGGTCACCTGTGCAAAATGTATTTTTTTCAATTTGCAAGTGCAAAAGCATTTTTTATTACCAAAATGTTGCATGAAGCAACAAAAAAGCAAAAGCAACAAATCACAAAGCAACCAAAACATTTTTTTAAGGTTTATTGTCTAAAAAATATGACTACATGGCATAAAAAAATGCGAATTATTAACATCAGTATCATAACAACGATTTACTCTAGATAAGTATAATTTTCATAAAGTGTTAATGACTACAAATGTAAGCATTGCTTTAGGAATTTCATAAAGTGTTAAGAATGGGTTAGTGACGTCATAAAAGATTTTTGCATTTGCATTTATTCACCAAAGAAAACGTTTCTTCTCTCAAATGCAATTCAGCCTCCAACTTAACGGTCTGCAAAAGTTTTACTTTTTTAAGGTCAGAAGGCGAACTATACAAAAGCAAGATAGATCCATGTGGAGTTTGTGGGAGGAGAGTCATGGCCAACTCAGTGTTGTGCACAAAATGTGAAAACTGGGTTCATGGCAAATGTGCAAAAATAAAGAGAGTTACCGCTAGGTTGGCAATGCATTTTGTTTGCTTGAAATGTAAAGGAATAATGGAAGGGACGATGGACTCAATCGAGAAGTTGTGCGATGAAGTGGAGACAGTGAATGGATTTTGTTATTTGGGAGACAGATTAAATGCTAGTGGTGGTTGTGAAGCGGCAGTCACAGCAAGAGTAAGAATCGGTTGGGTAAGATTCAGGGAATGCGGAGAGTTGTTGCTTGGAAATAGGTTTCCTCTGAAGATGAAAGGTAAAGTTTATTGTTGTTGCGTAAGATCAGCAATACTGTATGGAAGTGAGACATGGTGTCTAAAAGAAAATGAAAAAGCAATTTTAAGGAGAACGGAGAGAGCTATGGTGAGAGCCATGTGCGGTCAGAAAATTGTAGACAGAAAGACGACTGAAGAACAGATGGATATGTTAGGGTTGAAGGAAACGATAGACCGGTTAGCAACAGCAAATGGAGTTAGATGGTATGGACATGTACTGAGGAGGGATGACGATAGTGTTTTGAGGGTTGCTCTGAATCTTGAAGTGACTGGCAAGAGAAAGCGAGGACGACCGAAGAAGACCTGGAAGAAGCAAGTGGAAGAGGAGACAGAGAAGATTGGTTTGAAGAAGGAGGATGCTCTGAGACGAGATAAGTGGAGGGACGGAGTGCGAGAAATTGCAGAAGGAATGGGGTAAATCCGGCCATCTCTGCTAAAGGGAAAACACCGGATAAAAACTGAATAACTACTGAATAACTACTAAGGTCAAGATAACGTCATCATTTAAATGTTTGATTGAAGAATTTGTTTTATTTTATCAAAACGTGGACAATTTTGAATTAGCTTCCCTTCCTGCACTTGTTGAAAGAAATGGATGAATATTTGTAATTGGTAGTCTATGTGTAAATTAAACGAATCTTGATTTAAAAGCGGGAGGTCTGAATTGGGGCAAAGTTAAATGTAATAAAATTCTAGGTTTAAGAAAACATCAAAATAAAACAAATGGCTTATCAGTGGGTCAAATTGAACCTAGAGGGAACATTTTGCTTGAAAATAACCTAGACGTATTGGGATAGCATGCATGATTTAGGGGAGAGGTTCTGGTTGTGCTGGAACCAGGGTAATTAGTTTTTGTCAATATAAATTGAAATGGGTTTATATTCAACGCTCTGTCCGTTACTCCGGTCTAATGCAAGGCTGCATAGAGTTAGTTGGCTTCCGTTTTTCTCTAAATTGTATAAAGGTTATTTTTCAGGAGTTAAGCAATTTTTTGGTGCCAGAAAATCTTTTTATAAAATTTTCTTTTGGTTAAAATTATCGTATTTTTCAGACCATACGGCGCACTTATAATCCTTTAATTTTCTCAAAAATGGAATGTGCGCCTTATATTCCGGTGCGTCTAATGTGTGGATCAGGTTGCGCTTTGTCACCAAGCTCTAAACGAACTTTATGTTGTAATAATCGTTACCAACGTATTCATAGGCGTAGGAAGTGGGGGGTCCGGGGGGCACTGGCCCCCCCTGCTTGTAAAAACGCATTACTCAATTGCTTGTAAAAACGCATTGATTTTGCCACAAAATTTCGGGCAATTTTTGATTTTTCGGGCAATTTGAGTAAGTGTATTTATGTTATGTACTCCATCTGCTTTCAATCATGTGCAAGTATTTGGGGGGGGCACCAAATTTTTGCCCGAAAAATTTGTCACTGTAATAACATCTCCAAAAAAAAAAAAGGTCATCACCTGTTTGGCCCCACGTTCCGTGACATGTTTAGACCGAAAATGATGGAAAAGGTGCAGCGAAACAGATGATGACCTTTTTTTTTTGGAGATGTTATTACAGTGACAAATTTTTCGGGCAAAAGTTTGGTGCTTCCCCCAAATTGGTTTGAGGTCATACGCCCATGAACGTATTAGTACCTCCTTCAACTCGTTCTTTCTTGAGAGCAAACTTCTTTCTTTCTTGCGATCAATTACCTACTCTCATTCCCCTTACGGATGTGTTTTTTCTCTTTACTTACTCTCGTTCCCGTCACGAGTAAATCTTTCTCTTCACTTTACGTACGTAAACACACACATGCGTCGCGCATGTATTGCAAGATGTACGGTACCTAGCAACTAGTCGTGCACTTTTCACGCAATGCGAATATAACAATTGATTGCGTGATCATAAAATACAAGTACAGTACCGATAAAATGCGTTGAGCTTTGGTTTCATTAAATGCACCTTATAGTCCGAAGCGCCTTATCTACGAAAATATACGCGTTACAAGAAGTTTATTGATACTGCGCTTTGTGGTCCGAAAAATACGGTAATTGCTAATAATAATTCGACCTTGGTTAATTGCATCCATGAAAATTCGTCGTACAGTTTATGTGTTTGGCTTTCTGTATCCTAATGTTTTACAACTAGTGAGCACTTATGGTTTAGATTTGTTCTCGTTTGTTCGCATTTCATTTAAATAAAAAAACATGCTAAACTTTGTATTTGTAAGTTTTAGCAATGCAAGCATGAACAAGCTTTTAGGCCTACTACTTTATTGGTTCATTAAAAACCTGAGAATAATTTGCAGTGGTGTATTCAGAAAGCAGTTATTGTGGGGTGTGGGAGCATTTTATAAAGGTAAAAACCGTTTTGTATTGAAAAATAACTTTGAAGCCGAGAATTTAGCCAATTTGGACGACAGTCCGGTGCAAGAACCATTTTTGGTCCCGCAACAGACATGAAAACTTTTGTTTTGCTACTCTTATACAGTTGTAAGGCAATCACTCTTTATCCCCCAAAAACGATTTCACTAATAATTAATTAGTTAACTGTAAATCTAAGACATAAAAACATTTGGTACTGGCATTTTGTATGAAACGCAAATATTGGCTCTATTTATTGGTTTGTAATTCAAAGTGCTTATGACAAAAAATCTAACATGCAAACCAAAAAGTCTTATCAGTTACTAACCGGTATCCTGCCAGGTACAGGATATTTGAAAAAGCGCCTGATACCGGATAGTTACTGGATATCCAGCACAGCCCTAGTAAATATCGCGCCCAAAGTTTGTTTTGTTTTGTTTTATTTGCCATATTTATCCTCCATTCACGAGAAAGCGAATTGTATCGCTATACTTTGGACGGTAAGTCCGCACTCGCTTGGGAGTTGCCTTTTTCGAGGTTTATGGGTCACCTGTCTTCCACATAAAGGTGGGGCGTCCCGTTAAGTGCCTTGCCCAAGGACACAACAAGCGAACTTGCCGGCTTGTTCTCCACAACCTCCCCTAAATGCCGAGCGCCAAGCAAGGAAGCTGCGGATGCCATTTTTTAAAGTCTTTTGGTATGACTCGCAAGGGGAATGAACCCCAGGTCTACCGACTGCAAAGCGGACGCTCTAACCACCACGCCATCGCGTCGTTTAAGAACTTAGTATCACAAATATACATTTGAAAGGGGGTGCACCGAGAGATAATATAGGCCTACCATTGAATAAAACTGATATTATTTTTGACTGTGTTTCCCCCACATACTTTATATAATAAATGAATATTAGCTTGTGAAATCATGCTTTGTTAGTGAGTATTGCCAGTCTTGATTAATAGAGTAAGATATTTACCATTACAGGAACTATGGTCTCCATACAAAACTTTTGTTTACTGCTCCTACTAATGTTTTTACAATGAAGCTGGCACAGATACCTGAAGTGGTAGTTTTTGCACGGTATTGGTGATGGCTAGCGCTGCTTGCATAAAATTGCGTCATATTTCGGAGAAACATTGATAATAGCTTCATAGAGTGATTGGGGTCGAAACTAGAAATTAGGCAAAAGGCAAGGTCCTTTTTAATTTCCTTGGATGAGCTAATGCAAGAAACAGAGTTCATAAGGCATTAGCAGCAACGACTTGATAATGAGAAAGTTTAAGGAGAAATCAAAAAACACATCTGTGTGAAATCACATGGTATGGAAGACATTTCTGCTAATTTGATTGAAAGTAGCTTAACAACCCTACCAGGGTCACGGTTAAAACCTGTAAGAAACACAAGGCCCCCTTAGTCCCCTAGTTATGCGTAAGCAATGAACGCTGCACGTGTATCTAAATCGTAGCCATGATCTTGAGGTCATAAGTTTAATTATGAAAGAAAGTGCACCTACTCGTGAAACAAGCCTACTACTTACCACCCAATTTTTGTATTTATGAAAACAGTCATTACTTTAACGTCGCCATCCTCCCTGTTAAACTTTAAGCTATGTTTTCCTTGGCTACTCATTTAAAGAAATACAGAGGTTGGATCATGGCATATGGTTTGTGCCTATCCTACTCATAATGCTTTTGACTCCGTCAATGTTTAAAGTATACTTGATTTTGGAACGAAAATTGGGTGTATAGAAAGGAATACCAATTTTTTCTGGCTGTTTTCACCACTGCACACTGCCAGCTGAACCAATATTCTTTTAACTCGACGTTACTGATGGTGGCCCTGCAAGCGACCACTGTAGAGCCGGTTAGTACAAGTATAAAAATAGGTCCTTTTGATTTGTTTTCAGTCATGTTTAGACACTTGCACTGCACAGTGCAGCCGTTAGTGAAAAATTCACAAATCAATCAAAAATTACATATTCAACTATTCTGTGCCTTTACTGTTTGTCAAGATGCACAAACGCTTTAACGCATTCAGTTGGCATCTTGCGGCAATTGTACAAAACTTCAACAAACCCGCAGGGTCGCTGCACGGTTTAGTAAAATTTTCCGCTGACGGGTATAGCAGGGATTGCTTGTGGGGAATCAGGAATGATCTCAAGACAGAGATTTCTAAATGTGCTGTCGCAATGCATTGATGAGTCGCTTTGAGATTGCTAGCTTCCATCCTTGATGCCTCGTTTTTGAAAATCAATTTGCGTTAAATTGAAGATCTTTTCTTTGGAGATTAACTTAAGCCGTTCTTCATTTGCATTTCATACGTGGATTGAACATATGGCTGAGCTAGTAAAAATGGTTTAGTTCGGTTGCTGTTGCGCAAAATGGATGTTTGCTCAAAGCCGAAAGTGGTTAATGGCAAAGAACATTAAGAACCACTGTTTTGGACGTTAGCGCAAAAGTTTGTTTGCAGTTGAAAGCAACTAGCAGTTTCTTGAACATGTGAAGGTGTAAAATAAAGTTGAAACACCCCATTGATGGCTACTTTTTGTGCTTAAATGTAAGCATTGCTTTAGGAATTTTGGATAATCTAGTTCGATGATTTCTATTTTCATTGCCCACTGGCCACTTACTACTAATCTGAGTTGCAGCCCCTCTACAAATCTTTTTAAGCGCATAATCGCTGGCGCAAGTGAAAAATCGCTGACAAATGTAGCCTACTAAAGCCATCGCACAAATTTTTCGCAAACCGCTATTACCTATAAAACCAAATTCAAAATTCTGACATTTTTATGTCTTAGAGTAGGAAAATGATTATGTTAAAAGCATGTGTTAAGCTGTGGCTGTGTAAAAAGTGCAGGAAAAATTACCCCGTATGGCAAATGCAGCTGCAACACAAAATTTAACCCCAGATTTCCATTGAATTATAATTGAAAGTGTTCCGCAAAATGCTGAATGGTTGTTTTATTTCTTGCTTTTGTTTATTGATTTAAACATCAACGTGGATAGCCTTAACAAGACTTCCAAATAGCATTCAAATAAAAGTTGGCTGCCTATCACATGCATTATTTAGGCGACAGCATCTGTAATTTTGGAGTACGTTAAACAATAATTTGACATCTCCTGTGCTCTATTTAGCTTTTTTTGGCAGCAATTAGCAGGAGGTTGTATCTTTTTGATCAAGCTTGTGAGCGTGTAGTATTTCAAAGATCTTTAGAATCCTCTACTTCTTCCCGCGCATTAAAAAATAGTTGGTTGAAAGTTCCACGGAATTTCTGCCTGACATTTTTTGCACATCTGCACTTCTTTTGCGCTTGTTACTGGAAACACAGAACCGGAGTAATTTGCATTTTGTGCTTTTGTTTGACAGTAAGATTACACGCTTTTACCAGCGAGCAGAGATAATTGCTCTCTTCGATGACCTTTTTTTTTTTTTTTTTTTTTTTTGGAGATCACCCCTTAATATGGCGTTGTTTTGACTTCAAAGTATAAATATACCACTACACGTTTGTAAGCAATGAAAAGAAATGAATGTTTGTGTGGCGCATCTTGAAGTGAATGTTTGTGTGGCGAAAAATTTTGGCGCATGGACTGAAAAGGTTGGCCACCCCTGCCCTACATTTATGGCGCATCCGACACGGGTTGGTAGAAGAGTTGGCGCTTTGCATAAAAAGCTTGGCCACCCCTGTCTTAAGGCAATAAAGGTAGTCGACCTTGCGTTGTTTTCCCCGCTTTTTTGCGGGCCTAAACGTGCTGATTAAGTGTATCGCTACCACGACACACTCGCTTTCGAATCAGACTTTATTGCAGCACTTTAAAATTCTGGACGCCCTTTCCGACAATTAGCAATGGCGCTTTTATGGAGTTTCAAACTCCTGATATTTGGTTTAAAAGTCTGGCAAAATAAAGGTGAAATTTAAAAACTTGACTGGTGGATACGTATTGCACTTATTGCGTAATTAGAGAAAATAAGATAGTTAAACAACGGCACTGTTGCAAATTTTCTTTTCGGCAAAAGTAATCAAAATGGTAATTTGTTTTTGGTCGTTTCAAAATTCTTTCGGCCTGTGACGAAAAAAACAGAACCTAGATTTCGTTACTTAAGAGCAATCAAAAAGTTACATAAATTTGCGAAGTAATAAAGCTTGAATTTTTGTCACTTTAAAAGTATCAATCATGGATTGCAGTAATTTTTAAATTGACCAAACATGAATTTCCGTAAATCGGTATTTCGTATTTTAGTGCTGCCAGTTAATTCATTTTTAAACGAAAACGGCTTTATTATGGTGCAGGGTTGTTTTTGTATTGATGCTGCTTAGAAAACTTGCGTGGGTTCTAGCAATTGATAGTTACTGTAGGTCACATTTCCTTACGTAGATTAAATTTTGCTGAGCCAGAATTCGTAATTTTGTAAACTATTTTAGTTGTATTTTAAATACTGTGATGTTTTGTAACTTGCTACTTTGTTTTTAGATATTACAACTTTGTATTGGAGTTGTTACATTCCTCCATGGGATTCTTATCGTTGTAATTGCTACTTGGTATTGGGGTGGACCAAGTGTTGTATCTCGCATAGGAGATGGTATTTGGTGCAGCATATTTGTAAGTTTCTTGTAAAACTACCGGTTATAAACTTTTGCATAGTTCTTTTTTATCTTCAGTGTTTTATCTTTTTTACTTTTTTATACTTTTTTATGTGTACTTTTTTATCTTTTTGTTTCTATGCTCTTTTCCTGTAAGCTAAGAGTTTAGGATTCAAAACCATAATGCATCGGGTGCCATGTCGATTTTACGTCTTTTTTCCCACCTTCTGCAGGCTCAGATGTGCCGATTCAATGCATGTCAACCACATCACATTCGCTTTTGCACCATACTTTTTGGTGGAACAACTTAGCACTTAATATTTCAGAGTGCCTTTCCGGCGAATGCAAATGGTATTTTTGTAGAATTTTGAACGCCAGACCTTTTGATCCCAAGCTCGAAACAATTACCACTTCCTTATGGCAGCTACTACAAGTCATGCCATGTCATATGTAATAATGTGGATGTTATGATATTTAGCTACATGTGCTAGTTCAACTGGTTTAAAGCTATGTACAGACAAACCACTTTTTCAATGCAACCTTCTAGCATCACTTATAGTGCGTGGTCATTTGTGAGGAAATACATCCAAAGTTTTTAAGGCTGGTACGCTTTAAGCTTGGTTATGGTTAACAAACTCTCTTCGATTTGGAAACGGAGACATGGTTTGAAATGGTTATCCAGATTTACATCACAAACACATTAAAGATGAGATTAAAGAAAAGAGGTAATCGATTTTAAGCCAATTACCAATAAAATTTACAAACAGGCAGATATGGTTGTTGTTAGGTACCCCAAAGTTGCCTTCCGAGTTGTTGTGGAAGCAGCTTTCTTCTGTAAACCTGGAGGAAGCAAAAGGGTGTGGTCAGAAATGAGCAGTGTAGAGATTTCTTGCGATACTTTTGTATTGGGATCATTATCGCTTTAACATTACGCCAAAGTATCGTCGATTGGTATCGCTTAATCGTGATTTCGTTCATCACAAAGACTAGAAAATCAAAGGCTTGAAAATCACCTGAAATAACTCTTTCAAAAACAAATCTTCTAAATTATAAATACCAGTTGCCGGTGGGTTGGTATAGCTTTTTATGACTTTTTGATAGGCAACTTCACAATTCAGTTCAATGATGGACGAAGGATTTCCTTCATTCGTTAGAGATATTATTTCATTAGCCTTCTACAGTTTTTAATGGTAAAACAAAATAGGCGTGATGTCATTGTGGGCCATCTCGACGGGTAGATTGCTTGGCCTATCTATTACATAAACATGGAGGAATCTCGATCACTTTTCAAGTACACTTGACATAGGAACCAGATGAATGTGCGGAAAAAACATTAATTTTTCACAGCTATTTCACGACTACACACTGGGTTCAGCCTACGCAGCCAGCTGAAGAGATATTTTTAAACCCGACGTTACTGATAGTTGCCCTGCTGCCGATGCTCTCCTGGTATAAGTTTAACATTCAATATTACTTTAACATATCCAGCAATGGTCGTAGATGGTGTCGCTTTATTCCATTTTGTGTACTGCTGTGTTGGTGTTGTTAAGCCGAAAATTTTAGCATCATGCCCGTCACTAAGTGTTGTACATATAACCACTATGTAAAACAATGCATGTTCGAACAGTTCAACTTAATTGTAAATGTTAAAATCTTGATTTTATTTAGGGCATATTTGCTGGAACTATGATTTTGTTAACTTCTTACAATGTGAAGTACTGCATGGTAAGTTTCAGTTTAGTTTTTAACTGAATTATTATTTGTTATTACGAAATCATGTATACTCAACCTTCGTTTTAGTAGACTAGGTGTTGCAGGAACCTATCCGGATAATGAAAAAGTCTCGATAACACAAATCTATTTACGTAATGCAAATAAAATGAAATAACCGTTCTTAATATCTTTCTGTAATGTGACACAATAAATTAAATTTTCGTGTATGTTTTCGCTGTTACCTCATAAAATGATATAATTTTCTGTTCACTCACGTTGTGTTTGAGTACAAAACTGCAGAATTGTTTTGCTGATACCCCACAAAACACGGTGTTTGCGAGCGTAGATAGCCACCTATCTGGCTTTTCTGGCAGTACGCGAGGTGCGCGTTGTTTGAATTTATTTGTCGGCTGACTCAATGTCCGGATAAACCAAAATCCGGATTAACGAGGTCCGGAAAAACAAGGGGCGAGTGTAATTATAGTACAATGCATTTTCACGAGTGCGTATTCACTTTGTTTCGTGCAGTTGTACATTTGTCTCAATATTAGAAAAGCAGCTCGAAATTTATTTGAAAAGAGTCATAGACATTAAACAAAGGCTACTATCGACCTAGATCCAAAAACAGGAGCAAATAGAAAAAACTTTTTTCGATTGTTTTCCTTCATATTGGGATATATGGATTGATGTTGAGTTAAAAGTCTTATATCGTAATGCTAGATCTTAATTGAGGTTGAGATGAAAATATATACAGGGTGGGGCAGAAAAGCTTCCCACATTTTATATTCCGAAAAAAATTGACGAGAAAAACCTTTGTTGTATTTTTTATTACTTATTTACAACGGTTTTGCGAAAATTCAAAGTCAAATTTAAATCCTAATCGTAACGCTACTTTGAATTTTCGACTTTGAATTGTCGCGACTTTGAGTTGTTGGGTCACCCTTACAACGCTACATTGTTGCCATTTTGTGTGAAGTAAGTTTTAAAGAAGTATGTTCTGGGTCATTTCTTACGAAATTTCGTTTAGTGTTTGGCGAGTAGCAGCTTTCAGTCCATCAATGATTGTTGGTCGGTGCTTATACATCTCATAACCCCACAGAATATAATCACAAAGTGAAAGATCAGGCGAACGTGCTGGGCATCCAATATCGCTACGCAAAGAAGTCAAATGCACTGGAAAGAGTCGATTGATTTTTTTGCAGTATGGGCGGTTGCTCCATCTTGTTGAAACCATGCCTCCAAGATCCTGGAGCTTTGGCTTTAAAAAGTTTTGCAGCTGGTAACGACCTGAAGTGACAAACCGCTTTGTGCTCCTCTTAAGAAGTAAGGGCTCCAAACTCCGAAATTCGCTTCTGCACATAACACGTCTCCCGCTCACTGTGAAGAGCCTTTCATGTAGCTCTCTAAGGTTACTTTCTGACCAGTAGCAAAAATTTTGCTTGTTGACAATACCAGATAAATAAAAGTGAGCTTCGTCATTGGTAATCAGAACAGCATTACAGCAGGCTACACAGAACAGCAGGAATATTTTCAAGAATATCTTTACAGCAGGCTACACGAGTTTCATGATTTCGTTTCAGCAATTTTTGAGCAACCATCAGTTTATATGGATAAAACTTTAAATTACTAAGCAAAATTCGTGTTGCACTGCGAACAGAAAGGCTGAAATCGCAAAACGAACTCTAACAATTTGGATTTTTTTGGAGTTCGAACGCTTCTTGGTTTTCTAGGGGGTTTCCGCTTGAGTGCTGTTCCTGTAGCTCTATAAAGTTTTTGACCCAGAGCAGTATAGTTTTTCGATCAGGAACAGGGTCCTACCCGCTCAGTTGTAAATGATTTCTGAAATTTCTTAAGGCTGCAGTTACAGATTCTCCGTTAGTGAGAAAACTTTCCACAATAAATGCACGGTGTGTACCTGTCCAGGCCCTATCTGGACTTCAAGACTTTTCAAAAAAAAATTGATAAATCACTAGTTATTCTAATCTTTCTTGAAAACGAAATGGTAGTTCATCAACTACATGCGAAATTCACTTTAGCTATGTGGCTAACTGCAACAGCATTGCCATAGTAAGACTTAAAAATGTGGGAGGTATTTCTGCCCCACAGTGTATTATAAATCTGTGTATATTGCTTAAACTAAGACAAAATAAGGATGTCAGCCACAAATATTCACGGTAGAAAAGCCCTGGCGATACCTCAAAATGCAATATAAGTTTTGTTTACCTGAAATGTTTTTTGTTGTTTTTTTAGGTTGGATGGACAGTGATTAGTACAGTAGTGGCAACTATTTTCACGTTTGTTATGATTTCTATTCAACTGGCAGCAATGATAAAAGTCATGTTCATGAATGCTTATGGTGTAAGTTAACAATGTTATTAAGCATCCATAACAAAAATATAAGTTTGGGCTAGAAAGGGCATCTGGAAATTAGAAGTGTTGCGTTGCTCGTACAAAAAATCTGGTTTGATAGCAAGAGTTTAGACTTGCACTGAATCAGCACGTCTAAGCCTGCGAAGACGCGGAAACTGCACCAATCAACAGTCGCCTCAACGTGGTGGTGCGGTCCCCTACCTTGCTTGGGGTAGGTCGAAATGGCTGTGGGACTTCCCGAGGGTGCCAGTTACCCCAGGGCACTCCCCTTCATTTTTTCGCTATGCTTCCCCCTGAACGACCGCAGAAGGGCAGCACACAGCTTCCTTAAAATCGGTCGCCTGTTTTCTCTTTAATCCTGCCCTTCTCTTCCCCGTCTTCGTCTCCATATTCTTCTTCTTTTGATGAGCGGTAACGTTCATCCCAACCCTGGCCCCATCATTCCCTGCTCTGTGTGTGCTGGAAATGTGACCTGGCGGGGCAAGTCAGTGCAATGCTGCACCTGCTCCAAATGGGTCCATCTAAGGTGCTCACAACTCCTCCTCTCAAATTCAGAACTCTTGACAGCTCTCACTCTTGGAGCTGCCCCCCCCCTGCTGTGTCCCCACTCGTAACACTGTGACTTCCTCCTCGGACTCCTCCCACATGTATACCTCCACTGTACAATCTAGCCCTTCGTCTGCTAATGTTGCACTCCCGCCCCACCTTTGTCTTCAAACCTCTTATCCCCCGTCGGCCCATTCTATATCTTCTCCCTCTGCCCCCTCTCCACTGTCCCTTGCTCATGGCTGTCCTTCTATGCCTTCTCTCCCCCCTGACTCTCTCAGGGTTCTTCAATGGAATGCTGGAGGTCTTAGAGCCAGAAGCACTGAATTACTTCACTTTCTTTCGTCCCATCCTGTTGACCTTATCTATATTCAGGAATCCAATCTTAACTCATCTTCCTCTTTCCGGATTCCTGGATTCTCTGCTCTGCGTTTTGATCACACGCACTCCCGGTCTGGCATTATCTCTCTTGATGCCACGCACGCTAGCGGCGGTGTCATCATTTTCGTCAGGCAGGGCCTATCTTTCTCTAAACTTTCTACGTCCTCTCTTTCTTCACTTGAACCCTACTCTGATTATGTAGGGGTCAACATCTTTCTCAACAACTCCTCCTCGCGGTCATTTCTTAATATGTACACCCCACTATTCGCTCCTCTCCAACAGTTGCCATAGCCGACTCCTTTTCTCCCTCTATTCTTCCCTCCTCCAGAAATCTTTTCATTCTGGGGGACTTCAATTGCCATCATCCCCTCTGGGACTCCAAAGGTACTTCCGACCCCTGCGGGAAGGAAGTATTTGACTGGGTCATCTCTGACCTCCTCCCCCTCAATGGCCCTGACACACCCACTCTTCTCCATTGCTCCACTGGTAGTCACTCCTCTCCTGACATCTCCTTTGCTCCCTCCTCTCTTGCCTTTTCTTGCTCTTGGGAGGTGCTTTCAAATTTGGGTTCTGACCACCTACCAATTCTTCTATCTGTCCCTCTCTCCCTGGTCTTTCGCCCCAACGAGCGTCCTCCTTCCTTCAATTTTCAGAAAGCTTGATGGGATGACTTTGCCTATTACTGTGACTCTCACTGTCTTTCTGCAGAGGAATACTCGTCTCTTTCCTCTGCTGCTGCTCTCTTTACCTCTCTGACACTGAATGCGGCCAAATCTTCCATTCCTTTCGGCCGCATCAAAGGCCATCCTAAAGCCTGGTGGTCTGCTGAGGTGGAAGGTGCGGTTAGTGAAAGACGCAAGGCTTTCGCTGCCGCTCACAGAAGTGATGAAAATTACCAGGCTTACATCTCCGCTTCTCGACGCGCCTCGTCAGTCATCGCCAAGGCCAAGGCTGAGGTATGGCAGACGACTTGCTCTTCTCTTTCACCCAATTCACAACCAAAAACTGTATACTCTGTTCTCCGCTCTATCGCTGGCTCTCCTTCCTCGTCTTCCTCCTCTCCTAATTTCCCCAACTGTTCTTCTCCCAGGGAATCGACTTCGGTCTGTCTATGCCGCTTATCTGAGATCTCACTTTTCCGTTTCTCAGCCAAAGATCCTGCGTAGCAGGGCCATAGGCTACCTCTCTGAGCTCTGCCCTGCCACGTGCCCTGAGGAGTCTCACTCGTCCTTTTGCTCTCCCTTCTCCCCCACTGAACTTCTTGCGGCTGCCTCCTACCTTTTCCCCTCCACTGCCACTGGCCCAGACAAAGTTGCCTATTCCATGCTGAAAAATCTTCCTCGCTCTGGCATGGATTTTCTTCTTCACATCTTCAATCTCTCCTGGTCTTTGCATTCCTTTCCTTCCATCTGGAAGACATCTTCTATTACTCCCATCCACAAGATGGGCCTCTCGACTCTCCTGCTTCCTTCCGGCCTATCTCTCTCACCCCCTGCGTCTCAAAGCTTTTTGAACGCATCATTCTATCCCGTCTACTCTTCTTTCTAGAATCTAATTTCATTCTCTCTCCCCGCCAGGCCGGTTTCCGCCCTGGACGGTCTACTCTAGATCAAATTGTGTTCCTTTCTCAGTCCAGGCCGGACTCTCGGACGATCCTGTCTACTATTGATTTCTCGAAAGCTTTTGACTCTGTCTGGCATTCCGCCCTTTTCCACAAACTCATTTCGGCTGGCCTCCCTCCTTGCTTTGCTTGTTTGACTCAATTTTTCCTTTCTGATAGTCGCGCTTGCGTGGTTTATCAAAATCACAAAAATTGTTCCTTTCGAGTCTGCCGAGGTGTTCCGCAAGGATCCGTTCTTGGCCCTGTACTTTTTTTTCTCTCCATCGATGATCTTCTCCGCCTTCTTCCGTCAGCTGCTCTCTACGCTGACGATCTGGCCATTTGGTCCTCCTCACCCTCGGTCCCCACTGAGGTGGAGGCCACACAAGGAGCTCTGTTTCGATAGGAGCGTTGGTATGAGTATTGGTGTCTTCCTCTCAATCCGAGCAAACGGGAGGCCTCCTTTTCAGTGGATCCCCACCAAGCTAACCTCCAGCTCAACCTCTTACTCGGCTCCCGCCTCCGTTTCAACCCAACTTCAACCTTTCTTGGGGTCACCTTCGACTGCACTCTTTCTTTTTCTAAACATGTATCTTTGCTGAAGGCCAAGTTTTTCTCACGTCACAAGGCCTTACGCTGTATTTCTGCTTCCTCATGGGGCCCCTCTAAGGAGTCCCTCTCTCTTCTGTATAAAGCTTTTTTTCGGCCCCTTCTCACTTATGCTTCATCCGGATGGTTTCCTTTCCTAAGCGTGACCAATATCACCAAATTGGAACGCCTCCACCGAGCAGCCAGTCGCGCCATCACCGGCTGCCTCTCGTCCTCCTCTATCCTGCTTCTTCTCTCCGAGGCTTCTTTACCTCCCCTTCGAGTCACCCTGACTCATTTCACCCTTTTTTCTTATGAGCGGGCTCTTCGTCTCCCAACCTCCTTTCTTATTTCAGGTTTGCCAGACTTGGAGTGAAACCAAGACTCTGCAGATCGTCCTGGAGAGCTTTTGCGTCCACTTATTGGCTCATACCTCCTTCTACTTGTCCTAGGGAAGCTCTTCTTGTTTTCCCTCCCTTTCCTCCTTGGAATCTGCCTTCCTTCACGGTGGAGTCCACCCTTTCTTCTTCATGCTCTTGCTCTGATCCTTCTCTCTCTCGCCAAGGTTCGGCTCTCGCCCACCTTGACTGTCTCCCCCCTCATGATCTGGTACACTGGACTGGCGGCTTTGTTCCTTTTCCTCTTGGCAAAGGCGGCTCCGGCGTACTTTCCAACTGCTTTCTTTGTGGCACTGAGGCCACCCTTTCCTTTTCAGCAGGCCCAGTACGCTCAAGTTTTTCCGCTGAAGCCTGCGGCATTCTGCACACTCTTTGCGGTCTTGGCAGCACCAACAAGCCTGCCGCTTCTCTTCTCCTACGATCATACTCTCGTTCTGTCCTCGCCACTCTGTCCTCTCCTCCGTCTTTCCTTTTACTTGAAACTGTGTGGCAGATCTGGCAGGAACTGTCCACTCTCCTCCTGTTCTATCAGGCTACAATGGGTCCCCGGACACTCGTTTCTCCTGGGGAATGACGCGGCTAATGAGCTGGCCAGGCGGGGAGCGCTACTTGCGCCCTCTGCAATCCGTTATAGTCTCTCTCCTCTTACCTCTCGTATCCACTCTTGTCTTTTCTCGGACTGGAGGCCTACTCTCTCACCTAAATTCTTTGACACGCAGGTTCCCTCGATTTCCACCGAGGAACTTGTGCTCCCTTGTCATGCTCGCTGTGTCCTCTCTCGTCTTCGCTGCAACGGACACAGCCTTCTTTTAGGTTCTTATCTCTCTAGGATTTGGCAGAATCGAGAATTCTTCCTGCAGCGCCTGTGGACACTCGTCCCAGGACATCTCTTATCCCATTCTGCTCTGTCCAGCTACGGACTCTTTGGGCCGCTCACTCTTTGGCGACTCTCTGTTTCTCTACGATCTCTGGTCCAGACCCTGGAGAGTTGCCTGGCTTCTGGGGCACCATGGTCTTCCGCCATGCCCCCATCCCTCGGAAGGGGTCGGGTAAACAACAATAAGACGCGGAAAAAAGAATGTAACCTCGATTTTTTTTGGCACAGAGTAGTTTTTTTCAACCGTAAGCTTTCAAAGCTCAT
Source organism: Trididemnum clinides (assembly GCA_963675345.1). Classification (NCBI taxonomy): domain Eukaryota; kingdom Metazoa; phylum Chordata; class Ascidiacea; order Aplousobranchia; family Didemnidae; genus Trididemnum; species Trididemnum clinides. The sequence continues at coordinate 18,297,428 of OY776303.1, forward strand.
TGTAATGCGAGATGATTTTTTTGTATATCTTTTATATTTGTCTTATTGTAACCTGTAATGTCGTACTTTTATAACCGGAGTCAAGTGAAAAAGTAAAGGCTACGAGCCAGAAACATTTGGTTAAAGAAATTTATATTTAATTAAATTGCTATGAGCTGTAGGTATTTTGTAAGATCATCCATAGCTTTAGCGAGACTTTTTCGATGTGGTTACATCAAAGCGTTTCCCATGCATGATTGTTAAAACTTTCACAAAGGGTCGGGATTGTGGAAACGAGGATTTTAAAGGTCTGGTGTTGATATGAGCAATTGCCAACAAGTATTGCTTTGGATTTTCGTGAAAGAACCCAGTTATATACTTTCAACCAGACTGTAAGCTGGAGCAACGTAACACTTTAAATTCCCCTTGCCCTTCCTGACGATTTTCAATGGTGCATGCACTTGGAGACGGGAAATGCTCACTTTCAATTTGTTTTATCTTTTTATGTGTAAATCCATACAATGCATCTCAGAACTTGGACATTTGCCTCGTCCAATTTCTGAGAAAGGTGTTTTACTTTGAAGTAGAGTTCTTAATCTCTGTTTATGTACGTAATTCAAGGTTCGTTTTTTCAACTCTATATGAAACAGGATCGATATTGGTTAGAAAATGTTTGTGCTTCAAACAAACTCTAGTAAATCTAGTGATCGTTGCTGCGTTTTCAAGCAACAATAACGTTAGCTTGAATACTGCACAGTAATTGTTCGTGTTATTTTGGATTTCGAAGTGGCGGAAGTTTTGAAATTTTGAAGTAGCGGGAAGAAAAGGGCGTGGGCGACCGAATATGACGTGGAAGAACATATTGATCAGATTGGACTGAAAAAGGAAGATGCCTTTAACAGAGCGAAGTGGCGTGATGGTGTTTACGAACTTTCAAGAAACATAAAGTGAATCCGATCACCTGCGTTAACGGAGACAAAACCGGATTTTAAAAAGCGGACCTCTCTTTATGTTAAATAGTGGTGTCAATATGCATTTGTAGAGTGTGATAGTATAAGCGGCTTTAGTAGATCTATTCCGCTTGCCATTGCATGTTGATCTCAGTTACTACAGTGTGCAAAAGGATGAAATAGAATTGTTTTTACAGATGGTTTTACTTCACTCTCTTGAAATCGTATTTGCATCAACTCAGCTTTCTTTATGCATCTACAACCTTCTTGTTTTTATCCGGATATATATGCGATACCCATACCGTAGTAGTGAGACCGATTGTAGTCTTTGTCCTTGTTTTTCAAATGATCAAGTAAGTTGTCGTGGTGTAGTGGTAATTGTATCTGATGTGTAATAGAAGGCCCGAAGGTCGAACCTCCATTAAAACGCCATTGGTATTCGTCAGAAAAAACATCCGGAGTTCAAAAGGCCGTGGTGCTCTAGTAATAAGCCTGGTTCAAAAGCAGTGAATCACTGAAATACCATGTCACCAAGCTCCCATAAAAAAGGAAAAATTGCCGTTATTTCTAGTTTTGTTGAATTTTTTTCTTTCAATCACTGAAAAGGTCTCATACCAGTGCTGGTCAACCTGGTGTATAGTAGCTCTTCAGGTTGTACCAGAATTTTGCAAGGGTTACAAACATGATGGGATGTACAGGACCATACCAGTTTCTTAAGTAAAGATGTTGAAAATTAACCATAAAAGACAGTGTTTTAAGAAGATATTTTATTTGGAGATAAGTCACCAACAATCGCTTGAAATTCACTAAGCCCCTGGTTCTCTACCGGTGGGCAACAGCACCATGAGTCGGGTGGGGTTGCAACTACGAAAATGAACACAGATTTTTAAGAAGTGAACCACGATTATAGAAAGGCTGATGACTCCTGCTCTAGGTTTCCTGTTTTCACGTGTTCACTTAATTTACAAGCGATCGAGGTTGATTCGATAAGTGAATTCTGGCTGATCCCCTGCATATGTGCAATTGCTGTCATGACTGTGCGTTTACATGACGAAAACAGCGAACTAGCTGGAGAAATTACAGTGAGTGCTTTTCTAAAAATATTCGATTCATTCCAAAGGTCAGGTAAACTCGTCGCTTAGGCAGTTACATTTTTAAGTACCAAAACATTAATAAACGTTTTTTGTTTCAGAGACAAAATTTTGCCTACGTGATGTACTCTAACATTAATCCCAAGAAACACAATGCGTGACAGATTTTGATTTTCCGTTGTTTTTTCCTCGTTTTTCCAAAGTTTGACGTGCTGATTTAGTGTATGTCTACCACTGCACATTTGCTTTCGAGCCAGACTTTATGCCGAAACAATATGGCACTTCAAGAGTTAATGTAGTATAATTTGATGATCTAATATCGTCTAGGACAAATACTGCTGTTGATTATATCGTGTATAATCATAAATGAGTGCTTACAAGCAGCAGTGGTGGACGGGCTAACTAACGTTGAGGGGCAATAAATGGGTCTTGCTTTGGGTCCCGTCACCATGCGCCTAATATAGTTTTGCCATTGGTTGGATTCTAATCCGTAGCAAATTTCGTATAAGTATGGTTGGCCTCCTCCTGCTACAAGCGCAATCTCATCGGCCTGTAATTGTTATACGTTGGTTTTTATGTTGCTGCGCAGTGTTATATTGCAATATCCACTTAATAATATATCGGCGTTTTACCTTCCCTTTTTTGATTCGTGACTGCTCAGTGCTTGAACGATTAGCGTACAGTTTAACCTCGTTAACTCGGGGGGGAAGGGTGTCCATGTTAGCCGATTGTCCGACTTAACCGACGGCCTATAGGCCATAGCTTATAAACATGCCTAGGGTAACGAAGTTTAGTTAAAAAAGCCGTTATTATATAGGCTATTTTGTTTTACTACATTTACCTTCATAACATGTAAAAAAGCAGATTTATTTATTTTTGTATTCATTTATTTTTGTTTATTCAAGTAAATCGCCTGACGAAGGCTACGTTGGGCTAGCCTAGCCTAGCAAACAAACCTGTACCGATATCGACTGTTATTATCGGCTGTTACCAAGGTTATTTTCTTTTACCTTACCTTCATAACATGTAAATAATTAATGTACAGTACACCTGTGCACTGTAAATGAGATTTATTTGTTTTGTTTTTAGTTTTATAAAAATAAAATCATGGTCCGAGTTAACCGATATCCGACTTAACAGGGTCCGTGTTAACGAGGTGAAACTGTACTTTCATGCTTAGTGCCTGGGTGATTGTATTACTTCAATTTTTTTAGTATTTTTTTTTTCGGTACATTGATTTATGAATTGATTGCGTTTGAAAATCAACTTTAGGGTGTTATGTAACATTTACCGTTGATCAATCTTCGTCTAGTGTAAAGAAAGGTCAATTAAAATGTGTTTGCTGACAATATCATGCAAAAGTTTTTATCTGAAATCGTCAGGATCTTCCAACGTTCGTTTCAACTTAGATTTCTTGTAGTCTTGTTCTTTACGTTTGTTTGTATACATAATTTTTGGTTTCATGCACCTTCATTGTACAACCCGTGCAGGTTTTGAAAGGACGATCTCTCGTTCGTGAGATTAGTCTCATCGCTCGGCACTAATTTGCTTTCAATATTGCCAACAATTTAGGACCGTTGTATTTTAATCCCGTTGTAAAACTGCCTCCGTGTTTGCCATTCTTGTATCCGTACTTGCCTTCACTTTCTTGCAATAAAGTTTAAAACTTGAAACTGTGGTGTTTTAGTTCCGCAATGGCCGCGTGTGTTGCCGAGGTGGAGGTGTCGAGATGTGTTTCGGTCTCGGAGTACTGTGTCTTGACGAAGCTCCCCCGCGCTGAAAATGTTTTTACCGCAAAAAGAGGTTATTTTGATATTTTTGGGATTAGAGGGGAGCATGGCGTCATGGCCCCTTTAAATACGCCATTGATCGCAGTAGAATTAAACCATAGCAATTTTTCCTACAAGCTTGGACACGGTGCGGGGTCCTTGCGAGACTGGGGCTCTATTTCATCAACATCCAAACGTCTTTTATTTTGTATTTGGAATTCTCACATGAGACTGGTATCAAGTTGGTGCTTGTTCATTTTTTGTTTTCTGTTGTTTTCATCCCGATGTTTTTGATTCTAGCTATACTGTTTTATGACGTCATCATACATGTCTTCGCATAATAGTAGATAGCAGTTGCAGATTTTACTTCATCAGCAGTGATAATGCTTCCGATATGAGATACGCTTTTACTACCGCTTTTCCGATTCTTCAGCAGACGACTCTTACAGGTGTTACAACTGACACTGGCAATTGCCTTGATAATTTTTAGATTTAAGTAGCGAAAAAACATACAGACCGGCGCGATGGTGTAGTGGTCAGAGCGTCCGCATCGCAGTCGGTAGACCTGGGGTTCATTTCCTAAGTCGAGTCGTACCAAAAGACTTTAAAAAATGGTATTCACAGCTTCCCTGCTTGGCGCTCAGCATAAAAATGGGATGGTGTGGAGAACAAGCCGGCAAGCTTGCTTGTTGTGTCCTTGAGCAGGGCACCTCCAGCTTTATGTGGCAGAGAGGTGGCCCACCCGTACTTCACCGGATTACAATTGTGAAGTTGCTAACCCAGCATGTCAGACGACTTTTGGGAACTCACCAGTGGCAATTCGCCTTGTTGGTGGTGGGGCTACCAGTCACTCAAGACTGGTTTGAAATGGGCTGCCATCTTTCCCCTAGCCTAATATCAATTAGGTTGACGGCATAAACCTGAATTGCCGTTCATGCCGTACCTCCATCCCGAGGAAGAGGAGGGGTAACCACAAACAAAAAACATACATTGAAGAAACAATTGTCATTGCTTCAGGCGAAGATTGACGTTTAGCTCATACACTGTAGCTTGTGGTACGTGATGGTCTTCGGAAAGCAATGGTGGTATGTTCCCTAATTGCAAAAGCTTCTCGTTAATCCACCGTATTTCTCCGGAGATAATCTTCATTTTTATGACTGCGATATGGATTCAAATTCCTGGTGCGGATTATCCGTGGGTACAGTAAGTTTATATAGTTTTTTAAAGGTTTTACCATAATTTTATATCTGAAAACGGATTAGGAATTATCTCCGAAACAATACCGTACTTAGCTGCATCGTGGCACAAGATTTTTAAAAATGTTTTAAAGTCAAGTTTGGCTAAAATCAATTTGTTTCGGTTGCATGTGCGACTAGGTAAATTCAACGCTTCAATTATCAGTAAAGCTTAACTTGTCTGCTATAACATAGGTTCGCGACAATGATTTTTCCGAAGTCGCATTAACAGTAAGGGACTGGGGCTTAGCGAATGCAGTGTGTGATATGATAAAACGATTTGTTGATGGCATTGGATATTGCTTGACAAAAGACAAGTGTAACCATTAGTTACATGATTCCAACAACATTGGATTTCAATGGCCACTTAAAAAATGCCTAAATTTTCCACATTGTGCTTTATGCAATTCCTTGCTAACTTCGTTACAGCGTCGTTTTTATGGCATTTTTCAAAACTGTGACATGGTAAAGCAATACGAAAGCATTGTAGATCCACCGTTTGTAAACAATGTTTACTTAATGGCATCCGCATTAGATCCCACATTAGCTCATCACGCGACTGTTATTGACGTAGAGATACAAGATAACAAAGCTCAAACAAGTCATGTACAACAAAAAACTAAGAGCAAGATTGAAGAATTAATTGTGAAAGAAAAGGCTTTGGCTTGAAAAACTGCGTTAAGTGGGGTTATTGCTGATACAACTGTTTCATATACATCATCCAAAAATGGAGTTGAAGGGAATCATTGCGAACAACCCCCTCTTCAACTTCCCAAACGGGTGCAAAAATACAGCCAAATTTCAAGCGGAAAAAATCTTCAGGAAACGACGAAAAGTTAGTTTTCACTTTACATTTAGCTTACTCGCTCTAAACATTTCATTCATAGAAACGAATTTGTTTTGTTTTGGAACAAAATGTCCGATACCTTTTCTTCTCTCAGTCAGATCGCTAGAAGAATGCTCTGACAAAATATTGGCGCAGAAAAAATACCTAAGTACTATTTTACCGATGCACTTACCATTTGGTGAGCAGAATTTTCATGCAAAAAGTTTTTGCGTCATCCGATTGTGTGGAAAAATCAAAATTGGCAACAGGTAACTTAGGTGCTTTCAGGATTTGGCTCCTCAATTTAAGTTGATGATTTTCTTTCTTTTGAAGAGCACTTTGTAAATTAAAGTAAAGATCTTTTTTCGGAAAAAGGGGTCACAGTTTTGAAATCTGTCACGGGTGATACAAATTATGATTGAAAAGAGAGCAAAAATTGTTTGCTTTTTCTTTTAGGGAGTGCGAGGTGTCAAATAACAAGTTGAGATCGGCTGATCTAGACCTAAATGGTATAATATAGTACAAATACGTTGACCTAATTCTAGCAACTACTCCTTTTTCTCATAGATCTATTTCATCACATTTTTTGATTGTCGTCTCGATAGACCTTTTTTAACGCATAAAAGTCGTAAAAAAATCAATCTTGTAGGCTTATTATCTTATATTATCTCATAATTAAAGAGATTGCGAGCAGCTTTATGTTGTTTAAATTTTGTCCTACAAAAACTGAAGCAAAATAACGCAGGCAGCTAAAAATTTGAGAGGGAAAAGGGAAAAAATCTTTATATCTTGGATTACATTATTGATGACAATCTTTTTTTCATCAATTTTTGAAACCCAGAAAATTTTTGTGAGAATCCGTGGTATCAAAGAAATTTTAAAGATATTTGTTAAAGTGAAGCCTACATGATAGCGCTTTAGAAGGCACCAAAGCATTTAGCCAAAAGCAAAACTTTTACAAATTTTTTGGGAGGCTAATTTCCACTTTGCTACTCTCTTGACAAGAACAGCAAATGGTTTGTAAGCAAATTAAAGTATACCTGGGAAGATAAAACCACCTTAAAAAATCAAACACTGAAAAATATCTGAATTCAATACTAAGGCTAAAACCTTTTTAAAATTATGAGGTATGACAACACTGCCCAAGAATAATAACTCGCCGTACCTTGCAAAATTAGCATCAAGCAGTAGTAGGCCTATAAGTTGGTTATTGAAATCCAAACCAAAAATGGTTCACTTCAAAGGAGGATTTGCAAAAGATAAAAAATTGAATTTGAACCTGTTGTTTACGCTAGCATACCACATTCCAATTCAACAGACGTAGAGTTTTCGGCATCTACTAAAGTAAAACGTATAACCACTCAAGTAGCGTTACTTCCTACTCAGTCTACTAAAGTAAAAGTATAAGTAGTAAAAACTGAAACTACTTGAGAAAGTAACTCGTTACTGCAAAACCTACAAAAGTAGAACGATTTCGTTGCTGAACATCTCTGGTTGTGATGGTAAAACATTAAGTGAGGAAGGCTACTGGCAACTAATTTTTCAATACGTTTTGAATTTGATCCTTCAATCCAGTCCACTGTTCTTCTGCAGATGATAGGCGTTGACCTTCTATCAGCATTCGACCTGCTTCAGTTAAGGGAATTGAAATGGTACCACATTACAGTACTCTTTCCTCAAGATTTTTGCAGAAGAAAGTAGGACCAAGATGTTTAAACTAAACTAAGACAGCGCTGTCCATTTTTCCCCACCATCCGAGGTACTTAAAATAAAGGTTATTTCTATCTATCACCCACTCACGGCTGCATATCTAGTGGATACCTTAGCCTACCGTCTGTGGTGTACAAGCTACATATGCTATCACTTTATTGAGATGGAGTGATTTAATTATATAAAATTTTTGCAAAGATCTCTGATTAAAATGATAAAGAAACGCGTTTCCAGGCCAGAAAAAGTGTGGGAACGGTGTTCCCTTGAGTTCTCACACCACTGCACCCCTGATGTTCCCAATATACGTTTTCGTTCGGTTTTGTCCAGTTTTTGTACGTTTTTTCCCCAATGAATTTTTGTACCAATATTTTCTTCCCATATTTGTATGTTATATAGTAAACGTTCTTGTTTGAATGTCCGTTTTTTTTGCAAAATACGTACCAAAAGCGTTTCGTACGTTTTTATTCCCAAAAATATATACGCTTTTGAAACATTAATTACTGACAAAAAGGGATGTTCGAACAATAATGTATGGCCTACTATGAAGCAACTCATAAACAGTCAAGCAGAAGAAAATTTTCAAACAAGAACGCATAAGAGATAAACCTTACAAATACTGGACAACACCGAACAAAAAGGAATAGGCCTCTTGGATACATTCACCTTAATTTAAGCAAAAATATGAAAACTTGATGTTGGTGTTTCAAGTTGAGATGAGTTTATGAATCCAATTTCTCCGGAAGGTTTTATTTTGCTAATCTGGTATTTGGAATTGCAATAAATTTTTCGGCCATTATCAACCCAAATAAACAGAGAACATCAGAAGAAAAGCGCCGTGGCAAGTCATCATAGGTAGCCTACCATTTTAGCATATGTTCAAGGCAATATCTGCCAAAGAGAAAAAGCGCACCTTTTGCAGTGTATGAATTTTTGGCTATCTAAAGTGAGACACAGTTTGGAACTGCCTCACGTGTTAGAACGATTTTGACTTTTTGTAAATTGCTGGATGTATATGCCTTAGTAGATATAGAAACAAATGAAAGCTTTTAGTGCTGTAGTAGAAGCAACAAATAGCAAGAATAAATACAACACCAGAAAATAGTTTCAGAGAGGGGCGCAAATGTTCAAGGCAGCAAAAAATGTATTGTATAACTTTTATTACTTTTTTGCGAACAATATTTATTTTGCAATGATCATCACTTCAGTATTTTTTCTGCCACGCCAGATTTCGGCAAGTAAGAAAATGCTTCGCCTGCCTTTCCTGGCTTCAAGTCTCTGCGCCTGAGAGAGAGAAAGAGAGAATTTATTTGATTTGCTTTGCGCACAGACACAATAATCGGATTAATGATACACAAAAAAGAATCACTAGTATCAAAAGCCAGGGAGCATCAAAAAACCTTTCGGTTATCGAGTCCAGATACTCCCTGATCTCAGCAGATTAAGATATAAGCGAAATCTATTAAGTGAAACTTATAATTTGAGTACATTATGTAAAAAAAGAGTTGAGTTCAAGTTTTAGAGCCTCCATACCTAGAAATATCAAAAAGCATGGGAGCACTTGCTCCCTGCTTCCCTGTAAATTAATTCACCCCCCTTCCTGTTGCAATCTGTTCACGGGCGTGTAGGCCTACGTCACCAAGTGGAACAGTAATCTTGTTAGATTTTGCATTAGAGATGAAGGCAGCTGAAAATACCCTAGTACAATAAGTCTTTTGTTTTTGTTTTGAACTAAAACTTTTGTTTTAGTTTAAAACAAACAGCAACATCATTTGTTATGTTTTGGTACGGGTAGTTGCCTAAGTGAATTTAAATTAGTTAGTGCAGTTGAAACCAAAAAGTTTGAGTTAAATTGGTTCCTTTTTTCCTGGGGGTAGAACAAGGGGTAAAATGGGAAACTTGTGGTAATAAAAACGTCATGCAACACAAGCAACTCCTTCGTTCGCTTAATTATGCAGAAAGATTCTCCATGAGTACTCATTGAAAATGCTTTGCACTATCAGTATTAGCAAATCTAAAAAGGGTTTAAACACAATGTGTATGAGTATTGCATAACTGTAAGGCTTGCTTGATGATTGAGAAAAGAAACATTCAAGAGCAAAGATTGAAACGAAAGTGTTCAAAAAATACTTTCCTTTTTAATTCTTAAAAAGTTGATTGAACTGAACAACGTAGAGTACTGCATGCTGATTGTGGACTATTTTGTCCTTGCGCATGTTAAACTTTGGAACAAATTTAGAGTTTTGAGAAAATATAATTAGTTGGTATTAAACAAACGAGGGTTGTAGAAGTCAGTGTAGTCGTTGATACCGTGAAGGAGGTAAAATTGACATATTATACTTCATCAAATAGATAAGTGTAAGTATGAGCGTAAGCAATGTTGATTAAAACAATTTTTTGCACAGTTGCAGGCAAAACATTTCTTTTATAATTTAACGGCTTACAGCACCCTCACACTATTTACTATATTGTTTCCATAGTAAGATGGTAAACTTTTTTGCGAAACTTAGAAGTGTGCTGGAACTGTACTTTGTTATTTATGTATGCTGTTGTATATATACTTTACCAATGATTTAGGTTTTCAGTTGAAAGCTGCTGCTAACTTTCTTTTTACCAACACAAGAAGGAAAAGCCTTGAACTTTTAGGCCTGTGCTTTAGTGAGAATTGTGGCTTAAATAAGAGCACATGGTATAGAAACTTACATCTCTTACTATATTTTCACATAGTTTAATGCAAAGTCTAAAAACCTAAATTATCAGTAAAGTACCATATAGATATAGATGCAACAGTATAAGTGAATGACAAAGTACAGGACCAGTACACTCTTTAATAGCATGGATCTTACTTGATAAGGTTACTTGGCGAATTTGAACTGTAGAACTAGTCTACCTTCTGCTAAATTATTTGTTATGTGAAGGAGCTATTGAATGTAATGTTTTCCACAGCTATTGATTTTAGATTTGGAAGTGGCTAATTTGCTGTCAACAGCATTTTACTCTTGAAGGCTATTTTAATATCACCATTCATTTGTGCTTAAACACTAGAGAGCACTAGAGCAACGAGTGGAAAATATTTACATCAGGGAAAATGATCCCAATCAGGGAAAATCTGCTCCCTGATTGGGGTCATTTACCCTACTTGGGACCAAAGAATTCAACGAAATTAGAATGTGCAAAAAGCAGAGCAAAAATGTGATTTTTTACTACTTCCATCGTGTTGCCCACCCAAAAAAACATCAAGTTACCAAAGAAGAAAACAAATTTACCGTTGTGATAAGCCAAAAAAGTTTGGAATTTTATGGTGGAACCTAGGTTGATATGCATATTTGGTTCTGGTAGGATATTGATTAAATAGCTTATTATTTGTCTTTTTTTTTGCATATAAGCCAATCTATATTTTAATAGTTAAGCTTTTAGCTGATTAATTGGTTGAATTTTCAGTTTGGTTGATAATTTCATTGGCCTACAGCAACTAAGGATGTAGGAACTTCAAGTACCCCTAGATTTTTTCAGGCTATTATCTGCTCTGTGTAATATGGTTTTCATGGTAGAGAAATATTTTGGCAGTGGCTATTTCGCCGTCGACGGCAATTTGCCCTTGGAATCTATTTTGCCATGATCATTCACGTGTGTTTATATAGCCAAATTTGCTATAAACACACCAGTGACTCTGTGGTATAGTGGATAGAGCGCTGGTCTTGAGATACCATGGTTGCGGGTTCGAATCTCAGCTGGCAGGGCTTTATAAGAAAGGCAGTGTACACTGAAGGGGCAGGCTCGGTATGTAAATGTACGGGGCAGTGTACACTGCAAGGGAGTGTACAGGGTGGGGGATAGAGACCTGGGGGTGCAAAATTTTTTTAATTGGTTTTTAAAATTGACCAATCAGAGATGACCAAAAGTCACATGTTTAGTACGTCATTAAGATTGACCAATCACAAATAACTCACAGCAAAATAGTCTCTGAGGGTAAATTGTTGTCGACGGCAAAATAGCCACTGCCAAATATTTTCAAAAACTTTTCCAGGCATTTTGTTTTAAAATAACTTATTTTTTTATGATTTAGATAATTATTAAGAATTTGCAAGATTTGGAGCTGTTATGTCATATGATCTATTGTTTAATTCAAATGAAAACTTAGAGTATGTAGAGGCAGAATTTCAGATTGATAACAATCCACATTATGCAAGGCAAAGGGCAATTGGGGCATTTGTTAATTGTGTTTGTGTGCATTGTTGTTGTTGTTGTTGTTACCCTGCCCCTTCTAAGGGATGGGGCCATGGCAGAAGATCATGGAGCCCTAGAAGCCAGGCAACTCTCCAGGTCCTGGACTAGAGGTCGTAGAGAGACAGAGAGTCGCCAAACAGCAAGCGGCACAAAGAGTCCGTAGCTGGACAGTGCATAATGAAATGAGAAGTGTCTTGGGATGAGTGTTTGCAGGTGCTGCAGGAAGGATTCTCAATTCTTCCAATCCCAAAGAGATAAGAGCTTAACAGTAATCTGTGTCTGTTAAAGCAAAGACGAGAGAGAACACAGCAAGCGTGACAAGGAAGCACAAGTTCTTCAGTGGAAATTGAGGGAACCTGTGTGTCGAAGAATTTAGATGAGACAGTACACCTTCAGTCTGAGAAAAGTGGATATGAGAGATAAGAGGAAAAATACTATTAAAGATTGCAGAGGACACGAGCAGTGCTCCCCATCTGGTCAGCTCATCAGTTGTGCCATTTCCCAGAAGAAACGAGTTTCCTTGGACCCATTGTAGCCTAATAGAACAGGAGGAGAGAGTGGTAAGGACATGGTGAGTAAGGACAGAACAAGAGTCAGATAGGAGGGGAAGAGAAGAGAAGTGACAGATTTGTTGGTGCTGCCGAGGCCAGCAAAGAGCTTGCTTAATGGCACAGGTTTCAGCGGAAAAACTTGAGCATACTGAACCTGCTGATAAGGAAAGAGTGGCCTCAATGCCACAGAGAGAGCAGTTGGCAAGTACGCCAGAGCCGCCCTTGCCAAAATAAAAAGGAACAAACCCATCTGTCCAGAGTACCAGGTCTTAAGGTGGGATAGAGTGAAGTGGAGCAAGAGCTGCACCTTGGTGAGAAAGAGAGGATCAGAGTGGGGGCATGAGAAGGTGAGGGAGTGCAAGCAAGGAGAGCCTCTCTAAGAGAAGTAGAATGAAGCATGAGGGGGTGAGTGGATGCAAAAGCTCTTCCTATTGTCTTATTACAAGTGTGACCTTGTCAGTCACATAATTGTGCCAACCAGTCGTTAGCAAGTGATCAAACTCACCCCTACGTCAGGGTTACTTTGATCACCTCACAGTTTTAAATTGTTGTTCAAAGAAGCCCCTTAAATAGAGTGACTTTGGTATTACTGTATAATTATTAAAAAGTTTTTGTGGACAAAAGACGTTTATATTTGCATTTATACAGTATGTAGGCTAATTGTAAGCTGTTGGATCTTGCAAAAAATTGTTTAACTAGTAGCCAAAGTAATTTACATTTTAGAACCAAAATTTTTGAATTTCTTCACTTTTTTGCCAAAATTTCCCAAGATCAATTTCAAAAATCCCAACATATTTTCCAAAATTCCCAAGATTGATTACAAAAATCTCAACATTTATTCCAAGGATTTTCACAAAAAAAATCTTAAGAAAATCCCAAGTGGCCTTCAAAATTTCTTAGATTGGTCACTATGGCTATTACCTACTTCAAAAAATTTTTCCCTAAACTTACCAGAAAAAAGCAGATCATAATTTTATCCCAAAAATTGCTTAAGTAATTGCCTAAATGAACACAAAACTGGTTACTCGAGATCAAATACCTTTAATCAAACTCACCCTAGTTTACAGTACCTGCTAAATGAGTACAGGAATTTACAGAAATATGGAATTTGGTGGAAGTCTAAAAAACTAAGAACATTATCTCCCAATTCAATGAAATTTTTATTTGCTTATTAATCTGAAGATTAGTTGTGTGATTTCTATATTCAATTAAAGTTTTTGAAGTAGCTGTTGTGGATACTACAACACAAAATTTTTGCAAAATTTCTTAGACTAGCCGTAATCCCAATTGTAATTCTAACTCGAACCTAATCTTGACCCTAACCCCAACCCTAAATGCTGATATGAACAGAGGATTTCCCTGTAGATAAAAGACTTTCTGCAGATATCTGCATTGCTTTCAGCTATTCTGCCGTCAACAGCATTTTACCCTTGTAATCTATTTTGTGGTACACAATTTCTGTGCCTTTAAATAAGTGCATTTGCTGTGATGCTCAGGCGTAATGAATAGCATTGCTGCCTTTGCAGGCGATAGTTATGAGTTCGATTCTTTGCAGTAGGCTGAGTACTTTGACAGAGGCAGTTTACACTGGGGTAGGAGGGCTGGGTATGTAAGTGTATATGGGGGTTAATTTTTGTCAAGTTGCATGTTTAACGCAGGGGTGCAAAATTTTGTTGGAATTCAGTAGCACGTAGAAATTTTTAGTAGCACATACGTATATAAACTTTGGCATTCATTATTCATATATATAAATTGCTGCAAATCCTGTTTGTGCACGTAAACTTTTTGGTTGCATGATGCGAGTGTGCGACCATGTTTTTGCAACCTGGTTTAACACATTATCAAGATTGACTAATCACAAACGTTCAACGGCAAAACAGATTCTAAGGGTAAAATGCTGTTAGCGGCAGAACAGCCACTGCCTAAAATTTTTTTGCATTTTTATAAATCTTTATTTTCGTATTTTAGTGTTGCCCAGAAATTGCAGGGCTTTTGCTGAAACGTCTGAAAATGATGAAATTGCTGTTCTATCTTTTGAACTGAGCTCTATAGCACTACAAAGTGAGCTCCAACTAGTGGTCAAGTATAAAGCGATATGCTGCATATGCCAGGTGCTTTTGTAAGCACTGTAAAACTAAAAAATCATGCAAGTTTACCCCTGGAACAAATTAGGTTTTTAAAAACATAAAGATTGGTCCCATTGCCAGTGTGTTTAAATCTCACTAGGACTGTATATTGGTGTCTAGAAAAGTCGCACATGGCAGTTTTCCCTCTTTGAAGTTTTGATTTAAGAATAAGATAAAAGCTACCACTGTACCAAGTAAAAGTTAAATGCGAATTTCAGAAATATCAACGTTAAATTTATACTGATGGTGCAACAATACTTTTTGGCTTTTGCAACAAGTTTTTTTGTTTTGATTAAATGTCGTGTGCTGTGTAAAAGCAAAAACAAACTTGCGCCCTGTATGTGTGCGTGTAAGTTGTCTGGCATTAAATAAAGGAAATGCCCGCCAGCTACCGTATTTCTGTTGTGGCATTGCAGTTTGCTGTGAATATGTTTGCGCAATTCAGTTTTTCGACTTTTTATTGTAATGGGGTGTAGAGTTGGCCATCAGGAAACCACTTTTTCCAAAAAACTTGCAATAAACGTTCTGAGTAAGAGATTGGGTCAAAGTTAGCCATTGTAATAAATGAAATTTTAACATTCGCCAGGACCTACTGTTGCTAAAGCAAAAAATGATATTTTTTTCATTTTGTACTGTTTACCAACACCATGGAGAGGCAGTAGGCGCTGTCAAGCAGCAAGGAACAGTTTTGGTTGAGTATAATAATCTTGGCATGGTGCTTATTCTCTAAATGCTTTGTCATTGCAGCTGTAAGTAATATCTGTATTAACTCGCGTACTTTATCCTTCTTGAATATGTATTTGACAAGAATTGTACCTGCTTCTCAAATCTTATTGCGAAGTGGCATTATGGCAAGACCAGCTGCTGTTGCTGCTAATACGTCTGTTCGATGTCTTCAAACAACACCTGTGCAAAGAGATATTGACACTGCTGCAAAGTTCATTGGAGCTGGAGCTGCCACCGTTGGTGTAGCTGGATCAGGTGCAGGAATCGGAACTGTGTTTGGAAGCTTGATTATTGGATATGCTAGAAACCCGTCCTTGAAACAACAGCTCTTTTCTTATGCTATTCTTGGCTTTGCTCTATCCGAAGCTATGGGACTGTTTTGCCTCATGGTTGCATTCCTTATTTTATTTGCGTTGTAAAAGGTTTTGGAACAGCCCTAGGTTATTTTTCTTAAAGTGTGGTTTCTAGTCTCTTAAAGTTTTATCAGCTTTGAACCATTCATATTTGAAATGTGAATTTTGTGATGACACGTGAATACTGTATGGCGTATTACCAATTTTGCTTAAGAACTTATCGAAATTTATTGAACAATTTAAAACGATCAAATTTTGAAGTGATTTTTGTTTACAGAATATGTAATAATTATTAAAGTGTTTATTAATTATCCAAATAATTTGCTTTGCCTATAAACACTACTAGAAACAATAACAATAACTGGAAGTGCAATAGCAGCTAATATATCCGATGTAGAAGTAACTCCGTAATGCTGTTATCCGACCCCTTTGTCGGCATGAAGGCATGGCGTAAGGCTATAGATTTCTAGAAGGTGGGCAATTCTCCAGGGACCGTTAGTAGAAAAGTAGTCACCCAACGAGGGACCGTGGGAAAGAGTCTGTATGTGAAGAAGATGAGAATTGTCCGTAGTTGATGACCGCAAGCGCTGCATAATGGATTCTCGATTCTACTGTTTTTATAGAGATACAGGTTTAACAGGACAAGTGTCCATCGCAGCAAAGACGAGAGAGGACAACGAGTAAGCATAAGTTCTTTAATTTAAAGCCGAAAGAAGCGTAAGAATTGGCCGTGTTTTGTCCCAAAGAGCACCTGCAGAAAAGGAGAGGGCAATACTACTCTGCAGAAGGACTGCGGGAGTCGAAGTAGAGAGCTAAGTTATCCCACGAGCTTTCTGGAAATTAAAAGGAAGATGCTCGTTGGAATGGAAAAGCGGAATAAGTGAAGACTGGGGAAGTGGTCAGATCCAAAGTCCTGAAGCGCCTCCAGGAGCAGGAGAGGTAAAAAAGTGGGAACGAAAGAGATATCAGGTGAGGGAGTGTAGGTGTACCAGGGTCATTAAGGGAAATGAAATCAAGGAGATTACCCAATTGAATACTTTATCCCCGCTAGGGTCTGAATTTCCTCTTGAGTTCCATGGAAGGTGATACAATTTAAGTCTCAGAATGAAAAGATTTCTGGAGAGAAAAGGAGTCTATTCTGAATAGAGTAGCAAATAGAAGGAGTTTAGAGATGTAGGCAAAAGAGTTTTTTCGAGAGATGTTGACCCCCACGCAGTTGCAGTAGAAGTCAAGCAAGACGGCGAAGCGGTCAGTTCAGAAAAGAAACCCTGTCTGGCAAAAAACGGCTACTGCAACGAAGCGTGAGAGTCATCTCGAAAAAAAGGAAGCGATTGCAGGAAAGAGTATCCAGCGATCCAGAAAGATAAGGAGGAGTTTGGCTCTTTGATGCTGATAAAATCGACAGGAAGAAATGAGACATAATGTAGTAGTTCTATACTTCAGTCACGAAGACCTGGGGTTATTCGGAGAGCCCTGAGCCTTTCAAGTGAAGGAAAAAAAAAGTGGAGGAAGGTGGAAGAGACTCCGATGGAGGAGTTAGGGACAGGAAAGTGGGACAGTAGGAGGAGAATAGGCAAAGTTGAGTGCTAGAGAGAGAGTTGGTTGGGTTACAGCCTACGGAGGCGGTATACGTGCTGTAGGGCTCCGAAAAAGAAGATGCAGCAGACTTTGGATTCCTATGAGAATCCGAAATGCAGCAAATAACCCTACTGGTGAGAGCTGGAAAAGTATTTGAACACCGAAGAGAAGAGCGAGGTACGCTTTAAATGTACCCATCTGAGGCGTGTGCAGCCGTGGGGTGATCTACCCCTCCAGCCACATTGCCGGCGCACATAAAACAAGGAAAGATAGGGCCATGGTTGGGATGAACGTCACCGTTCATCACAATAGATAGACAGGAGAGCAAAAGAGAAAAGACAAGAGGCCGATTTTAAAAAGAATCCGGGCTGCCGTTAGTAGTATTGCCAAGGGCAGCCCCGCAAAACAATGTTTGATGTTGAGGGTCCCGAGGTATCTGGTACTCTCGAGGCCAACAGCCATTTAACCCAAACTAACGGGTCAGGGAGATTGCCACCACGTTAAGGAGGGTGTTGTTTGTACAGTACCGGTACATACACTCGTATGAAAACACGGAATAGTAAGAACACCAAACATGTCATTAAAGCAAAACACTTCAAAAGCAGCACAAATTTAAATATTTTAAAAGTGGAGAATTGTCCGCATTTTTGAGAGAGCTTCGCTATTTGAATTTTGAACATTAGTTCAATATGAGGTAATATAATAGCACTAAAACCTTGTAATCAATTGACTAAAACTGAATGCTTACAATAAGTTTAAAAAAAGTTCTAACTGTTGCAGAATAGGGAGAGAAAATCGAGCTTTTTTTATCATAATTAGACCGTTGTGCAAAAGATGCTTCCATTACAATCTTAAAGAATAAGGTGTATCTTGAGAAAAGACAGAAATCATTCTTTTTTTTTTCTCTATTCACGAGAAAGCAATGCATCGCTATGTTTTGGACGGGAAGTCCGCACTCGCTTGGGAGTTGCCATTTCCGGGTCACCTGTCTTCCACATAAAGGTGGGGCGTCCCGTTAAGTGCCTTGCCCAAGGACACAACAAGCGAACTTGCCGGCTTGTTCTCCACAATCTTCCATAAATACCGAGCGCCAAGCAGGGAGGTTATAGATACCATCGACAAGGGAAATAAACCCCAAGTCTACCGACTGCGAAGCGGACGCTGTAACCACTACGCCATCGCGTCGTCCAATATGCAAAAATTGGAGGGTAATTGGCAGTGAAGAAGTAATACGTGTTACTTTACAAGGTTTGTTACATTGCTAGTCAGAAAGAAAAGTAACGGTAAACTAAACGTGAACGAGGTGATAATTTTTCAAGCTATCCTCAGTTTCAGAAAATTGAGAAGTATTTAATATTTTACTTTTGAGAAGCCTTCGTATTTTTGCCCAATCCTTAAAAAATACGAATTGTTTTTGTTTCCAGAAGACCCTACTCTTTCTTAAATGTTGTAACAGAAGTATCTGTTTTTTTAACTGTAATTACGACCTAAAACGCACTGTCATATAAAACTTATCACAATTTTTCCAGAGCATCATAAAAATCCACTGCAAACAAATGATCGTAAACTTTTGAGTGCCAATGTAGCTTAGGGATTTGCGACCAAAGAATTTCCTTTAAATTCCATCAATTCATATCACCAGCAAAACTTCCTGTTCCGCTTTGTAGTTTGTTGAGTTGAATCCGCCATCAACAAGTAAAGTTAGAACCCGGTTTGGATCTAACTGGGTATTGCACTCTTTTTACGATATTAAGATCTTTTTATGGTTACAATCTTTTTTTTATAATCTGCACCGATCAACAGCCGCCTCAACGTGGTGGTGCGGTCCCCTACCACGTTTGGGTTGGGTTGCATTGGCTGTTGGCCTTCCCGAGGGTCCCAATTACCCAGGGCACTCCCCTTTATTTTTTCGCCGTGCTTTCTCCTGAACGACCGCAGAAGGGAAGCACACACCTTCTTTAGAGTTGGTCGCTTGTCTTCTCCCTTCCCGTGCCTTTCTCTTGCCCGTCTTCGTCTCCTCATTCTTCTACTCCTGATGAGCGGCAACGTTTTCCCAACCCTGGTCCCATCTTTTCCTGTTCAGTATGCGCTAGAAATGTGACCTGGCGGGGTAGGTCAGTGCAATGCTGCACCTGCTCCAGATGGGTCCATTTAAGGTGCTCACTACTCTCCTTTAAATTCAGAACTCTTGACAACTCTCACTCGTAGAGCTCCCCCCTGCTGCGTTCCTGCTTTTTTTGGAGAAAACACTGTGACTTCCTCCTCGGACTCCTCCAGCTTGTATACCTCCACTGTTCAACCTGGCCCCTCTCTGCTAATGCAGCACTTCGCCCCACCCTCGCCTTTAAACCTCTTATCCCCCTTTCGCCCATTTTGTATCTTCTCCCTCACCTCTGCCTCTTGTTCCTGGTTGTCTCTCTACACCTCCTGTTTCCTCTTCCCCCTGATTCTCTCAGGGTTATTCAATGGAATGCCGGCGGTCTCCAAGCCAGAAGCGCTGAACTGCTACACTTTCTTTCGTCTCATCCCGTTGACCATATTTGTATCCAGGAATCTAACCTTAACTCATCTTTTTCTTTTTGGATCCCTGGATTCTCTGCTCTGCCATCTGATCGCACCTACTCCCGGTCTGGCATTATCTCTCTTGATGCCAGGCACGCTAGCGGCGGCGTCATCATCTTCATCAGGCAGGGCTTTTCCTTTTCTAAACTTTCTACGTCCTCTGTTTCTTCGCTTGATCCCTACTTTGATTATGTAAGAGTCAACATCTCTCTAAACAACTCCTCCTCGCTCTCGTTCCTTAATGTTTATGCTCCTCCTATTTGCTCTTCTCCGACGGATGGCAGAATCAAATTCTTTTCTCCCTCTATCCTTTACTCCTCCAGAAATCTCTTCATTCTGGAAAACTTCAATTGCCATCACCCCCTTTGGGACTCAAAAGGTACTTCCGACCCCGTAGGGAGGAAGTATTTGATTGGGTCATCTCTTCTGATCTCCTTCCTCTCAATGATCCTGACATACCTATTGTTTTCCATCGATCCTCTCCTGACATATCCTTTGCTCCCTCCTCTCTTGCTCCTGGGAGGTGCTTCAAGACTTGAGTTCTGATCACCTACCAATTCTTTTAATTGTCCCTCTCTCTCTCTTCGGTCTTTCGCCCCAACGAGCGTCCTCCATCCTTCAATTTTCAGAAAGCTTGATGGGATAACTTTGACTCTCACTGTTCTTCTGCAGAGGAATACCCGTCTCTTTCCTCTGCTGCTGCTCTCTTTACTTCTCTGAACGTGAATGCTGCCAAATGCTCCATTCCTTTCGGCCGCATCAAACGCCATCCTAAAGCCTGGTGGGCCGCTGAAGTAGAAAAAGCGGTTAGTGAAAGACGCAAGGCATTTGCTGCCGCTCACAAAAGTGATGAAGATCGCCAGGTTTACATCTCCGCTTCGCCTGTCATCGCCAAGGCTGAGGTATGGCAGACGACTTGCTTTCCTATCCCGCCTAAATCTGTGTACTCTCTCCTTCGTTCTGTCGCTGGCTCTTATTCCTCCTCTACTAACTTCCCTAGCTGTTTCTCTCCCAGGGAGTCGGCTTCGGTCTTCGCCGATTACTTGAGATCCCACTTTTCTGTCTTCCAGTCAAAAACCCTCCGTAGCAGAGCCAGAAGTTACCTTTCCGAGCTCCGCCGAGCCACGTGCTTTGGGGAGTCTCACTCGTCCTTTTGCTCTTCGTTCTCCCCCGGTGAATTTCCTGCGGCTGCTTCTAACCTCTCCCTGTCCACTGCCACTGGCCCATACAAAGTTGCCTTTCCCATCCTAAAGCACTTCCCTCGCTCTGGCATGGATTTTCTTCGCATTTTCAATCTTTCCTGGACTTTGCATTTCTTTCCTTCCATCTGAAAAACATCTTCGATTATTCCCATCCATAAGATGGGAAAGCTTCTAGACTCTCCTGCTTTCTTCTGACCTATCTCTCTCACCTCCTGCGTCTCAAAGCTTTTTGAACGCATCATACTCTCTCGTCTACTCTTCTTTCTAGAATCTACCGTAATTCCATTCTCTCTCCCCGCCAAGTCGGTTTCCGCCCTGGACGGTCTACACTTGATCAAATTCTTTACCTTCTCAGTCCATCTCGGATGGGTTTAGCAAACCCAGGCCGGGCTCTGGGACGATCCTCATTACTATTGATTTCTTCAAAGCTTTTGACTCTGTCTAGCATCCCGCCCTTTTCCATAAATTTATTTCGGCTGGCCTCCCTCCTTGCTTTGTTCGTTGGACTAAATCTTTCCTTTCTGATAGTCGCGCTTGCGTGGTTTGTCAAAATCACAAAAATTGTTCCTTTCGAGTCCATCGAAGTGTTCCGCTAGGATACGTTCTTCGCCCTGTACTTTTTTCTCTTTTCATCAATGATTTCCCTGCTTCTCTGCCTTCTTCCGTCAGCTGCTCTCTTTACGCTGACGATCTGGCCATTTGGTCCTCCTCTCCCTCGGTCCTTACTGCGGTGGAGACCACACAAGGAGCTCTGTTTCGATTGGAGCGCTGGTCTGAGTACTGGTGTCTTCCTCTCAATCCGAACAAATGCGAGGCCTCCTTCTTTTCAGTGGATCCCCACCACGCTAACCTCCAGCCCAACTTCCTCTTACTCAACTTCCTCCTCTGTTTTAATCCTACCTTCGACCGCACTCTTTCCTTTTCTAAACATGTATCTTCGCTGAAGGCCAAGTTTTTCTCTCCTCTCAAAGCTTTACGCTGTATCTCTGCTTCCTCATGGGGCTCATTTAAGGAGTCCCTCTCTCTTTATAAAGCTTTTCTTCCGTCCTTATATATGCTTCACCCGGACGGTTTCCTTTCTTAAAGCGTTACCAATATCACCAAATTGGAGCGCCTTCACCGGGCGGCTAGTCGCGCCATCATCGGCTGCCTCTTGTCCTCTCCTATCCCACTTCTCTCGCAGGTATCTCTACCTCCCCTTCGAGTCACCCTGACTTATTTCACTCTTTCATCTTATGAGCGGGCTCTTTGTCTCCCAACTTCCTTTCCCATTTTAGGTTTGGCCCGACTTGGAGTGAAACCAAGACTCTGCAGATCTTCCTCGAGAGCTTTTGCCTCCACTCAACCGCTCATGCTTTCTTCACCGTGGAGTACACCCTTTTCTCTTCATGTTCCCGCTCTAATCTCCCTCTCTCTCGCCAAGGTGTGGCTCTCGCTCACCTTGACTATCTCCCCCCTTACGATGTGGTGGTCTAGACAGACAACTTTGTTCCTTTTCTTCTGGCAAAGGCGGCTCTGGCGTACTTGCCAACTGCTCTCTCTGTGACACTAAACCACTCTCTCCATTTCAGCAGCCCCAGTATGTTCAAGTTTTCTGCTGAAACCTGCGTTATTCTGCATGCTCTTTGCTGGTCTCGGCAGCACCAACAAGTCTGCCACTTCTCTTATCCTATCTAACTCTCGCTCTGTCTCTCCTCCATCTTTCCTTTTACCTCAAACTCTCTGGCAGGAACTGTTTTCTCTCTCCTCCTGTTCTATCAGGCGACAATGGGTTCTTGGACACTCGTTTCTCCCGGGAAACGACGCGGCTGATGAGCTGGCCAGACGGGGAGCACAACTCGTGCCCTCTGCAATGCCTTGTAGTCTCTTTTCTCGGACTGGAGGCGCACTGTCTCATCTAAATTCTTTGACACACAGGTTCCTTCCTCACGCTCCCTGTGTTCTCTCTCATCTTCGCTGCAACGAACACATTCTACTATTAAGCTCTTATCTCTCTGGGATTGGCAGAATCAAGACTTTTTCCTCCAAACATTTGTTCCAGGAAACCTCATCTCATTCTGCTCTGTCCAGCTACGAACTCTTTGCACCGCTCGCTTTTTGGCGACTCTCTGTCTCTTTACGATCTCTGGTCCAGGCCCTGGAGAGTTGCTCGGCTTCTGAGGCTCCATGGTATTCCGCCATCCCCCCATCCCTCGAAAGGGTCGGGGAACAACATCTTTTTCAGATGTGATATGTTTTCATCTTACGGTCACGAGAAAACCTCTTGTCAATTATGGTTGAGCATTGCTGTGTTTACACCCACTTGGGTATTAACAGTAGGTTACTGCTGGCACAGTGCTTGTACCAGAAGTGGGGAAAAGTGCACAAGATAGCAATCATGTAGTTCACACGCCTGACCATTAACACCGCAAACAACGCATCAACCCACTTGACCACAGCAATCCGAATATTTTTCGATTGCCTTGCGCTGTAATCTAAATCAACTTTGTGACCAGTCTGAATTCGTGACGGCTCCTTTGCTGGTCTGCAAGCGCTAATTGAGCCTCGAGAACGCAATTAATTTCCACTGGGATGTAACAAAAATCAAGTCGCTACATTATTGCGGAAATAATACAAGAATAATCTCTAGAGTCTAGAATATGCTTTCAGCATATCGTGACAGTGGCCTCAGCGTCTCTTGTGATAATCTCACTGACCTGCCTGGGTGCTTCTCGTCTCTAAGAACAGATTTTTCCCCTGTAGTCAGTGGTAACTAAAAGCTATTTTTTAATTTAAGGATGACACTTAGATTCCTAATGACGTCACAGCTTACTGGTGAATGTCCATTTACTACATAATCCAATCTTCTACGAGCGCACACTTTGCTAATGCAACCACTTGACTGGTTTCTTTGGTGGTCTGGTTTCTTATGTGATTTTTTAAGCTTTGCATTATTGCGTGAATTTGAGTTGAGCTTACAGCCTAGTTAACTAGATGGCCTTTCCTGGCGGGGTTACTTGTCAGTTGTGTCATAGTAAAAAATATCGATTTAGCCGACCAAACGTTAGGAAAATGGAGAAAAGAAAAACAAAAAT
Source organism: Trididemnum clinides (assembly GCA_963675345.1). Lineage (NCBI taxonomy): Eukaryota > Metazoa > Chordata > Ascidiacea > Aplousobranchia > Didemnidae > Trididemnum > Trididemnum clinides. The sequence goes on from OY776303.1 coordinate 18,321,384, forward strand.
TGTTATAAATTGGGGGCGTAGCTTATGCGCTCGCAATCCTACTACCCTATTCTTAAATCAAGACCAATCCTTTCACAATATGTTAACTATATCTTTCAGTGAACAGAAAAGGCACAAAGTCGAAGCTAGAAATGGGCGCTAACGTAGTGGTCGTTTTTACTAATACAGAAATAGCTCTACAGCAAAAGGTGCAATCCCTTTCGTTAATATGCTGATGAAGTCAATTTCCTGATTACAACCATGAGCCTTGCTGCAGGCATTGAAGAAAAGGGCCATTGGTATTCCCAAATATCTTGCAGCCAATACCGGTAGGCCTGTTCGGTTATTTTGTGACAAACATAATTTTTTTCTCTGTCGTGTGACTTGACGGGCTACAGTTTTGCATGTTGGTAAGTCAGCTACCGGCTTTCTTATAACATAATATCGCTTTTGTGAATAGCAGTGGTGAATTTAAATTGAGGCAGCTGCCTTTGACATCCTTTTGTTTTGTTTTTGTTTTGTTTTATTTGCCATATTTATCCTCCATTCACGAGAAAGCGAATTGTATCGCTATACTTTGGACGGGAAGTCCGCACTCGCTTGGGAGTTGCCTTTTTCGAGGTTTATGGGCCACCTGTCTTCAACATAAAGGTGGGGCGTCCCGTTAAGTGCCTTGCCCAAGGACACAACAAGCGAACTTGCCGGCTTGTTCTCCACAACCTTCCATAAATGCCGAGCGCCAAGCAGGGAAGCTGCGGATGCCATCTTTTAAAGTCTTTTGAAGAAGGGATCCCCTTTTCAGATATGTCCGATAAGCTATTTCAGTTCTTTAAAATAGTGGCAACCTCCAAAAAAAAGGTCTTCATCGAAACCTCGGTCAGTAAAAGTCTTCACCGAGAACTTTGAATGTTAGGGGACCCTTTATGAAGTCTTGCCTCAGATCCTTGAAATCCTTGATCGACCACAGGTCAAGAGAGGTAAATGTAGATAATTATCTTCATTGTGACGTCATGAACCTTTCATGGCACTCACTCCGGGGCAGTGATCACTTATGCTAAGTTCTATGTGCTTAAGCCGAATGGTTTTAGAGGAGTTAAAGTGTACTTTACTTTACATTAGCGTAACCAGTTTGTGGGCTTTGCGTTCCTTAATTTTGCTATCAATTAATTTTCCGAGCCCAGTTTTTTTCGTCTGCATCTCAAATTTGTTTGATGGCACTTTTTTTGAGATCGCATCATGTAGTTCTTGTATTCTACGGCAAAATGATTTTAGTTTTTCGTTGCGTTTAAAAAATTTAGTAAGATATGGCCCCTATGCTGCTTTTTGTATACATTTGGATACCCTTTGCTGTTTGCTTTAAAACACATTTTGTTTCTACTTCAATAACTTCACAAATTTTGCACTTTGGGCTAAGTATCAAGCCTTTACAAATACTAAATAAATGCCTCCTACTGAGTTTGAAAAGATTATGTAGTCTTATTGTTTCAAGATTTATAAATAACCAAGCTCACTTTGCTTCATTTATTCAAAATTATGCTTAACTTTTTTTAATTCTGTATACTTTTTACGGTGAATTAATCGGTCGGTGCAGAGCGAGCAATGACAAGGATTCTCAACACCAGCCAAACTTAAAATCTAGGAGGATATTGCTTTCATTAACCAATGCTAGGCCTAGTTCCCTACTTCCTGCATTGGTAAAAGTACAATTCAACTTGAAAAAAGCGGAGGGTGTCAATCTTGCAGTCCCAAAGTCTGCCGGTTTAGCGTTGCGCTGCACGTGGTCAAGTCGCTCGCAATTTAGATTCAGAGACTTTCTTTCTTGGCAATGACATTTGTAGATAAATGAGAAATCGAAGACGGCAAAAAGCCACTTTGCAGTCTACAAAACCTTTTCCTCTTGTGTTCGATAAACTGAGCACGTTTTCACCCTAACAAAATTGTTAGGAATAGTTTGTAATTGGAGTATTTGAGGTTTTTCAGAAAATCACTTTTAGAAGTACAGCCTCGGAGGGTTTAAGCAGGTAGAGGCGCTTTTTTCTAACAAATCACATCACTAGGTATTGTTGATGTTATAATACTAAGCCAACGATTCACATACGTTAATTGTACATCTTGTCCTTTCCTGTATAGGTTTGAGTAACAGTCAGTGTTAGAGAGACTCGAGTCGATGTAAAAACAAGACAAGACTTGACTTGAATAGAGTCGTTTGCACGAAAATACTCGACTGATCTGCTGACAATGTAATTACTTGGATGAAAAAAATTTGTTTCAGAAAGTTTGATTTCTTAGAAATTGTACCTTGAAAATTTACGTTTTAAATAATTTTTTTTCTCGCTGGCAACCAGTGCCGTACTCAGGGAGCCCCTATGCACGCGCTCCCCTCAGGAGCATGTTAGCCTAAATATTATTTTCAATCATTATATTTGTAACGGAAACAAGAACATAGCCTGTTCTAAAGTGACAATATTAGTAAAAATGTCTAAGACCTTGGAAAGTACTGTTGGTAATTTTTTTTGATAAATCACTCAATGTTTACCGATAAAAATAGAACTTTAATCAGACTGTTAGGGTGCTAGTAATGTGAGATGCAATGTAATGTGGTAATAACGCAGGATGAAACGATATGAATTACAAGTAGGATTATTTTAGATTAACAAATTTAAATGGTGAACTTTTTGAAAAGCTGGTAGCGCAACTGATGTATGTGTAAAAACGCAGGCATTAAATAGTTTCTTTGGTATAGCAGTGGCAAAAGCTAACAAATTTCTAACAAGAATTACCTTTAAGTGGTTCCAGGCAGTACTAAAGTTGCGTATATTAAAGTGCGATTTTTCAAAATTTTTCTGGAGCATGTCCCCAGATCTCCCAAAGATAATCGGGCCTTCGGCAAATTTTCGCGCCCCTCTTCAAAAATTTTCTGCGTGCGCCCATGCTGGCAACTCTGGTATTGCGTCAAATTGTCCGAATTATTTTTGTTCTTTGTACTGCCATCCTGTAAGGTTTTTAGTTGCAAGAGATTTTGCATTTATTTTTCTAGATTTTGCATCAGCACGTTGTATGTGCAGGGCTGCAGGCTCATCTAACTTTTTTTGAAATTCATTTCAAAATACAAAACCGTAAACTCGACTTCCTCGCCAGCTGCAGTAAGTAAAGCAGTAGACAATAAATTGTTACTGGTGCCGGTATACAATTAAAAGTGAGCTTTTTAAACGGTCGAGATCAGAGCTTAGGTAATAGCTTGGGAGCTAAAATTTTTATTTACCAAACAATGTTAATCGAATTGATTGCAATTACTGTATCTAAAATATCACAGAAAATTAAACACTGACAATGAAGTGTTGGAAAGACTAGAGTTGTGGTAAGAAAGACAGCTTGAGTCGTTTGGACAAAATGACTCGACTCGAGATCTGACGTCAACGATTCGTGACTCGACTCGAGATTTGAACTCAAGCCGCTCGTTCTTAACACTGATAATGGTAAATGCTTTCCGTAACTGGGCAGATGAAAAACTAACATATCACAATTATTTTGCTTTGAATTTTATTGCACTAAAAGAGGTCAGGGGTTTAAAATATACGCTAAATGATTAGTTACTTTTACTGCACCCACTTTCGAAAAAAATTATTATAAAAATACTCATCCGCACCTTAGTTTCATTGATCAAAAGCATACTTCCGTGAATTACACACTTAAAACAATTTAACTTACAAGCAAAGTAAGACGTTCACCGGTTCAAATGAGGTCACATATTTTGTACTACAGTGGATAAAAGCGATCGCATACGACAAACGCTATTCAGTATATATATGACAGTGATTTCGCTTCATACGGTGAACACAGCAGCTCCACTACCTGGTTCTGTTGCAAAAATGACATCTTTCAATTCAGTTGCGGTTAATTCCGCATAAAACCGTTTCGTAACAGCATTTAAAAATTCTGGAAGGATCTTTGAAGGCACAAGAGACACTGCACAGCCTCCCCATCCGGCTCCAGTCAGCCTTGAACCAAATGCTCCAGAATCCCTACAAAACCAATCAACTCATTAAGCACCACGTCATCTACTTTTAAAGATAATCAAAATGATCAGCGGGACCAAGCTCCGCATAGCTGAGTGAAATTTAACTTTCAATGCAATAAGCCGTTTACAAAACTATTTTGCAATGTAGTGTGTGTGTGTGTGTGTGTGTGTGTGATGAAACAAGTAAATAATGGTATCAAAAAAGATATTAACCAGCATTCAAAAGCGCAGTAAAAGTATTCTGGGCCAAAGGCTGCCGAAGTGAGGATCGCGACCTCTAGCGGAGTGGCATAGGTCGCCTGCTGTTGAGAAATATGGTGTTTCTTCCAAAGTTATTTGATTCACAGTTTGCTCCGAGAGCAAACTCAAATTAGCCTGTAATCCTTTTTTGAAATTTTGAAAGATCACTGACAACCACTGTACGTAAAAATCTTTCACTTCGGAACTCGAGCTTCTGCCAGTGACAGCATGCTGAGAAGGCGAATGACCATATGGTATTTTCCTTGAAAAAACTGGCTCAATACTTTATATTAACCTTTTTTAATTATCTATAATTTTGAGAATAAAAAAGCCCTCTGCAGAGGGTTGCATATCGCTGGGAGTGGGGTCTGGTTCACAGGTGAACTTTTTTGTTGTCGGAACTACTTTCTTCGGATTTATGTGTTCGTTAATTTATCGGATGTTTTGTTTAAATTCATTCATGCGTTAATTTTGTACCTTAAGTTGCGTAACATCACCTCATTTTAATTTACTTTGCTGATTATTTTGCCTTTTTTATCACATTTGTAGTTTTTGTGCACCGTCGGCAAATTAGTAGGTGATGCAGTTTAGTTTTGCATTTTTTAATCAATTCGAGATTTTGTCGGTGAAGATTGGACATTCAAGTTTTAAGTTCAGTTGGTAAAAGAGTTTAAAAAATAAGTTGTTTTAACCATTTTAGTGATTGTTATCTCAAGCACGGAGTGATAAGGGAGTAAACCGCTACATATTGTAATTGCAATTGAGAATTTTGAAGTCAGAAGTCGAGAATCCAACGTTAAAGAAACTAAATCAATTCTACAGACCTTATTGAATTGTTGGACCACCACTTTTTTCCTGCCACGCCCATCTCGTAAACTTTTATTCAGTTACGCTTGGAATTTGAACACAACTGATTTTGAAGATCTGCTTATCAACAAATTGTGGAACTTTTTAATTCGATTAATCGCTTGACGTGCACTCAAACGAGCGCTTAATTTGGCCTGGATCAGAATCGACGGATTGTTATAATTATATTATATTATAGCCTGATTAATATTAACTTTTCTAATAATAGTATTCTATTGCGTATTATGTCGTTTTTTAAGTGTGATGATTAAGGTAAACTTTTTAAGCTTTCCAGCCAACAATTAAACCAAATTGTAAGTTCTTCAATATCGTTATTAGACTTGACTCGACCACGGGCACCGGTCCAATATCCATCATTGCCTTTTTTTGTCCAGCATTAATAATTACGAGCACTTATTCTTGTTCTACCTTAACTACAGGTACATCGAACAAACGGCATGTGCCATTGAAAGATTCCATACCGTCATGCCCACGTGTCTACCTTTCCACTCCACTTTCAAATAGCTACATTCACAGGTATGAACAGCCACAAAGCGCAAATTGTCTAGCTAATTCCCATCCTTGTCAATCCAACCTTACAACAAGTAAGTATAATTCAGAAGTTTCAAAGAGTCATCTAGATCCTTCTGGAGGTGTAACGTCTTTTCTAGGTTTTGCTAACTCTAGTATTCTACTAAACTCTGTCCCCATGTTTTCTCAAGAGACTCCTGAGCTATGGTTTAGTCTTAGAAGCTTTTTTTGAACAAAAAGTTTTTAGTGAACTAACCCGCTTTAGGTGTACTTTAACCCTTTTGCTGCGTAATTTTACTGCATTTAAATGTTTTTATTTGTTTTATATCCAAGAATGAATTTAATTTTCTGAAAAACTTTATTTTAGGAATTTTTAAGGGGTTTTTTTATAATTTTTAATGCAGCTGAAATTTGCTGATACTATTTTTTTAATAGAAAAATGTTTTTATACTATCGTGGGGTAAATCCGAACGTCGCAAGAAACGGCAATGTAAAATTTGTGGATGTATCCGAACGTCGCAGCAAAAGGGTTAATTAAACTAAAACCTTCGCATCTTGGAAGTTGCTGCAGAGCTTCTACATATGGACCATCCACAACCATATACCGAGATGAAGAAACTCTTGATTTAAAATTTTGGTGCTTCTGATCAAGAACGATGCGTTGCTGTGACTAGAATGAAACTTGGTAATGACAAGCCATCGGTACTGTTACGTAAAATGAAATCTTCGTTTTACGGGAAACCGTTAGAAGGCACTCTAATCCAACTCTTTATGTACCGGTAGCCTATTTTTGCAAGCTTTACCATCTGAAATAAGGTTATAGCTAATTGGTGATGATATTTTTTTAGACGATATTGCACACAAAGCTCATGCAATTAACGTGGAATTTAAATATAATTCCCAATCGTCAGGTGCATCTGACACGAAATCGCCTAATTTTTACAATTCTACGAAACTGCATCTAATCAGGAATCGAACTTGTGTTCCGGTAATGTGGGCCATTCCGCAGTGAATTATGGGAATGAGAGAGAACCTAACGACGGCACCTATCATTCAAACAATACTCATTACCGGAGGCGACCTGACAATTACTATTCACGTAATAGTGATTGTAGTCCTTTTAATCCCAACGAGGTGCCTGAGTTATGCTGGTACCACCATAAGTATGGTCTGTCAAAGCTAGGAAATGCCATGGAAAACCTTGTCCCATGTTTCCTTGTTTAAATGAATCAAAAAACTTGTAAGCTGGCTTGAGACCGTCACGATTCGTAAGCCATTTTCGTCTTCAACTTGGTTTTTCTGAAGGATTCTTTATCGGACATGGAATTTTTAATCGACTCTGGCTCCACTGTTATATATTTCCCTTGTCTTATGTGGATAACGAAGAACCTGCTACTTCTGGCAACCTGTTTGCCTCAAATCTGACTGAAGTAAAGACTTACGGTAAGCGTAGGCGTATTTTAACGATTGATATAGGCCTTAGTCAAAAGAGAAATGGAATGGAACTTTATTGCCGCGGACACTGCCACTGCTATTATCGGCGCAGACTTCCTATCCTATTACAAGCTTGCTATTGACGTTGGTGCTATACGTCTAATAGAAACAAAAAAGCCTAACGTGCTTAAACTTGCTGAGCCTAAATCTGAAGTGTCACATAAAACCCCTAGCAAAGTATTAATTGCCAAAGAGCAATGTTATAATACTGAAGTTTACAAACAAATGGTAATCAACGACTCTCCATCCTTACTGCTTTTTCAACCACCCACTAATATCGAAAGTGATATTTGTCTTGTCATCAAAACTAACAGTCAACCTATCCGCAGTAAAGTTCGCAGATTAAGTCCTGAGATGACTAAAATCGCAAAAGAAGAAATCGACAAATTACTGCATGTGAAGATCATTCGACCCGGAACCAGTCCGTGGGGATCACCCATACACATGGTCAAAAAGAAGCAACCAGGTAAGTATCGTTTAACTGTTGACTTTCATGCTGTCAATGGTGCTACAGAGCATGACTCTTATCCATTGCCAATACTAAACGATTTTGCCAATTCTCTACATAACTGCAAAGTATTTTCCCTAAATTGATTTTAAAAGTGCCTTTCATCAGATTCCGATGCACCCGGACTCTGTGAATAAAACTTGCACCATCACTCCTTTTGTTTCTTTTGTTTGGGATTATTTGCCTTTCGGACTTAGAAATTCAGCACAGTGTTTCCAAAGATTTATCAATCAAGTTGCATCAGATTTTCACTTCGTCTTCGTTTACTTAGATGATGTTCTCATTTTCAGCCCAGATCATGGCACACACTGAGTACTCGCTAACCATTAATTTGGATAAATGCAAATTCGGTGTTTCGTCCTTGGATTATTTAGGTCATCACATTGATGCCACCAGAATAAAATCTATTGCTGACAATGTTCAGGTCATCGTAAATTTTCCTAAACCTTCTAACATGCGACAGTTACGACGTTTAATTGGTATGATTGCATTTTACAAGAAGTTTATACCAAATTGTTCAGAAATTACTAGACCTATTTTGGCGTTGCTTTCACCTCATAAATATTCAAGGCAATTGAATGGACTAAAGACGCGGATGATGCTTTCCAAGAAGTGTTAAACAAACTTTGCTCTCCTGTCACTTTGGCTTTTCCAGTTGAGAATGCTCAACGTATCTCGTTACTGATGCTTCTAATGTCGCTGCTGTATTACATCAAAAGATCGATGGTGAGTTACCACCGTTAGCATTTTTCAGCCGAGCGTTTAACAAGGCGCAACTTAAATACAGCGTTTGCGATGAAGAATTGACTGCGATGAATATAGCTGTGAAATATTTCAAGTATTTTCTTGAAGGACGTTCGTTCAAGATTGTCACTGACCAGAAAAGTATCACCCGTGCTATCTCGGCACCTTCTACTAACCTTTCGCCACTCCAAAGTAGGTACATTGATTTTATTGTGCAATATTCTACTGACGTCATTTATATTTCAGGTTCAAAGAATGTTGTTGCAGATTGCTTGTCCCGGACTTACGCAATGCTTTGTTTGAAAAACTTCCTCTACTATCCTTGCACGACATGGCGGTTAAACAACAAGCCTATGCAAGCATTTTAAACTTGATGAATTCAGATAACCACCCTTTCTCTTGAAACACGAACGTTATCTGATAGTAACACTAACATCGTTGGTGATGTTTCCACTGAATCTTTTCGGCCGATCGTTCCCGAATCCGTGCGTAAACAAGTATTTGATGTTTTTCATTCCCTTTCTCATCCTGGAATAAGGGCTACTCGATCCCTGATTAAAGAGCGCTTTGTGTGGCCCAAGATGAATTCTAAAATTAAAGATTGGGTTACAACTTGCGTTCCCTGTCAAACTGCCAAAGTACGTCACAACACAGCTCCAATAAAAACTTTTCTTGCTTCAGACGATAGATTTAGCCATATTCACACTGATTTGATTGGTCCTCTAAATGAATCCCATGGTTACTATTGTTGATAGATTCACTCGTTGGTGCGAAGCTATTCCTCTTCGTAACATTGAAACCGAACCATCGTTACTGCATTTCTTTTGTACTGGGTTGCTAGTTTTGGTTGTCCTTCAATCATAACCTGTGATCGTGGAAGACAATTCACGTCTAATCTTTGGCATTCGCTTTGTGAGTTCTTGGGATGCAAAGTTTCTCACACATGCGCATACCATCCTGCTGCTAACGGCATGTGTGAGAGGTTTAACACACAGTTAAACTTTTCTAAAAACCCATGCTAACGGTGACTGGACTTCGCATCTTTCCTGGGTTCTGTTGGGAATTTGATCTTCATTAAAAGAAGATCTTGGTTGTTCATCTGCACAGTTAGTCCTTGGTTCAAGTGTACGTCTCCCTGGTCAATATTGAGTTTCCTAAATATCAATTTGATTCCCATTTTGAGTATTTTCATCACTTAACAAATTTATTCATTCACTTCGTGCAATTCCTCCTCGGTTAGTTACTTCTACTGCATCCTTCATTGACCCGCAACTACATAATGCAGACTGTTTTTGTGCGAAAAGATGCATCGCGATCTCTCTTAGAAAGAACATACTTTGGACCATTTAAAGTAATCTATAAAGCTGATAAGTACTTTACTTTGTTACAGAATGGAGTACTTAATAACGTTTCTATCAACCGTCTAAAAACCGCACACCTGCCTCTTTTTCGCGCAGATTGATTCCTCGCAATCTTCAACATGCGAGGCTACAGAAAATGTTCGTTATCTTCTGACGACTCATCTTCTTCGCAATCACCTCAACTTCCTGATTTGGATCCCGTTTTTAGACGCAGTCGAGTGGGGCGTGTCAAGACCTCCAGCTATTCTTGATTTATAGGTTATATTAGGCGAAGCTTTGGTCACCTAAGACCCACCTAGTTCATTCATCATTCGGTAATCAACCAATTCCGGAGGCCTTACTTACTGTTTTCTCTCGTCCTACTAATCTGTTTTGCTCTTGCTAGCCGGCTCCTTCCAATGGAATATTGTCACCGGTATACCTTGGCAATCTTATTGAATCTTTAGTAATGGTAAGTGAGCTTTACTGACGTCATTTTATATTCGCTCCTTCCTTGTTGATGATTATCTTCCTTGGTAAGACAAGATCATTTTTTTGGCTCCTTATTTACTTGTGCATTTTTGTACTACGGGTCTTCTGGTTCGTTGTACACAATTCCTATGGTGCTAGTGGTGGTGTCGTGGCTAATAGGTCTCGTATGCTCTCTCTTGATTGTTGGCGAGACGGCTTATTAAACTGCCAAAGTTATTTGTTTAGATTTTTAGTTCGCCATGTATTATGTATTCATATTGTTTAGGTTTCAGATCATTTTCTTCGACACTGAGTTGACCTTGTCGATGTCGATCTCCAATCGCCATCTTGGGAGAAGCTTATGTCGGGGAACTACTTTCTTTGGATTTATGTGTTCGTTAATTTATCGGATGTTTTGTTTAAATTCATTCATGCGTTAATTTTGTACCTTTATAAGTTGCTTAACATCACCTCATTTTAATTTACTTTGCTGATTATTTTGCCTTTTTTATCACATTCGTAGTTTTTGTGCACCGTCAGCAAATTAGTAGGTGATGTAGTTTAGTTCTGCAATTTTTAATCGATTCGAGATTTTGTCAGCGAAGATTGGACATTCAAGTTTTAAGTTCAGTTGGTAAAAGAGTTTAAAAAATAAATTGTTTTAACCATTTTAGTGATTGCTATCTCAAGCACGGAGTTAAGAGAGTAAACCGCTACATTGTCTTTCCAAAAAATTTCTTAGATCCAATTCGTGCAAACTTTTCAAGTAAAAGAGAAAAATTTTTTTCTCACGATGTGTAATTATAATTTTTCCGTAATTTAGAAAGATTTGTAAAACCATAAAGTGCAGCGTTACTCCAACAAAAAGTCTGATTTGAAAACGAGAGTGTGATAGTGGGGACGTGCACTAAATTAGCAGAAAACGAACGTAAAAACTACTTTTTTCTTTTTAATTTTAGATTACGTTATTTTACTAGGTACTTCAAGACAAAGTTAATTCATGCAATTTAACGCTGTATAATTTACCGGAAAAACTAATTAACTTTAAATCAAATCGTTACTACAAAATATTCTTTCCTACTTTAAAACTGATTTTGGTGGCTAAGTCCTTCACGAATTGCAACTATAATAGCGTTTACACAAGCGCTCGTGACCTTTTTCGTCTACTTTCTCCCTCACGCTAGTTATTGTATTCAGTAAAAATTGAGTGGTTAATAATTTTCACATGGTTTTGCAAGTTGTTTCGGTAATGGCCACTAAAATTGTAAGTAAAAAATCCAGAGACTACTGGCGTAAAGCCTCCCCAACGCAATACCGGAAAGGGCCCTCAAAATCTAGGACAGCTTCAACTAAGTATTTGCTCAGAATTCCAATTAAATTTCGTTTCTACAGGCAGGAGTCCAAAAGTTTTGGTATTTTCTCCGATCCTAGTCATTACACGTGAGACCTTTTACAAAACTGTCAAAATTATTTTTTTCCATTTGCTAAATCAACATATTAACATTCGGAAACAAATATCTCATGTGTGTGTGTGTGTGTGTGTGTGTGTGTGTGTGTGTGTGTGTGTGTGTGTGTGTGTGTGTGTGTGTGTGTGTGTGTGTGTGTGTGTGCGCGTGCGTGCGTGTGTGTGTGAGCTATACGCTCACTTGCTAAACAAACGGATCAGTGGTTTAAAAAAAATGCGAAGTCTAAACCAGTATATGGGAAAAATGACGCAAAAACACGCTTCAGGCTAGCCATGCTCTATTTTGTACCTGCATATTTGAGTAAGATTGTCCAAGTCAGAGCAGCTGCATTCGTATAATTTACTGCAACTAAAATGACTTTGATCCATCAGTTTTCCAAGTTCAACCAAAGCATCTTCAGGAGCTTTATCACAAACATCTTTAAACTGACGAACTCGATATGCTTCACTTAACACATGCTTTGCACGTTGGTGCAATTTGAATGAAGTCACTGAACAAAGTAAAAATCATTGTTTAAAATGACGCTTTAGCTTTTTGACTTGATAGTAGCATTAAAGTACACACCTTGACAAAAATTTGCTGTTCAGATACTCTTGTACAGACAGCGTTCAATTCAAATCATTTAATAGCGAAAAAATACAAAGGAAGTTAACTTCGCTCTTTAAAACAGTTATGATCACTCAATTCTGGAATTCAACCTCAGTTAAAACGATTGCAATTGCCTTTGCAGTGTTTGCAATCCACAATATCTTATGGATTAAAATTGTAAATGAAGACTTATAAATAAAAAAAAGAAACATCCTCCTTCTTAAAATGCTTCAGCTCTATTCAGAATGACGTAAGGTATGTTCAGTGGTAGAGATACAAAAACGTTTTTACGATTAAACTTGTGTTTGTATCCACTTCACTGCTGATGACTAGCTGCCTCACTACTACAAACACTGCAATCAAGCAGGAAAATCACTGTGAAAAATATATAACCTACCGTCTAGCGTGTTTTTACTCAAAAGTGTTTCAGCCAGTTGATCTTCTGTCATCTCCAAAACTTTGCAGACTTCCTCTTTGGTGTAAGGACTTTCGTGCAAAGCCACATCTATTAGTTTTAGCATCTGGTTAAAATCGAATTCAAGAGTGGTTTGCAAATCGAGGAAGGTTCGGACTTTGGATCCATCGACAAAAGAATGTTTGGCTAACATCTGTATACAGAAGTTCGGCATTAATGGCTATAAGAAATAAAGTGGCTGGGGCAGCCTCGAGGTAAGAGCTAGAAAGGATTAGTTTAGTTGAGTTTGATAAGACATATGCAACCTAATCAACGTCGAAATAGAAATATTTGAGCAATTCCGTTGATTTTTCTAGGAAGTCACTGTCCTTTAAAAGTGCGATTGGTATAACTACTTCAGCTCAACATGGATGAAAACTTTAAAATACAATAAAATAACGCAGAATTCGAACCTACGTCTTTCGAACTGGCCTCCTTGCGCGCAGAGTTTTGCTACCATGCACCACGTGCTGCCAGCCACGCCTTAAAGCACCGCATTTAGCTTGTAAACTTTGGAAGACCTTTTTATGCCTAATCAGTGCTTTTGTGATCAGCTTTACATAAGGATATCAGTTTTAGTCGAAGGTTGAGCGGCTAGCAGTAACGTCAAAACAAACCTCATTCAAAAGTAAACGGCACGTAAGTCTTGTGCGTTGTGTTAGTTTGTTTTATAAAAGTCAACGTTAATACTATTAGGGGGATCTCTTGGCCCTTGGCAAGCCCTGCTGATGAGTCCAAAAGGACGAAACGCATCCAGGGATCGTTTTTTCAATTTGAAAATATCTCTCAATCGCATTGCTCCCTTCGGAAGCCTCGCGCCTTCAGCACTCGCTATGATGTTTTGTTCTCACTTATAAGACGCTCTCTATCGATCGTAACCACTTGGAACTAGCAATATAGCTACTTCAGCTCAACATGGATGAAAACGTTATAATACAATAAAACATACGCACTTCGCTCAAATAGCATCTTCCGTGCAGTAAAAGAATTAAAAACAACAACTATATATAAAGAACCTCACATAGTGGTACGCTGACAACCCTACACTCCATCACATACACCAGTACAATTATTACATAACTACCTGTCACATAAATTCAAAAATTTGATATGGGAAGTCAATTGTAAAGTATGTGACCAAGTAAAATTTGGCAGTGATTTGGACATGTCGTACCGCAGCGAAAACATTTTGCCTTTCCGAAGACATATCGATATCATACAGTAACGAAATCATTTTTCTTTTCCGAAGACATATCAGGCTTCAACGAAAACATTTTTCTTTTCCAAAAGAAAAATCGCATCAGCCTGCAATGAAACATTTTCTTTTCCAAAGACATTATGGCATTCTCCAACGAAAACATTTTTTCTTGCTTAAGATATGTCAGATTGCAGTCAAAACATAGTTCCCTTTCAAAAACATATCAAAGCACAACAAAACCATTATCAATTTTCCATGACAAATCAAATTGCATTGAAAACACGGTGAAGTGCCGTTTGTACAAAAGCGCTATTTGCAAAATAGTGCCACGTGCAAAACACGTTCGGAAACGTTCGTGGTTACTTAAAAGCGGCTAGATGCGATTGACTGCACGGCAAAGCCTAGACTTTCCTGTACACAGCCAGTACATTTTACATCAAACCGAAATCTGACGCTTCCGAATTACCGCATACATTTTAGAACATGTTTCGCACGTTGCACTATTTTACAAGTAGCGCTATTTTACAAACGGCATTTCACCAAGTTTTCGCTGCAGTGTGATCCGTCTTGGGAAAGTACACAAGTAATTGTTTCGTCGCAATGTCATTTGTCTCGGGAAAGTAATAATGGCTTCGTTGTTGCTACCCGAACCCTTCCGAGGGATGGGGGCATGGCGGAAGACCATGGAGCCCCAGAAGCCGGGCAACTCTCCAGGGCCTGGACCAGAGGTCATAGACACAGAGAGTCGCCAAAGAGCGAGCGGTGCAAAGAGTCCGTAGCTGGATAGTGCAGGTGAGACGAGAAGTGTCCTGGGACGGGCGACCACAGCCGCTGCAGGAAGGATTCTCAATTCTGCCAATCCTAGAGAGATAAGAGCTTAACGGCAGGCTGTGCGCCTTGCAGTGAAGACGAGAGAAAACGCAGTGAGCATGACGAGAAAGCACAAGTTCCTTAGTGAAAATCGAGGAAACCTGTGTGTCGAAAAATTTAGATGAGACAGTATGCTTCCAGTCCAAGAAAACAAGAGTAGATACGAGAGATACAAGGCATTGCAGAGGGCACGAGTAGTGCTTCTCGTCTGGCCAGCTCATCAGCCGCGTCGTTCCCCTGGAGATGTCCCTAAAAAGTAACCAAATTTTTGTTGCAGACTGATATGTCTTCGAAAAGGAAAAATGTTTTCGCTGCAGGTTGACACGTTTTTTAAAGAGAAAAACGTTAGTCTGATACGTGCTTGGAGAAGAAAAACGTTTTTGTGGCAGTATCATATGTCTTTGGAAAGGTAAAATGTTTTTGTTGCAGTACAATATCTTCCAATCACTGCAAAATTTTTCTTCACTACTTACTTTACCATTGCCACTCCGCAGATTGATTTCATAGAATTACCCGCAATGTTGCCAACCGCTATGATATGAAAGGAAGCTGTTTGTAGACTAAATAATAATGTAGTGATAGGCTTTTAAACGATGAGCAAAAATTACCAAGTTAGATACGCGATGAAACCATTTTAGTTATAGTTATTTTGGTATTGAATTTGAGCTATCAGTTAAAAATTTTAGGTTTCAAATTCAGGTTTTACAACACAGATAGCAAAAAACATTGAACAATATCAGGCTTGCTAGCAAAAATAGTTCATTGCAAAGTCTAAGACCGAGTTGTCACAATTGTCAGCATAACAAAATCTGTTTCATGGTGCTTTATGTTTGTCCAACGTTGCGAGGATGATGGCATTGTTTGCCCAACAAAGTAATCATCACATTTTTTACGACATGCCGCACAAGAACCACGATCTTTGCAATTAAAATTTTGAGTTAGCCGTCGTTTTCTATTAAGTGTACAGATATGTCTTATCAGTAAGACCACGGAACTATATGAACTATGATTACCACACAGTGTGCTCTTGCCACAAGGCCAAAAAATGTCCTTATATATGCCCTTAATCGTTTGGTTCTTATAAGGGCATTTCATGGCCTTATGGCAAAGTACACCGTGTAGTAATCATAGTTTATATAGTTGCATGGTCTTACTGATAAGACATATCTGTACACTTAATAGAAAACGACGGCTAACACAAAATTTTAATTGCAAAGATCGTGGTTCTTGTGCGGCATGTCGTAAAAAATGTGATGATTACTTTGTTGGGCAAACAATGCCATCATCCTCGCAACGTTGGACAAACATAATGCACTATGAAACAGATTTTGTTATGCTGACAATAGTGATAATTCGGCCTCATAGACTTTGCGATAAACACCATAAACTATTTTTACTAGCAAGCCTGATATTGTTCAATGTTTTTCGTTATTGATATCGTAAAACCAACTTTTATGAAGTTAATTGATAGCTCAAATTCAATACCAAAATACAAACGAAATAGTATTATCGTGTGTCTAACTTGGTAATTTTTGCTCATCGTTTAAAAGCTTATCACTACATTATTATTTAGTCTACAAACAGCTTCCTTTCATATCATAACGGTTGGCAGCATTGTAAGTAATTCTATGAAATCATTCTTTCAAATAAATGTGACTGATAAATACGTCGTAATTCTACTGGTGTAAGTAACGGTGTGTAGAATTGCCAGCGTACCAAATGCCAGGTTTTTCAGATGTAGTTATTACTAGTTCTTATACTGCACCGAAGATGCTATTCAAGCAAAATGCATTTGTTTTACTACACCTTCAAATTTTGACACAACTTTAGCTGAGCTAGTCACACCAATCGTACAAGAAAAAATTACGCTTTGTTTCGCCATTGGGAAAAGTATTTGATGTAGTTTTCTGGGTGATGCAAAACCTTAGCATAGCTTTGAAAACTCTGTTGTGCCATCATCTTTTCGTCGCGCTCTTATTAGTGCCGAATCGCGTCAAAAGGGAAGCGAAAGAGTAAACACGTTCTAATATCCCGAGAATTCGTACGTGGGCGCGGCAAGTGCATACGTGTTCACCCATGCTCTTCCGTTTGACGTGATACTGCCACTGGAGAGTGGCCCATGAAAAGCTCCACGTCAAAGAGCTTTTTTCAAAGATCAGCAACTTTTCCAGCGGTACGGTTGCAGTGTTTGGATAAAAACGCGCGGTATCTACAAAACTTGTAACCTGACCACAATTAGTTCTATGATACACAACTGTATAGGCTTTTCTGCAGCTGCACACTATAGATACACCAGAACCTCTACACTTAGCAAGTGATTTGCAATAAAAATATCATTTTACGAGGGGCATACCAAAAGTTCTGCACAAACTATTATATTTTTAAAACAAAGGTTCATGAAATAAGGAAACAAAATTTATTTTTCAACATAATCTCGCTGCAAGCCAATGCACTTTCTCCAATGCTCTGCAGCCTTCTTTATTTCTTGTTCAAACCAGTCTTTTGACATGGTCTTAACCACCTCATTCATGGCTGACTTCAGCTTACTTTCACACCCAAATCTTCTGCCACGGAAAGGATCTTTGAGTGGCCCAAATAGATGGAAGTCGCTAGGAGCAAGATCTGGGCTATAAGCTGGATGAAGAAGTAATTGCCACTTCAGCTTATGTAATTTAGCCATGGAAACTTTTGCTGTGTGGACACGGGCATTGTCCTGCAAAAAACGGGGGGGGGTGCTTATGACTCTTTCCAGGCCTGACTCTTGGCCGTTTGTAGTTGACTGTGTGAAGGAGAGTAGGCAGCATTGATTGTCTGCTTTGGAGGGAACATTTGCTATGCCCCTTGTACAGAACTTTTGGTATGCTTTGGAAGGAGCTTTTGGTATGTTCCTCATACAGAACTATTGTGCACAACTTTTGGTATGCCCCTTGTACATAACGAATAATAAACTACCTTTACACCAATTTTACATTCTGCCACTCTTATATTGAAGTGTGAAGTGGCAGCTTTTTGGAGTTTCACGCAGCTATTGGTAATCACAAAAACACCTCCAGGTGGAATCTTAACATCTTCGGTTCTGAGTGGATTAAAAGAAATCAATTTGGCCTAAAATAAGAACTGTTAAAATATTATCACTTTTATCTATGTCATAAATTACATCAAGACAATTATATAGTAATACAGGTCAACAAAAAATTTTTGAGATACAAAGGTGAAAGCGGTTTAAAGGTAAATTGGGGCGCTGAGTTCAAAAATGATGTTATTTCTTGCAGATTGGCTCTAGTTTTCGAGATATTTAAACATTTGTATAGGGCTGGTCAATGAATAAAAAGTGTTTTTAGTGTAACTGATCCATATTGGTCTGAAATGAATGATTACTAAGCCAAAACAGGCAAAGCTCTTAATTCACGGAATGAATAAAGCATGCTATGTAGCAAACGCGCAACGTTCAACATCATAAAAAACTACAAATTGTATCGGTCCATCATTTGCAAAACACAGCCTCTAACAAACAGTTACATGGGGATGTTCATAGACTTAAAGAAGCATCAATTAGCATGTCACGTTGGATTCTAACTGTTCATCTGAAGAAAAGTTCGCTTATATGATTTCCGGCTATGGCTTTGTTCAGTACAATCACGGATCAATGTCCAGCAATAATCATCAATCATGAAAGAGTCCTAACGACCTTTGTACCTTTCTTCCATCATCCTAATGTTTTGATGGAACCTCTCCCCTTGTTTCTCCCTAACATCACCAAGAATCTCTGAGAAATAGTCTAGATGGCGAATGATATTCATCCTTGCACCAAGAGCTTGAAAGTTTTAGAGCATCACATCCACAAGGTTCCGGTAGTTGCTAGCTTTTGTGTTACCTAGAAACTTTGGTATCACTGAGACATATGAGCACCACGCAGCCTTCTCAGCCACTGTCATGCGAGCAGTGAAGGTTTGACCTTGCATCAATTTGCGAATTTGGGGTCCATCAAAAACACTTGCTTTGAGTTTGGCAATACAAGGATAATACAGGAAAGGTTTTGGCGATATAATTGAATACCCAAGAAATTGTTTCATCAGACTCAACTTTATATGAAGCAGAGGCAGGATAATGCGATCCCAATTAACCAGTGGCTCATTTATGATATTTTTATCGTCTACTGCAAGATCTTCTCGTGCCGGTCAATCCTTCTTGACCCAGTGCTGATCAGTAGTGCAACTGCCCCAATAACAGAGAAAACAGGGATGTTTGGTGTACCCCCTTGCCGTCCTAACAAAAAATTGACCATTTTAAAGTCTATGCATATGGCCCAGTTGTGCTCACTGTAGCGCAGTTTCTGCAAACCATCTTCACATTCAGATAATGTATTAACAATCACAGATGTCCGATTGGAACACATGCAAACTTGTTGCCTTTATGAAGTAACACACATTTCAAACTCCGTTTGGAGCTGTCTATAAACAATCTCCATTTATCTGAGTTGTACTCTGGAAGACTTATTTCTGAAACGAGGCCTTGGATATTGTTGCAGTAAACAAACTCATCTTACATAGTGAAAAACGAATCAACAAATTATCCCTATCACGGTAGTTGTAATTGTAGTTCCCGAATCAAGTATACCATCTTCACCAAGACGAGATGCCAAAATCTCAGACGATTCCTTGGATAGGCCGAGATCACGAACTAAGTCGTTTAGTTGGCCTTGACTAAAGGGTTTTCGTTTTGCACTGAGCGAAGATGCTGCAGCAGCCATGCTGGAAGAGCTACTAATACTACTGTCGCTGCTATCAGTATCATCCATCGCTTCCAGTAGCATTTCATCTGCAGTAAGGTCAGGTAAAGAAGTGAAAACCGGAACTTCAGCGCAATGTGGTATACATATAATTTGTCGAGCAGATTCAATATCAGGATAATACCAATCTTTCTTCTTTCGCTGATTCCATCCAGACATATTTACCATGCAAAAACAACAATCATCGTGGTGATTTTTGGGCTCACACCATACTATAGAAACCCCAAACCGCATCGAACTGACTTTGCCTTGGGTCCAAAAGTGCAACGTTTCTGTACAATGTTTGCACACTTTGTGGGGTGCCTAAGACTTGTCTTGGTCCCCCAACTTCATGCCAAAGTAGGCTTCATAAGCTCTCTTGGTAAAATCTCTCACATTGAATTGGTAGTTTGCCATCATACATATATATTTAGTACAAATGTAGCAAAATACGTCTGCATTGTTTCGGCATTGCCTTCGCTTAGTGCTCATCTCTATTAAACAATATAACTAAATTTTCCTGCAAATAAATATATAGTACCCAAAATGTTCACCAAAAAGCAGCAATTCATCGTTCATTATGTCCTTAAATCCACAAAATCTAGCTCTTTAGTAAGCGGAATGATGTATTTCCACACTATGCTGCCTTTATGCCTTAACATGGTTGTTTTAAAGCACAGGGGAGGACAAATAAACTAAAATTAATAACTCTTCTCTAGGAAGTAATATAAACGTAATAAAGAGAAACTTATGATAGAAGTCGTAAATTTTATAGTTATTAGCTGATAGTAATGCTCTAAACCGCATCAAACTTTCATGAATCATCAACAATAGGACTTGTTTTCATACGAATTGATATACATACAGTATATGTTGTATGGAGTAAATGGAAACTAAACTTTGAATAGGAAACCAGTAATTTTTCATTAAAGAAGCTTTGCATGCTTGAAAATGCACCAGGCTCAAGCAAAATTATAAGAAAAATAAAAGTAAAAATATCTCCAAAACTAGAGCCAATTTGGCAAAACTGAGTGCATTTTCAGATTCAGCACCCCCGATTTAACCCCAAAACGATTCAACATCCCTGCCTTTTGACAAAAATTTTTTTTGTTGGCCTGTGTAATCGGATGACCCCTAGATATTGTAACTCCAAACCTGCTAAAAACAAGACTGGGAATGGGAATCAACCCCCTAACGATAATGGCTAGGGGTACAACCGCAAATTTTTTCCATGACCGAAGAACTGTAAATAACGTACTGTGCCCTTTTCAGCAAGAAAAGATATTGATTGGTCCATTCCTCCGCCTTGAGTGCCAATGTAACGTTCACATTTTGCACATTCGTTCGCAAGTTCATGCTAAAAAAACTTTGGCAGTTTCAGAAAATATCCATTGCTTATTCTTAGTTGTTAATATAAATATACATTAAAACGTGTGATCGACAGTTTTGTTTCGATCGACTAGATCTCTTCAGAGCACCTCCGTCAACCACAATCGAGATTAGCAACCACGGTTCTCATGTCACAATATCTCGTTGGAGAATAGTACTAATATGAGAGTATTTGCAATCTTGAAAACATTTTCTATTTTGCAATACCTAAGTAAACTAGGACAAAGACGTTTTCAAATTTTTCATGTATCCCATGCTTGCAGGGGAAGCACATAAAAAAATAGCTCATACATAGTTATAAATAGGGCAGTTATAAATATTGAATACAATTTGTCCTTCCTAGAAACTAGTTGGCTAGGCAGGACAAGTTATATTTACTATTTATGGATATACATTATTACATTACCGGTGTGTAAGCTATATCTCAACTGGACCAAAGACATCTAACAGGATTACACCATGGTACAATAGAAAAATTTGCTCAAAAATGATCACCAGCATCATACGGTACGATTTTTTAGCATGTTTACTATTGAGTGTTTTTTACACCCGTCTGATGAGACCCAATAAGGTCGAAACCGGTCGCGGGTTATTGACATGATGTAATAGATTGCTGTATGGTACCGTATGATGCTGGTGATCATTTTTGAGCAAATTTTTCTATTGTACTTTGATGCTGGAGGCAGATCCCACTTAATGGATCGCCTCGAAAACTGCTAACTAGCAACTAGCAACTCCTGTATTGATTATACCATGGTTCATACTAGCATTTCTCAGCAACTATCTACTAGTGGACACCATGTTAAATCGCAGTAGTACTACTTTAAAATGAACAAATCAACAAAAAGGTTTAAAAAGTCGCTTAATGAGAGGCTCGAAGCTGGGGTAAAACTATTCATCACAGCATTTGCGGCACGAGCAGCACTCTATATAAAACTACTAAAATACGCAGGTTGCATACCTCTGCAATAGATGATCCTTAAGGTGACACGGGCAGATCTGTAAATCTATTTAACTGCACCATGGATTGATTTCATAGAGAACTGTAAATTGCTGCAATAAGTCATGGCGTAACCACGTTTCTTTGAATACCTCGTGCAAAAGCACAATTCAAAAATGCAAAAGCGAAATTTAAAGCAATTGCTTTAAAGGCCCCCCTACCTTTTACGAGTCTAGTCTGTGGCCCTGGATAGAATGCCTACAGATACTAGAATCGAAGTGTTCAAGAAAGTCCATCAACTATTTTTGAGGAAAATTCTCCAGATCAAAATGCAAGCAAATTACCTTTGTAACGTCACACTGATTAACAAAAGCTGTAGCGAGTCCAGCTACACACACAAGAGCACTTGAACTAGACATACCAGCAGCTTTTGGTACCGTGCCATCAATCATTACGTCCATGCCTGAAATATAAAACGTTAAAAAAAGAATATAGTAGCCAATGTCACAAAGCTATGCTAGAAAAACTGAATATAACAGGATTATAAACAGCAAACATTTTACAGAAGCACACACTACATCCCTGTGATTGGGCTTGAACTTTATTCTATGATTCCTAGATCGTTATATAGCAGGGGCAGGTTTGATAACTAAAATAAAGCCGATTCAAATTGTTCTAACAAGCCATTGCACCAAAAAAATTATACTTCTCATAATTATCTGTACATGCAAATCTCAAGGTTGGCTGAATGGCTACGTTATAGTGCACGTGGGAACGCCAATTCACAGCAATCTCCCCTTCTCGGTGGTTGCACTGTGCCAGTAGTGCCGCCAACTCCAAAGCGGATCAGAACACAACGATTTTCTTGCCTAACCAATAAAAAGTGTTTTCGTGACCAGGTGAACAAATCTTTAACAAAAACTGTACCTTTTGGTTTACTTAGGTCTTTATATTCTGTTATTCCTTTCAAGCCACATAAAAAATAGTTGAACCACTGGGGATTGGAACTGTCTATTTTATAATCATCCAAACTTGAGGTGAAATCGCTAAAGCACAAAAGCCAATTTTATTACCTAGAAAACTGCACACGTAATGATAGTAGAGTTTGAAGGCTCTGGAGGCACTAACTGTCACACAAAGATCTGCAGTGTGACGGGATTAGTTTTGACAGCACCAAACCCTGTTGTTTCATTTGAAACTTTCACTCAACTCAATGAGGTGTAAGAGCATAATGAAGATTGCGTTGCTTGAACAAGGCACATATGTTTTATAGCATCTCAAAATAGTAGTAATAGACGTCAAGGATAGGGGTGCGCAACCTTTTTGCACAGCCGGCCAATTTCACTAAACTGGATTAAAACGTGGGTCAAAGTACTAAGCCAGCTTTTTTGGAGGTGAACCTGAAACTGCTGGACTGACTTTTCTTGACCTTCTTCTCTTTACACATGCGAATTCGCGGTTAACTTTTTGCTTAGATTATGACGTGGGCCAAAAACCACATTACTTTGCAGGTCGCATCTGACACGAGGGCTGGCGCGATATAGCATAGATCAGCCGTGATCAGAATTTTCAAGTTTTATGACTCGACTAGAATTGCGATGTATTATTGACAATAAATTTACTACTGGTTAGAATAAAAAAAACACCGTAAAGGGTGCAGTAACATTTTTACAAAGGCACAACAATGCAGTCATAAACAGGAATGAGAGCATTACTATCCGATCGTGACCACTATAAACTGAACGCAACCAAAATTGCGCGGCTTTAAGCTGTTGTATGCGCAAAGACATTTTAATTTTCTCTGCATAAGTATCTTTAGTTCTTTGCTTACTTGAATGCTGGTTCAGTGTTTGCAAGACGAATAGAGCTCTCATCATTTATGCGAACGGCCGCAGATATGTCTTGGCTGACCGCCATTGGTAAAACTGAATAACCACAGTAATCAATATGCTCTCCAATCAAGTTTACCTACAAAAGAATGTTATACTTTATTATACAGTTTACTAACAAAATTTTGTTTTGAAAACCACTTTAAAACGTAAAATTTCGTCAACATTTGCACTAATACATTTCAAATCAAAGATAACTGACCCTTCCTGGAGCTCTGCATAGAAACTGGGGATTTTTCCCAAATTTTTCTTTAAATGACCTCACAACGCCTTGCAGCCTGCAAAAGCAATAAAACAAAATTTTTACAAGCAAATACTTCACAGCTAATGAAAAACGCAATTTCTGTGTTGTTGTGGCCTTGGCAAAAGTACTTTAAGGTAACTTCAACTGCTTGGCTGCAGTGCCTGTGGTAGAAATGCATTACACTAGCAGCACCAGCAGCTATGAAGCAAATTGAACACAAGTCTTTTACAAGAGAATGCAAGTTTTTCACAGTGCTCAAGCCTTCAGACCCCAAAATCTAAAATATGTTATCAACAACCAACACTTCACACGCGATTATGACTCATTGTACGAGGATTGAGCCGAACAAATTATAAGCTCGCGCAGAATATTACATAAATTACACGATATAATCGAGAAGACCAAGAAGACACACATACCTTTCATGTCTTTTAGGATCACTGGCTTGCAGTTCATCCAACGCAATTGAAGAAATTTTAGTCATAATTCTTGTGCAGTAAACAACAAAATCTGACACTTACAACCTACGTCAGCCTGCAGAAAATTCAAAATATAGCTCGTAACACAACACAACACTAACTTTACTGAGGCCACGATAGAGCCTCTTATAATTCTTGAGATCAATAGAGGCACAGTGTTGAATAGCAAATCTAGTTAAGAAGTAGATGCATAGCTACACGTTAATCCGGTTAGGTAATTCAACTTCATGCTATTTACCCACTGGTGATGACGTTGTACTTGTGTACATGCGCTTGATATCGCATTGCCTACATTATGCAGGGTAATCATTACTGGGTAATTGGCATTTATGGACCATTCCCAGCATAAAATACTTTATGCAAACATCCCACGAAACACTAAGATACATGTTGAAACAAATTAGCTTCATTATAATTCTAAAGCACAAACTTACTAAATTATGTCAGGCACTACCATCTCCTTAGTAAAAGTAGACACGCTATAAAGACAATTATTAAAAATATAAATTTAAATATTCGCGTGAATGACCTAACAGTAGGCTGAATTGAAGCCACAATTAAATTGTTCCTTCTGAAAATGTCTATTTTCTCTTGAACAATACGGTCTTTCATCTCTCGGTCAATATTCAATTCATTAATTGTTTCTTTAACGTGTTGTTTTATTTCTCCACGACTTTTCCCTTTTGGAACATTGAACAACTTTAATCCATCTGGACCTGGAATTCCCAAAGTCTTTGACACAATACCTCGAATAATATGTCCTCCGCTAAATACAGCTGCAAAGTCAAAAAATAGACAAATGTTGTAGCACGTATCAAATTAATGAACTGGATAAACAGTTTACCAAGCTGCAAAGTTTTATAACATTAAATGATATGCATTGCAGTCTATTTGATATACACAATACCAGCTGCAACTTTAAATATTTTAAGAAATTCGATGCAATAAAACAGATTTTACTTTTATCCAGCATGCAAATAACCAATCTTCAACTATATTGGCACCCCGGTAACACTCAAATAAAAAACGGTTAAATGGGCACATTAGGTTTTAAAAGTCTCTGTTAATCTAAGTTTGAAAAGCTGAGTAAGCTTTTTATAACATTATGTTTAAGCATTCGTGCTTAAGTTCAATTGGACAAATTGACCAATTTTTTTGGAGTTTATCTCCGAATAAAAAGCATTTTAACTTTGGTACCGAGCCTGGGTCAGCCTCTCAGCATCTCTGGCTTTAAAATATTGTAGACAATGTAGCATGATAAACTAAGCATCAAAAACATCAACTCTGCTAGCTCAGCACTCTGAGCACTATGCTGCATACAGCATGGCCGTCATTTGGTTTGTTTCCACTTTAGTTCAAACTAAGGCATTGACCACAACTACATGCATACATGACAGCAAACCAGCAGACAGTGAGATCATTTTGCAGTCTTTAAAACTTTGCAACCTTCAAAATAGGACCTACAGCTTCTAATGGTTTCTCATTCTCAGAGCTCTGTTGTTATGTATGATATCCCTGAAGATAAATGTGTCTCAAAATGCTTTCAGCAGAACAGCTTTCCTAAATGTATTTTAAAAAACAATAAAAGAGCAAAAACTTATAACTTACCCAAATACATAGTATGGATGTAGGCTACCAGTAGCTCAGGTTCTTCTTCAGTTAATTTTTCAATATGAGATGCATACTCAAGTGCAGAACGAGATGGGTAAATTACATCTTTCCAGCCTAAGCCAGCATAGAAATCTAGATCATCTTCAATTAATTCAGTTCTTGCAAGATCTGATATCCACAGGTCTTGCAAAAAAGGATGATCCTTATTTTTCGTTACTCCTTTCTCAATTGCACTAAAAATCAAATGGAAATCACACAAAACTTGTTGATAAAGTTTTGTGTTTGTAAGGGCTACTGCCAACTTCAACTGAACAAGCCGGTCAGATTTTGCATGCACTTCTTTGGATTTAATTCTCAATTCTTCACAAAAATTTGAAAACTCCATACTTAATGTGTTAATCAATAAGCTAACAAAAATTCATCTAAAAGAAAAAATATTGCAGTAAAAATTCAGAACCAAAGCCAGTATTAATGTTGTATAGACAAGGCAGTCAAGTTTCAAACAATGCAAAATTTTTAAATGTGCCTTGATGATATGATTTCCAAGCTTTCATAAAATTGAATTAAAATAAGTAGCAATAACACAGAAAAATTACAGAAATTCGGCTTAGAATAAGTTATATCTCCGAATCTTTTGGCACAAGCTAGCAGAAATTAAACTTTACTTAAAACGAGTTTTTGAATATAACTAAAACCTGCCTCATAAATGAAAGCTTGGTTTTAAGAGATTACTATCAGCATTATACTTCTGCTAAATAATAAGTCTGACTTTAATATCCAGGCATAATTTCAAGTAAAGTTTCAGCCTATCATTTCAAATGCCAATAACAAAGCATGCTAGTACAATGGATAATTATGCCAAGACTCTAGCTTTCAGATTCTGCCAAGTCACATCTAGAATTAATGCAACCCGGACAACAATGCAAAGTCTCATGCACAAACAAATTACAATCTAAACAATACAAATTGCTGCATTTGCAACACTGATATACCTTAGATCCAGCAGTTTGACTAAATCTTTTTAAACATGAAAAACAACAATTATGGAACTTTTTCGCTTCATCACTTGTCATTTCTTCAAAATGACTCAAAGGAAAAAGGTGATGGTAAGATCGAGCTAAATGAGGGGCAGATATCAACGTTAAAGAACAAATCACACATTGAACAGGCAACTCCAAATACTTTGCATTGCATTGAGGGCAATAATAACCACCAATACTTAACTGTTTAGTTGACATGCACATTGATATTTTAGGCCTACCAGTTTTGTTGAAAGGCACATGGGGAGGAAAGCCCATTTTAATTAATGATGATTCAGTTGCAAAGTCAGAAGGTGGGGTGATATGATCATTCAATAAATCTGAAAAGTGGCTTAGATCAAGAATGACACCATAACTTCCACCTGTTTCTTGTGTCAAGAACTTTGTAATGTAAACTTCAGCTGATAACCCTATAGCACTACAACGAATTTTCTGCTTTTTCAAATTTTCAATAGTTTCAAATATTTGTCCAGGATCACAAGTGGTCAAGCTTCCTATTATAAGAAGGATTTCTCGACTTGTATGTCCTGGCATGTGCTTTAGTGTCTTTTCTGCTAATTCTAATGAGTTTTGCAGGGATGGTTCCCCAGTACAGTCTTTAGCATTGGTCTTAACGATTTCATCCGATAGCCTTTCAAGTGCCCTGGTGTGGTTTTGTGATGTGCCTGACATTTCACTGATCGTCTGAGCTCTCTTTGCCTTGGTAGATATAAAACCTAATTGGCCAATAGGGTTTTGGTCAAAAAAATCTTCAACAAACTTTTTCATAAGTTTAAGCACCACAACTGCACGATTAGGCTTGAGATCTTGATCTGTCATGGCTTGGGACATATCCAAGACAACAAAAACATGTCTCATCATCCCAAGCCGTATTTTTTGCTGCTTTTTAGACAGGCGTCGTTTTTTTGCTTTGTCTACTTCCAATTGAATACTAGCTTGTAGAGAACCACTTTCATCTTCTTTCAATGCTTCCCAGGTCTTTTCATAATCTCCTTCCCAACGATAAGCCTTGTCAGTATCATCATCCATGACTTAAAAGATATAATATTCTTTGACATGCAACAACCTTTTGATTTGAATAAAAATCCACTAACTTTATCACTAAATATACTGCTTATGGCTTTATATAAGGCTACTTACTTTAGTGATAACAGCAATCTATCTAAAACAAAGATTACATCAATTCTTCAGTCAGGTTTGGGGTGCTTATGCACTATTCCAACTATATGGCCTGCAAGCTCCCCATCAAAGAAAACTAGTTCAACAGCTACAAGTAAGTTGATTTCAAAAACAACTTTGACATCACAAAAAATTAGTTCTTCATGCATAGCAAAATTGTAATGTTGGCAAAACAAATGAAGGTAATTCATTAAAAGCAAGGTAAAAGTTGATTATTGTTGAGACATAATGTTAAAAACGTATGTAAAAAAAACTGTCCCACTAGGCAAGCAAAGAGAGCTATTTTGCTGTCAACAGCATTTTACCCCTGGAGACTATTTTGCCGTGAGACAACTGTGATTGGTCAACTTCAATGACGTACTAAATGTGTGACTTTTGGTCGTTTCCGATTAATCAAATTAAATTTGCACTTCCAGAGTACAATCCCCCTTACTGTGCATTCTCTCCCAGTGTACACTACCCTGCACATTCACATACCAGGCTACCATCCAATCTATACGGTACTGCCTTTCTCTAAGTGCCCTGCCAGCCAAAATTTCATCTTGTAACCATAGCATTTCAAGGCATCTGCACTACCCATGCACCACAAGGTCACTGCCAGAATTGCAG
The DNA here is from genome assembly GCA_963675345.1 of Trididemnum clinides. NCBI lineage: Eukaryota > Metazoa > Chordata > Ascidiacea > Aplousobranchia > Didemnidae > Trididemnum > Trididemnum clinides. The sequence continues at coordinate 18,350,279 of OY776303.1, forward strand.
CAATTATGGCTATATAAACACACATGAATAGTGACAGCAAAATAGCCTCCCAAGGTAATATGCCACTGACAGCAAAATAGCCTCTTCCATGCTAATACTGTATTGTTTGCAATGTGGAGGAAAACCTTTGCAGCGATGCATAGCACCAAATTTAAGATCTCAACAACATAAAGCTCATGCAAGCATTTACCCAGCAATGCCTCAATTACGAGCAAACACTTTATTGCACTGAGCTATGCTGCGGACTGGTTGGCCTGTTGGCACCAATTGTACATCTGTGCCTTGTAATTTAGCAACAATGAATAGCAGTTAAAAATAATTTTATGGCAACTTTTTTATGCACAGCTTGTGGTGGAAATGCATTGTACCAGCACAGCTGGCCCCCTACAGTGGGTTAAACACATAAACTGCGCTAGCATAACTAACAAAAAGTTTTATATGACCAGAAGATAAAAATGTATGACAAAAACACTATTAAAAAGCAAGGAAACATTGCCTAATCAAATATTTGATAGGTGGCAAAAAAGTTTAAATAATGAATATGAAAATGGTATTACCGTATTTACCTAGTTGGTTAATTGGTTTACAGTAAATAAGTACAGACTACTGGCTATCTCAAGCTAATTTGCAAAAATCACTGAGTAGATATTCTCTGGCAATTTTCTGCTCAATTAAGCTGCAAGGTATTGTCAACAGAGTGGTCACTTGCCCGCAAAAAATGCAGATCATTAGCTTACCACATCTAGTACCTACCCCGTGGTATTCTGATACTGACAAAACTAACGTGACTTAATAAAAAAAAGTCATTCGGGCGCAGACAGACAGGCCTAAAAAATTTTGCCAATTAATATTTGTAATGGCGAGCTATCAACTTAAAGCTGGCCGGAACAAATGCACCTACGTTAGCACATATTACATGCAACTCCTTTACACACTTTTTATCAGTTTCTCTTAAATATATAATTTTTCAAATAAATAATGAAACCTGGAACAAATATTGCTGAAAGCATTCCACTTAGTCCAGGGGTTCCCAACCAGGGGTGCTCGCACCCCTTGGGGGTGCGAAGCAGCATCCTAGGGGGTGCGAGATGGTCATTCAAATTTTTCTGTTGCATTTTTGTCCTGTCATGCTCAGTTCATCATGTGTTAATAGTTCTGCACAATCAGTGTCTAATTACAGCATGCCTAATGCGCGGCCTTCACTTCAGCCCGAAACGATGCGAGGGTATTTTTATTGGGAGATCACCTCTGTAATAATGGTGAGAAAACTGCGGAATTTGCCTGCTTGAAAACTATGGAATTAGACTCTAAGCCAGGGGTGGTCAAATGTGGCGCATTGCGCCAAATGCCACCACACTTCACGTCAGACAGGTGATGACCTTTTTTTTTTTTTTTTTTGGAGAACACCGCTGAATGTGGCCTTATTTTGACTTCAAAGCATCAAAACATTACTACACGCTTGAGGGCAATCACAAGTTGTGAATGTTTGCGTGGCGCATCTGCCACATTCAGCGGTGTTCTCCAAAAAAAAAAAAAAAAAAAAGGTCATCACTTGTCTGGCGTGAAGTTTGGTGGCATTTTCGGCTATCGCCTTTTTTTTTTTGGAGAACGAACCTGAGTTAATCGTTCTTTTCACTTCAGAGTGTTAGTGCATGGCCTTATTCTTCACATGTTAAAATACTATAGGGGTGCGAGAACATATTAAGATATTTTAGGGGTGCGAGAACGTATTACAACAATATAGGGGTGCAGGCCATTAAAAAGGTTGGGAACCACTGACTTAGTCATTATCAAAAAAGGAAGACTGTATATGACGTCACAAATTTGGCGCGAAAAAAGTGGCTAACCAAAAGCTGTAATTTATGCTGGAAAGGCATAGGCCGAACACCAACTTTAAGAGTTAATTTGAAAACCCATTAAAAATTAATTAAGCATTAAAGTAAATTATTGCTACCGTACTTTGTTTCTCTGAAAAAAATTGAATCAAAAGCAATTGTGTTGAGTTTGTGCTTTTCAAATGGCGAGTCAAAGCTTAGAACTGTGTGCCAATCTGCCAAAAAATCAGTCGTAAGAGAAGTATCATCTAAATATCATTTAATCTTTTGTTGAAAATAACACTATGCCAATTAGATGCTCATACGCACATTAACAAAATTAACCATCATCTGATCATTACTACCAGCACCTTAAGTTTTTTTAATTACCCTTGGTCTACTTGGTCCAGCAGCCTAAGCAATACCCAAAGAAATTGTTTAACTCTTTCGCTCCCGCGATCATCGATTGATGATCTCGGGTTTTCAGTGTTTACCTCAAATTTGTTTAAATTGAGTTACAAAATTAGTTTACTAAAAAATCGATTTGTGACTTTATTTTTCATCCGATTTTCATAAAATTTTCAAAAGATCACGCTTATTTCCTCATGCATTGGAACATGTATAATTTGTGCCCTAATTCTTGAATTTTTATACCCAAAAACGGTTAAAATGACCAAGAACCCAGTTGCAGACGACAAAATCGGCCAAATTCTCAGCACGTGACAACTACACTAAAATCAAATTGAGATTACATCTTTACCACATAACCAAACTCTTTATCATTAACACAGTCTGAAAACTACTCTTTTGGGGCATCATTTGACAAAATTTCAAGCGATAATAATAAATGTTACGTTTTTAAATTTCCAAATTTTTTAGGGGTCTCAAAACCCCCCAAACAAATTTGAGTGATAAGTAGATAAAAGTAAATTTAGTGCGTAAAAAATATAATATGTTGCTAAATACCGGTCTCATTTGAAAGCTTAGGAAATTTGCTTTCCAGCAATATATAACTTTAAATAGTTTAGACCAAGTGGTATATAATATTTACTGATCAAAAATGAGTACTGTACATCATAACAGTTCAACCCCCAAAAATTTTTTGACTTACCTTCACCAAATTATAATTTTTAGAAAATCTACACCCTATAAAAAGATAAAATAAATTGCAAATGTTTTACCACTAAAGTCGTCATTTTGTATCAAATTTCCAAGGAGACAAGAAGCGAAATACAAGTTTAAAAGCTAGCAGAAGTTTGTCTTCTCTAAATCAAAGTTTGCTGTATCCCCCTTGTTTCTCAAGAAATGGGAAGAGTGTAAACAAGCTGCTGTTTCATTGTTAGTGACAGCATATTCTATTTAAACTTGATATTTTCTAAATCTTGAAGAAATTTCCTGTTCAAAAATACATAATGTTACATGGTTTAAGCTAACCTCTAGCAGATAATGACTGATCATATTTTAGGCACTGAATTTAACTACCAAAATTTGGTACCGGTCGGTACTGGTCAAAAAAAGGTCATGTGCCTCAGAAAATTGCAAATTGTAGAAAACCTAGGCTCTTAAGTAAGTTTTGATTGATGTACCTTGAAAGCTTATTTCCTTAGTATCATCTTGCGACCATTCCTAAAAAAATTGGTCGAAAATTAAATCTGTAGTGATCTTTGAGGTAAGGGTACCTCTTTAATTTTGAAGACAACACCCCTCCCAGTTGGGGGTTAATTTGCATATTCAAAAAAAATGTTTTTGTTTCTTTTTGAAATCCTCAAGAAATGTAGATTTCAACAATATATAACACTTAATGTAGAAGTAGACAGCTGAGTAATGATTTATAAACAAACTTGAGGTACATAATTATGATTAATTATGATTGATTATGACAGTTTTTTGCACTGCCACCTTAGGGACATTTTTTTTCGCTATTTTTGCAGAAGCGTAAGAGTTAATAGGCTAAATATTCTAAACTTTCATCTCGCTTTCTATTTTCTTTGCAGGTTCTTGTTAATTGTTTCTATTCATTTAATCTTAATTTCAATGTTGCCTTTTTTGTAAATTTTACATTTTATTTGCTTGGAGTCATATTGACCCCATGAAAAACTATTCATATCGTTGATTTTTCCTCAAGCTAAGCGCAGATTGGTGACCCCTCAAACACCTCAGATTGTGAAACAAATCATTTGCAGCTGTGGGATTTTACCAGCAGCACCTCTTGCTGTTCAAAACATCATCCAGCATTGTCCATCAGGGCGCAAGAGATGCTTTCTTTGTTCGAAATTGAAGGACAAAAAGTACAGACTCACCTGCATTAGATGACATAACACGACTTGGGAAGAACACAGCAAGATGGTCTGCAATCAGTGCCAGAAGTAAAATATTCGTGTATTGTGCACTCCAGTACTTTTTTCAAGCAATAAACATGGAATGGTAACAAGTTGAGTTTTCTACTGGTATCAGAATCTATTTTCAGTAATGGGGTCATATTGACCCCAAGGTACTGCTAACGTGATTTTTTTATGGTACCAGAGCAGGGTTAATCGTACCAGACAGCATTATGACATCATAGAACTAGTTGGAAGCATTCAAGAAAAAAAGGAAAGAAGTATGCTTAGAATGGTTAACAACTAACACTTGTTGCATCGTCAATTCGCCAACAGATGTTGAAGAATTTTTTCATCTACAGCACTTCGTTGATATTTCCCAAACAAGCGTTTAATCACATTTCTAGGGCCATTTTGAGACAATAAAGATAACATATTCTAAAATCAAGTATTAGCTGTGATGGTATCTCACACCCTAGATGGATAACTGGCTTTCGTTTGAGCACAAAAAAATGCTTTCCTCCGTCATGAAATGCAAATTTAATAAACTTATCTATGAGTATGACGTCATGATAACGTCACATGTTCCCTCATGGCTTTCACCTAGGAAAGGCGATTATTCATACTAAGATTAATTTTTGTTTGTCCAGTAGTTTCAAAAGAGTTAAAACATGCAGACATGCACACAGACAGACAGAATTGCGCTTCTTAGTACAAATTAGCTGTTTCTGCCCGCATCGCCTGCAGGGCCCCCATTAGTAATGTCCAGGTTTAGAACATTGTTTCAGCCAGCTATGTCGGTTTCACCCACTAAATAGTTGTGAAAAACAGTAAGAAAAACTTAATATTTTTGATGTAGCGAATTCTCTTACCAAAATAAAACTACTATTTTTTTAAATGCAATCAATTAAAAAAGCACTACGGGATGGTGCCTATCCGCTACATGCCACCCAATTTTCTCGAGCCCCTGGCAATCATATTTGCCCTGTTTCAGCATAAATGTCCCTAAAACAAAGTTTATTCGTTAAATTCAGCCAGTTAAGTTTTGGAAGGGCGCCAACGTCGTTTTTGAGTATTTTCAGCATTAAGCTGAAATCAGGCCCACTACTAACAACTTTTTCGTAATTGGGGGCGAATTTGTATGAGCAAAATTCTCTGGCTGCAGGCTTGTTGCTTCGTCTTGGCATGAACGCGCCTAGGAAAAAGGATATTAAGCCGAAGTAAAGCAGTCACAGTCAAGTCATTGCAATTTCAGGGCCCACATCACTATTGACAAGGTTAAAAATATTAGATCAAACAGCACAGCCAGCTTCACCCAATGTATAGCTGTGAGAACAGTAATAAAAATTTCATGCTACTTGACATAGCCGATTTTTGTCAAAAAATCAAGTTGACTAAAAAAGCATCATAGGGGTTGCGTATATTTGCTAAACAGTATATTCCTCAAAGTTTCTGTAGTCTCTGGCTACATTTTTTTACCCTGTTTCCAGCGTAAGCATACTTTGAAACTATACTTGCTCACTATTCAAACAGAAAACGTTTTCACAAACGTTTATGTGTTCATTTTATCAAGTGCATGGAAGCATAATTTCAAGACGGTGAGAGGGCGCCTCAGTGATTGATATGTATTTTCAGAAATAAGCTGTAGTAGTGAATAGTAGCACCACTACTTATGACCATTTTGTAATTGTATGCCTGTTTGTTCAACTTGAAGCTTCTGGCTGCGCACAAGCTGTTGTCATTGTAAAGTTATTACAATTGCAGCGCGCACATTAGTAATTTCGAAGTTAAGAATATGAGTGGTTGTAAGAATAGTAATGAAAACTTGATGTTTTTTTGACACGGCCAACTCTTGTTTCAAAATTAAAAAGGACGTGTTTTTAACGGAAACCGAATAGAAAAGCATCCGGGGTGGTTGCGCTCAACCACAGTATTTCTCCCATAATTTTGAAGTCCCTCGCAACATCTTGTTTGCCCTGTGTCCAACATGCATTTAGGAAGTGGATTTGCTCACAACTGAAACAACTCAAAACGTTGGATGGTGGTACAAAACTTAAAAATGGCTGACGATAGTATATATAAATTTTCCAAAACTTTTCGCCTGACTCTTTCCAAGAAAAGAGAAAACTTCAACGCTCCAAATAGGAAAGAAAGGGAAGTGCGAAAGCTCATAAAGCGAAAATGTAGAAAAAGGAAACGCAAGGTGCTTGCAAGAAATTGGTCAGAAAAGCGACCAAAAAAAAACGAGTAAGTAGTGTAAAAATTTGTGGCTGTAGAAAAATTCTCTTTGTTTGCACAGATCTGCTTTAAATGGCTTTATATAAGTAGCTTCAAGAGTTGATAGATGAAAAGCAGTGCGTGCGTGGGCTAGGATTAGAAATCTGTCCTGAGTGCCCCTAAAACTTGCACAAGACGGATTTTGTATTCCTGCGCACAAGACGGATTTTGCAAAAGGTTTTCGTATATTAATGAGAATGAGATTGCAGGTTGATTGCTGTTGAATTTGCAGGAGCGAGGATAGCTGTGAACGGGTAGATTATTTCCTTATAGAATGGGTTTGGGAATATGTTTTTTGATCCTTGATAAGATGGGTGCAGAGACTCATTTTTGTTGTGAGTTTTGGGCAAGCCATACATCCGAGGTCGTTAAGAAACAGTGGGTCGAATTTTGTGGTAGGTTTCAGATCGAAGGGACGCGTCTTTTTTGATCTGAAGTAACCGTCTTTGAATCTGAGCTTCAATTTTGGCGGTGTTGTAAAAATCAGTAAATGGACCGAGAGTTTCGAACTTGGAGGTGTCCTGTAGAAGTGAATTCATTTTGGAAATGTATTTATTTTTGTTGAGAATGACGACTTCAGAACCTTTTTCTGGTTTTGTGATGTGAATATTGTTGTTATGTTGGAGGGATTTGATTGTTTGAATGCACTCTTTTAAGTTGAGATAGTCACCAATATCGACTTGGGCACCACAATAGGTGTGAACCAAATCATTCAACCTGGCTTTAAAAGCAGAGAATTGTTTCGAGGAATGGGGTGCATGATGAAGCAGTTGGCCTATCACCACCTTAAACTCAACAAAAGGCTTTTCTTGTTCCACGTTTTGAGTGGCAGGCAGAAATTGAACCGATGGCACGACCAAAATCATAATGAATACACTATAGACAGATTGCAATTTAGTTAGTAGACTTTTGTTTTTCTCTGAAATATTTTTCAGGAGCTAAGCAGTATTTTGGAATTAGAAAATCTTTTTTATAATATTTTTATAAAAATCTTTTTTGTAAAATTTTTCCTTTTGGTTAAAATCAATTGCTAATAATTCGACCTTGGTTAATTGCATTTACGAAAAATTGTTGTACAACTTATGATTTAGGTTTTTTGTTTCTTAATGTTTTACAACTTTTGTTTTATATTTGGTTATATAAGCACTTTTGTTTTATATTTGGTTTCATTTGCTCACATTTCATATACTTAAAAACATACCAAACATTGTTTTTGTAAGTTTATACAATGCAAGCGTTTTGGGCTACTGCTTTATTAATTAATTAAAAACCTGAAAATAGTTAGCAGTGGCGTAGGCTATTTAGAAAGCAATTGTTTTTTGGGGGTTGGGAGCATTTTACAAAGTGGAAGACCTTTTTATATTGAAAAATAATTTTTTGAAGTTTTTTGTATTGAATTTTTGAAGTCTTTTATATTTTTAATTTTTTATATTGAAGCCGAGAATTTTGCTTAATTTGAACGACTATCTGGTGCAAGAACTATTGTTGGTCGCACAACAGACATGAAAACCTTTATCATTTTTGCTACTCTTATACAGTTTCAGGCCATCCCCTTTATCTCACCAAAAGATGCCATTGATAACTAATTAGTTAACTGCATATAAATAAAGTAGAAACATTTGATACTGGCATTTTGCATGAAACGCAAAAATTGGCTATACTTGTTGGTTTGTAACTCAAAATGCTCGTGACAAAAGATCTAAAATGCAAACCAAAAATAGTCTTAAAGTTGCTTTCCGATATCCGGCCGGATACCACTTGCGATTCGGCCGGATACGAGTATTTGAAAAAGCGCGGAATACCAGATATCCAGCACAGCCCTAAATTTTTCTTCAATCTCAAACTTTCAAACTAATTGCTCGTTTTCCATTAATTCCTTTTCTCACCAATCGCTTGCGAGCATCTTGCGTTTTTTCTATGTTTTCGCTATAAAGCCCAAATTCTCGCACTTCCCTTTCCTTTCTATTTGACGTGTCCCTTGAAAAGAGTCAAACGAAAACCTTTGGAAAATGGATATACAGGGTGGCGCACGAGTGTATTAACACTAAAGTACCTACTAAATCTGATGTATTAGTTGTTCTTCTTCCTAAGTTAGCTGCCTGTACTTTGCAGAGGCAGCTGCGGGTCTTCATCGATCGTTTGCATGAATCATTTCTACTAGTTAGGCTTCGCTTATGAATCAGCTTGGTGACTTACTTGTCAATTTAGCTAGCAGAGGTCGCTGCAAACTACCTGTCTATCTTTGATTGTCTGATGAATTACGCATTAGCTTTGTCATTTTTTTAGGAATGCATTAATGTGAATGGCAACCAATTTGAACACATGCGCTAAATAAATGTAAGTTTACCCATTTGTACATATTAAAATTCCCAAAATAAATTTCTATATCCTTCCAATTATGAGTAGCGTCTTTTACTTTACTGTTAATACACTCGTGCGCCACCCTGTATTACTGTCTGCCATTTTCAAATTGAAACAACCAATAATTTCACTTGCTTTTATTCATTTATTTCACCACTTGCATGGAAGCATAAGTTGGCACTGAGAGGAATGTATTTCTATTAGCTATTGGGTTTTTTACATGGGGTAAAATATTGTTTATTTGGCTGACTGCTTTTTTAGTTTCTTTTTTGTGTTTTTTTTTTATTTCAATTTTTTTGCTTGATGTTTTTGTCAGGTGCGGTGACCATGCCCCTCTCTACAATCTTTTTAACACTAGAAGGACCATGATTTTGAACTACCTAGAAGGACCAAGAGGCGTCAATTGACGCCCGCATGTTTAAAACCTGTAGTTTACGTTTGTTTCTTCCTAGGGTTACATACACATACTTAAAAAACACCGTGCATGTTGTTTTATTAAAAGAAAACACAAAAAATTACGAACATTTTCGCCTAAGTTCATGGTCATCGCGTCATGCAAGTTGCACAGAGTTTTTTTCCACATTTCCCACAGATCGGCTTTTTACAAAGAAAACACAGATCTGTTGTTCTGTTTTTGCAACATCTTATAGAACATGTGCGACGCACTTTAGGCAGTGGTGATCCAAGGTGGTCAACTTCACTGGATTCATCTGTTTTTGCCGCTCGGTGACTACTGCCAGGGTTGCTACCAGTGAGTTCTTCGCAGACCTTTTGTATAAAAGCTCTGCGACTAATTTTGGTTTTGCAAATGATTTTGTACAATATCCAGCCATTTATCAAGGCCATGTCAATTACGTTATAAAACACGTGTATTGGCCATCGTCTGCTTCCAGCTTTGACGGAATATTGACGGGACATTTGGTCTAATACATCCACCCCAACTTTAGTCTCATTATAAAAAAGGATAGTTTCAGGCTTTCGTTTAGGGTTATTCCGCTCCGGAATTGTCACATCTTTGTGCAAACAGCTCAAAATGTTTACAGATTTAGATTTCTTGCATTGATATGATGTGATGATTACCGCAGTAGCTCCCACATATTCCAGAATTGTGGATTCATGCAAAGGTTGAGTTTCTTTCAAAACTGTAGGAACTTCTCTACGATTTTGGCGAATTGTTCCTACTAGGCTGCAATGTTGCTCTGCAAGTCGAAGGGTAAGATCGAGTGACGTAAAATAGTTGTCACAGGTGACGTTGTACCCTTTTTTGAAAAGAGGTGACATCAGTTTCATCACCACATCTGTAGGCACACTCACATCCCCACTTCTAGTAGAATCTTTTCCAAGATATGGAAACCCGTTGTAGAGATATTTGCTTTCGACCTCAGCAGCCATCCAAAACTTCAGTCCAAATTTATCAGGTTTATTCGCCATGTATTGTATAAATTTACATCTTGCTTTGCAAGGCAACAGCTGTTCATCAATAGTAATATTTGAATTTGGGTTGTATGATTTTTGACAGTTTTCGATAAAAGGGTCCCAGATTGAAGATGCCAAGCAGAATTTGTCAGTCTCCAGCTGTCGTTTTCTTTCACTTTTTAGATCAAATCGGAGGTACTTCATTATTTCGAGAAACCTCCGGCGTGGCATTGTTGCATTGAAAAGGGGGCAACCCCACGATTGATCCCACAAAGATTTTATAGGCAAGTTTCTACCTGCAATTACACCTCGAGCTATGACAAGTCCGATAAACTTGTCCAATTCATCAAGTGTGACTGTCCATTTAGTATCATTTGTAACGCGTTGCGCCTCAGCAATGGTACACTTCTGGATATGTCTCAACATCGGTTCGTTGAAAAGCAATCGAAACGAAGATAGTGGACTCCCATCTATGACACGACATGTAGCGTAAGACGTAGGCCCTGCACGAACCTTGACTACATTTTGCTGTTGTCTACGTCCAACAGCTACTTGAGAAGGAGTTGAGGTTTGCCAAAATGATCCATCTCTACTTTGAATTACTGGCGTATTGTTGTCATCATCTACATGTGAAACAAGATTAGCCGGTTGATTGTCATCTACTGTGCTATCTTGAATATCCTCTTCTTCATCATCTGTCAATTTTTCTGAATCAGATACCTCTGCCTTACTTGCCGATGCAAAAGCATTATTTATTTTTTCATTATCGCTGTCCGAAAACTCGCCATCGGATTCATCTGCAGCAATGTCTTGTAAAAACTCTAAAGCTTGTTCAGCAGTATGCCTACGATGCATTTTATCCTAAATCTAAAAGATACAATATGTTTCAATAAAATGTTATGAAAACCAACGCCCTTGAATGCTTCCACAATGTTTGTAGCAAACACATAACGTCTTTCTTCTGAGCTATTAGTTCTATCAGTCAAACCTAAACGTTAGGACTACCACTGAGTCCACGAGACGAAACTCCTGTACTGCAGTACTGTATTGTTTTCCTTACCTGGCGTAAACTGATAATCTCTCTGTCTGCCAGAAGTAGGTCAATCAATTCACACTGCGCGAAATACTCTGCTGGAGACCAAGCAGAGGATTTATTATGTGACAAGATTTATATTGCGACAAAATAGTAAGTGTTATAGTAGTGATTTCACTGCGTCAACTCTCTACCCGTCAATTGACGGGCTTGGTCCTTCTAGGTAGTCACATATTTTTTTCGGTAACCGCTGGCTGAAAAATCCTGAAATTTTGAAAGAAGACATGTATTGATAAAAAAATAAAACTTAGAAAATATCGTGTCATAAGATTTAACAGAAGCCATTTTACAGGCGTTTCGAAATGAAAATACGTCAATTGACGTGCTTGGTCCTTCTAGTGTTAATGTAATCTTTAAAAATTTGGGTATGTTTAACGTCAATTCGTTTTGTCACCTGCATTCCTTTTTCGCTCGTTGTTTTTATCCTATCGTGGAGTTTTTTGTGTTCAGAAAACAAAAGCGAAATAAATTGCCAACTACTACTACAACTAGTTTAAAGTTCTGGGGTACAGGGGTAATTGTTGTGTAATTCTAAAGTAAGCTATTTAATATTTGATATACCACTGACGACGTTTGACAATTGTATGTATATTTGTATGGCCTAACATTTCTAGTTGCGCATATATTGCTAGATCCTGAAATATTCACAGTTAGAGAAGTGAAAACTAACCAAAAGCCAACCACTTACAGTTAAAGTATTACAATAGGTTAGGATATGATTGAAGAGTATAATTCATCGGCCAGGTTTTGTGGCAAAGATGTTGATCATTGTTGTGATTCTTGCAAAAATTAACAAGAAAAATTGTCAATTTGTTTGACTTTGCTACATTTAATTAATATGTCTCAGAAGTGACAGTCAATCAGGCTTACGGCAAGACTGTTAAAAAGTGTTATAATTTTCAATAGCACAACTAAATATCTGTAAGTTTTTTGACCAAACGTTATGTTAATGCTTGAATGTGTCATTGTTCTTTAACAGGCAGCATACCCACTTATTTGCTTTCAAAATGACAGTGAATAAAATGTTGACACGTAGCTGTTGCTTGCTGCCATTTTTTAATGATACCGTCACATTATCATATCATAGAGACAGTTTGAAAGCGTTCAAGAAAAAAAAGAAAAATTATGCTTTAAATGCTTTAGTAAGGAATCTGTTGCTGCATCGTCAGTTTAAGTTAAAATGTTATGAATTTTTTTGCCAAAGCACTTTGTTGATATAACTAAAAACAGCTTTTAATTGCGTTTCTACAACTAGCAGTTTTTGAGAAAATGCAGAGAATACATTGAGCAATCAAGCGTTAGTTGTAATGTCATCTTACACCGCAAAGGGTTTAAATTTTTGCCGTTTGGTAAGTTGGAGACCAGCTTTAGTTTAAGGAAAAACCTGTTTTGTTCTGTTAATGAATGTAAATTAAAGCAACAGTATTTGGTTATCACATTGTAGCGCAACAGCAGACATCTGACAGTACACTAAGTTAAAATGACTTTACTCCGTGTGGCTACTAGTCATTTTTATCATGATAGCTACAGAACGTAGATGACGATCCACATATAATGCCAAGTGTTGTTGTTGACTTTCTGTTTGTGGTTTATAGTTGAAGTTGCTACGCTATTCCTCTCCTCAAGCACGCGCCGCTAGTGGAGACGTGCATAGGAACGGAGGAAGTTGCTGAGGTCGCAGCATGTCTTCCCTGCCAACGTTGAGACAGTGAGGCTTGCCCACTGAAGTAAGTGAGATTCCCGCCAAGACTTCATATGAAAGGCGGTCTTGACGTTAGTGCTCGGCGATTCAACGATAACTTGTGCTGCTTGACTAAAGACACTGCCGTCCAACTGCATCGAGGGCAATGTAGCTCCTTCGTAGGGTCACCATTGTTGCGCAACGGCAGGCATCTGACTGTAAACCAAGTCAAAATGATTGCACTCCGAGTGTCGACTAGTCACTACTATCATGACAGCTACTCAACGTAGATGGCGATCCCTATATAAAACGAAGCGTTGTTGTTGATTTTCTGTTTGTGGTTTGTAGTTGAAGTTGCTGAGGTTGCTAAAACATCATCATATCATCATGAGCCCTCTGATGACATTCACTCCACGGAGGTGATCGATTGTCTCAAGCATGATATTTGCATTTCTAGTAGTTTCGGAAGAACTAAAAACATGCACACACACACACACTTTATAGTATGGATATCTGACTTAAGCTAAAACTCATTCATGACAGAAACAAGTCAACCATTTTTCAACTGGTTGTTGTCAACGTGAGTTTAAATTCCACTTCCAAAGTTGTTTTTAACGCTGAGAGTGATAAGATCTAAAGGTAAATTCAGTTACTGATTTTCTAAATAGGTTATAATGAGACTATCCAAGCGAAGAGAAATTTGCCTTGTCTTTGGTAAGCTACCAACAGCTCAACATTTTATAAACTAATTACTAGGAAAGGTCAAGAAAAAAATTTCAAAGACAGCAAGTAATTTTTCCGTTTTTACGTCCTCTGTCACCCATTTTGGTCCAAGCGTACTGGGCAAGTCGTAGTTTAAAACTTTAAACCCGAACATCATAGCTTTAGTGTAAAAGTTCTGGTCGGCTGTGTTACTGACAAGTGACAACGTAACACAAAAACATTTACCTTGCAATCTTTCAATAGTAAGTCTGACATTTATTCTGTTGCGTTGCAATGGCCAAAAAATGCAACATAATCATTTCGGCATAAGAATGCAATAATCCAAATATAGTTTATACTGGTAGCTCTATAGCTTGCTTGGACTGTGCAAAATAACAAAAGAAGCACAAAGACAACATAAAAAAGAAACAGCAACAAACTAGTAAGCATTGTTGCTCACAGCTGTAGTTTCTTAATGTCAATGCAAGAAATTTTCCTGCTGAATAAAATTACAACTTTTTAATCGACATGGAAAATAAGTAACCGCTTTAACAAATTAGTTATTATTTTTCGTTCCCTTGTGCTCCCATTTAAAAATTATACAGGCATTTATAAATCTCCAGCTTGGTACTCAGCCATAAAATACTTATGTAAAAAATTAAAGATAAAATCGAATGTTACTTACATAGACATAAATAAAATATATTCTGGTGCAATAAAACTGTTGCAAATAAAAAGAACGACTAAAGTAAAACTCCATGTTGTTCTACGACTAAAATTAAGGTTTCACAAATTAACTATTACTGCCAAAAAGCCCCTATAACCTAAAAAAACTTTAAAATATGTTGTTAATATTATATTATGCTAGACCTATAAGGTTTGTAAGCAAAAAATTGGCTAGTTTCTTTAATTTCTTTCAAACCTGAAGGTAGGTGGCGAAAAGTAGTCTGTCAACAAAGCAAAACTCACTTTTTTTATATTTTAGATGTGGCAACACTGCTCAGGGAAGGGCTTTTGTTTTTTGTTGTGATTGTAGCCTAGGCTTTCTGACTGTAAAGTTAGCCCATGACGAAAAGTTCTCTGTACATTTTATTGTAGAATATTTGAGAAAAAAGTAGTTTTGAAGATAATAATAGATTTTGCCGTAAGGTGTGTTAGCAGTTTAAAAAAGAACGTTTTTATGCTGGCACCAAAATGGCAAATCCCAGAAAATTTTCAGAAAAAATTGCATTGCATAATCAAAAGCAAGCAGAAGAAACTGCCGCATTTGAAAGGATAATGCAGGAAGTTTCAGTTACCAGAGTGATTGTGAGTGAACTTTTAAAGACAATTGTTAATAAATTTTTCAAGCCCATCCTTAGGTTTGCCAGCGTGTTACTACTAATTCAGCAAGCTTTTGACGGTTTGACCTGCTGGCCTAATCCATATTTTAAACATTTGTATCAGCTATAGACTTTGATATCCTGCGTTTTTAAAAATTGGCACAATTTAATTAAATGTTGTTTTCAAAACAGGTTATTACTTTCCTCAGCAGTCTGTATTCAATGCTATTTTAATACCTGATTTAACTGCCTTCAATCTATTGGTACAGCTATTATCAGTGCAATGCTTAATTTTTATCTTTGCTGTTTGTGGCTCGTTATTAGAGATCTAGAGTTAAAAAGGGAAATCTAGAATAAACTGACATTTATGTTTTGATCTGAAATGTACCACAAAAAGCAGTTCTTAACATAAGCAAAATGTAAAGGCAGTGGCTATTTTGCCGCCGACGGCAATTTACCCTCAGAGACTATTTTGCCGTGAGTTGTTTGTGATCGGTCAATCTTAATGACGTACTAAACATGTGACTTTTGGTCGTCTCTGATTGGTCAATTTTAAAAACCAAAAAAAAAAATTTTGCACCCCCAGGTCTCTATCTCCCACCCTGCACACTCCCTTGCAGTGTACACTTCCCCGTACATTTACATACCGGGCCTGCCCCTTCAGTGTACACTGCCTTTCTTTTCAAGCCCTGGCCAGCTGAGATTCGAACCCGATACCATGGTATCTCAAGACCAGCGCTCTATCCACTACACCACAGAGTCACTGGTGCGATAATAGCAAATTTGGCTATATAAACACACGTGAATGATCACGGCAAAATAGATTCCAAGGGCAAATTGCCGTCAACGGCGAAATAGCCACTGCCAAATGTAAAACCCTTGATCAATTTCTTTTTTTTGCCAAAATACTTGCAATGTCATTTGGGGCTAAAGCTAGGGTTAATGATGTGTGATAGATTTTAATTCTGATGTTAGCCCTATATTGCATTGCAAGATATGGGCAGAAACCAAAGAAATGATTGTAGGTTTTACATTTTACTCATGTATAGACTTAATTAAAACAGTTGGAATTGCGGCATATCTTTATTGCTTAAATAGGCTTTAAAGTTTGAAATTAATTTTGTTACAGGGTGGACAACCACAACCGAGTAATGCAAATCACTTACAACCACAAGGTTACCTTCGACCTTATCTCGGTGGGTCATTACCCAATGTTAATCAAATTGCTGCAAACCCACATATGAGCTTTCATTTAGTAAGTTTTGTTTAGCAGTTTCTTACTAAATAATTTTGGTGCTACTATAGCGTGAGGTCTACCACACTATAGCGTGAGATCTACCTCCGGTTACTACTATAGCGTGAGGTCTACCAATGAATTATTTATCCCTCCCCTCTCTATAGCCACACTATAGCTGCACACTTACTACTATAGCTATAATAATTCCAAACACCACACATACATTCCAGGGTTAGGGTTACAATTAAGGTTAAGTTTAGGGTTAGGGTTAGGGTTAGGGTTAGGGTTAGAATTAGGGTTAGGGTTAAGGTTAGGGTTAGGGTTAGGGATAGGGTTAGGGGTTAAGGTTAGGGTTAAGGTTAGGGTTAGGGCAGTGGTTCTAACCCTAACCCAAACCTCATGCGATTTGCACCTCGGTAGATGCGAATCAAGCGGTAGACCTCACCCTGCATCTCGGTAGGTGACTTATGTCGGTAGACCTCACGCTATAGTAGCACCATAATTTTTATGTTGACAACAGGAGTATTTGTTGGCATACTGCCAGTTAACTTTTATATGATACTTTTTGTCTTCGAATTAACAAAGCATTTAGAGTTGTACATTACTAACCTGTTGTGCTATAAAATAAAAGGCTGTGATAAAATTAATTTTTGTCCATTTGAGAAACAGGGTTGTATACTCTGATTTAACGAGTGTTCTCTGTAAGCTTTTGGCTTGACTTGGCATGTACTCAAGGAGTTCAGAGATTATTTGCAGATAAAGTGCTGAATTTCAAACTTTGCTAATTAAGTGAATGAGTTATATATTTTTATACTCTAGTCATGGAAAACCTTTTACTTAGTTATACAAGGACAAAGTTGTGTTTAGACCTTTTAAGTTACCTGTACTGCTGACACAGTAAAGATTTATTGCAAGCAGGGGAAATGCTGTTAAGTAAAGCTATTCCCCAGGTCACTACTATGTAGTCATTGTGAGGTTTAAACACACGATCATTTGCACTATGAACAGCCCTTTCACTCACTTGATCATATTGCTGACGATTTTTTTTCAAAATCATTGCTTTTGTCAAATAGTGATTTTTTTAGGTCTTCACAAATATGTTGCAAAATTAAAAAAAAAAGTATGCCTTTTGTTCTATGATAGCATGTAGCATTACCCAGGCATTAGAGTGGCACATGTTTCATTTTGGATTTGTAGAAACTATTGACTCAAAATCTATATTGTACTAGGAATAGATTGTTTTTATGTCTTTGGGGTTGTCAAGACACAAAGCTATACCTAAGTATATATTTGAAACAGTTTCCTGTGAAAAGCGTCATCTTGGGTAGAAAACTTTTTTTAGTTTAGGTTATCCTGTGCAAATTAGTGCCTTGCTGTAAATAAATAATTTAAGTTTTATTTATGTTTATTTTTGGGTAACAATTGAGTACTCATTAGAATGAGAACTATCTATTCTTGGTGAAGGCATCACATTAAAAACTTTATGTTTCTCATCTGTTTGATTTAAAAAGCTTTCATCATTGGTTGTTTAACTTTCAGTTAGTGTTAATGTTTTGTCTTTATGCAGCCATAACAATGGTTTTTAAATTTGTGATATAGCTTCAGTGTGATATATCCACTCCTGTTACGCATCATTGATAAATTTTGCTTTTACAGCCTCAGGGTGGATTTGATGATGGCAAGCACTTAATGAGACATCCTGCTCGTTTAGATGCCAGAATGAGGCCATATGGATTTAATCA
Organism: Trididemnum clinides; assembly: GCA_963675345.1. Taxonomy (NCBI): domain Eukaryota; kingdom Metazoa; phylum Chordata; class Ascidiacea; order Aplousobranchia; family Didemnidae; genus Trididemnum; species Trididemnum clinides. The sequence continues at coordinate 18,368,242 of OY776303.1, forward strand.
TAGGCGGCCTCTTCCATTAGAGTTTAATCGTAACAGACCAACGCCTATAGATGGTCATCCCAATCAGTATGCAAGTTCTTATTTGTCTCCACCATCCGAATCCAACTGGAGAAGGTAGAATTGCTGCTTTATAATGTTGTTTACTATAATATTGGTGTCGTTTTTATTGCAATCAATAAGCTTAACTCTTTGTATAGTGAATGCACTTTGACTTATTTTTGTTGTTTAATGTCAATACTATCTAAGTGTATTGTCCAGAATGATTTTTAGGTATCTTGTATTATTTGCAACGTTGAAGGTCAATGTGTTTTTGATTTTACACTCATCATTTTTGTTGGCTTTTGATCTCCAGCTTAGAATTGAATCTGTATTTTTTGTATTGATGTGGTTAATGGTTATATCTGCTTCGCCAGAGGCAGATCTCTTTTCATAGTTTGCTAAACCAAACATTGTTTAATCTCTTTGCAAACGTATTTTCTGAAGTTGTGTCATGACAAGATTATTTTTTGTGTGTTAATTCTTCAATTACAACTAACTTAGAGTTTTGCATGTGTTAGTTAATTCTCTTTGATTTACAACTTGTTTGTTTTTTTATTTGAATAGTGAAATAATGGAGAGGGCCTGATAGGTATTTTATTACTGATTAATCATTAACTTGTAATGCATAAAGAGCTGTTATTTCACACAAAACACTTCCTGTAGTTTCTTTATTATAAAAGATTAGACTTAGCAAACAAAGTGAGCATTACATTAAATGGCTGTCAATTTTTCCTATCCTGATCAGAGTCTTCCTTCTTTCTTCATTTTTAGTTTGAGGATTAGATAATCTATTTTTTATCTTCAGGAGGAGGAAATGCGGTCATAATCATTTAGTAGGTGAGTGGGATTTTCCCCAGCCATCACTTGCATTTGATCAGCAAATAAGCAATTAAATTCTAGATTCTTTTCCTGGTGTTTATTGGTGCTGCTTGCATCCACCCTTACGGCTTGAACTCCTGACCGATGTAATGAGAAACCCAAATCATTAATGGCAGCAAAAAAATTTATGGTGTGTTTTTACAGGACAAACTCTGATTCAGCTTTGCACAAAAGCGTGATGAATCCTGTAGCCCAGCAGCATTTTGATCAGCCTTCATTCAACAATCAAGGCCGTCACGGTAACTACTTGTTGGCACTCCTGGTTGCAGAAATAAATTAATTCATGACACAAAGTAGTCCCAATGCAGAAAAAAAGCATAGCAGTGTAACAAATGAATTTTGTGCGTTTGTTATGGATTACATCTTTGCTCGTGTAAACGCTTTGCAGTTACAGCTGCAGTTGTGTATACACTTTGAATTTGTAGTGCCAGCCTATTACCAGAACAAGATTTATACTCTGACTGTGTGAACACATGGTTTGCGATATGCTTTCATTACAGATTCGTCAGTACTTTATGTGGTTGTTGTACTGCTTCTGATATGAGCATCATGAACAGCTTTTTTTAAATTGTTGCATGTCAAAATTGAGATGTTTAGTTTTTACTCTTGATGCAATTTAGTATGTTAAGTGCGTGTTCAAGATACTGGACTTTTTGATTTAGTGCTTGGTTGGATTCTTTGTAGTAATGAGACTTTTGCAAAAATTATTAATTTACTTTTGTTGTACTTGTTTTTTGATAACTTTGATATGCTGAGTCGTGGGCAAGTTATAGTACGGAGATTTTTAGCTTTCTTTATTGTAAAGCTGTATGTGTGTTTGTTTAAAATTGTTTTAGTAGCAAGTTTCAATTAGCGTAATAAGATCTGTAGATAATTAATGTGAAAGTTTTGTATTTACATTCTGTACAAACTTTATAAAGCTATTGCACTGCACTAGATGGTCGTTTTTTGTATTTTCTAGTACTAAAACATGATATATGTGTAGATGCTCTTGAAAATAACCACACAAACACTCCTCCATTGTATAAACCGACTCTTGAGCCTGAGAAAATGGACACACACATGCAAACTGCTAACAGACCCAAATCTACTGAAACAGCCAGCATGAGGTAAATTAGTACTATGCATTCATTAGCTTGAGAAGTTTCATAATCATTTTTGTAATTTTGATGAAATTATTTCCCATATGTATAGCTTAATTTGTTACATTGTCAGTGATTTTCTCTTTCGATTATACTGCCATGGGTTTCCATGTTGAGAGCCAACAACACTTTCAAAGCATATTCTCTTACATTCATTAACAGCGCCATTTCCTCCGCCACAAAAAAGTGGAAAATCTGGTTATGGTTTAAAACAGTGGTTTTTAATGCATTTGACTTCAAGGTTTGCTGTGCAAGGCAGTTATAGCTGCAGAGCGAATTCTATTTTTTCCTAAGGGTCTGATTTGATTCATGCGTGTGAGCTCAAGCTTTGTTTCTCAGCTCTCAGCCTCACTAATCCAACTTGACTGGTAGACTGCTCAGCCTGTCTGCTATGAAAAGATAAAAGAATTTAGGGAATTTTCGCAATAGCACAGACAAATAACTTGCCTGCTTTTACACCATTCTTTTGAGTGCTTGTGCTATTAGGCAAGCTGTTCACAACATTTTTAAGAAGTCTTTGGCTTGGCCCGGTTTATATTTGAACCAGCAACCTACTGCAATGGAAAAGATTTGTAGACTTGCTGGTAGAATAAAATAAAGTGTTTCTAGCAAAAACTGTTTTTGGCAAGACCTTAGAAATTTCTGTTGCAAAGTCATAATTAAATGTGCTATTTAAAACGCACTCTACAATAGGAAGTCGTTTACTTTACTCAGCGTTTTTTAAAATAGTATTTTTCTTTGTATTATTGTTTTGGCAAAGAAGCTAATCTTTTTTTATAGCTTTAGAAAAACAGCAGTTTTAATTAAGCGCTTTGAATATAGATTTTAATAAGTAATTTTATAAAATCCATTGTACTCACTATTTAGGGTAGTAGTTCCCAGCCGGAAACGAATTCCTTCATACTGAGTAATTTTAAACTTTTAGGGGAGGAATTTCTGTATTTGCAGTGTTGACCAGTTTAATAGAGTTTGAACATTATTTGATTTTTTTTGCATGTGATAAACAGTTGCGTTTCAGGATTATTTCATGTGATTGCTTTGCCTAGCCGTCGAGCAATGTAGTACCATAAGTTTATTCACATGCATAGGGGTGACAAAAAGTCCCCAGCACACACAGTTGCAGACACACACATCAATTAAGTAGTTTATTGTGCATATTTTAGATGTAGTTTATTTTGCTCAGTTGTTCAGGAAGCATAACATATCATGAGTTTTTTATTTTAAAAAGGGAGGAATAAAAGATTTCCAAAACATGTAATAGGGGAATGCCTCAAAAATTGTTAGATTTTCTTATGACCTAAATTAAACATTATCATGTACATTATTGTGCCTATAAGTAGTAGCGTTAGACAATTGTAAGTTAAAGCACTTTACTACATTCAAACTTTCAAAGTCACTAGCAAACTGAAAAAATTTATGGTTGAATGCTTTATCTTTTCGCATAACGGTGGCTTGAGATTTTTTGTGTCTGGTTTTACTGTGCGCTAAAGGTGTTGTGTTGACTAGACATACTGTGAAGTTGATGTACGTAGCCGTGAATCTTACCTTTACCGTTTATTTTAGTTAGATTATAGCTAAGACCAGCTATAGACCGCATCTTCATGAATATAACTTCTTATTCGTTAGTTAATAAGAGTACCTGTACTGCTCAAATTAAACGATAATCATTGTTCGAAACCACTTATTTGTTATAAGAAGTATTAGCTGTTGCATTGCAGTTCTACCACAAGCACTACAATTAAACAGATAGTATTGCAAGCTCTCATAACGCTTCTTTGAGCTAAGTGATGTTCCGATAGAAATGCACTGTATGAGCAGAATTGGTAACTTCGAAGCTGGTCTAAACACGAAAATGTTTTAAGCATAACCAACAAAATGTTTTCCGTGATCTCAAAATAATAATCTATGATAAAAGAACCTTTGCAATAAGTGTCCAGTGGCAATTTTCATTTCAAGCAAAGGCCAGGGTGGTGTGATAATAGAAGAGGGACAAAATTTCTTTGAAAACGCTTTCATTCATTAGACAAATAAACTTTAAATCACTTAACGAGCATTTTTTCTAAGCACTGTATTTTATGGGATAGCCTCCCCAGCTCCAAGGGAGGGCCATTCCACAGAAGCCAAGATGTGTCTTCTAATTTTAAACAAATGTAAATGTTCAAAATTGCAAAGCCCTGGAGCTGTTATATTTGACAAAGGCTACTTGCAAGGGTCCTATTTTTACCTAAATTTCGTACTCTTTAGCCATTTACCTTCTGAATCAGGAATGAGACAAGGTACTGATCCAGCCATGGCATACCATAGCAATGGTACTGCTTCGAATTTTCCCACTGCTATGGCACCTGGAGTTTCACAAAGTCAAATTGGAAATAACACTGGATCTTTGCCAGGTATGTGGTTCCGACGACATATTTCTGAAACTTTTTGATCAACAGCAGACCAAATTACATAAAATTTGTACTTCAAATTTGAAAGTTTTATAAAAAGCGAATTGTCAACATTTTTCTTTGACATCGTAATATTATTACATTACTTGGGAAGAGAGGTAATTTTTGTGTTCTTATAAGCATGTAAAAGCTAAAAGCAAAACTACATATCAGTGCTTCAATGCTTTTTGATGAGCTCAAAACTACCTAATAAATTAAAGGTTTTCGGCTTCACGTTTTACCTTCGTTTGGATTATCAACGCAATTTTTAATTTAACAATTGTTCTTTTTAAAAAGTAAGAAGTATTTCTGGGCCAGTTACGACATCACCATGGTATTTTTTGACTTAGGATTTTGAAGCAACTATAGAAATAATATGAAAAACAGAATAGCTTTATTTGCTGCGCTGGCATATTGATTCTTACATTCCTTTTTGTGTAGATCCTGATCATGGCAAAACGTGTTGGCGAAAACATTTCAGTAATATGTAATGTTGAGTTAATAAAAGAAAGCATTGAAACGGTGATAAATGGCAGGATGCCTTTAGTAATTACATGTATATGCTTTTGGCCCTTGGTATGTTATTTACGTAAAAACTTGGCTTTCGTTTGTAAGCATTGTTGAGAAACAAACCCCATGTTTGTTAGACACTTTAATATCTTTGGAAATAAGTTATTAAATGCTACAGTATAATAAGTTTTCCGTCTAGAAAAGAAGTCTCTTTCGAAATATATCTGTTAGTATTAACCAAAACTCTGCATCCCATCGTTGGTGAATAGTTACAGGAGTCATATTTCTGAAGAAATTCATGTGTTGGGGTGCGTGGTGACCCTCTTTACTTTCCATTTTGACAGACGCTCATTAGAAGAAGGTTATGACTTTTTAAAGATCAGTCTTTTCAGCGGTCACTGTTTATATGAAGGGCCGTTTTGAACAATTAAGATATACTCTATGTGATGGTTGTTTTGCAGCTGGGTTGCCAGCTTTACTAAGATCTTATGATGCCCGAAATTAAGAACCTCTGGTTTATTTATTCACTTAAGGTGGAAATAACTTACAAGTTGAATTCGTGCATGAGGCAGCGATTAACTTAGGAGCGTTATTGCAGACAGTGCACACTGTTTCGACAAATTAAGCCTAATTGGTGCAGTTTGTAAATACATTTGTCCAGAAGCTTAAAAATGAAGAACGTTACTTATTTTGCTTTAAAACAGATGGCATTTTCTGCAGTGTTTTTTTACCTCCAATTTCATAAGTTGGTTTTGATGCAAGCCATAGCCAAAGCCTAAAGTGCAAGTGGGTAGTTGCTTTTGGCTTAAGGTTTTTATCTGATAACTTCTTGGTTCAAGGGCATAGCGAAACCCTAGGAGTTTGACTACTCCCCACCGCATGGATCAGGAGTACATGTAGTAATAGAGAATCTCCACAAAGAGCGTGGCATAATCAATTTTCAGCAAAAAAGGTGTAGAGTTTATTGACTGTAAGAGCTTCATGTAGGACCCCAACTTAGTCAACCTTGGCAAGGTCGTTACCTCGAGCATTGAACTTATGGCCTTTTGTGTAAGAGCTATATCCTGTTTCAAACAAAAAAAAATTCGACATGTTTTGATAAGTTTTCGTAGTGTGAGTGGAAAATGATTTTGTAAGCTAATTCGTTTTTGACAAACTGGTTATTACATGAACACGCCAATTTTATGTCAGGCCACACATTTCCATATATAATATAATTTTTTAATTTAACGACGCTAATATGCATTTCGGAGAAAGCAACATCCTTATATAAGTTGGAAATAAACTTTACCACTAACTTGGGTTTTCAAGGATGTTGGGTCTGCGCAAAGTTGTCTAAACCTGTGGGAGACAGCACTGAATTTAGTTTTGATGGTGGTAGTGTAATGTAAAAGACTTCTTTTCCTGGCGTTTGACATAGAAAAGAAAATATAAGGAGTTTTGTGTGATGTGCTGCTTGTATGCTTAATTCAAATGTCTCGTTTCTATTCTTAGTATTGCAATCGATCTGCAAAAGTATTATGTAGTGTGCTGTGTCTGCATGGTCATTGCATCTCTGATCCTAAACCTTTCATACTGTTTAGATTTAACCAATTTACACATCCCTTCTCCTCTTATAAAGCCCATTGATTACGACGATATGCCTTCTCCATCTCAACAAAGTGGGGCCCAGTCTACAACCATATATAATCAAGGCCGAACTCCTTCAGGTCAAATGGCAGGTAAGTTGTTACATTTTTTCTTCCAAATATTATACGTCATGGTTTTAGTTCATTTACGAAAAGGCAAGTCTAAAATTAACCTGTCAATTCACTTGCGAACAAGTATTATGTCAAGGCCTAGTTTTAAGTACTGGGAATTAGTAAGTACGTTTGTGGTTCGAGTAAAAATTGAGTTTGATTTTAAGGCTCTTTGCAATGCTTATTATTCTCTACTTGTACTATTCTATAATTACTTTTCTTAAAATTAAGAGAAAATGGGGAACTAGTTTTCAACATGTATGCGTTTATGCTAGGTTTCAAATCTAATGGCTTACCTTGAAAAACATTGCCGTAACATTGTTGCCTGATTTGTTTGTAGTCATGTGACTGCTTAATGTTTATGTTTCGTAGGAATGTCTTGCGGGTCAGCTAGTCCCAATCGTGGGCGAAGAACTGCTCAGAATGGACCGAGTCCTCTTAGCTTGAGCTCACCAGATCACACAAGAAGATTAAAATTCCCGGCTAATTCAGTGCAAAATCAAGCTGTAACCCAAAGTGAAGTTAAAAGCCCCCCGATTGTAGGCTCATATCAACAAGCTGGTCTACCTGGAGGAGTAAGTGCGTTGTATTGACTGTGTGTGTCACCCCACTTCTTCCTTGGGATGAAGGCGAAACATGAAACAGTTTTCGAGCTCACACCCCAAACCTGATCAGGTTCAGGTTTTGGAAAAGCGAAAATCCATTTTTAATAATAGCCCCGCCACCATCAACGTAAAGTGATATAATAGGAAGTCCAGTGCTTGATATCTGTATTGCTAGCCCCAAAATAGTATTAAGGTGAAAGGCAATATTCCTGCTTGGTCGCAATGCTTGCGCTTTGTAGTGAGAGGGCTCTTCGCCAGCAGTACTGGTCACTTCGAAACTGATCTAAACAAGTTCTGTTTTTTATGGATGAGTTTGCTTGTGATTGTGCAAGTACAGGAGTTGGTGATTGATGACAATTTACCTTGTTGCCAACGAGACTACCCGTTTGCATTTAGAACTATTTTACAGTGAATTGTCACTTGCCCAGCGAGATCTGCATGTTGATGCTATTGTTTAATAGTTTCGATTTATTTTGTGTGGATTCGTTCAGATGTTTATTTCACGTTCCATTGAAGAGGATAGGCAGAGCCATACTTTGGGTCAGTAGACAAGAGTATGTTCTTCAGTCTACTAATCTCTCTCGATCAACCAGGGCTATGAAGCTAAGTCAAGGGACACAACATTTTGTAGGAGCCGAAGCTGTGACAAAGATCAGATGGAGGAGTCAGCTGTTTGTAAAAAAGCTCTAACTCTTAACTTTTTGTTGAGAGGCTATTGTTATTGGCTGTTTTGTACGGTTTAGTAGCAACCCTTTTCAAAATCGAAAACTGCTTTGGCATTGTTTTTTATTCAAAACTTAAGGAAGCGAAAGGTTAAATTTGTAATTATGCAAACATGCGTAAATTTGAGTACTGTAGTGAGTAGTGATGTACCGATACTTTAGTATCGGTATTGGTGGTATCGGCCTATTTTTTTTGGTATCGGATTGTAGTATCGGTATCGGATAAATATAGCCGATACCTACCGATACTTATTGAGCACAAAGTAAATACAAAAATTTTTTGTTATATTTTTTCATAGAATAAATATAAAAAATTTTTGTTTCCCCCCTGGAACTGGATTAGATTTGTAACATAATTAATGATTTGTAGTGTATCAATAATGACCAGGGAGAGGGTGGTCTTCCAAACAGGACCCAAACATTGTGTAACACTCAATAATGTGTTCATATAAATATACATGCTAAAAGTATTCTATAAATTTCAGTTTCTCTTTTAACTTCAGAGGCAGTGGTTAATAAAAATCACTTCTAATAAAAGCATTGTAGGGAAATTTCTTAATGTTAAAGCTACTGATGCCAAAGCAGTTATCTGTAATTTATGTAATAATGAATTTTTGAAAGCAGGGAGTGATGAGAAAGTTTTTAGTTTTGACTTTAATATGAAGGCAGTTTATTTGATAAAAAGAGTGTGCAGTTGGTGAATGGTTTTGATTCTTTTAAGTATGGTATACACATTTTTCAGTTTTGACTTACCAAGCTGTTTTTTTTTGGCTAGAAAAGCTGCGGTTCAGTAGTGTATATTTTTAGCTTTGACTTGTGAGTGCTGTATGTTTGATAATAGCTGCAACCAGGCCGGGAAAAAATGGGAAATTCGGGAATGAGATTCCCGAGAAATTTTGCTAGTTCGTGGGAAATTTTCACCGATTTTCTAAAAGAAAAAAAATTTTGGGATGAAATTAATGAAAACAATTTTTGAAGTTTTTGTGGTAAATCGGTAATCTAGCTACGTTAAAGCGAGGCCCACTCATTAGTGAACAATCGGTAGTTTAAAGTCGCATCGTGCAGGTCGGCGCATCCTTTACGAGCAAATCATACTTACGACATCACAACAGCGTGATTATTAGCGCTGCTTGCTTCGCCTTCGGATCTCTTTGATAGCAACTTGCGTCGCCGGGTCGCTTTGTTTCCGTTAATTTAACATAAACCTTGTCACTTTGAAGGCGCTTAGTGCGAAAGCTGTAAATTTGATTTACCAACGGGAGTGAAGCTGTTTTGCGCAATCTTGTATCCAATTCCTTATCAGAGTTAGCGCGTTTATGTCATAGACTCATTCATAGTTATTAGCATACCGAGTTCGCCTACTGCAAGTTAGTTGTATCAGTGTACTTGCCGGTAGAATAATGGCTTCAAAAGAAACTAGATTTAAATCAAAGATTTCCATTCAGTGTGGTTGTTGTCAAGTATCTATGCAAAGGGACAGGCTTAGCGAACATACCCGTCAGCAGCATCCCGGTTTGCCTATTAAAGAACGTGGTCAAACAAGTCTCACAGATATTTTATCCCGGAAAAGACCACATGATCGAGAAAATGAAGGAGAAACCAACCCAACCGCAAAAAAGAAGAAGACCGATGGACCAGATGAAACACAATCTGGTAGTACTGCTGCTACTAGCGAAAATCCAAGTCGAACAAATTGCTACTGAAATACAGTCCGCAGACAGCGTAACGTCAAATACCCAACAACCTGAAGAACCTTGTCGTCACAGAAGTAAAGCAGCTGAAGTCGAACAGATTACTAATACGCGATGCTTGTTCCACTGACGCAAGTGTTAGATTACGCTGCAGTGCAGGACTATTTAATTACGATTTTGCTCTTGGAATCGATTTCGCCGAGAGTAACCAGCCAGTTGGTTTTATCAACTTTAAAAAATTCATAGCAAGTCACATAGCTGTAGAGACGCATCAAGCAACTTTGGTTCGTATTATATTAAAACTATACTTTAGCTATCGACATTTTGCGTGAAGATTTTGCCGAAAAGAATGGTGTTAAACAATTATGACGTCATAATCGCCATTTCAAACCGCGGAAAATATTTAGTTCAAAAAATGGATTCCCGGGAAACTTTGCATTTATCCAAGCCTGGCTGCAACTGGCTAATACTTTTTTATTAATGCGTCTATGGGAAATTTTCACTTGCCAAGGTGTTTTCATTATGTTGTCAAGTTTTTTTTTCAGTTACGACATTGTTACTTTCTCATTTTATTTTATTTTTTTTTAATCATTTGTGTTTGTAAGGTAAGCCTATTTTCTTTGAATAATAGTATTCAATCCATTGTTTTAGTGTTTTGCTATAAAAAAGTACTGCTTGATTTGTTCAACTTTCTTTTACAGATTTGCAATAATATTGTAATGGACAATGATAGATAAATACCCTAGAAAAAATTCAAAATGCAATAAAAAGCTAGATTTACTAAATACATTCTTTGATACTGCTTACAAAAGCTTTTATTGCTGGTGCTCAATAGATAAAAAGTATCGGTGGTATCGGTATCGGCTCTAAATGCTGGTATCGATAGCAGTATCGGTATCGGCTTAAAATGTGGTGTCGGTACATCTCTAGTAGTGAGGCTGCAACAAATTGTATAAAAAAGTTTCAGAGTTGATGATGAGTCTGTATTTTCATAAAAGAAAGATGTGGAGTTGGAATGGCTTCGTGTTGGGCTCAATCAAGTGGTCCTAAAAATGAAACTAGTGGGGTTATTCTTTCTGACGTTGTAAAGGAGGAGGGTGTTGAATTTTCTGTATGATGCTACGATACTCACCGTTTCTTCAGTAGCTGTGTAGAAAGTCCACAATTTTGCTCAGTGACTGGCAAGTTTTTTTATATATGGATATATTTACAGGGCTGGCCTCTTACGTCTTCTGATCACCCAGGAAGTCCAGTTTACGGCCAAAGTATGGCTTCGCATGGGATGAAACAGGTTAGTAATTGCTGTGTGCTTATTTTTTCACAATACGTACATTTTGGTTCGTTCGTATTCAAACGTACTCTTTGGCTTACTATCTTCTCCATTATGAGTGATTTTGTGTGCTTTGCTTTGACTATGTACAGAGTAAAAAATAATGTTTCCTTTATTGTAAAGAGAACTGTTAACTGGATTATACGTTAACCTGTCGTACAAGTCTAATATATCTAGTTGGTAATTGTAAACTCCTTTCGCCGTTTTAAAACAGACGCCGGCGTTTCGCGTCAAGCATATTGGTAGTAATTTACTGTCCCTCGTTTGTGCGGCTTTCGCCGTATTTAGAAATTGGTTTGAGTGCAGTTAAAGCTTTTTCTTTTTCGGGGTGATGATGGAGTCTGAAGTGAAACTTCCAGTCTTACACCGCGAACCCAATAAAGCAAGGAAACGCACGATGATCGAATAATAGGGAATGGCAGTTCATTTTGAACTGGTCATAAAGCTAAAAGCCTTTGCCATCTGCACGAAGGACTGTCGTTAGTAGGTAGCCAATAGGCTTCTTTCAACTTACTAAGTAAGCAGCTTCACCGTTTTAACCAGGTGGAAAACAATTTTGGGAGGGCTAACCCGATGAAGAATGGTTTTAAAAGATTAAACTTATAAATAGAAAAGCTTTTCAAAAAAAGGGAAGTACAAATCTGTGAAAAAAGCAATATTTTTATTCATTTTTTGAAAATAGTTGACCTTTTTCCCGATATAGTTTCAGTTGCTTTGCCTAGCGGTTAAACCGCAATTTGTTGCATCTCGGGCTTGATGTGACTTTATTGTGTTATGTATGTTATCTATTTTTTTAGCAATACACGTGAGCGATTTTTGAAGGAAATATATCTTTTGTATCGTACAATACCTTATTAATATTGACTTGCTGAATGGCAGGGCGAAAAAAAAATATGAATTTTGAATTACATTCGGACACCAGCTCGTATGAGCTGACCACTTTTATGCTTCGATTAACTTCGTAATCAATACTGAAAGGCGTGAAATTACAAATTTATTTGTTGTTGTTTGTGCTACAACCTCTGAGCATTGGCAGAGAACAGTTTTGCAATGAAAAAAATTGACAAATCTTTTTACAATAGGCTAATGATTTCGTCAAGTTCAATACATCAGCCTTAAAAGGTGCAAAACTCGCAAAAAGCATAATTTGAACCTCGTTTCTTGAGCTTTACAAGTGCAAATTTCACTAAGGTTGAAGCAGTGGCTTCCAAAGTTTTAGACGTCATGAACCTTATTGAAGGCATGGCTGATGCTGAGGCCCTCTGACTTAAAAGCCTGTCATTGGTGTTTGAAGGTCTTCTGCGAAAGAAGCACGCCAAAGGCCATTCCTCAAGTTGGTTATAGCGTACCTCACTAAAATCTGTGGATCTTTTGCGGTTCATTGGATTTTGGGGCAAAGGCGTAATAATCGCCGTTGCACCATTAATTATAGAGACACACGATATATAACATAGAATCCGTTCACATTGTCTTTCAATGTAAAATTCCGTGACAGCAAAGCTGGATAATACCAAATATATCGAATATGTAATTCGCCGTCTGTTTTACACGCGTTCCAGTGATCTCCTCAATCAGATTGTGATTTAATCTTGGAGCTAACTTGGTGCTAATGTGCTTCAAACCTCTGCAAAAAATCGTCAGTGTTGAATTAAAACAATGGTGTCTTGCGGCATGCTGGGTAAGCATTTTGCTTTTCTAGCACGGTTAAGCAGTGCGCTGTGCTTGCACGGGTAGGCAGTAAGCATCTGTAGGTATCGTGGGCATTCATCATAAGAATATGCAGTCAAATTTGAAAGCTTTCTTGCAAATCAAATCCAGATACAAAAAGGGTGTGAAACTTTCTACTTCGCTCGACCCGGATTGGCGAACCACCGACCCAGTTCTTTCCAAACAAAAAGGTGTTTGAGCCTTTGGGCAACAAATGTTGGAGCATACCATAGAATCAGCACCGAAAGCGATTGATCTCAAAAAAAAAATGGTCTTCTGGTTACTTTGGGGAACAAATGTGAAAAAAGTCAAAATCAGCGCCGAGAAGCAATTGATCTCCGAGGAAAAGGCATCATTTCTGTTCAATTTTTTTTTCAACGAAAAATAAATGTACTAACATTTTTATTGGACATAAATGGACCCCCTGAACCTTGTCCACGAACCCCTTGGGGGTCCGTGAACCCCAGTTTAAGAACCCCTGGATTAGAGGTACTTCTATGACACATCAGCTTTCTCCAAATCTCATGCCAGTTGAGAAAAATGCGTAAAACATCAATTTCATTTTTCATATACTTAAATACCGGTAGTTGTTTTTGCCGTATAGATGATAAGGTGCAACCATTACCGCACGTATTTAGCAGGAACGGTCACTATAGCGGCACATGGTTTAGAACAGGTGTCGCCAAATTCGGTCCGCGGAGCCCTTTTCATAGTTTCAAAACAAATGTATAGCGCAGTGTTTCCTTGACAGAGCCACTTCGATCCAATCAATTTGATCGCGAACAGCATAATTGGTGACGGCGAGATAGATGATGACCTTTTTTTTTTGGAGATCACCTATTTTTCGGGCAACATAGCACAATCTCCAACGTTATTTACCATTACTCCCAACTTAATTCGAGTTAACTTTGCCCCACGGGTCTTTAAAATATCAGCAATGTAGCCCTCCGTGGAAAAAGTTTGGAGACCCCTGGTTTAGAATAAAAATATAGTAAATATCGAACAATTTCTTCCTTCCTATCGCAGGAAAATCTTTCAGTTTGATATCGAACATTTGGAGTTATCGTTGCTGATGCTCTTGCGGATTTTTACTGCCTGCACACTGGAATTAAGTTCAAGAAAATTCTTGTAAAATGTCTTTGGTAGAAACCACTGAACGTTTGTGCTGATTTGCTTTTTACCGGCTAAGGCTAAGATATGCCGCTATGCACAGGAGACTGGAGATTCAGCCAGTTTTCTTCCAATTGATTTGTAATTTAAAGACGGTATGCAGAAACTCTCCTTAACTTTGCATGCAGAAATTTAACCCAAATCTAGCTCTGATAAGTGTGCCTCTAGATTTAAGCTTGACCATAAGATGTCATATCTCTTAGTCTTGCGTTTAAGCCTACTTTTGTTTGGGCTAAACTTGGTTCTTGAAAACGACTTGTCATTTGTTAAGATGAGTTTTTGAATACAAGCTTAGTGGTGCTTTTAGTGATACGTTAAGGCCAACTTAAGTTAGACTTTAGTCGAGCTTGGTAATTTTAATAAAGTCAAGCTCAGCAAAATGTGAGAAATCACTCGTAATCTATCGTATTTTAGGCTGATTTTGCAACTCTGAACAACCCAACGCTTTCAGAAGCAAGCTATCCGTCTGAAATGCAACCACTTCAGCATAAGGTATAATAATCTGACATGTATGTTTTTGTCGGTATGTTTTTGTTGTCGGTATGTTTTCGTCGGTATGTTTTTGTTGGAGCAAATTTGTTGAGTTGGCTGGGGACAATCACCCAAAGCATTATAGATTCGTTGATTTTAGCTTTTGTTTAAAATGCTGAAACTTCGCCAGTTAAGCTCTTTAAAGAGCTTGGTGCAATGTAGCGTTGTTGAAAATACTTTCTCTGATTACTTTTGGCTTTCATTGATTAGCATACGTTCTTTTTCTTGCACATTTATGTTGACCCAGATCTAGAAAAAAGTTCTGGTAGTCCGAGCTCAAATTGAAGTCGTTATATTTATACAAAATCAGTTGATTTCAGCATTTAGTCTTGCGCTTAAGCAAGAAACTGACTTAGGATACGCTGCGTAGTGTTCTTCCGTTTTGAGAAGGTGGTTGTGTGAGGCTGTATGGGCGCACTTCATTGTTTTGTCGACTCGGCTAGCGGTCCTTGGTGATTAGAGAACGAGATAAGAATAGGTCTATAGAAAAATGTCAAACTTGCATGACCAAAATCAGCTTTTGCAATGACGGACAACATACTTTCATGCATCACTGTGAGCCGGCTTGTTGCACTCTCGCTTCGGATGAGAGTCAAGCCCACGATCAGAACCTCTGAAAGTAGATCCGTATTTTAAATACTACCAGCGCTGAAGCAATTGTATACGTCTGCTTACTATGTAGTAGATACATTTATTTCGGTGTTTTCTTACGTTGCTTAGTTTTGCTCATACCGGCGCTATAATTACCGATTTCTAATTGGTTTTTTGCAGTTTGAGCAGTTCCACGTGGTCAGTGATGCAAACGTTCAGCGCAGCCGAGCAGCTACGTCACCACTTTACAGTGCACTGGCAACTTTAAATGAAAACACTGATGGAGTTTTTGACCCAGGTGAGTTGAGTTCTACTTGCGTTATGCAGTCATTACATACATTTACTTTTGTTGTGCCTTGACGTAGTTGTCTATACGGATTCTATCTTTAACCTAAACTTATTGGATTATTTATGAATACAACTTGTGCTCAGGCTCTCTTTGTAATTGCCAGTACTGCTGGCCCAGTGCTTTTACATAGAAAGCACTGCAATCAAATATAGAAATTCTCGTAAATTGTCTTTAGGATTAAAATTGATAAATTCGTGTTTCACCATGTTAGAATTGCTGTTGTTGTTACCGACTCCTTCCAAGGGACGGAAGCATGGTGGAAGACCATGAAACCCCAGAACTGCGCAACTTCCCAAGGCCTAGACCAGAGGTCGTAGTGAGAAAAGATTCGCCAAAGAGCAAGCGGCGCAAAGAGTCCGCAGTTGGACTACGCACGGTGAGATAAGAGGTGTCCTGGGTCGGATGACCGCAGGTGCTGCATGAAGGATTCTATAATATGCCAAATTTAGAGAGATAGGGGTACAACAAAAGGCTGTGTGCGTTGCAGCAAAGACGAGAGGGGACACTGCGAGCGTGGCAAGAGAGCACAAGCTTCTCAGTGGAAACGGAGGGAACCTTGGTGTCAAAGTATTTAGATGAGACAGCATGGTTCCAGTCCGATAAAAGACAAGAGTTACAGAGACGAGAGGTCAGAGGAGACAGACTACAGGGAACTGCAGAAGGCAGGAGTAGCGCACCCCGCTTGGCCAACTCATCAGCCGTGTCTTGCTTAAAAGAAATGAGTGTATGGAGGACCATTGAAGCCTGATAGTAAGGGAGGAGAGAGAGGACAGCTCCTGTCAGATGTGTCAGAGAGTTTAAGGTAAAAGGAAAGACGGAGGAGAGGTCAGTGTGGCAAGGACAGAATCTGAATCTGAGAGGAGGAGGAGAGAAGAGAAATGGGTGATTTGTTGGTGCTGCCGAAACCAGCGGAGAGCTTGCAGAATGGCGCAGGCTTGAGCAGAAAAACTTCGGGCCTGCCAAAAAGGAAAGAATGGCCTCAGGCCACAAAGCGAGCAGTTAGCAAGGACGCCAGAGCCGCCTTTTCCAAAAAGAAAAGGAACAGAGTCATCAGTTCAGATCACAAGATCGTGAGACGGGAGAGAATCAAGGTAATCGAGAGCCGCACCTCGGCGAGAAAGAAGTGGGATTAGAACGGGAGTATAGAGTTGAAAAAGTCAGCTCCATAGTGAAGGAAGGCGGGTTTAAGGAGGAGAGGGAGGACAAGCAAAATGGACTTCCCTAGGAGAAGGAGATAGCATGAGCGGGTGAGTGGACGCAAAGACTCTCCACGAGGATCTGCAGAGCCTTGGTTTCATTCCAAGCCTAGCCAAACATGAAATAGGAAAGAAGGTTGGAAAACGAAAGGCCAGCTCAAAGGAAAACAGGGCGAAATGAGTCAAGAGTGACTCGTAGGGGAGGTAGAGACGTCTTAGAGCGGAGAAGTGAGATAACGGAGGACAAGAGGCAGCTGGTGATGGTGCGACTAGCCGCTCGCTTGAAGGCGTTCCAACTTGGTAACGTTGGTAACGCTAAGGAAAGGAAACCATCTAGGTAAAGCATAAGTGAGAAGGGGCCCAAGAAAAGTTTTGCACAAAAGATAGTGGGACTCCTTAGAGGAGCTCCATGAGAAAGCAGAGATACAGTGTAAGGCCTTGAGAAGAGGGAAGAACTTGGCCGGCAGCGAAGATGCGTGTTTGGAAAAAAAGAGTGCTGTCAAAGGTGACTTAAAGGAAAGTTGGAGTGGGAATGAAGCGGAGAGAAGGGGGAAGAAGGAGGTCTTACATTTGCTCGGATTGAGAGGAAGACAGCCGTGCTCAGACTAGTTGTCCAGTCGAATCATGTGTAGCCTCCACAGCAGCAGGTACGAAAGGGAAGGAGGACCAGATGGATAGGTCATAGAGAGAACAGGTGACGGAAAAAGGCAGAGATGCAGGAAGATCATTGATGAAAAAAGAATCGGGAGGCTTTCCCATCTTATAGATGGGAATAATAGAAGATGTCTTCCAGATGGAAGGAAAGGAATGCAAGGACCAGGAAAGATTGAAAATGTAAAGAAAGTCTACGCCAGAGCGTGGGACAGGCAGCTTTGTCTTATCCAGTGGCGAGGAGAGGTTTGTGGCAGCCGCGAGAAATTCATTGCAAGAGAAGGGAGAGTAGCAAGAGAAATGACTCTTCAGGGCTTGTCGAAGCTCAGACAAGTAGCCCCTGGTTCTGCTACGCAAGGCCTTTGACTGGAAAACAGAAGAAAAGGTAATCGGCGTACACCGCTGCCAACTCTCTGGGAGAAGAACAGTTGGGAAAACTAGGAGAGGAGGAAGAAGAACCAGCGACAGAACGGAGGAGGAAATGCACAAATTTAGGGTCAGATTTAGAAGAGACAAGCATGTCGCCTACTATGCTTCAGCCTTGCCTTTGGCGATGACAGGCGAGGCCTGTCGAGAGACAGAGATGTGAATTCGTCGATCTTCATCACTGCAATCAGCGGCAGCAAAAGCCTTACGTCTTTTCTTTTGCCGCTTCTTCCACTTGAAGAGATCACCAAGTTTGGAGTTGGCGTTTGACGAGGCCGAAAGGAACCGAAGATTAGGCCACAATCAATGCCATAGCAGTAAAAAGAGCAGCAGCAGAGGAAAGAGAAAGAGAGGAGTATTCCTCTGCAGAAGGACAATGAGACTCAAAGTAAAAAGCAAAATAATCTCTGTGAGCTTTCTGAAAATTGAAGGAAAGGGATACTTTGTTGGGGTGGAAGAGCGAGAAAGAGGTACAGTATAGAGGAAGGAGCAAAGGAGATGACCCAGTCGAATACTTCCTCCCTACGGACATCAGAAGTACTTTTTAAGTCCCAGAGGGGTGATAGCAATCGAAGTCGCCCAGAATGAGATTTCTGGAGAGGGAAGAATGGAGGGAAAAAAGAGTCTGTTCTTCTATTCGTCATAGAGAAGCAAATAGGGGGAGCATAGATGTTAAGGAAAGAGAGCGGGAGAGACTTAATAAATGAGATGTTGAGCCCTACATAATCAGAGTACCGATTACGCGAAGAGAGAGAGGCTTTGGAGAGTTCAGAGAAAAATGGACTCTCCCTGACGAAAATCATGACTCCACCGCTGGTGTGCGGGACATCAGGAGAAAAAATTCCATACTGGGACTGAGTGGGGTCAGATCGCAGAGCTTAGTATCTAGGGATACGGAAAGAGGAAGACAAGTTGAGGTTGGATTCCTGGATACAGATGGAGGTCTACAGGATTAAGGAACATAAAGTGGAGAAGTTCAACGCTTCTGGTTCGAAGACCTCTGGCATTCAATTGAAGAACCATAAGTGATTCGGGGCAAAAAAAGGAAGCAGGAAGTGTAGAATAACAGCCCCGAAGAGAAAGTCACAGTGTTGAAAAGTTGGGAACCCCCAGGAGAAGCAGAGACGCAGCAAGGAGGACAGCTCCAGGAATGAGAGCTGCTTAGAGGATTGAACTTGGAGGGGGAGAGTAGTGAGCATCTTAAATGGACCAAATTAGAGCTGGTGCAACATTGCACCGACAGGTCACATTTCCAGCGCACACTGCGTTGGGAAAGACGGCGCCAGGGTTAGGATGAACGTCGCCGCTCATTAGAAGAACGAGAATGAGAACAAGTATACGTGGAAGAGAGAGGCAGGAAAGAAGAGACTGACGACCGATTTCAAAGAGACTTAAGTGGTGTCCTTCGTGGCCGTTCACAGGGCAGCACTGCGAAAAATTCACTCGTGGCGACTACTGGATATTCACCAATGATGACGAGACTATCAGTTGATACTTACGACTGGTTTAAAATGGACCCGCTTTTTGCTTATTTTATTATTAACGTTTCTGGCTTGATTCACTTTGCTGTGTGAGAACTGGATGATCCGTTTCATATCGTGCCTTCATGCCCAGAAAGAAGACAGAACTTAATGTAGGCAATAGGTGTTGAGCTGCAATTGCGTGACCAGCAATCCCAGCATGTTGCCACGTTCGTTAACCGTGTTGTTGTGTTTACCCCCTTTCTTTCCTTGAATGGAAACACCACGTGAAATGGTTAATCAGTTTCACACTCATATCACTGTCGCTCTATCAGTAGTAAGCGCTCTAAAGTCGCTTCTTATGACATGCTCAGTGAGCAGCTTCAATATTTTAACCCTGTGAAGTACAAGTGATATTACCTTGTACGTTTGCTAACCGCCGCTGACAAAATCCGTATGTAATATGTTACAGGACAAAGTGGCTTGCTGTCGTACGGCTCGCAAGATAGCCATTATCAACGATTAAGCAGTTTAAGCAAGATACCGGACATTATTTTAACGGGTAAGTATAGTTTTTGGCTTAACGCATTTTTGTACGTAGCTTCCATATCTGCTGTATGATCAGAAACGCCAATTTACCTTATAACTTGCTTGGTGTTCTCAGTTCTGGCTGGCTGATATTTCATATCGCCGTTCTCTTTGCTTTGAGAGAAACACTTGTTCTTGTATTTGTAATTAGAAAAGTCGTAGGCAATTCTTTTTGTTCCAAAATCATATATATATCATGTTTCTTAAACGGATTTCAGCCTCCTGGGTTCGGATTGTGTTAGCAAGAAAAACACTCCTCACAAGCGGCTTGAAAATAGCCTTAGAATATGGCACGAGTCAAGCCCACACAGTGTCAAGTCTATAAGTCTACGGTCGGAGTGGGCATGCAACCAGTCTAATTGTGTGATCGCATACAATAGTATTGTTTGGAATTTAGTTATTGTTGTGGAGTTATTCTTCAGGGGTCGACGAGCCGCAGTCTGGAAAGTCTCTTGATTTTGACGGAATGGGCGGAGATTATTTTTCAGCGGCCGAACTGAAGGCCAATTTGGGGCTTGAGGAGTTGCAGATGTTAGATGAACCCAACATTATTAATGCTCCTGCCATTGAAGACTCCCTTCACTTAGACAGCATCTGATTATTCGTTTACCTCTTGAGATTCTATGATTGGTACGTTGCAAGTTTTCCGCTTCTACGGTCACTTCAAGGTCGATTTAACATTAAACTGCTCGAACTGCAACGAACATTTTTTCGGTAAACTCTAGATTTCAACAAATTGTGAGTTTTAACTTTTCAATATATGCTTACCTGAACTTGTCCAGTATAGTGCGCTACACGGCTCAAACTGGTTGCCGAAGTAAAATTTAAACAGAACATTCGGCTACACCATTAATTCATTCAAGCAATTAGACGCATAATGAAGGATAAGGAAAAGCGCCAGTCCAGTTTACATCTTGTCATGTAGTAGCCCTAACTCCGAATACAGTAGTGGAATTAGGGGGATAATGGTTGATGGCCCCCCAAATGATGTGACAATAGCAAAAACTGTGATAAGGAAAAAGTTTGCTTGCTTGTTTGGAGACCAAATGGGGCGAAACTTCGACTTCAGGAGTACCTAAAATAGAGACAATTCTTGCTTTTAATAAATTGATCTCAATAGGTATTCAGTTAGTTAAAATGCTCCTCCTCCAAAACAAAGAAAATTTTTTTGCGTAGGCGCAAGTGGCCACGTAGATAATCTGCTTTGGCGAGTAGCCAACCGTCATCTATTAAAATTCCCTGGGTGAATCAGCTTCACCATTCTAATTTGTTGAACTTGGACATAGCTGTGTTGCATGCCATTAGACGTAATGATCCGACCTCTGTTGCACTCAACCTTAGCCGTGTAGACGCAACTTTTTCGATTTCGGGCGAATAAAAAAGATCTTGTTTTCAAAACTTATGTACTTCGAGTGTTAAGGCTGGTTTCTATTAGGCTTAAATTCCAGGCGTAGCGTGAAAAACTCTTTGTTTCTCTGTTTAGAGAGCTATCTCTCTAAAGGGCTCTCTAAACAGAGAAACAAAGAGTTTTTCACGCTACGCATGCAATTTAAGCCTAATGGAAACTAGCCTTTAGATCAGCAGCTCCCAATCTTTTTTGTCCATCGTACAACTCTTCATTCTTTACTCAATAACTCATTCAAATGCGTGCCGATAAACTCATTGACTTCTCTTTTGGGAGCTACCGCACCAAACGGCATTGTATTGTTACATATTTTCTGTCTAGTAAAAGGCATTTTACTTCAAAGTTTTCGATAACTTCTCATTGCTGCTTTTGTAGAAGCGTTTTTTTTTTTTGTTCAATCGTTTTAAATGTTGCAAAACAGAAATTAACAAATTTGTTTTTATGGCAATGTGAGAATCGTGCCACTGATTTTTTATGTGCTGATACGAAATGTATCACCCGGCTAAACAGACTTCACAATCCGCGGCAACTAGGCGCTGAACAAACTAGGGGCGCACGTGTAGGCGCCAGACAAGCTAAACGTGGAATTAATTAGTCCCTAACCCAAGCAAAAGAAAAATTCAGTACTTATTTGTTAGTAATTTTTCTGTTGAGGAGGTTGGCAATTTTTAACTCACTGACGTTCAGCATGTCCGACGCCTAAACGCCAGGTTTGTTTGTTCGTGCGCAGTTGTGAGACAGGCAGGGAGTAGGAAAGTCCTGTTTGCCCGTTCCTGGAGTATTTTTTTGTGGAAACTTGCGAACAGCAACAGCTACTCCGACGCACGCTTGTTAAGTGTGCGAGCGATAGCAATATGTTGGCTGTAGTCAAAGCCCGGCACTTGAAAATACAATTTCGATTAAATTTTACGGCTTTTTTTTCGGTAAAAGAAACAAAACTGGTTAAAAACAAAGGTTGCAGCTGCTGCAGGAAGTGTCGTCACTGAGTGGCGCTTCGCTTCGAGAGCCTCTCTTGCGCGGTGTTTCTCAGCCTCTTGAAACATACGCTCCCTGTCAAAGAATCAGTTGTTGGTGGCTCAATTACATATTTTTCGAACTTCATTTACGTTCTTACAGTTAAAGTTGAAATAAGCCGTGACGTGCCCGGCATGTGTTGCGGTCTGCCTGTTAGAAATCGCTGCTCTAGCAATTATTTCAAGGAAAAAAAACAGGCCTTTGCCCGCGTTTAGCGATTTTGTTTGCTTAAAGCTGAAAGTTATCGTTTTTTGTAAGTTTACAATCGCTGGTTCTGTTAACGCCGCTGACTACAGATAATCTGAATTACGTCTTCAATACGATGAGTTCACCTTTTTTCTGTGTTTCTTCACTAAATAACATGTTTGCAATCAAGGCCGTGTTAAGATTGTATCCGGGCAGAATGTAGAGATGGGTCGTCGATGAAAAAACACGTCTCAAAAAATTGCAAGAAGCCATTTTTTACGTGTTTGACTCCCACCCCTGCCCCTAAATGCGGTCCATGTATTTTGTAACAAAGGCATTCAGTATTTTATTTTATCAGTTACTGACAACAGTTCCTCACTGCCCGTTTGCTGTAAATAAAGTATTTCGTGTTCATTTTTGTCGCAATATTACTTTGTAAAGGTCGCTATACACAGCATGCGTTTTTGTTCAGTTTTGAGCGTCATTTGATCTCACGCGTTTTGGTTCGAAAATTTTCGTTTGCTTCCATATTTATAGTATATGTCGTTCAAACATCCGTTTTTGTCCGCGAAGTACGTACCAAAAGCACTCTGGTTTTTGCGGACCAAAACGTACAAAAAAATTTTACGTTTTAGTCCGCAAAATTGGATGTTCACATACCCAGGCATCCTGTGTAACACCATATGAATAATCAAGCGGATAAAAACTTCCGTGCAAAAATGCTTGTGAGCAAAAACGTATACTGTGTACAGCCACCTAAAGTTGTTTTAAATCGACATTTATTTAGCATTACCACGTCAAGGTATTTAGGAATTCTATGAAAAAGCAAATCTTTTTGTATTATGTTGGTGTGAGATTACATAGATAGTTAATAATTGCACTAAGTACTAGTCTTTCAGCGTTTTTAATACGTTATACAGCAAACCGGGAGACTTAAAAAGTTTAATGTGGCATTAATGAAAGACTATGAATTTTTTTATACGCGTCAAGGCCGATTTTTTCTCGCATTGTTTTCCATGAGCGTAAACTGGAAATTTTTTATTTATTTGTCAAAAACGCCAATCACGTTGAGCGTACACTCAACGAAGTATCACGAATAAAGGCTACGCGTATGGATTTTGTGAGTGAAAAGCGACCGTAGATGTGTGTTACGTTTTGCTAGTCTCTTAAAATCGTTTTGGCACCGGTAACGTCTTATGCATGTTTTTGAATGATTATTAAAATTTTTTCATAGCTTTATGTGACCTTAATCGCCTTATTAGGGCAATATTTGAACAATACAGTTGCTAAAGCGTAAATCTGTGCCAACCATTTTTGGTCTTATGAGGCACCCTTGTCTGCCCGTCACTGCTTGATGCAAATGAATAACCCGTTATCACGCAAGACTAATAAAGAAGTCAAGTTTGAAAATAGCTTAATTGGGCGTAGCTCATCAAGAAATTTATTTAGTTTCGCCGAGGTGGACCACGCCTTTTAACATAGATATTAATCGCAGCTCTCGCAGAAGGGACTCAAAACTATTGTCATTTTAGCAAAGGCATTTTGACACAATAATTCCGCCCAAAAGTAGTCTTTACACTCACCAAAGTTAAAGGAGAAATAATGTATTTTATAGTTTCAATGTTTTATCGAACACAATATATTAATCGTAAAAATCTGTTTGTATTTTTTATCAGTCGTAGCTGAGGTCAAAATTGTACATTACAATGTTTTTGTATGAATAAATACTGTGTGAACCGGTAGCGGAAATGAGTTAAATCATAGCCTAGAACAGGGGCTTTGGCTTGCGGGCCGCATTGCGGTCACGGAAGCTAGCTGAGGGCCGCACTTTTTAAGAACGCATTGGTATATTGTAATTGATTTGCATTTTAGATTTGGTATAACATTGAAAACCAACAATTATTAGACAGATGAATCAAAGTAGTTTTATTCAATTGAAAATGAAGCAGATTTAATTTTCAAAGTCTATCAATGAGAAAAATGCACTTAATCACGTTACATTAATTAATTTTTTTTTAATTATTTGCTTGAGGCTTTCGTGGGCCGCAGTTTACCCATCCCTGGCCTAGAATGTTTTAATTGGATTTGTTTTCCCTAACATTCCCGGTATTGTCATCCGATCATAAGCACAACTTGGAGAAGAAGTCTTTGTTTTCAAACGTTTTTACTTCCAAGAGAAATACGGCTTGAAATACATATCATTGTTTTATTTGCCCAGATGACAACTTCAAGCCGTTTGTAGAAATAAGAAACCAGACAACTCAAATTCTGAATCATTAGTTAAGTTTTGTTATGTTAACAATGATGTCGATTTGTTTAACTTTAGGGTAAACGCATTCTAATCATTGATTCTTTGTTCTAGCTGCGTTTCGAAACTGCTATACTTTCATTGGCGAAGCCTCGGGAGCTGTGCCAGTCAACGTTGTGGTGCGGTTCCCGATCCCGCAAGGCTGGGTTGAAATAGCAGTTGTCTACTCGACACTGTCCCGTTTTCTATTTTTGTGATGCTACCCTTTGCCGAACTGCGAAAAGGCCGTTCGCATCCTCGCCAATGTCGGTTGGATCTTTCCTACCCTCTTGCCCAGTCTTCGTGCTGGCGAGCAGAAACGCTCATCTTTCTTCCGTGTGCACCGGCGATGTGACGTAGAGGAGATGGTCAGTGCAGTGATGTTTCTGTGCATTTAGAATGTACTTGCCTCTCCTCCCCCTCTTTCATTCTTGAAATTGTCTTGATGTCGCTAATCCTAGCAGCTACATTTTAGATTTCATAAACGACGTTTTTTTCCATTTATGTAAAGCTACCACTGATCAGCAAACGCAAAGAAATAGTCATTAGACACTTACGATCAACAGGTTAAAAAAAAAGCTCCGTAGTTCCTTGTTTGAAATAATTTACTAAAAAAGTAGATTTTCTCAAAAACATGTTCTTAGTAGTGTGTAGGTTTCACCACATCGTGGCAGTTGTCCTGCCAGCTCTATATCAACCGCTTCTGGGGATTCCTGTTGACTGTCTTAAACACTAACTATAGCCAGTACTAATCCCAGAGCAGTACCAGTCATGACCTGTCTCTTGTTTCCAATGATTTGCACGATAGTTGTGGAGTCGTGGCCTTTGTCAGGCCACGACTTGTGACTACATAAGGGTAAACTTTTCTAAACTCTTCTCTGCTGTCCTTTCTCAACGTCTGTACTGCATCTATCAATTCTTTGTTTTCTTCTTTCAGAGATCTTTTTATTCTGGATGACTTCAACTTTCATAACCATCTCTGGGACTAAGAAGGTAATCAGGGCCCACGCAAGATCGAGTCGATCTGCTTCCACTCAATAAACCCGGCACCCCATCCTCTTTTTTTGCTTTTCTGAAAGCTCTTCTCTGGTCATTTCTCTTGCTTCTTCTCGCTCTTGGGAGGTGCTTCAAAACTTAAGTTGTGGCCATCTTTTTATTCTCACAATTCGCTTTTGTTTCATCCCAAAGAGCGCCCTTTTAAATTACAAAAGCCTCTTTCGGATCCTCTGCAGTTTTTCCAGAAATGATGCCACCAAATCTTCTGTTCCTATAAACACAGAATAACAAAACGTTAAAGCACGCTTCTCTATGTTGTAAATCTCACTCAAAGCCAATATACTTTTTTTCGTTCAGGTAGCAATTTCTGCTTTTTCCTCCTCCTAGCAAATAAGCGGTTGTTTTCGCCAACTACATACGAACTCACTTTTCTGTTTCCGTCAAACGTTCTCGTGATAGAGCCATAAGCTAAGTTACTTATCTTCTTTGAACCGAGTCATGTTTTTTCGGGGTTTCGCAAACCTGTTCGTCGGGTCAGAGAGAGTCTCCATGCTAAAACATTTTTTTTTATAGTGATCTTTTTAACATTTTTTTCTTGATTTTTGCAATCTTTTTTTATCTAGAAGACTTCCTTTATTGTTCCCATAAATAAAATGGACAAACCTCTTGACTCTCCTTTTTCTTTACGACCATTGTTGTCCACATCATGCATTTCAAAGCTGTTTGTTTGTAGTTTCCACATATCATTCTATCTGTAACCAAATACTTCTACTTTTTTTGAATTGGAACACCATTTACTTTCCCTGTAAAGCAGATTCGCTTTATGCCGACGACCTGGTTATCTGATTCATTTCTTCTTTGTTGTTGTTGCTCTGGAGGCAATATAACGAACCCTAGTTAGACTGGTGTCTTCATTTCAACCCGGAAAACTTGAAGCCTTTTTTTGGTAGACTCTATCTGACTACCTTCAACCACCCTCTTGCTGCTCCTCTTTAATCCTACTACTACCTTGGATTAGCTTTACCCAAATGCTTTTTCTCAGCGTAACCAAGTTTAGGCGCCTTTACTGGGTGGCCAATGATTAAAGTGGTCTGCGAGGAAACCCACCGAGTGGCCAACGAAGCTATCACTAACTCATTTTGCTCTGTTCTCTTTTGAGTGAGCACATCGGCTGCTAACAGCAATCACGTGAAATAAAGACTTTCCCGTTTCTCTTGGAAAGCCTTTGCGTCTGCTTATCTGCCTTTTCCAGGAAGGCTTTTCTAGCCGGCCTTCTTTCTTCTTTTTGGAAACCCCCTTCGACGTGGAGCCTATTCTTCCTACTCAATGCATCCGCTCTGACTCCGTTCTTACCCACATTTCCTCTTTTCTGATTCATAATCTCGTAATTAGGATTACTGGGTCTAAGAGTGGTCCGGGATTCTTATTGATTGCTTACTTTGAGGCACTGAAGCCACCCTGTAACCAAATACCAGCGTAGGCTACTTAATGCCTGATTGGATGCCAAGTGGAAAGTATGCTACTGGCAGCAAGATTTTGTTTCCGCTGACATCAATAAGAATTTGTAAAAACTGAAAAGACCAAACCCTGAGCACTGGCATCACTAGCATTTGCAATTATCCGGAGCAGCCTTGAAAAGTGTCTTTTACTTTCAAGGGTGTTCTCGGAAAAAAAGTTTGAGTATACAACGTGCTAAATGCAAAATCTCGTACATACAAAGACCTTACAGGCTGGCAGTACAAAATAATAAAAATGATTTGAAAGATTTTGACGCAATATCGGTGTTGTCGAGGGTTGCCAAGACCAGGGACGTATGCACAAAATTTTTGAAGGGGGCGCGAATGAGTACTTCTGGTATATTTTGTAAAGATAGCTCGTAAAATATTAGAGGTCCGGAGGCATGCCCCTGGTGACGTTTTGTTACGTTCAAATATACGCCATTTTGGTGCTTTTTAAAACCACTTTTATGATAATTTTTTGTTTGAAATTTATCAACCTTTGTCACTGCTATCACTCCTACACTTAAGAAATTATCAACTGGTAGCGTTTTTACACGTTCAAAGAGCTCGTCAATTAAATTTTATACCTAAAAATATCCTACTTGTAATTTATATTGTTGCACTCTGTATCATTACCACATTAGCCTACCTTGTATCTCATACAACGTAGTACGCAGACAATCACTCAGGCAAAGTTGAGTAAAGCTCTACTTTTATCCGTAAACGCTGAGAGATTTAAACTAATTCTGTCACTGTAGAACAGGTTATTTGTTTGTTACCGTTACTAGCATAATGACCGAAAATACTGTAGTGTTTAACGACATCCTGAGAGGGCGCATGCATAGCAGTCCCCAGTTGTACGTCGCTGGTGGCCAGTGAGTAAAAAATTATACTTGAGCACACAAACCTTCAAAGTAAAACTGTAAAGAAATCAAACTTTCCAAGATGGAAAATTTCATTATGCTAGTAACTTCATTATCAGCAGACCAGTCGAGTCTTGACTCAAGTCTCGAGTTATTGGTGTCGAGGCGAGTTATTTCGTACAAATGACTAGAGTCAAGCCGAGTTTTTGATAGATGAAAATTACTCAAATTTTATAGTTACGTTTCATGTTTCAAAATTACTTATTAGGAATAAATGCCATGTTAGCCAAATAAAATTCACTTTAAAGATTGCACGTAAAAATTTAGTCATTAATTTCACCAGTTTGTCACGAGTTTTAATTAAGTTGAAATTTTGTTGTAAAATTTTACAAATTATTGTAGACTGAAGAAAATTAATCAAATTTTATAGTTACGTGTGTTAGCTGAAAATTTGTTTTTGTCAAAATTTATGTCTATTGTACTACAAACCCAAACAACATTCCCAATTATTTTGCTATATTACGTAGCAGCCCTGCTGCATTTACTCAAATGTAAAAAACGAGAACTGCTTTCAGGAAATTTACTTGCTCTAGGAATATCTGCTTATTTGTATTTCAAAGTTTAGGTATCTTTTTCATCTAATTTGTAGTGCGAATAGCCGAGGGTAGAAGGTACACATGATTACAAATTATGAAAGTGCACGCAGAAGTAATTCCGAATTCATACTGCGAACAAAGCTGAAAACACAACCCCATCAGCAGTCAAGACTGGTAAGAGCCACTGCAAATGTAGACAGTCCCTAAATATATTCTACAATCGATTCAGTTGTGGTCAGCTGATACAATTGACATTGCTGTAACATTAAATTTATGAATTGAATTGCAAGTGCGTAAGTCGAAGAAAACTAGTTAACTGGTGACAAATCTCACAAAAATAAAATTTTGCGAAATTTTTTAGTGGCATGTCATAGATCTATTTTGGAATTTTTTGTTTGGAAAAATTGAAGGGTTAATTACATTAAATTCACCTCACAAAAACTGGTGAAAATTTGATCATAAATTACTCGCGAATGTTGCTTGTCATTTCGGTTAGTTTAATTTTTTTATGTGTGTGTTATCTTAAAAAGCACGTGTAAGATTTTAGACGTTGCTCAACAGTCGATTTAGTTCTTACGAAAGGATACGAAAATTACCTCTAAAAACGTTCAAATACTAGCAAACGCATTTTACAAAAGTTTTGCATTTTCAATTGATGAATTGTAGTTGTTTCATTACCAATTATCATAAGAATTGCAATTTACTTTACAAATGTTTTCTTTACTTCAAATCATTTCTAGAAACTAAATTTATTTAAAATCAACTATAAAAGCCTTAATTTTTATCCTTACTTGATTTGAAATAATTTTTAGATTTAGGTCACCAGATTTTTGGTGAACGCCATTTGATTTTAAACGAGTTGCTACAATATCGCAAGTTCGCAGTATCAGTGTTGCTAAGTAAGTAAGTACACTAGCTCATAATAGTACACAGGGCATAAAATAAAATGGAAGGCACATTTTGGTACAGAAAATGCAAAGAAATGGGAGATTTGGATAATAGAATGGACGACGGTCTTCCATCATAGAACTTTTTGCCGCGGTATACAAACTTTGTGAAACAAATTGCATGAAAGTTTCCACATAATTTCATAGTTTGATTAGAAACAATACATTTACTTTCGTTTTGAACCGAAGTGATTGCCGACTAGCAACAGGCTGCTGTTGCTTTAACAAACAGGATGGGTTCTGACGGGGAAGATCAATCGAGGATCAAGACTGTTTAGTTTATTCAAAACATCGAGAATTCGTTTGAGACCAAGAAGAAGGCTGGTGCCGTGTTTGTCAATCTGACAGCTGCTTGCGATACTGTTTGGCACCGTGGTCTCACCTGCAAGCTGCTTAGGCTTCTACCGGAAAAGCACATGGTCCGGATGATCATGGAACTTGTCCGGAATAGAAGCTTCACGCTCACTATTGGTGACAGCAAGCAAAGCAGGATAAAACGTTAGCAAAACTGTCTCCCAAAGGAATCGGTCTTGGTCCCCCTCCTTTTCAACATCTGCACATACGATCTGCCTTGCATGACTTCCCAGAAGTATGCATATGCTGATGACTTAGGATTGCTGTATGCCTCTTGAGATTAAAAAGCTGTGGAGGACACCCTAAGCCAAGACATGACTACACTTTCAGCTTATCTCCAGGATTGGAGATAGAAGCTCAGCAATACAAAAGCGGTAACGGCGGCCTTTCATCATATCAACAGAGAGGCCAAACGTGAGCTTAATGTTTACAACAATGGCAACCTATTACCACCCTGTCCAATCCCAACGTATCTTGGGGTAAAGCTGGACAGGTCGTTCACTTTCCGTCACTACCTCGAGGCTTTGTGCAAGAAACTCTCCACCCGAGTCGCGCTGTTGAGGCGACTCGCGGGATCCGGATGGGGTGCAGGTGCCAAGACATTGCGCATCCCTGCTCTTTCCTTGGCCTACTCCACAGCTGAGTACTGCGCAACAGTTTGGTGTCATAGTACACATATTCGCCTCATTAACGGCATTCTTAATGATACTTTGGGCATTGTGACTGGATGCTTGCGTCGCACATCAACGGAGGACTAGCCTGTCCTTGCAGGCATTCAGCCAGCTGAGCTCCGCCGATTGGGAGCGACACTCTCCTTGGCGAATCGTGTTATCCATGACCCCGACCACGTACTGCACAAACAGTTGGTTGGGCAGCAGGATATGCACCAGGGGAGACTTAGATCAAGACGCCCATTTGTACCTGCTGCGTGGAAACTATTAGATAGATCGTCTGAACTGGACATCCGCGTGAAGCAGTGGACGAAACATAAATGGAACTGAACACGGACTACTTGGAGAGTACTTCAAGGGTCCGTACGTTCATTTCCAGGGTCAGTTCGAGGCCACTTTGAATGAGTCAACCCAGAACATCTTGAATAAGGCTCAATCGCCTGCGGACTGGTGTAGGGCGTTTTCACTCGTCCATGTACAAATGGGGTCTCGCTCCATCACCGAATTGCGAATGTGGCGCCACTGAGCAAACTGCAGATCACGTTATATCTTCATGTCTCCTACATCATGTGCCAAGAGGAACACGAGGTCTGCAGGTTTTGAATGACGCAACTCGATGTTGGTTTGACGCCACCATTTCTAGCATCTAATCTGAGCAGCGCAGCAGCCTGGGGCGGTAAAAGGATAGACCCTCGGCCGTGGCCTTGATTTGTGCTGGCCAAGATTAAGTTTGGGTGTCTGACCAAACGACGACGACGTCGATGAGCAACAGGTTGCATTATTTTCGCCCATTTGCAACTAACTGCAGGTCAATCATTTAACCTGCACTGCATCGCTTCGCATGTTTGGGCCAGTGTGAAGATACTGAAGAGTCTGAAAACCACCAGGATTACATTTTCGAAAAAACAGAAGCTATTGGACTTTTTGCTTTGTCCTTGGTAGACAAAAGGGTAAAAAACCTCTGTGGTAGACAAATTTTGCTTGGCAATTGGAAATTTTAAATTTACATCTGTTATTAGTTGAATCGTAATTGCTTTCAGATTCGTCTTTCTGATTGATAAAATTCGTCTAAAAATATACTGATTGAAGATGGAAAGGAATTTGGGGATTGAATCGAAGATGGAAAAACGTCTTCCATTGTATGCCCTGAAAGTGCAGTTAACTGAGGTGAAATTTTTGCCCAGTTAACTAAAGAATTCTTAGAGTTAGCAGAATTTAGTGATCTGGCAGAATTACTTGGTTTTTCTCTAAATTCAGGTTTGCAAGTAACTCAATTATTTGATTTTGCTTTAGGAAATATTAATCGATATCAAATTAAGAAAAATGAATATGAGTCGTTAATGATAATTGCTAAAATGGTACAAACAAAAGTGAGTAAAAACTGATAACATCTTGCCAGTTTTGTTCCCAAGGTAAGAAAATGTCAAAAAGATAAAAATCAAATTGATGAGTGTTACAGATCTTCAGCCAATGAAAACTGAAGTCCACAAGTGCCGGGGAGGAGCTCTAGCGCCTTCGCTTTTTGTTCACCACAACGACTAAGTAAAAATGTTCTTTATTGCGGTCAACTCAGTTAAAAGAAATTGAAATGCAAAACTCAGTTAAAAGAAATTCCAATATCAAAATAAAAGAAAGAGGGCTTCCTTCGTAAAATTAAATTGAATGCAGTAACAAAATGAATCTTTGTGCAGCAACAAATTATAAGCAATTACTTCAAAAATGAAAGAACGTTACTTATTTACCGTTTGGACCGCAAGGCCGGCTAATCAAACGCAAATCTCACCCGGTTTTTGGCAAAACGCATCAAAGTTGCATTTCAACCTCTGGCTATCAAATACCAATAAAGAGAAATAAAAGGCGTGCGAGAACTACAGGCGCTATGGAAATTAAAGTATATTTTTTCTTTTTATTATTCTGAAGCCGATTTTGCAACATAGCTGCCCCTTTGAAATAAAACAAAAAGGTGAGATTACAAATAATAGCAACAACAAATATAAACAGCAATCGGCAAAACAAACAATCAACCTAAGACAAATCAATAATAATCAAACAAATATACGGTAAATATAAATAATGTATTAACCGGTGTTCAAACCCTCGGCGAGCTTGATCCTTCCATACGTAAAAAAAACCTAAGTTCAATAATTTATAACACAGAAACAAGTGAAGAAACAGTTTCGTAATTATAAAACAATAAAACACTTTCAGAAGGAGGCAACCTTGGAAATATCCCTTCAAAATCGATTCGAAGGCATCCGGGGATTCTTTTTTAGCAAATCAGTAGCGGCCCCAAAGCGATTGTATTGAACGTAATTTACTACGTCCATAAAGGCCTTATCCAAAGTATAAGCGTTTAAAATCTATTTAGTAAAATCTATTTTCCTTCTGGCAAGCAAGGTGCCAGGATACCCAAAGGGTGAAACTGGCCCTCCAGAATATGCGTGGTATATGCTTTCTGTTAACCTGTCTGAAAAGAAGAGGTCTCTTTACTGATGAAAATCTTTGAGCTGCCATACGTTAATTTCAACAGAAGCAGTCTTCCTTACGAAAAGCTGCATTGATTTTAGGGGTACCAAAAAGTACTTTGTTCCGATATTTGATAGAAATGAAAAATCATACATCAGATACCAGTATTCCACATTAGGTAAGAAAAGCATGGTGACATGCAGGGACGCTTGGTTTAAATATTTAATGTGTCTTTTTTAAAAACACAAATCAACTTTAATTTTTTGTTTAATAAGCGCCCTTACTCTTGGGTAACAACTAACAAGCTAACCTTCTACTTTAATACTTCCTTGTGTGGTTAGGCTATTAAATAAACAAAGGAACTGTAGGAGTGTTATTGCTAATTATACTTCTATCTGCTACTTGTGACCATGAGCTAATGCAATAAGTAAACAACATAGTGACACATCTGAATTTTTGCAGGTATTTAGTCAACAAAGAGAGCGCTAGCTGATCACGTGATTCATTCTTCCAAGCTTTTTCATGATTTGTCAAAACTTTGACGTCAAAAACTTGCCTACGAGTTCGCCATAGCTAGGAGCATAAAGTATCCGGAGTCCTGAAACATTAACAAGAATGCTGCTAAAGGTTGGCGGTGTGGTTGTAGGAAAAAATGTGGAAAAGTCTCGCTTCGCAATCCAAAGGCTACTAGTCTGACACGCAGCATGGTTTATAATAGAAACGTGATGAATACATATTTTAAAAACTACCGAGGTTTTCTATTGGGCCACGAGAATATTGGCCCACGCAACATTAGGAACTTGGATGAACCCTGTATTTAAACCGTTGTTAAACCTCGTCAAATACTTGCAGAAAAAGGCACAATGCAATTTGATCGTATTACCTCTGCTGTGTGCTGCTGCATAAACGCAGTGGGAAATGCACTTCCTCCAGTTTATATGTTTCCAAGATTTCACTCTAAAAATCACATGTTGAATGGTACTCCTTCTGGAAGCTTCGAACTTGCTGCTTAATTTGGTTGGATGAATTCTGAATTGTTTTCGCAAGCCATGTAACATTTTATAAGGTACATGAAGGTGTCACCCGATAAATCCGGTATACTGCTTTTTTGACGATCATAGTAGTCGCATATTCTTGGAGATCACCAACATTGCCAAGGAAAACGGGCTGCGCATACTCACATTCCCACCACATTGCAGCCACCGAATGCAACTTTTAAATATTAGCTTATATGTACCATTTGAACCAGGGGTGTCAAACGTACGGCCCGAAAACAAATTCAATCCGGCCCACGAAATGATTCTTAATCAATTTCTGCAGTATTGCAACGTTCGATAACACACAGCCCACAACCTGGAACAAATCTTTGTTTTGTAAAAACACACAACATGACAGGGAAACATTTGCGCCAGCGTGCTACGCTGACTTTGTTCTAACAGTTACGGCGAGAGAGGTAATGAACTTTTTTTTTCGGAGATCAGCACCATTTCGGCCTACATCAAACCATCTCCGGAGATCGTTGCCCGAAGAAGTGATGATTTCCAAATAATGTCTCGCCGTCAGTAAGAATAGATTTGCACGGCTGGTGTGCCGCGAAATTTGATCAACTGATTTCCTGTGCCAACAGCCAAAATGTTTGGGTACCACTGATATACAGTCCTGCCTGCTTAATTTTTTTTCAATAGAGTCTGGCCCGTATAAAATCCAGGTATGTAAATGTGGCCTGCAGCACTGAATAAGTTTGACACCTCTAATGAAAACGCTTTTATGCATCGCTACGTGACTCATGGATGACCACATATTCAGATCAAGTGTTATCTATTTGTAATGTCGCAATTCTCTCTGGAAAAGCCTTGTAAAAGTCTTAGAAAAAGAAAAAATTGTAAAAAAAAGAGCTACAAGGTCTGAAACTCAATTGTATTCTAGCAACAGTGACGATGAAGATATCACTTCTCTATTGCGGTCAGATAGAAAGTTGTATGAAAACGGAAAAAGAGAATTCATCGGACAAAAATGACTTGTCTATAAAGAATATCACATTGAATAATTTTGTTGTTGTCAAAGTTCTTTCTTTGGGTGGCAGATATAAAACGTTATTAGTGGCCCTGACGAAGATGGTGATTTTGAAGTGAGGTACATAAAACGCTCACAAAAAATAATAATGGCTTTCTCTTTTCAAAAGCCAATGGATATTGTAAAAGTCCTGCCTAAGCCTTCCCCTGTTTCTACCACAAAATATAGAGATTGCTAGTTGCAAGGTAGCAATTTTCAAGGCGATCTTCAATTAAGAGGGATCTGCCTCCAGCATCACACTAAGAAAAAATAAAAAATTTTGCTCAAAAATTATCATCAACATCATACAGTACCATGAAGCAATCTGTTACAGCATGTCAACAATCCGTAACCTGTTTCAACCTTATTGGGTCTCATTAGGCGGGTGTAAAAAACATTCAATAATAAAAATGCTGAAAAAGAACCCTCTAAATAGGAGATCACCTTGAAAATTTCTTCCTACAAACTAGCAACCTTTAGAGAGAGAGAGAGAGATCCAGTTTTTTAAATCCAGTTTTGTCTGCGTTAACGCAGGTGGCCGGATTGACCTCGTGCCCCTCGATAGTTCGTGAACACGATCACGCCACTTTACTCTGTCAATGGCATCCTCGCTTTTCAGTGCAATTTGATTGGTATGCTCCTACACGTCATATTCGGTCGCCCACGACCTCTTCTTCCTGCCACTTCAAAATAAATTCAACGCTCTTCTTAAAACATCACCATTATCCCTTCTCAAAACATGCCCATACCATCGCACTCCACTCGCTCTGGCTAGTCCATCCAAAGTATCTTTAAAACCCAGCAAACTCACAAGTTCTTGGCTCCTTTTCTCAATGATCTTGACTCCACACATTGCTTTCATCATGGCTTTTTCAGTTCTTCTCAAAATTGCCGTCTCGTTCTCCCTTAGACACCACGTCTCGCTCCCATTCAGCATTGCTGATCTTACGCAACTCTGATAAATCCTTCCTTTCATTTTTAACGAGAATTTTTTCCCATAAAGTACCGGTAACTCCCCACGTTCTCTAAATTTTATCCATCCAATTCTCGTTCTTGCTGTTACCGCTGCTTCACTTTCATCACTGGCGTTTAACCTGT
The DNA here is from genome assembly GCA_963675345.1 of Trididemnum clinides. Taxonomy (NCBI): domain Eukaryota; kingdom Metazoa; phylum Chordata; class Ascidiacea; order Aplousobranchia; family Didemnidae; genus Trididemnum; species Trididemnum clinides. The sequence continues at coordinate 18,404,428 of OY776303.1, forward strand.
CCTCCAAATAATAAAAGCTCTTCACAAAGTCAACCTGGTCAAAAAATGATATTTCTTCAACTGGTTCCACAATTCCTTCCTTTGTATCAACACATAGTTCACAAACAAAAAACCTTTTGCCAGAGTTAAAGTCACTCTCTTCATTTTTGCGCATCCACCATGTATTACATGCATTTTTCAAAACCTTTACATTTTGTAAAATGATAAAGTCTTAATAATCCTACACCCCTGTTGGAGCTTACCGGTATCGATGTGACTTGTTATCCATGTCATGCGTGTGTGTCCTTAAATGGGATTCCCATGATACAGGTATTGCTTTATCATATTGTTTTGTACTTCATTTTTTTTCATCCAGTGGCAAATTTGTTCTTATTCAGCATTTTTATTAAACTTATTTAGTATATTTACACCCGCCTGATGAAACCAAATAACGTCGAAACCGGTTGCGGGTTATTGACATGATGTATTAGATTGCTGTAGGGTACCGTATGATGTTGGTGATCATTTTTGAACAAAATTTTCTACTTTACCTGTTTCTACCACCAAACTTTTAGCAGGAATTTTCAAGTTTAACATTGATGGTGGACTTGATGTTTATGGTGTACAAACTATAAGCAGCCTCGCAGAATTTCGATATATAATAAACATGTGGAGTGACTTTCGTTATGTTGCGCCATAAATTGTAAAAGCTGTAAAGTTTAACAACGTGATCTTTCCTTACAGTTGGTTAGACTAAATATTTCTGCCCTAACAGGGCAGACCCCCTGTCTCAATGGTCACTTAAGGAAGTAACCTATGGGACAGTTGAGTGACATTTTTAAATTTAGCAAAGATATATAAAAGAATATTGCATTCGTTACTGTTTTGATTTCATGTTAAAAGCCAAAGAGTCACAGCACAATTGTTTTATTGCAAAATTTTAGTAAACTTGTGTTTTACAATGTAAAATGTCGTTTTTGTCCCATTGGTCCCACATCTCCTCCACATGTGAGCTCAAATTCATTTCCAGCATTTTTAATAGCATTTTCACCTTTATTTGTTTTTTATTTCATTTAATATGGTTGCAGTTTGTAGTATATTGTAATATGGAAAAATCAAGATAAACTTTACAAAGACGCTAGATCGCAGAACTACACCAAGCATTACAGTTTTATTCTGCCATTGATCAAGAGATGTTAAATGCCACTATTGACAAATTTGAAAATGTTAGTGATGCAAGAGTTTCTGAAGAGCTTAGTTCTGATTGTGACAGTATTTTAAAAGGAGAACTTGCTGAATGGGCTCTATTTTCCACTCACGCCTTGCAGACCTTCAGGAAATCGTATATAAGCATCATCATGATTTTCCAAAAGATCCAAGGACAATATGCTCCACTCCTAAAAATGTTGACGTAATACTGTTTTATAATAAACATTATTGTCATTTTGGCGTAAGAAGTGAGATTATAAAGTTACTAAAAGCTTCTAGTAATTTTGGAAGTAAAGCTAGTAAATTAAAATTTTACTAATGGTCCCACAAGTCCTTTTTCTCGAGCTAGCATTGCTGGAGCTTTATCTGCGGTAAGTGAACTCCTTTGAACCAACTTGGCTACATTCCCCTCTAACTCGTAACCAATAAGATTAATTTTGAAAAAATCCTCTACGCCAACAAAATCAAATAAATTCACACCAACAAAGTCGTTGGGAACAATATTAAAATGAACACAATAATCGTTCGGCTAAACAGTTTTTTGGCTTCTCGTTCACACCGATGTCTACCAGCTCCTTGATAAACAGCCAAACATCGAAAAAAGCATAAATTGTCATCACGTGATAGGTTTGCAAGTCCGTGATTGCTTGTCATGTAGCCTGGTAATGACGCTCCTGCTCCAAGAGGAGCATCTTTCACACTGTTTACATAAAAAATAATGTTTGAAATTTGCACCACCTTCCATTTGATACCAGAGCGAGTCAAGCCATCGTAAAAAGATTCCTCCACCAATTAATTTAAAAAGTTTAATTATTCCTTTCGATTGCTTATCAGCAAAGCTGTTTCCAATATTTGAGCAGTGTTGAAACTTGAATGTTAATGTCGCAATTCCTTTGTTTTTATTTTGGTTTGGTATTTCATAATTCGGTGTATGATTTTTTTAATCAAATTATTAAAATCTCTATCCTAGAAAAAATTGAAGATATTCTGCTCTTTTCCTCTTTTTGTGAAAGTTTGAATACTTGTCCAATACTTTTGCATGAACGCTCTTGCTTCAGGGTCAGACTCCATTAACTGTTCGTTTTCATCTTCTTCAATGTCTTCATAGAGGTTATTGCATTTAATATTTAGACTTTTGTATCTGAAATTCTTCGCATAGTTTGTAAAATTTTCTTTCAAACATCTTTTTTTTAATAGGTGGTTCATCAATTGAAGAAGCTTCACCAGGAAACGTATTAACAAAAATCTTCTTAGTTGGTTGTCACATCATTTGAAGGTGTTTCGTTTGAATCAGATAAGCAATCAGTTTCTTGATCCAAAACAAGTTTATATTTATGTTTTTTTCAAATTGTATGCTCTTGTAAACGTTTTCTTACATTTCGAAAATTATGCTTTAGTTCAGAGCTACTCAACTGGCGGACCGCGGTCCGAATCCGGACCTTTCAAGTGTTAAAACTGGATCTCAAGTTCCAGGATGAGTAACAGTAAGAGCAGCCACAGATTGCGAAAACCCCTTGCCTTTTTTACCAAACTTTGTGGACTTATTCTCAATACTAAGTTATTTTCAAACAAAATATCAAAAATTTTTCAAGCTTTCGGCGCAACACACATTCTTAGCGTTAACTAACGGCACCTTTAAAAGGACTAGCAAACAACATAATCAGCATGGAAAACAGGAAAAAAAACTATTTTCCAGTGCTGAAGATTTGTTATTTATGCCTGTCTCATCCACCAAATTTGCTTCTGCAATTTAACTGATCAAGTGTGGTGAAGCTCGAAACCCAGACAATATTTCGCCACCTATATTCTCAAAGGAAATGGCCCAACTCGATGCCGCCGATTTATCACCGACACGACTAGTAAACAACAATTTGAAAGTTAAACTATATATATTGGCATCGAGTTGGCCTGGCATCGAAACGTACCCGACCATTCTCAAGCACTGCGGTCCTAAATGTGTCACATGGCTTCAAAAATTCTTCACAGCCTGCGTGACCTACCAAACAATCCCAACAATATGGCGACTGGCCACTGTTATCTCAGTATCAAAACCTGGCAATGCAGCTGATTACTGAAAGAGCTTCCAGCCTATTTGGCTGCTGAGCGTTTTTTACAAGCTTTTCGAGCAGTTACTCTTAAGGCGTCTAGAACCTATTTTTGACCCCCAAAGTTGGCTTTAGACTAGGTCAATGCATAACTGATGAAGAGTTGAAGCTAACCTATGACGTTGAGCACCGCTTTGCAGAAAATAAATCAAGCATTGTATTGGCAAATCTTACTGCCGCACAAGATTTCCTACTGTATGGTATCAGTGCCAAACACCCCACCACCGCCTTTGACTTGGTGTTGCGTACTTCTATGGACCGACCAAGTTTTAAGACCTGGCAAAAAATAGGAAATGCGCTTTTACAAAATTAGCAGAATAAGCATAATAAGCTTATACTATTTTTAGTTTTGATGATAGGTGTAGACTATGAGAAAATCTAAGTATTTTTCTGTATTTACTGATAATGATAGTTTCATTATCATCATTGCAAATTAAAAATTCTACTGGACCTCAGGAAATACTAAACTTCTTTCACTGGACCTTCGTCAAAATTAGTTGAGTAGCTCTGCTTTAGTTGATTTAAAGTGTGTACTTGCTTTATGTCTACGCACATCCTCTGTTCGCTGATAAACTTTATTGCATAACTCACATGTGTAACTGTTTTTTTCACCATGTGTATTTTTCTCATGTCTCAATAAGTTCTTTTTCTCAGTAAATACTTTACTACATAGGCCACACTTATACACACCCATTTTATGCAATGAATGCTCTTCTGTCAAACCTGTTTTATATAGACTCGCTTGCACCATGACAGATTGCGCAATAAGGATGCAATCGTAGTCTGACTTGAAATAGAATTGATTACGTCGTGATGTATTGTGCAATAGGGACGCGGTCAGCAACCTGGCTGAAATAGAATTGATCACGTCATGATGGATTGCGCAATAAGGATGCGATCGCAGTCTGGCATAAAATAAATCCGATTAGGTCATGATGGGTTGTGCAATAAGGATGCAATCACGTTCCCATGGTCTAGTTAAAAACAGAATCGATTACGTCATGAGTCATTGAAACAAGGAATCACACCCTGAAAACCAGTATGTAAATGTGTAATAAGTTGGACAAGTACCACAAGACGGTAAGGATTGCCCCAAAGGAAGCGCAAAAATTCTACCCCTCCCGCTTCCACAAAGGTTATTTGACTTGAAGAGTAACTTGGCGAAAAAGTTTTGTCCATTTCCCAATGTAGGGTAAATGGTGAAGCTGCACTATAAGTCTGAATAAACGTGCGATATCAGTAGCACGAGAGAACGAGAAAAAGTATAACTAGCATCACATTTTATGATTTGATTAAACTTAACTGATCTTAGGTAGGGGGTTGAAAAACAAATTACTCACGATGGAAAGAACTTGATCATTCTATATCAGTGCTCTTCAACAAGGGTTCCGCAAAACATGTAGTTGTGTTCCGTGAGGGGTCCGCGAAGATTCTTCGTTTATCACTAGGTGTTCCGTGTATATAAATGGTAATGAAATCTTGGTATAGCAAGTTGCAGATTATGACCTATTTCTGTTTACAACTTTAAACACGTCTGAACTTGCTAACTCTCTTTGCTACATAATAGTGCGTCTGTAATATCAATTTTGCTCGCTTTATACATGTATACTGTACATTCGACCACAATTTCGCGCTTTACTATTCAGAGAGATTGGAGTTAATACGTGTTGTTGAATGGACAGAAGGTCCGTATTGATGATTAGAGTTAACTCAAAGTCAGAGTTAGTCGAGAATAGAGAGGAAAAATCCGCGCTTTATTGCTGTAATTTGTTGGTGTGACAACGGGATATTGTCGACAGTAGTAATATGTGGTCATACGGTTTTAGATCTGATAAGCATTAGATAACTGTCGTAGAAGTAGTTGTAAGTAGTGAAGGAACTTGTAATAACTGTTTATTTGTTGAAGTGTTTAACTATTTTTTGAAGTGTAGTAACGAAATATTTGATTTTCTTACAAGCAATTCGTGTTTCTAAATTTTTGTTAGTGGGGGCTCCGTGACAAACGTGAAAGTAGATCAGGCGTTCTGCAATGACAAAACGGTTGAAGAGCACTGCTCTACGTTCAACACGAGTTCTAGTATCTAAGAAAAACAAACACAGAGTAGGTCATAACAGTAAGCTTAAGCGAAGTAGGTAAAGTGAGAGCAATATATGGATACGTTTTTGTCTCCTCGAAATGATAAAGTGTAGGAGAAGGCAGGCTAGAGACACACATAAGTTTAAAAAATTGTGTAAAGTTTTTCAAAATTGCTGTGAAAATAAAATACAGTCTTTAATTTACCTTAACAGAGCAAAGGCTTACAAAAGTATGACGATTCTAGGAAATTTTTAGTTAGGTCGATTCGTCGCAGTTTTGCCTCTTTGCTCGATCTCTAGCAGGTTTATATTATGTTATAGCTATTACAAACCTCTAATTTAAATATATATTAGCTAATTGTTTGTATTCAAGGATTTTAAATTGAGTTAATGTTTTGTACGTTTTTTTTTGACGAGTTTGTATTTTATTATAGCTAAATAGGCTACATTAAAACAATAATTATATCATCTATTGCAATTAAAATTCGTCAATTTACATAGCATTGTCATGTCTCGAAACAGATGGAGTGCTCAAAGTACATATACAGTGGAATTCGGTTAATAAATCCACGGTTAATAAATCCAGCCGCTTATTACATCCAATTTGCTTGGAACGGAATCGTCCCAATCCTTTCCCGTTATAAAAACTTCGGTTAATAAATCCAAGCGCCGCTTAATACATCCAGTTTACGTGCTTTATGCAGTCAAATTTTTCTTCATTATGTACTAATAAGTACAATATTGCAAAGTGACGAAACAATATTGGATTATCAGTTTCGTATGGACAAGTACGTACATGTCCTTGTGTACTGGTAGGCCTAATCAAGCAGACTAATTGAACACCAGTCGTAGGAGTTGTGCAGTTATTGTTGCAACTGAAGCGGTTTTATGAGATTTAACTTAAAGAAAAGTTTTCTGGATCCATTGCAGAATGAATAGATCAAGAAGACATGATAAAACAGCAGCAGAAAAGCTAGAGTTGCTCAATCGCTACAAAACGTTTACCTTCATGAGTCAGCGTGAAGCAGCTGATCGACTCGGAATTAGTAGAGGATGCTTACAAGGCTTAATAAAAAACGAAGCCCTTATACGTTCTTCAGACACTGCGAGTGGGATGAAATGTAAAAGATCGGGGAAAAATAAGGATGTAGAAAAAGCTCTATTTGATTGGTTTAAGTTTACTCGCCAAAGAAATGCCCCAGTTAATGGTCCAATCCTAATGGAGAAAGCAAACAATATTGCTGATGCCGCTGGACATGCAAATTTCAAGGCCACAGATGGATGGTTCAATCGATGGAAGAAGCGATTCTCTGTGACATTTACCACCCTAAAAGGTTAGTTATCTCATTTTCTTTTTAGCTACGTCCTTGTTTTCCGAAAAAATTTTCATACCTTTTTACATTTTATAGGTGAAGCAGCTGAAGCAGACATCGCCGGGGCAGAGGAATTTCGTTCTACAACAATGAAACGTATTCTTGAATCATTCTCACCAGAAAATATTTACAACGCTGACGAAACCGCTATCTACTTCCGTGCTCTACCAGCAAGTACCTACGTAGAAGCAGAGAAAAAGAGAACGCAGCGAGGATTCAAAACAGCAAAAGACCGCGTAACCCTGCTAGTCACTTGCAACATGAACGGTGACAAAGAGAAATTGCTGTTGGTTGGAAAATTTAGGTCTCCTCGCTGCTTCAATAACATTAGCTCTCTTCCCATTTTATACAACTTCTCCAAAAATGCATGGATGACAAGGAGCATCTTCGAAGACTGGCTTAAATTGTGGGATGAACGGCTGCAGAAGGAAGAAAGAAACATAGTTCTATTGGTGGATAACTGCTCAGCTCACAAACCTGCCACCACTCTGAAGAACATTTCACTGTTTTTTCTTCCACCAAACACAACCTCGATTTTGCAGCCCTGTGACATGGGCATCATCCGGTCAATGAAGGGTTATTTCAGACATGAAATGCGCCAGAAGCTGATTGATATCCTAGATGATTCTCCTGAGACGGGACTTGAAGCTCAGACTGTGGTGAAACGTATTAACTTGCTGGAGGCAATTCATGTGATCAAAGGAGCATGGGACAAAGTTAAAACCGAGACGATCAAGAACTGTTGGAAAAAGGGTGGCTTCACCAACGACAAATTGACAAATGTGATCATTCCTTTGCCACCATCTCCGGTTGGGCAAAGTGAGGAGGAGTTTAGAAACTGGGTGAGCATTGATGATGATGTTGAGACTGTGAAAAATCAGACTGAGGAAGAATTCACTGAGAATCTTGTTTCAATGATACAAAACCAGGATGGAGTTGTTGAAATTTCTGACGAAGATGATGATAATGATGGTTCAGAGGAAGAAACGCCATCAGCAGCAGAGAGGCGGAAATGTTTTCGTCGCTTGGCCCTGGGGCTAGAGCGTACTGGGTTTAAGAATATGGACATGCTTTGTTATATGAAAGAAGAAGTGGATGGCCATCTGAGGAAAACATTTTCACCAAAGCAAACTTCATTGCGCAGATTTTTCTGTGTCGAATAAATACTAAAAAAATACTACATTTTGTGCATTTTAGAAAACGCCGTTTATTAAAGCCGCCGCGTATTAAATCCAAAACCGGCTGTCCCGAGGTGGATTTATTAACCGAATTCCACTGCATCAAGCAATGACAACCATTGGTTACATTGTCAAGCGACAATGGAGCTTGAAATGGGTCCCAAATCAACGAACAGCTGCATAATGTACTATGAAAAAACGGCATTTGCTGTTACATATTTTCGTGTAACTTTCTAAAATTATGCTCTATTTCAAAAATTTTTTTATTTTAAAGTTGAAGTTTGTGGCTAATGAATGCTAAAAATTAAGTAATATTTACGGGAAAAAATGTTCCTTAATTACGGGAAAAAATGTTGATTTTCTTATTCTACCCATTAATTGGCTTGATAGTTCAAGACCTGTTACTGAAGCTTAGCGAAAGATTTGTTTTTTGAGTTTTTATTCGGTGTATAAATACCGTAATCGAATTAAAACGGTTTCTTTTTTTCTAGCCAAGATCAATCAAATAAATTTAGAAAATTTCATGCAATTTATGAATAGTGTGATCTTTTGGAACTTTCTGTAGGCTTGTATATATTTTCCTTTCTACTGGTAAAATATAACTTAATTAAAACTTAAAAAATAACCAAGGTTTGGTCAGCAGACTAGCAACCAGCATTACAGAGTGCTGGCGAAATGTTTTGTTAAATTGTTTAAATAAATTTCACCAGTAGTTTGAAGCGTTATTTGTATCTTTTCTACGCCCAGTTATGTAGAGTTTAACGTTGGCTATACTTTTTTCTATTTTCCTTGCTCAGTTACTATAATGAGCAATGGTGGGGTACTGTTTAAGGTCTTTGTTTCTAGTGTTGCGGCGGCGCCTGTGACTTGTAGGCCTACTGATCACTCTATGCAGCCTCACTCCTATTATCTCACGTAGACTACGTAGTCTTTCTAGAAAAAGAGGTGAGCTGTCACCTCTGAGCGCTTCGACGAACAAATCCTCCCTCTGAAAAAATAGTGTTCCCTTGTCACTCTCGCTGTATCCTCTCGTACCTTTGATGCAACTGACACAGCTTTCTTTTGAAATGTTATTTCTGTACAGTTGAATACTTCTTCAGCAGAGCCTGCGGTCCCCAGACTCTGGAGTCCATTATTCTCTCATAGGATTCTGTCGTCACAATGCGTAAGGCAAATTTTCTTTGGTAACTCCAGCTTTATATTTGACCTTTGGGCTAAGCTGGGAGAATTATTATAATTGTTTGATTTTTAGCAATTCTTAATCGCAAAAAGAAACCGGTCGACAACTGTACTACCTAAACGGCTTTAAAGTATCGGCTCCGCTTCCACATGCATTTTTACTACAAAAACCCCGGCCAAGAAGAGAATATTGACGCAAATTGCTTATCCACAAAGCGCATCGCAGTGCCCAGCTGAGCAATGAACTCGCAATCTCAGGATATACCAGTTTTGTATCTTACAAAACTACGTTGTCACAATAACAAACTTGCGAATTTAAAGCCTTCATGGCAATTTTGGTACGGTAGCTGTTTTACAAAAATATTTTTTATGTTAGACATTTATACGATGAAACCTCCACTTTACAATCAAGGTTTACATTTATACGATTGGGCCACACATTTATACAATTTAGGCCTACAGGAGTGAAATTCCAATGTCACCCAAGAGGTTTTCACCACGACATCGTTAAGGTTTTTGATAATGCAGAACCTTTCACCAGTAGTCATATAAACTGCAAGTTGGAATTCCAATTTCCAGATGTTATTTATTGCCCATTAACGAAGCCGCTTCCCAAAGGAAATGTTTTGACTTTTTTACCTGAAGCGAAAACCACTTATTCACACTCATTTAACACCTGAAAAAAGAGCAGCACTTTTTCCGGCAAATTGCTTTTCTTGATTAAAATTGCAATTAATGTGTCTGGCCTGAATATGCAAACGCAAACACCTTTTCAAAATTTTCGCATAGACATCATGGCAATTAGAAATGCTGTTAGTTTGATTGGACACTTTCATCATTAAAAAATCTATTACAGCTGAAATAATTTCATTACAATATAAGGATATATTAAACAAGAAAAAATGCCTAAGCAGTTGGAAAGTGATGCATGTAAACAATTGATTGATATAAATAGATATTGTTGCTCAAAAACAAGGATTTCAAGTTTTTCAGAAGATGAGGCACATCAGCAAATATATAAACACGGTATTCACAGCTTGTAGGTTTCAGGCTCAGTTGTATGAGAAAATATAAGACTCTATCTGCTCCTGATGGTGACGTAATCTAACCAAAACATGACAATTTGATATGTAAAAGGTGCAATATACAAAAGTACTTTTGCAGCATAGGCTACTTACCGGTTTGCTTTTATGCCTGCATCTCTCCACATGACCCGAATGCAACCACCCTTATCACTTGTGATGAAGTTCTTGTATAATCAAACGAGTGATTTTTAAACGCTTCTTGCCAGGTGTGCTGTTTTCGGTGTAGTAGTAAGCTGGTAAAGTATATTTACTTGTATTGATTTCTTATATTAACTTCAATAATAAGTGCCTTATTAAGTAAATTACATACCCACAAAAGTTCAGCAAAAACATTTCCGACATAGCGATATCTATCAGTTGCTGAATATTGAGACATCTTTATTGCCATCCAATCCAAAATGACATAGAGTAATCCAGGGTAAAATTTAATGCTTTGTAGATACCGACACACAGTTCTATAACTAGGCAATGGAAAAGAAATAACTTTCCTCAGATATTGAATAACTGCAAAAAAAAGAAGCAGGTAAACAAATTGATGTAATAACAAAAGACTATATTACTCTACATTGTCAACTCACCCTTGCACACCTGCAGCACATCTCAGTTGCAAAGCAGTTTTTAATCTCTTACGGGACCACTGACCAACTTTGCCTGCCTTACTTTTGAGCATCTTAACTGATCTTCACTGAAAATTGTCTTCACCTTATTCTTCAGATTTTTTAGCTATTCTTGGGTTGCTTTTAACTTAACATGAATAAAAAATAAATTAGCATTGCTGTTTGATTGCCTTTTCATTATTCATCTAATCAATAGTAGTACAGTTATTAAGTGCACCTTGACTGATAGTACATTAGAAACTACTGCTCTGAGGTCATGCAATGTTAGCTAAATGTGATCTAAACTAGTAACTGACAAAAATATGGTCAGTGTTGAGATAAGTCATAGTAAACAATGCACTATAATGCTCATACGTGACTGAGCATTGCTGGTATGACCATGACCATTGCTTGCAAGTCACATAAATTGCATACTATCATAGCGATTTATATTTTAAGTATAGTCACACAATTTTCAATAAACTAACTTCATTTCTATTTTTTCTTAATTCTACTTCGAGCTTGGAGCACTTCTTGCATTCTTCAAAGGTAACATTATCATTGGCTACATCAATTTGATTACAATTACTTTACAGACATTGGTTGTAGCATATGTATGATCACCACATTTATAGTCTGAATAAAGATTCTAAGTAAAAATAACATATAACTTATAAATATAACTTGAATTGTTGAAAACATATCGTATAACACCACAACAAATATACATGATACTTAGGTAATACACATAGTAAAATAACTAATACATGTGGTTTAAGGGGTTCTAGGGCTCTTGCCCCCCGGACACTTACTCCCAGTCACATACGTCCAGTCATATACCCCTTGGAAACTTTAACCCTAACCCCAACCCTTACCCTAAACCAAGAGACCGAAGGTTAATGTCCAGGGGAAAATTGCCCTGATACTGATTTAAGGATACTGACCTAGTTTGGAATGAGCACATTCAGCATCGTCATGGTCACTTTTTGCAATGATCTTCTTTTACTTTGCAATCGTCTGGGAGGGTTAGGAACATTAAACAGAGTTGAAGTGGCATCTTTTTTTAAAATTTTTCGTAATTCATATAACTGTTTCGACGTCACCGAAAATAAATCGGCCTAGAGGTGCTACGAGAAGAGACCGATCAATAAGACTACCATTGCGTTTTTGTGATTAATTACATAAAAGCGGAAATGCACAATCGTTATTTATCCCGACCCAACCCCACCATTTTGCTGTTCGCTTACACCATTGCCACTGTCAGTATTGCCGTTTGTCACTTTTATTCGCTTATCTTCTCACTCTGCTTAACTTTGTTGTATATAACTGCATTTCATGTTTGTGATCCGCCTTTGCTGTTTAGCTATAATTGGGAATTAGTTGGCAACATTACCTTTGTTTATATCAGTAACCCGGATTTAGTGCGGTACAATTATCAGCAAACTCTAGTTGTTTATTTTGTAATTGGTTAATTTGGTTTAACTAGTCTTTTTAAGCTGAATTAGGTATTTAGTTGTACAGTTGACGCATCAGTTAGTCTTTCCTCTATGTGATTGCTGGCTTTAACTAAATTTTTGGATAGTTTTAACTACTTACAACCTGTTATTTATATTGCATGCTACCGTATTATTCTATTTGAATAAGATTGCGATAATGTAATGGTGTTGTAATGTAAGGCTGTAGTGAAGTTGGAAAGGATAAACACCGCCAAAGGTTTCTGTGCCAAGAGAAGTCAGCGTATTCCTGAGCTGCACAGAAATAATAAATAACGATTTGTCTGTTGGCTGCTTTGATTGCACTACTCTATTCAAGTGAGCTGAAGTTTAACTGTATTCTTTCGTGATACAATTTGTTTCTGAAAGTTCGCAGAATCAGCCAAGTCTTGCTGTTGGTGTTAATTCAGAAGGTGCTGATGAAGACCAAGTTCTTAGAAGGAAAATTAGAATTCGTTCAACTGTGTCCCAATTGAAGAAATCTGTTCTCCAAAATGAACTTGAATCAAAACGCCAAAAAACCACAGGAAGTAAAGACCTGCTTGTAGAAAGAGTAGTTGAGATGCGACTTGCTGAGGAAGCTAATATCCCTGTTGAAACTATGGACCAAGAAGCTGCTTCAGTGTCTTCCCTAAATGAAGAAGAACCAGAAACTTCTAAAAGCTTTGGAAACCTTGGTGAGTTGTCTTTGTTGTTTGATATGATGCAAAAACAGCAACTAGCTTCTGAAAGACGATTTTAGCTGCAATTAGAAGAGATTCGGTGTCGGTCACAAGAAGACCGTACGCATCTCGCCAAGTTTCTTGCAGACACTCAACTTCAGGTTGGACGTGCCGGAAACTCCAGTAGCGGCTCTTCCCCTGATGCTATCAATCGTAAATTTAATAGGCTTGATAAGGAAGCCAGAGATTTGATGGTCGATTTAAATAAACGTTGTTCCTCACTAAAACCTTTGCACGAGGTTGAAGTTATATTGTCTGCTCTGACTGGTGCAATGGAAGACCTGAAGAATTTTGTAGACTCGAAGGTTGATTTATTGCAAGATGATAGTGCTAGGGAAGACCACGCAGGCAGGTTTTTATAATGAAGCTGCTTCTGCCAAGTCCTACTTGTCTCAGTTGAAAACTGAAATTGAACAAGACAAGCAAGCTGGATGCCTCCCTAATGGTATCTCTCTACCTGTATTTTATGGAGACAAGATGAAATTTCCCATGTTCTGGGATGCTTTCGCTCCATTGGTCCATGAAAATCCTAAGGTGAGTCGTTTTTACAAAATGACTTATTTGAAAGCAGCAATGAAAGGTGAAGCATATGGTGCTTTAGACAGCTATCCCACAACTTCTGAAAACTATGACATTGCTATTGAAGCTATTAAGAAACGTTTTGGTCGGAATCAGGCTATTATTCGTAGCCATGTGAAAGACTTGCTATCTGGTGGAAAAATCGACCCAAATGTCAAGCAATTAAGGGCTCTTTTGGATAAGATGATAACCAAGAAAGCCATATTAGCTCAGCATAATGTTGAGTGGGAACAAGTTTTTGTTCAGATTATGGAACATCAACTTCCAAGCAATTTGGAGGAAAGATGGATTCGTAAGCTTAGTCCTTTGATCGAATCCGACACTGCTCCGACCTCCAAGGACTTGATTGACTTTTTAACTGCTGAGTTAGCTACTATGAAAGCTTTAGCAACTAATGGATCATTTAATTCAAAATCTAAATCTGGAGGCTCAAAACAGCAGGTTTTGTTGCTAAGCAAAATCAAAGGCAATTAAAGGAGCAAAACTACAAACCAACATCTGCACATGCATTAGTTGCACAGGGTGTCAGTAAGATATCGCCCGTGAATGTTTGCTTTCTGTGTTCTCAGCAGCATTGCATCAGTGTATGCCCGGAATTTTTGAAACTTTCACCAGCACAGAGGCTAAATGAATTGATTAGTCGACCTGGAAAAGTATGCTTTAAATGTTTGCGAGGTCGAACTGCCGAAAATCACCCATCGACGTTTCGCAAATGTACTGCTAAATGTGAAATTTATGGTTGTAGTAAGCTACACCATAAGTTGCTGCATGTAACAGAGCAGCAGCCCGCACAAGAAAAAGCAAATGACATTGTTGCTTCGATTTGCGATCGAACTTTAAAGTCTGATACGGCTGACTGCTTCAGCGTCGATAACGCTGCGACGACTCTCCCTACTACACTTGCTAAGGTTTGTGTTGGAAGCCAAACGAGAATGGTTCGCGTCGGATTTGACTCCTTTTCTCAGAAAAGTTCTATTACGAGGCGAATTGCTGATGAGATGGGCATGACGGCTCTTTGTTCGGAAACCTTAACTATATCTGGTTTTGGTGGTTCCTGTATCAACACTCACATGGATGTAGTTAAGTTTAATCTTACACCCACGTTCGACTCTCCACAAGAAGGAATTTTTGTACAAGCTCATGTAAAGAATGGGGTTATTTGTTCTTCTTTGGAACCTGTATATTTTAATACGACCTGCTACAGACATTTAGATGGACTGCATTTAGCTGATCCTGTTCCCCGTGGCGAAGTTGATGTCGATGTTTTGCTCGGTGGGCAGTATTACTTTGACATAATGTCTGGAAGGGTGGCCAGACCTGAGAAACCGGGTTCCGCTCCCTGTGCTATTGAAACAATGTTTAATTGGATTCTTGCTGGGCCATACCTGGCGCAGTCGGCATGTGAAGACGATTCCTCAATGTGTATGCTATTAACAACTAATTCTTTAAATCAGCATCGCTCTGCTTCTCGATTGTCTTGTCTTGAAACATTGGTAGAAAGATTTTGGGATCAAGATGCTATTGGCTTATGTAACAAAGGAGATTCTTTTACTGAAGAGGAACGTTTTGCTGTAGAGACCTTTAATAATTCAGTTATTTTCAATGGCACGCGTTATGCTGTTAGTTTGCCTTTCAAAGATAATGCGCCTCAATTGATAAGTAACTACCAAGAAGCTTATCACAGACTCTTGACTACAGAAAAGGGTTTAAGAAAGCATCCTCTGAAGAGACAAGCTTACTCGGAGGCCATTAATCAGTATGTTGAACATGGATTTGCCAAAGAGTTAAGTGTGCAAGAATTGGAAAAAGTTAAAAGCTCTTCCAATCATTTTGTTCCACACCATCCCATTTTCAAATCATCTAGCACTTCCACCAAAGTAAGGATTGTTTTCGACGCTAGCTCAAAAGGCCCTAACGGTTATTCTTTAAATGATTGTTTACTTAAAGGACCGAATTTGCTACCAGACGTTACATCTGTGTTACTAAGATTTCGCATGCCGTTAATTGCGTTAAACGGAGATTTAAAGAAAATGTTTTGTCAATGAAGTGACGTATGATCATCAGTTCTATCAATTGTATCTTTGGCGTGATTGCAACACTGCTATTATGCCAAAAGTGTTTGCGATGCAACGTCTGATGTTCGGAATCACTAGCAGTCCTTTTCTCGCAATGCAATGTGTGCTGCATCATGCTCAAAAAGATCACATTGTTTCAAAGTATGGCGATTCTTTGTACAACTTGCTGCGCAATAATATGTATATGGATTGCACTTTCATTGGTGTGCAAAATTTTTAACAACTATGAAATTGACCCACCACACCTCCCTCAATGATGTCGGTAAGGTAGGTCAAAACAAGTATATTGGATATATGACAAATATCTTGGAGACTAACGATCTTATTTCAAAGCTCAGCAAATTTGCATTTCCAAAAAAATCAATCAAAAAATGAAATCTATAATTATTATCTTTGAAGTGACAGTGCTCTCATTTTGAAAACAAATCCACATCTATGAGAGATATCATTTGCAATTACGAGGGGATTTTCAGAAAAATTTTTTATTACTTTGAAACACGTTATATTAAATTCTTTTTAGTCCAACCAATCAAACAACTCCACTTACTGTATACCCTTCCAGTAGTAAGTTATTTATTTTACAGATTTCGTAAACAATACATCACTTGCACGTTACACCTTTCTGCAACACAGGCTTTGCCAAATCTTTTGATTGAAACACCTTATGTGCTCATGTAATTGTATCATCATTGTATGCGGTCATCCGTAAAAGCATGTAATTGTCAATGTATAGTTTCTGTAATTTGTGCTTTCGTTCTGCTGTGATTATTTTATTCATGAATCTAGAATTATCTCGAATCTAAACGTATTATATCTCGGTTGTTTTTGCAAAAACCTTTTTTCTTTCGAGTTAAGATTTAAATCGTACATGCCTGCTTAGATCATGTGTTTATGTTTAATCAGTCTTTGAACACATTTTTCCTTCTTTCAAGATTTCAATTACCGATATGACGTAATTTAGTAGTAGGTGCTTTGATGTCATTGTTGAATTTTCTAGATTGTGTCCCATTCATATACATAACACGACAAAATTTTTACACATGCAGAGAGAGAGTAAAAGTAAAAGAGAGGGTAGAGAGACGGATAGCGTGTTATTCCGTGGTCGTTTGTTGTGGATTATCAACGTGACAAGAATCAAGTGGTTGACTGATCGATATAGTTTTTCTGATTGGGTTTTGATTGATATATTAAAGTACATTGTTTCATGTGATTGACAAGTGAAGGAATTTTAAAGTCTCGAAGTACTTAAGCCAATCTTTGCCTAGCTGTTAAGTTGCAGTTAGAATCAATTATTCGAACAAAACTATAAGTTGCCTCAATTTTAAGAAAAAAATTGAATTTGAGAATCAAAATTATATTTATGCAACAGTAATCTTGGTGGAAAAAAGAGTACAAACACTTCGCTATCAATATGCTACTATCGTACTCTTCATATTGTAATCTTCAAAGGACGTAACTTTTTCTAAAAAATCTTTTACTATTGATTGCATTGAACAGTGTTTTTCAATATTTTTCATAACAGATTTTGTAAACAATGCATCACTTGCACGTTGCACCTTTCTGCAACACAGGCTTTGCCAAATCTTCGGTTGAAATACCTGACACGTTCATGTAATGGTATCATTGTGTGTGGTCATCAGTGAAAGCATGTAATCTTGGTGGAAAAAGGGTACAAACACTTCGCTCTCATTACAAATGTTTAAAAAATTGAACTTTGTCGGAAGCCATAAGAAGTTTTGTTGCCCAACTAGTTCTATTTTTATATTTTCTAGAAACCTAGGTTGATTAGGATCAATTTTTTTTTGATTTTGAGTTTGTTAGGCTTACTTTTATGTGGAAAATTAACAGTAAATCGATAAAGCTAGGCTACTGTAGTCTGAAAGAGCCTAGCTTGATTAGTCTTAGGAAGTCAATAAAGTTTACTGGTACCACATAAGTTCATTTGGTTAACCTTATGGACTCGGTTGTTTAATAAGCCAGTGAGAGTGTGCACTGCAACAACTTCACCTCAGGTTAAGATAAGCTGGGCTTCAATTAACAAAGTTCAACCTTCTTCAGGCAGAGTTGTTCCAGTTGTGATATCTTATACTCAATAGTTCAGGGCTCACTAGTCTTCATTTAAGGCATGGGATTGGTCAACTACTTATGTAATCAAAAAGATAAGGGATTTTATGATAAAGAGAGGAAAAACAATGCGTGGGAAGAAATAGGAATGAAACTAAAGCACCCAAGGTTTGTAACAAGATCACATATTTTTGATCAAAGCATTTTTTTCATCACGTTAAAATAGACTAAATTTTAATTATCTTTGGTTATCTACCTTTTTTGTTCAACGTTAACAGGTTAAACACATCTTTGGTAGTTTTTAAATATTTAGGTTTTTCAAAAAAATGTTTTGTTGCTTTTTGAAGTGTTTTGCCCTGGTAATAACATTTTTTTGCAAAGAACGTGTTGAGTCAAAGTCTGTTTTATTTAAATTTGTAACATATTCTAAATTGTATTTTTTGTATCCTGTAAAATGGTGACATCAATCTTCATAATTGAATATGATGCGATAGAATCAGCCTAAACCAAAAATAATTGAGATATGCAGGCAATTTAGATGAGGCTTGCTTTTAGGCATAAAGAGAGTAAAATGCCTTGATGATATTTTAAGTTGTGGCTTTGTAATAACAGGATAATATTGTGATGTTCTGTACATTATATGACAGATTGATTTTGATACCATTGTTGGGCTTTTTCATAACAATTCTTTTGCTCACATTCGTGAATACATGTTCAAAATGTATCTGACTTTTATGCATAAAACACACAACACAATGAATTTTGCAAATTTTATTCAATCTTCTTCAAAATATTCTTTTTTGAGGTCTACACATTTTTCTCAGTGCTTCTGCCACTTCTGAAAACACCTCTTAACTCTTTCAGCATGCTCTAAAGCTCCTCCGTCAATTTGTTTAAAATATGTTTTCATGACTAAAATTGCCTCCATTTCACAGTTGTTTTTAACTTGAGGAACATCCAGAAATCACTCAGTGCCAAGTTAGGAAAGTAAGGAGCCTGTCTCGAACAAGTGGCCTGCTTTTTATACCAACTATAGCAAATCAGTTGAACAAAACCTCACGCTGTATCTATGGTAAGATTTTGGGTAATTTACAATTACACCAATTTTAAAAAATTGGTGTACAAACTTTAAAAAACACCATAAACACAAAAATAACATTTTTTCACTTATTCACTGGAAAAAGACACCCCTCACTGTCAAGATACAATAAAGATTTAATGAATTTTTTTTGTGTTGTATTTTTATTGATGTCAAAATACTTAAATTTACCAATTTTACTCCACTGGTCTTTGATTTTCTGAAGTCACCACTTTTTGCTTCCCATGGGATGGCTATTAGGGAAAATAACATTCTACTACATTGTTTATTGAGAAAACAAAAAGTAATTTGATGCAGCTATATGGAGTTAGCCTAGTTACGTTTCAGTTTTTTTTTGTTGAGTGAATTTTTTTCTTTCACTCTATACTCGCTTGCCTCTGCTTTAATTTGTTTTTTGAGTCATCTTACCTTATAAAATCCTTTTAGACATTCTGTGGAATCCTAGCATTTTGTGGAACCCACTTTTGAAACCATATATTTATGGTGTTTATTACTATGTGTTGTTGTTGTTTTTCAACAAGTTACTCTTTAACTGAAATGTTCTATTTACAAAAACATTTCAGGCTTTTTGGTGATCATGTCTTGAAATGGCACTTCAAGGCAATTTTTCCTGCCTGCTCGAGCTTGTGATAAAATAGATATAGAAACGCACTGTGTCAGCACAAGTTGTTCCGTATATATAACTGCAATGGCTTCCATAATCAGGGTATGAAATTGTGATCATACTAACTTTGCATAAGTACTCATACCAAAACAGTATTAGTTGTGATTTGCATGTCGACAAATGTCAATGCTTCATATTTTTATTCTTTTTTGTGGTATTGACGCCGTAAAACTATTTCAGATTAGTTTTGCAAATCACAGTGGATTTGTGAGATAGATTTTCAAAAAAGAAAAAGAAATGGGAAGGATGCCGGAGAAGAGGTGCTGCTGGAGGCATGCAAAAATTACACAGCTTGGGAATACTATGAGGCTATGTCCTTTCTAAAGGACCATGTGAAACACAGAATGTAAGATGTTGTAAAAGTATTTACGATGTCAATTTGAGAATAGGAATTGCAGATAGAAATCTAGTGAACTCCCTTCTTCATCGTTCCTATTTACAGTGTATTTCTGCAAGGCCATGTACCGTTGCTGTTTCAGTGAAACTGTTATGTAGTTGGTGTTTCAGTTTTGTCACAATCTCTTTGAGTCAGGGGCAGTCAAAAATTGAAATTTTGCTTTTGGCAGCAATTGGTTTTCCTACTCTGAATGGAACTTACTATGAACAAACATGTAGCGTTTTGCCTGCTAGCATCAGGTATTTTCATGGATTCACGCAGATTTTCTCATGCTGTTTAATGTAACACGTCATTAAATCTGTGTAAAGCCATGGTGGACTTGGCCATAACAGATTTTACTATTAGTTTTATATCAATATTATAACTAGTCAATTAGCCACGTACTTTTTTGTTCTCTTTGCAATTGAACGAGTTGCAAAAATTTTTACTGGTAGTAGAATTTAATTCAAGCAATTGTTATTGAGCCTTAAACATAGCATAATTTTGCAAACCTTTTCGTTTATGTGGACAACTTTATACTAGCTGAGAGTGTTTGTTGTGTTCATGCGTATAGGCTATGATGATTAGCTTATTGTTTGCACAATTAAACAAAATTAGCTTAATTGTGATTCGAGCAGAACATTATACGAAATTTTCTTTGAGCAGAACATCAACCAATTTACCCGCATTTCCAGTTGCTGTGGAAGTAATAAATGATGTGGATATTGACGAAGCCAGCCCTTCACCTGCTTTTCAGACCAGCACATCACAAATATGAGAAGTTGAGTCAGATTGTTTGTGGTTACCCCTCCTCTTCCTCGGGATGGAAGTAAGGCATGAACACCAATTTAGGTTCATGCGGTCAACCTAATTGAAATTAGGCTAGGGGAAAGATGGCAGCCCATTTTGAACCAGTCAAGTTGAGCCAGATCGTGAAGGAAGACGTACCTTGCAAAAAAAGAGGACAGGTAGTGGCGCAAAGGTAAGCAATGTTCAAGTGGAAGCATCAGAAAATATTTTACTCTTTTTGTGCTTCTAGTTTTGCGCAGCATGGAACAATAAGATTTTTTGTGTCCAGCCATAGCCACGAAGATAGTGCAAGCCCACAGCTAGATACTTTTCTAATACTTGCCTTTTAGCAGGAGAGCATTTTAAACTGTAAAAATAATTAGCAAGAGCAGTGAAGCAATGGCAGAAGAAATAAACCATAGAAGTATTTCTAGTGCGGGACAGTCTAAAGTATTTGGTGAAATGGTAACTGCCCGACTTAAAGCCATGCCTGCACATAGAACAAAGAAGGCAATGGCTGCCATCAGTGAACAGTTGTTTTTTTACATTATTTTTCCTTTTGTTTACAGCACAAAATTTATATATTTTTTTTTGGAGAATTTTTACTTTGCTTTTTCCTTTGGCTAACAGAACATGTGATGTGTTGTAAAGTAGCTTACTTTTTTCAGTACTTCTATTTATACCGGTAATAAAAGAAACAACTTTGTAAGTAAGTTATTTTGCATTCATTAAGCAATTTCGATGTCAAGTATAGGGGCTGCAGTCTAAATTATGGTATAATAAGTGGGTATTGTTACTGCTTTTCTGCTAGCGCGCGGCTCTTACTGAGATTAGGCAGTAATTCTAAGCTATCTTTACGGACGTTTTCCCTGCACCCAGTTTGAAAGTTATTCTTTTCCATGTAACACAAACAGGTAAAATACAAAATGTTTGTTTTGATTATTAAAAAGATTTATATGTCAACTTTTTACTCACTGCAAAATTTGTGCATGCTGGGCACTTTTCAAAAATATAAGAACTTGACATAGAACTAGTCTATGAAACTGGGCAGGTTTTAATTTAAGAATGCAATCTATTCTCCATGCTCAGTTGAGCTGAATAACCATTCACTCATATAGAGGTGCGCACAAACTTTTTTGGAGAACCTTGCCAACCTCAAATCCCAGTTATTATGGTCTTCATCGATGCAAGTATATTGGTATGCATCTCACACCTCATTTATAGGGGCATTTATTTTTGGACAATACAAGGTTCTCAAACGCTAAAAAACCCCAATCGCAAAGCAAAACAAAGAAATTTCATTTCCCTTTAAGAAGGTGGGTGCGAGTTCAGAAAATATTGTTGAACACAAGTCGACAGACTGCGCGGCATACGTTGTTGCTGAAGCTAAAGATTCGGCAAAAACTGTCTCCGGCTTTGATCGAACCTTTGGTACATCCTTGTATTTTTTTCATCATGTAAACAATATTTGCGGCTATGTAAAGAACAACTTGCGTACAAACGTACATTAAATTTATCAGAGACGTTCCTTGAGGTCGCAACGTTACAAAACGTGTCACCCAAAAATCAATTCCTGATTTAGGAGTTTCCCAACAAAAATCTTGCACAGGCTTGTGCACCCCCAGCAATGCAATCGGCTGTGACTTGTTACTGCCGTATGATGGCAGTAAGGACTTAAAGTAAGCCAGTATCGAACTCAGTATCTTATTTCAATTCGCTACCATTATCTTAATTTGCGGCGCTGGTAATTGTGTTAGTTTCAGGCGTAATTTCTTTCAAACTTCGTGCTACTTTATTTGCAAATCCTACCAAACGACAATTGAACAGAATCAAGAAAGAACTAGAGTATTTTCGGATCGTGTAACGAAGTTTTATAATTTGTTGTTTTGGAATTTCAAAATTTAAATGTATAACTTATATGAATTTGTGCTAATGCAATTAACTCTAAATTGAACGAAGTGTCACAATTGCCCGTAAGTTTGTTGTTTTTGTTAATTTATGATTAGTTGTTTATTTTTGTTTATTCGTAGATAACGGTCTCTCAATATACCTCAAACTCAACAAAAGTATTGTGAGATCAGTCTTGAGGCAGTGAAGCTTCGAAAAACACCCGTGTGACGGTAACTAACTACAGTCGCCGTCACATGCTAGTCATTGGCAATTAGCACAATCAAGAAGAATAATCAACCAACGAAGAAAATGCTTACAAGGTCAAAGGCTCAAAAATTTGCCACAACAAATCCAACGGTGCCTGCGGAGGATAGTTTACATACAATCTGATACGAAAAACCAATGCTTTCTAGCGCATTCAAATCTACTGCGTCTGTACAAGAAGTGGTTACATTTTCAAAATGCGTCGACCAAGCCACAATGTCAAGGCAAGAGACGAATGAATCACTTCAACCAAACCAAAGCATTGCCGCACTAGAGCCAAGCGCTAAAGACCTAAGCAACAGTCGTATTTGCTCGACCTATCCATCTCAAATCATTCAAGATCCAACTATGCAGATGACGGACCCCATCGTTATGAAGTCAAGTCCAAATTCTGTTGCTGTTACTCGATCCAAGTCAAAATCTAAATCTGAAAAATGTGCGGCTCCAATTTCTGTAATGCAAAGTGCACAAACAATTGGTCCTTCAAAGTCTGATCGTATGAGTACAGAAGATTCTTCGATCGCTTCGACTCACAAATCTTCGACCAGTTCGGAGCTGAAGACGACATCAACCAAATCAAGAGGGTCGCGCGCCTCGAAAAGCTTGAAAAGCGCCAAAGTAAAGATGGCAGTTACCCTATCAAAGTTGAAGTCGCAAGCTGACATCCATGCACTCGAAATGCAGCAATGTCAAGAACGTGCAAAATATGAGCAAGAAAAATTAGCCCAAACCTGCCGCCGAGAAGAGCAAGAACGTCAAAAACGCGCAAAATATGAGCAGGAACGATTAGCTCAAACCTGCCGCCGAGAAGAGCAAGAACGTACAAAATATGAGCAAGAACTGTTAGTTCAAACTTGTAGCCGAGAAGAGCAAGAACGAAGATTTCAACATCGGTGTAGCGGTTTCGAACCCGGTTTTTATGTTAACAGTGTTTTTGATTTAAGTTGTCTTGTATCACCTTATCGTTTCAGCGCTTTTGGTTGATTTTTTTGTTTGCGCAGTTTCGTTAATTAGGACACATTTTAAGTTTCTAGTTTTGCTTTAAGCATGTCTTGGAATTGTTTTAAAATCATTTTGACTTTGTTTTTAAGTGGTTGTAAAAATGCAATGCAGTTCAGTTTTGTCAATTCAATTCATATTAAAGTTAGTCAAGAATTCGGGTTACTTGTTTCTGTTTTTCCTCAGTTGATTAATAAAATTGGATCCATTTTGTTTGCTTGATTTTGGTCAGCTAGAAGCGGGTGCGAAGATTTATAGGTTTGTAAGTAGCAATTGATAGTTACCCAAACTAGTCTTTGCTACATCAGCTTGCCCAATTGAAATTGAACGCTGAATTAAACGAAGCAATTGCTGAGGCTTCTGTTTATGAAGAAGAGGCACAGCTTGAAGTTCCTTCGCCATTGCCAATCAATCCGAAAACTGTGAGTACTTTGTTACAATTTGCCCCCTCTCCTGATGTTTCCCTGCTGCCACGGGTTTATCACAGTTACATGCTACCCACTGCAAATCGTAAGCGTCACGATGGTGTAGTGCCTACAACGTATGCTGCGCAGTCTGTCGACTTGTGTTCAACAATATTTTCTGAACTCGCACCCACCTTCTTTAACAATTGTTTGCTTACACGCCCTGTTTGGGACTCTGCAATGCCAGCTATGAGTCAACTTGCTAAATGACATTTACTTCACTCAGTCATTATCATCGCACAGCAATTGGTACAAAGCAAAAACCACCATTTCCTTTTAGAAGCAACTCACCAATGTCTCAGCACCCCGTGGCTGAAGAAGAGGCCACAACCGCCAATCATGGTGGAGAAATTGGCAGGAGTGCCATCCGACATATTACTGTTCCTTTATAGAGAGGACCGATGGGGCAGCCGTGTTGAAGTTAAAATCCATGGCTGCCACATCAGCTAAAGCGTATTGTATTAATTATTAAAATTGTTGTGGCCCCTGCTTAAAATATAAAGACTTTGATTGATTTTATACTTGGCAACACTTTTGTCATGTAAACTGTACAGGCTAACGCATAATAATGTGATTTTGTAAAAAGCTGATAAGTTGCAAGGTAGCCTATTATAAAGTTTTGCTGTTACATAGTGCTAATTACTATTATTGTGTTTTGCTTTCTATTCTATTTGAATAAGTAAACTGATAAAGATAAATTTGTGTAATCTTTTTGAGTTAAATTAAGTTATAAATGCAACAAAGATCAACTGGCGACGAGGATGAGCAACAAAGAACTAATCGAATTGCTGAAAGCACAGATGGAACAACAAAGGGTCCAAATAGAACAACAACAAGCTCAAATGAAACAGCAAAAGTTTCAGCTTGAGCAACAAAATGAACAAGGTAGGCAACAAATGCAAGTTTTTTTGGAAGCACTTCGAAATATTGGTAATTGTCAGGTACCAGCATCAAATCAAGAAGCAGCCTCTCCAAATGCATTTGCTGTGCCAAGTTTTAGTCCATTTGATCCAACTTCCGAGTTGTGGACTGATTACCATTCAAGGTTCTTAACTTTTATTGGGGCACATTCTGTTCCAGAAAACAAGGTTGCCCAAGTTTTTCTCACAAACCAGTCGACTGTTGTGTACAAGTTGTTGCAAAATCTAGCTGCACAACAACAGCCACCTGTGGAAATTAATACACTTCCAATGGGAACTATTGTTACCTTTTTGTCAGAACAGTACGACCCCAAACGATTTGTTGTACGTGAGAGGTATAAGTTTTGGAGTGACATGCAACGTAAACCAGGTGAATCAATTCAAGAACTAGCAGCTAGAATTTGCCAGGATGCTATCACCTGTGATTTTTCGACTATAAAAGATCCTCAAGATGAAGCAATGTGCACTCAATTCATCTGTTTGGTAAATAATGAAGCAGTTCTAAAAGCTGTTTTCAAAGAACAAGGTCAGGAGCTGACATTTGCAAAAGCAATTCAAATTGCTATTCAGACTGAAGATGCTGCTAAAGTAGCAAAAGAGACAGCCTACAATGCCAAGTCAAACTTGTTTAACACTGTCAATGCTGTCAAACCTCTCAACTTTGAACAATCACGCAGAAATGCCAGCATGGGTCAATCAAAAACTAGCTCCAGACCCAATAATGCTCAAAGTTTTAGCTCAAATGCCATTGGTCCTCCTTGTGGACGATGTGGAAAGAAAGGACACACTGGCAAAGATTGTTATTTCAAAGAAGCAATTTGCCATTACTGTAATAAAAAAGGTCATACCCAAACTGTATGTTTCAAAAGGAAAAGAGACACTTCAGTAAAAAGTATTTGTGTACCCAAGACCTTACAGACTATTAAAAGTACTGTCAGCATTCCTCGATTGGAATGCAAAGTAAAAGTTGAAAATAAGCACTTCACATTTGAAGTTGACACTGGGGCAAGTGATAATTTTATGAGTGAAAGTTACTGGTTGTCCTTAGGAAGGCCTGACCTTCAACCAATCAGTGAAAGTTTTCTGTCTGCATCTGGACATGATCTCCCAGTGCTTGGAATCTACACAGCCAATTCAGTGAAGCTGCTGGGACAAAGAAAATCGGTTGACAAAGGTGAGCAATTACAATTTATTGTGACTACAATTCCCCATCTTAATTTATTAGGCAGAGACAGTATTGCTACACTGGGGATTTCTGTTCATTCTATGATGAACAAAAGCTTATGTAACGATATGAAAGAAATGGTTCATCAAGTATCTAATTATGTTAAGCATAACATGACATTGCAATCAGCTTGTGAACAAATGTGTCAGAACTTTCCAGATGTCTTTAAGCCAGAACTCGGTTGTCTTAAAGATTTTGAGCTTGATATCCGATTTAAAAATGACACCAAGCCCATTTTTTGTAAGCCACGACCAGTACCTTTTGCATTGCAAAACGAGCTGGCACAAACTTATGAAGCTGGTATTAAAAAAGGAGTGTGGAAGATGACACAGTTTAATGACTACGGGACTCCAGTAGTGCCTGTTCGAAAAAATAAACTACCAGGTCAAGAAAGTGCTGGTATTCGGGTTTGTGGGGACTACTCAGTCACTGTTAACCCACAGCTGGAGACTCACCGACAACCACTTCCTTTACCTGAAGAACTGATGCACAAATTAGGTGGAGATTACGGTTTTACTAAAATCGACCTTGCGGATGCACACAATCAAATACCCTTGAGTGAAGAAAGTCAAAAGAAATTGGCTTTAAGTACACATAAAGGTGTTCTTTTACAAATGAGACTTCCGTTCGGTATTAGTTCAGCCCCTGGCTATTTTCAGGAAATCATGTTCCAATTGACAAACGATTTAAAAGGTGTTGCTGTGTATTTGGACGATATTCTTGTGAGTGGAGCCACGGCAGAAGATCACCTACAAAATCTTCGGGCACTGTTACAACGATTGCAAGACAAAAGCTTACGTTGCCGCCTAGAAAAATGTATTTTTGCACAACCCAGTGTTGAGTATCTCGGGCATCAATTGTCTCAATCCGGCATTTCTAAAAGCACAAAAGTGGATGCAGTACTTGAAATGCCACCGCCTAAAGACGTTCCCAGTCTTCGCGCTCTTTTCTGGGTTCTGTCCAGTTTTACAGTAAATTCCTACCTAATTTATCAACAATCACTGAACCACTTCACAAGTTAACGAGGAAAGGAGTTAATTGGGGATGGAATCATGAACAGAAGGCTAGTTTTAACACTTTAAAAGAGATGCTTTCTAGTAATTCTGTTTTAGCCCACTTTGATCCATCTCTTCCTTTGGGCATTTCATGCGACGCTTCAAATGTTGGTATTGGCGCAGTATTATTTCATCGCTTTCCAGATGGTAGTGAACGCCCTGTGGCCAATGCGTCAAAAACTTTAACAGATGCTCAAAGAAAATATAGTCAAATCCAAAAAGAAGCACTCTCAATTGTTTTTGCTTTGCAGAAATTTCACCAGTATTTGTATGGACGTCGATTTATTTTGGTTACGGACCATAAACCGTTACTGGCCCTTTTTGGACCTCATAAAGCCACGCCGGCTTTAGCTGCAAATCGTTTGGCTCGATGGGGTCTCATGTTGAGTCAATACGAGTATACAATTGAATACAGAAAAACCGCAGCGCACGGAAACGCAGATGCCTTAAGTCGACTTCCCGTGCGGCCAGATGATGAATTTGACAAAGAAGAGGAGGAAGACAATACACATGTGGTAAATGCAATCAACACAGTTAGCTTACAGTAATCGGGCGTTTAAAAGTGACTGGGAAGAGAAATATTTTCAAATTGAAATAGATAAAGCACATTGCCTTTTGTGCCCTGTGGTGATAAGTAGCGTAAAATCTTTTAATGTGGAGAGGCACTACAAATTTCATTCAGCAAAGTATGATTGCTATAGAGGAGAATCAAGGAAGAGAAAGTTGGAGTCGCTTAAGTCAGCACGCAAGCAGCAAACAAGTATGTTTACGTGTAATGAATTCGAAGAAATAACTAAAACATCTTACAAGGTGAGCCATCTACTTGCCTGCAATATGAAACCGTACTCAGATGGAGAAATTATGAAGCAAGCTATTGTCATATTTGCTGAAGAATGTTGTTCTGCAAGCATTCAACTTAAAGCTAAAAAATTGCAGCTTAGTAATGATACGGTAACTCGACGCATTGAATGTGTATCCAACGACCAACGTGACTAGCTTCTTCACAAGTCAAAAAATTTTGTTTACTACTCGCTCGCACTTGATACCTCAAAAGACTTCACCGATACAGAGCAATTGGCTGTATTTATCCGGGAAGTCATGCCAGACTTTAAGATTTACGAGGAATTTCTCACTTTGCGATCCATTCATGGCTCAACGAAAGGAACGGATATATTTCGTGAATTTCAGACTACTTTATTAGAAGCACAGTTAGACCCATCAAAGTTGTTTGCAATGGCAACTGATGGATGCCCTTCCATGCTTGGGGCAAATCAAAGACTTCAAGGACTCATTAACAAGTGGCGTGAAGAAAATCCTTTTAGTCCTGTGACTTGGCATCATTGCATTTTGCACCAAGAAAGTCTTGTTGCTAAGTCTTTGGACATGCCTAATGTGACGAAAGTAGTAATTTCAACAGTAAATTGGATTCGAGCAAACGCACTTAACCATCCAAAGTTCAAAAAGTTTCTCGTTGATGTTGATGCTGATTATGGCGACCTCGTTATGTTTACTGCAGTACGATGGTTAAGCCGAGTTGCATGCCTCAAAAGATTTTATGACCATATTCCAGAGATTAAAACATTTGTCGAAGGAAAGAAGAACATCCCTCAGCTTGGAAACGAAGAATGGGTTGCTGATTTAGCGTTCATGGTCGATATCACCACACATCTTTCATCTTTAAATCGCACATTACAAGGAAACAATAAGCTTTGTCACGATTTGTACAGCACAGCATCTGCCTTTGTTAAAAAAACTTTGTCTTTGGAAAACGCAACTTGCAAGTGGTGTAACAACACATTTTCCAACGCTTTCGAACCACAAAACCAGTGGATCTTTTGATGTGTACAATAGAATTATTGGTAATTTGATCGATGAATTTGAGCGCCGCATTAGCGGAATGAATTCTTCCTTGCCTTCCATGAAAATGGTTGCAACTCCTATGTCAGTAGATGCTACGACTGCTCCTGATAATTTTCAATTGGAGCTGCTGGAGATGAAGTCAGATGTCGAGCTGAGACAAGTATTTGAAAGTGAAGGTCTACTTGGCTTTTGGAGTCGAGTCCCAGAGGAAAAATATCCCAACTTGAAAGCCAACGCACTAAAAAATACCTCTGTATTTGGATCAACTTACGTATGTGAAGCACTTTTCAGCAAAATGATCAGAATCAAGAACCAATATCGCAACCGATTAAATGAAGATCATTTCAAGCAGCTTCTGCGCTCTGTATCCTCCACGATTGCACCCCGCTTTGACAAACTTATTAAAAGTTAAAGCCAATGTCAAGTTTCACATTGAATTGGTTTTCATGAGTTTTGTTGTTGTTATTTTATAATAGCCTACATGTTTCAGTTTTGTTTTGTTGCTATTTTAACTCGCGTTGTTTGTATGCGGCTCCATACAAGTTTAAGGCTTGAAATTTGGCTCTGGAACTAAAAAAAAGTTGAGAACCACTGATTTAGGGTAATGATTTCTTTGTTGGTTTGCTGTTCATTATTTTAACGAGATGGTTTGCACCAAGTCGTAAAATACGCATACCAACAAATAACAGATTGGCGCAATCGCAAAACATATTACGGCGCCCATTTTTCACTTTGCATTTATTGTTCTATTCTTACTTCAAGTATAAAAATTAAATTTTTCAACAATATAGACAGAAAGGAAAAATTTTTTAAAACAATGGACAGTTTCTAAGCCCTCTTTCAATTTAAAGTACTTCTACGATTGGCAATAATGGCATAGGGGTGATGCTTTCATTAGTAACAACTTATTAACTATGGGCATAAAATATAATTCGGTTGGAGCAGGCTCAACCGATGTTACAAGTCCTACATAACTGACCGACAGCCCGCCGAGCAACGCCGGCGAAAAAACTATAAAGCAAGGATTTTTTCTTTGGCGGATATGCTACCTGTCAGTTCTATCTAGGTATATCTAGACTACAA
Organism: Trididemnum clinides; assembly: GCA_963675345.1. Lineage (NCBI taxonomy): Eukaryota > Metazoa > Chordata > Ascidiacea > Aplousobranchia > Didemnidae > Trididemnum > Trididemnum clinides. Next base: position 18,434,829 of record OY776303.1, read on the forward strand.
AGCAATATAATAAACTACCAAATTTAAGAAAAATATCAAAATAAAACCCTAGATCTAACAACTTGTAAAACCTCATAAAGAGAAAATCTGAAAATAACTTGGTCTGATGGCTCCTACTAGAGCATCATGAATGACTTTAGAAAAACTATAGCCGCTTTTCTCGCTATCCCTGAAACAAGGCAAATAACAAATATAAATGAAAAAGGGGCAGCACCAAATCACAAAATAAGCTTACAACGAAATAGCTTACTTCCGTAATTGTGAAAGCACCCACCATTTAGCTGCCACCACCACTTTTTACTGTGTTCCTCACACTTTTTACAAGTACTGATGACAGTTTATGGCAACATTCTTTCTTTGTGAACTTTATCAGTCTTATTAGTAAAAAAATAGTGGATGAAATAGCTTCCGCCAATTTTCACAATCCAACTGTTGATGAGAACACAGATATATCTGTAAGCAAATGTCTGATTTTATATTTTAAATACAGAGGTAATTCAGAAAAAGTCTTCATTGAATATAAACTAGATTTGGGGGAATCACACAGTTATAGTCTTGTGAAGCTTCATCTATTGTCATTGCAATTGAAGAGTTTTACAAAAAATATAAGCTGGAGCTCCATAAAATGCTTATGCGTGCATCTGATGGAGCAGCAGTAATGCTAGGTAGAAGAAATGGGGTAGCGGTGAAACTTAAAAGTATACCCATTTAGTAAAACAGCACTGTGTTGCACATCGGGAAGATTTGGGCATAGCTGATACATGGAAAAAAGTGAAGCTATTGCGAAAAATCGAAACAATGATGTGAATTATTTATTCTATCTTTTTTCATTCTATAACCAAAAGCTGCAAATTTCAAGATATTGCTACAACTAGTGAAAACGAGACGATTGCTTTTCGGCCTCTTAATGAAATGAAATTAGACCCAGGGATTTTACAGCCTGCAAAACCACTTTTACTGACCCACAAAAGGGTTCATAGAATTAAGAAAAATACACGTACTTTCAAATTTTTGCGCAATGCATTAACTAAATCAGCAGGGCTTTTACTTTGAAACTTGTTTGTATTGTGGAAGCGTCGTTTACATGTGGGTACTCTGAGACAAGTCCGAGTGCATGTGATTAGCAACAAGTCATTGTAATGGTAACCCTTCAAAATGTTTACAAATGCCAAAAAAGGTGGACGCTGAAGGCCATGGTTTCAAAATATTGATCACCAAATATTTATTTACTGAAGTCGGGGGTAAACCTGTATGTTTACTTTGTGGTGAGCACGCTGCCGTGTTTAAGGAGTACAACGTGAGTCGGCATTATGTGACGAAGCATGCTAAAAAATACAGACATTTGACTGAGAGAGTGTGGATATGGAAGGATTTGCTAGCAAAGCTATGAAAACAGCAAGGCTATTTATTTCCAAGCTACACGCAACCCAGAATGCAGCAACCAAGACCAGCTTTGTGATAAGATATCCCACAAAATAGCAAAAAACTGTCAGCCATTTTCGGAGGGGGAACTTGTGAAAGAGTGCTTGGTGGGCTCTGCAGTGCTAATATGTCCAGAGAAAAAGAAGCATTTGAGAAAGTCCCGCTGTCCAGGCGAACGATGACAAGAAGGGTGAAGGACATCGTGGAGAATCTCCAACTCAAGCTCAAAAGTGGAGTGGGAAGTTTCGACTTTTTCTCCCTGGCTTTCGATGAGAGTTGTGATGTCCGCGACACAACACAGCTACTCTTGTTTCTGCGAGGGCTAATGTAGGAGTTCAAGATTAAGGAAGCGCTGGCAGCAATGAGATCAATGAAAGGAACAACCACCAGAAGTGAATTGTTGAACGAGGTAAACGCATGCAAGGACACGCTTGAACTAAAATGGGAGAGACTGATAAGAGTCACTATTGATGGTTGTCCGAATCTGAGAAGGAAAATGTGGACTTTTGAAACGGATGCATGATAAAGTGACTGAACTTGACACAGGAGCACAAATTGGTATTTATTTATTGTATTATTCATAACATGCGTTGTGCAAGTCAGTGTTAAAACTTAACATGTTGATGTTGTGACGAAGACAGTTAACTTTATCAGGGTACAAGCATTGAATCACAGACAATTAGTTGTACTTTTAAAAGAGCAAGATAACGAACATCTTGACGTCAGATATTATACAGCTGTCAGATGGCACAGCCTAGGGAAAGTGTTAAAAAGATTTTGGGACAAGGTTTTCATGAGAAAGTTGTAGTCTCTTTCAAATCAATTAAAGAACAAAGTTCTCATTCATATGCAAACCCTGAAAGAAATCAAACCATCAACTACTCACTTCAGCAGATACTCGTCTATGTTAGGAGACATGCACAATGAGTTTTCAAGACGATTTGAAGATTTTAAAAACATTGAGGATGAAATGCACCTGATTTTCTCTCCCTTTGCGTGCAATGTGGATAATGCACCCATTGATCTTCACCTGGAGCTCATAGACTTGCAGTCAGATGCAGTACTAACAGAGCAATTTAAGTCAGCATCACTGCTGGAGTTTTATTCATCTCTCAAGGAGAAGAATTTTCGAAACATGAAGAAACGTGCTCAGAAGATGTTGGTTCTTTTTGGATCCACTTATACATGTAAACAAACATTCTCAGTAATGAAGTTTACAATAGATAAAATCATGAATGACATTAAAATTTACTGAATGACATTAATAATTCCTCAGATAACAACTTCACTGCTATTAGTCTGAATATAAGATCATTAAACAACTACAAAAATTTGGCAAAACTTGAAGGATTGTTATCATCACTAGCATTTAAGCCGAGCCTAATTGCTCTAACAGAAACTTGGCTAAAGCCAAACCAATCAGGACCACACACAAACTTACAGGATTACATATTCATATCTAACCCTCGATCAAAATTTCGAGGTGGAGGAGTAGGTTTCTATATCAAAAATGATGTGGTTTACTCTCGTCGTACTGACCTAGAAATAATGAATGAAAAAGTATTTGAAGCAATCTTTGTTGATATTATGTTCAAAAATAAAACAATAACTTGTGGAAATATTTACCACTCTCCTAGTAAAGATGCTAATGCCCAATCCTTGTTTCAATCAATTCTAGAAAATACACTGCACAAAATAAGCAAAAGGGAATGCTTATTGTTTGGAGACTTCAACATAAACCTCCTTGACTGCGATGAACCCAATGTTGGCAACTTCATTGAAGTAATGTTGGAAAATGGATATAGGTCATTAATCAATAGGCCAACTAGAATCACACAAACCAATGGCACACTCCTAGACCACATTTGGACTAACTGTTGCAATGCACAAAAACTAAAGAGTTGTAAAATTACTTACTCAATATCTGATCATCTAGTAACAATGATATGCATGTCCATCAAGAAATCACAGACTAAAAATATTGAGTATTACCGCTCCTTCAGTGACACAAAAATAGCCTCGTTTACCCAATGTGTATCTGAACTTGACATTACTCCTATCTTGGAAAAGTCTGATCCCGATGATGCATACAATCAGCTGAAAAAGCAGTATATGACTGACTTTGAAAAATCGTTTCCATTAAAGAAGGTCAGTTTTAAAAACAAACCAAACAAGAGTTGGTTTGATAGAGAAGCTCAGGAATTGCTGGACAATAAAGAAAACCTTTTTAAACACTACATGAAAACCAAAACAAACCACTCAAAATACATGGCGTCTTATTAACAACTTGCTTGGAAAACAAAGAAAATCTGATTGCAAAAAACTCAAAATTGATGGTAAAGAAATATATGAACCACAGGCTCTTGCAAATCATTTCAGCAACCACTTTTCCACCATAGCCTCCAAACTGATGGATAAACTTCCACCTAGTGAAGCCAAATACAGTGAATATTTAAAACCATCCTCACGCTCGACAATGTTTGTATGGCCTACTTGTCCCATGGAAATTTCAAATATATTGCATAGCATGAAATCCAAATTAAGTGCTGGCATTGATCAAATACCATCAAAGCTATTGAAGTCGTCACCAGATAACATATTAGTTGCACTAAGCCACATCTTTAACTTATCGCTCAGCAAAGGAGAATTCATTAATGATTTCAAACTTGCTAAAGTATGTCCAATCTACAAAAAAGGTGACAGCAGCAACATTAATAACTACAGGCCTATAAGTTTGTTATCAAATGTTTCAAAGATTTTGGAAAAAATTATGTATAGGCGTCTGTGCACATTTTTGGACCAAAGTAATTTTTTCTCTGTCCATCAATTTGGCTTTAGAAAACATCATAACACCTCACATGCAATAACGTTTATGGTACACAAAATAACCGAATCCCTTTCCCATAAAGTACCCACACTCGGTATTTTTCTTGACCTGTCTAAGGCTTTTGACACAATAGATCATGATATACTGCTTCACAAATTGCAACATTATGGAGTCAGAGGCATAGCTTATGACTGGTTTAAGAGTTACCTGACTGGTAGAACGCAGCAAGTGGAATGTAATGGCACTCTATCAACCATAATCAACCCAGTGACAAGAGGGGTTCCTCAAGGTTCAAATTTAGGCCCATTGTTATTTCTAGTTTATGTTAATGATTTCCAAAACTGTTTAAAATTCTCCGATCCCATTATGTTTGCAGATGACACAAGCATATTTTTAGAAAATAAAAACATAGCAACACTTTATGAACGTGCTCAAGAAGAGTTGCACTATATTGACAAATGGATGGTAGCCAATAATCTTTCAATAAATGTATCTAAAACTAAATGCATTCTATTCAGATCCTCTAAATCTAAACCACCTCCTACTAACTTAACTGTTACACTTAGAAATATAAAAATTGAACAGGTTACTACAATGAAATTTCTAGGTGTACATATTGATGAGCACTTAACTTGGACAGGACATATTAGACATCTTCAAAATAAATTAAGGTCCACTCTTGGCGTGGTAAGCAGAATCAAACCTTTTCTAAGGCAAGGCTCCATGTTAACTTTGTACCACTCTCTAATCAACAGTCACTTACAATATTGTATTACTAATTGGTGCATTGGAAATAAAACATTGATAAATAAACTACAAAAAACATGCAACAAATTCATAAGGATGGCATGCAACCTAAGGCACTACAGAGATGTAACTGATGTAAGAAAAACTCACCAGCTACTTACTATAAACCAGTTACTCACTAAGGAGATTGCAGTATTTATGTTCAAACAGAACTCTGGAAAAAATCCTGACGTATTTCGAAATGTATTTGTAAAAAGCATTTCACAATATAATACCAGAAATAGATCTAAATTAATACCAAAACCTTGCTCTAGCAGTTTATGTCAGCAGTCTATTTCGTACCAAGGTCCCGCCATCTGGAGCAAATTGCCAATTTTTTTCAAAAATGAAAAAATGTCTGTTGTCACATTCAGCGCAAAGTTGCGAAATTACTTGTGCACAAACTCCATTGGTATTTGAACAGATTGCTGGTTCGCTTCTTTTGCTTACAGATAATGTACGCGGTGCGATCGAAGGAAACATCATCATCATCATGCAGGGGCGATTCTTCTAAGGCTTCCAAATACAACAACCAATCATCAACAACTTCTTGTAACATTGGACATTGGGCAGCAATGGATTATAATAATAACAATTTAAGAAACATCGCCTCCATACGAAGAAGAAGAAGATAACAATCGAAACTCATGTTACCAAATTACTACTACCTAAACTTGAATATTTTAGTATACTCTAACCTTATATTGTGAGCATCATCACCTTCTTAATTCTATCGACTGTAAAAGAATAGTAATACTACCCACATTTTAATATGTTACAACATAATAGGCCAATTTCTAACACAACGGTTGGCAGTTGTTACATTCACAATTTATAGAACAGTGCTATTTTTATATGTAACACCACTTGGCAGAGCAATTAGTGCTTGAAACATGACAACCACATTATTATAATCAAGTATAGTATGTGCATTGCAGATATCATCTCTTAATGTAAAATAGGATTATCATCTGTTTAAATGATTATGTTGTTGTGTCGTATGTTAACGCTTGGCTCCTCTCAACACTGCTTTCTCATCAAAAATACAGGTACGCGAAGTGAAGGTAAAATTTTACTCTTTTAATTCTGCAAGTAACAAACTACTAACATTCACGCAAACGTAAGAACTAGGGCAGTAGGACGAACTACTTAATGATGAACTGTTACTCTCAGGTAACACATTAAAACCTTTGTGTTGAGGTGAGCTAAGCTACGTGTCTTGTAAGTTAATAATGTACATGTGTTTCGTAGATTTTTTTTTTTCCTTTTTGACCAGTTGCTTAATGAAAGGGTTTCCGGACCCGGTGAGGTTTCATTTCCAGGGTGGTTTTTCTTTCCTCACCATGCTCAGATGAGCTAAAAAACAGCCTTATAGGCCGGTTGCGCCACCCATTGACCACCTACGTAGCCGTGTCTCGCACTGGTCATCTTTCTGATCCTTACTATTTCGAATGTTCTTACTTCTTATTTACAAAATAATATGATCTACAGCTGTAAAAACTCCTGCGTTTTTGTTTTGTTCTGTTTGTTTTTTTTGTTTTTTTTTTCAATTCAATTAAACTGTTCTTTAATTTCTTGAATTTAGGGTTTAGCGGCCATGCAACTATTGCTCTAGTTTTATGGATCCACTGTTTTCATTTGCATGTTTTAACGTCTGACGTTGTGTCGCTTCTTCCTTTTCTTGACTCCATTTCTCTCATTATTATTGTTGTTCAGTGTCGTGTGTAATGGTGGTGGTCATGAATAAAAAAAAGATACAGAAAAAAAAAAAGATACAGATGATACACCAGATCAGCTGAGTTAAAGTTCAGAAAAATCGATTTTGCCCTATACAGACATTTGCAATTTCTATGTAAAACGAAAAAAATAAAATGTATAAACCATCTTACTGCAATTATAAAATAGGAAAACAGAACTATCTCACACTGGTTGAAAAATGAAAATTGGATTCAAAGCTGGCTAATGATATTTCGTGAACTTACTTATAACTGCTATGAACGGGAAATAAAATAAGGGGCCTAACTAACTACTAGCTAACTCTTAAGATGTCTTTCTTTTAACAAGATTTGCAAAGTATATATTTCTAAATTGTTTGCTCACTGTCTAATTGGATTTACCAATTTTAATAGCAATAAAGCATCTGATGTCATCAAGGATAACATTGATTTCCTACTTCCAAGTTTCAACTGCTTCTCGATGGAATGCCGTATATGGCACAGTTGATTGCTATTTTCGTCAACCAAAAACATTTAAAAGCTCTTTACCAAGGTTGTACTACTTTGAACTTGATGCTCTTCACCAACAGTTCAACCATCAAGTTTTTTTTTCACAAAAGAGAACGAACGTAACTTTTAATCATAAACAAAGCATTAACCTGCTTCTCACCAATGTTACCATGTGGGAACATACTATCGATCGTATGTACCTTTCTCGACTAATTTTTGTAGCATTAAAAAGCAAGAACGATACAAAGAAACATTTTTCTTTAAATTTTCAATAGTTTTTGGTGTGGTTAATTGCATTGTTTGGGAAATTTTAAAACCAAAAATGCAGATAAATAAGCTTTAATCACTTGATCAGTTTCCGTGGCAATATCACGCTCGGGTAACAATTTTGGGAGCTAGCGATGGTATTTTATTAAAAAGCACACATTCCTTGGCATGACATATTAGTTGCTGCTTGCAATTTACTTATTAGTTGCAAGATATGAAGCAGTTTTTTTAATGTTTCCATGGCGGTTTTAGCCATCGTAAGTTTTATTGAAGATGAAAATATAACTTCATATATTAGGCCAGATATATCATCAGGTGTAGATAGCCAATTTGTTCATAAGTACCAGAATATTTGATTGCAGATCGAAAAAACTTTAAAAAAACAAGTAAAATAATAATGAAAAATATGGACTCAAAATCTTTTTATAACTCTTCATACCGACGTGTAACTCATGCTACTACTATGTCAGAAGTGAGAAACCTAGTAGAAACAATTGAAAGACCAAGAAGTGTCGTTCTGCTCCCGCCTGCTGCTAGTGATGATGGTAATCAAGCAAGTATAATGAAGAAGTTCTTCAAGACTTTAAAACGGCTTTTGAACCTGCTGGTGAGCTCAAAGTAAAAGAAGATATAGATGATGTAGAGGAGGATCAAATAGATTTTCTGACCGAAAGAACCAAAGGATGAAAGCAAGCTTCAAATAAAAGTAAGTGTTGCGACGTGTACCACGATGCATCCTGATTGTAATTTCAAATAAAAAGTAAAAAAAAACAATTTACAAACGTGTTCTTTATTTTTGTCAAATCAGTGGTTCAGTTTACTCTCATACAGCACAATTGAATAAAAATAGACAACTGGAACACGTAGTGGTAAGACAAGGGTTAATATGCACTGACCAAAGCAGCAGCAACATTGGCTGGTACTCAACATTAGGCCTTTATCATCAAGTGCGTGCAAGTTACTGCATAAAATAAAGTCATGTTTGAAAAAGACACGATCGTGCAAACCCGCATTTTGTAGTGTAAGCCATAAACATGATTTGTTTTATCACATTATTATTGTTGAATAGCTTCATTGAAATCAATGATATTACTCGTAACTTCTTGTATATTGTTCATGTGACATTGCATTTTTTAAAGAATACTACCAAGTAATGCACCCTACTTGTATTGCATAGCTATAGATAAGCTGCAAGGTGAAGAGTATGCGTACACAAAAATTCTCTGGCCCACACTTATAACTGTAAAAAATTGAGTGTACTTCAAACGAACGATACTGCTGCAGTCTGCTTGCCATTAATGACGGTTTTAATCAAATCTGTGCAGAAAAACTTGATAACACATTTTGTAGCACTGATTATCAACTGGCCATGGCATTGCAACCCACATGTTCAACTCTTGCTATTGTCAGATGCAGATCATACAATTTACTTCTGAGTGCACTTGGGAAAATATCATGAGCAAGATCACCACCATGCTTGATGAATCTTCTCTCACTGAGGAAGATCCAGATGCTAACAGCAGCAACAAAACAGAAGAGACTGCAAAGCAGAACGACGTTTTTGTTTTCTGTTTAAACAGTCAAAAACAGAAAACAGAACCAACTAAACTGGCGAAGAGTTTACGTGACGATAGCCCTCAGAGACATGTCAAAGCTTCATGCTTTACAAAAAGTATTAAAACCAGTTTTTATAAAAATGAACACTGCCGTATTTTCAAGTGCAGTTGTTGAGAGGATATTTTCGAAATTCTGAAGTCTAAGTCTGAAGACATTCTGAAGTCTAAAAGAACAAAGTTAAGTTTAAGTAGGATCACGTCGATTGTGTAATAAGTTACAGTTTTTTTTGGTATGTAAACAAAAAACTGCAAAACTTTATAGCTTCTGATCGTTTAGTTCAAAGACAATTAAAGTTATGTAGTGATAAAGTACTGTACTAGTACCATAGTGCTTTTTGAAGCAAATGCAGAGTATCATTACCACGCTACTTTTTTGGGTCACCAAAATACCCAGGTACTGGTACCATGGTCCTTTTATTTTGTACCATGCCTGGCTTTGTTACTGACAAATGCGATGTTAAATGATTGTTTAAACAAACACACTTAATAAGCTACACATTGTCTGAAAAAGTGTGTCATAATGATTTTGAAACTTAAAACATTTTCATTTTGAGAAATGACAAAATTTTATCAACACGAGCTGCGTGCTGTTTGAAAAACGTTAGATCTCCATCAATTAACACATTATACATACCACCAGCACATCCAACGTTAAGTGATTGTTTAAACAAATACGCCCGATCAATTTCTAAAAATTTAATATAGTCATTATGTATTTACTAAATTTGTCCATTTTTGGCTCATTTTATTTGTAGATGCATATATATCTATTTATCAAATTTAACTCTTTTGCTCCCGCGTGAAAAGCGAAAAAAAATGTCCGTAAGGTGGCAGTGCGAAAAACTGTCATAATCAATCATAATTAATCATAATTATGTACCTCAAGTTTGTTTGTAAATCATTACTCAGCTGTCTACTTCTACATTAAGTGTGATATATTGTTGAAATCTACATTTCTTGAGGATTTCAAATAGAAAAAAAAATTTTTTGTGAATATGCAAATTTTATGCAAATTAACCCTCCCAAATGGGGGGTAGTTATCTTCAAAATTATAGTACCCTCACCTCAAAGATCACTACAGATTTTATTTTCTACCAATTTTTTTAGAAATGGTCGCAAAATGATGCTAAGAAAATAAGCTTTCAAGGTACATCACTCAAAACTTACCTAAAAGCCTAGGTTTTCTACAATTTGCAATTTTCTGAGGCACATGACCTTTTTTTTGACCGGTACCAACCGGTACTAAATTTTGGTAGTTAAATTCAGTACCTAAAATATGATCAGTTATTATCTGCTAGAAGTTACCCTAAACCATGTAACATTATGTATCTTTGAACAGGGAATTTCTTCAAGATTCAGAAAATATTAAGTTTAAATAGAATATGCTCTCACTGATAATGAAACAGCCGCTTGTTTGACCTTTTTTTGACCGGTACCGACCGGTACTAAATTTTGGTAGTTAAATTCAGTACCTAAAATATGATCAGTTATTATTTGCTAGAGGTTAGCCTAAACCATGTAACATTATGTATTTTTGAACAGGGAATTTCTTCAAGATTCAGAAAATATCAAGTTTAAATAGAATATGCTGTCACTGATAATGAAACAGCCGCTTGTTTACACCCTTCCCATTTCTTGAGAAACAAGGGGGACACAGCAAACTTTGATTTACGAAAGCCAAACTTCTGCTAGCTTTTAAACTTGTATTTGGCTTCTTGTCTCCTTGGAAACTTGATACAAAATGACGACTTTAGTGGTGAAACATTTGCAATTTATTTTATGTTTTTATAGGGTGTAGTTTTTCTAAAAATTATAATTTAGTGAAGGTAAGTCAAAAAATTTTGGGGGGTTTTGAACTGACATGATGTACAGTACTCATTTTTGATCAGTAAATATCATATACCACTTGGTCTAAACTATTTAAAGTTATATATTGCTGGAAAGCAAATTTCCTAAGCTTTCAAATGTAACTGGTATTTAGCAACATATCATATTTTTCACGCACTAAATTTACTTTTATCTATTTATCATTCAAATTTGTTTGGAGGGGTTTTGAGACCCCTAAAAAATTTGGAAATTTAAAAACGTAGAATTTATTATTATCGCTTGAAATTTTGTCAAATGATGCCCCAAAAAGAGTAGTTTTCAGACTGTGTTAATGATGAAGGGTTTGGTGTTGTGGTAAAGATGTAATCTCAATTTGATTTTAGCGTAATTGGCACGTGCTGAGAATTTGGCCGATTTTGTCGTCTGCAACTGGGTTCTTGATCTTTTTAACCCTTTTTGGGTATAAAAATCCAAGATTTAGGGCACAAATTATACATCTTCCAATGCGTGCAGAAATAAGCGTGATCTTTTGAAAATTTTATGAAAATCGGATGAAAAATAAAGTCACAAATTGTTTTTTTAGTAAACTAATTTTGTAACTCAATTTAAAAAAATTTGAGGTAAACACTGAAAACACGAGATCATCAATTGATGATCGCGGGAGCGAAAGAGTTAAATTTTAGAGAATTTAAATTTGCTTTGTTTAAAATGAGTCAACGTGAGGCTATTATCTATCTACATTGCGTGGGAAAAACGAACCGAAAAATTGTCAAGCTCTTAAAAGCCCCAAAATTGACAGTTTGCGATGCAGCAAACCACTACAAAGAGCTTGGGACATCAGATGATCAACCCAGATGTGGACATTTGCAAACATCTTGCACCCCATTCAAAATTAAAGAATTTTGAGAGTGAGTAAGAAGGAACCGCAAACAATCAAGAGGAAAACAGCTAAGGAGTTGAAAATTGACAAAAAAACTGTTAGAACCATTGTTAAAGAAGATCTTCATTTGACTATTTTTAAGATTCCTTGTAAACAACATCTAACAGAATTGCCGAAGCAAAAAAAGATGGAAAGGGCCAAAATTATTTTGAATCAAATCAAAAATGACACGATCACTGGAGAAATCATCTTTTCTGATGAAAAAATATTCATTATTGAGGCCAAGTTCAATTCTCAGAATGACAGAATTTTGGCAAAAAGCACGAATAGCATTCCCTGTTCGTTACACCAAAAACCTGCATCGGTAATGGTATGGGCTGCTATCCCTGAAAGTTGGAGATCCCCTCTCATCTTTGTTAAAGAAGGCGCAAAAGTGAACGCAAGCATTTTGACTCCTGTTCTTGTTGAAATGAAGAAGCATTTCAGAGATGAGATCTTCACATTTCAACAAGATGGTGCACCTTTGCACACTGCAAACAAGATCCAAACCTGGTGTGACCATCACTTGCCAAGGTTCTGGAGGAAGGAATTATGGCTTCCATCGCCACCAGATTTGAACCATCTCGATTTTTGCATTCGATCCATTTTAGAAAAAGAGGCATGCACGACAGCACACACCAATACTGAAGCATTGAAGAAATCTCTTAAACGAGAATGGGCCAAAATTCCTCAACAAACTTTTCATGCCACAGTGAAGAGTTTCAGAGGGGAGTAAAAATGCTTTTTTGGGGGGGTTGATATTATGAGATGTTTGTTTAATTTCGGCATTTAATAGTGGTTAATTTTTTAGTTTATATAAGATCAGGAACTTTCTCCGCACCCTGTATACTAACACCAAACGCATCATTAAATAGTTGTTTAAACAAATACACATTTCAAGCTACAAATAGTCTGAGAAGTGTGTCATAACGATTTTGAAATACAAAACGTAGTGTCTTCATGTTAAGAAATTACAACATTTTGTTGATACCAGCTGTGTGTGGTTTACAATAACGTCAAATTTGCATCAGTAAGCATATCAAACGACCACCAGCACATCCAAAGTTAATTAGTTGTTTAAACAAAATATAAGCTATTCATTTTCTGAAAGGATATGTCACAACGCTTTTGAAACACAAAACATTGCGCTGGTATGTCGAGAAATGACAAAAATTTATCAATGCAAGCCATGTGCTGCTTAAACAAATGCCAAATTTGCATTAGTAAATACATTATAGAGGAGACCGGAGATATCTCAAACACAGGGATATTTCACATTAGGTATATGACGTCACAATAAAGAACTGTGCGATCATTTTTTACCAAAGCTTTATGCCTGCATTAAAATTCGGTATAAGCAAAGCATGTCTGCATTGCTTAAAAAGATTATAAAACGATAAAGAAAATTTTTTTAGTGAAAGTATGTTTTCAAAATTTTACTTGTAAGCTTGTAGCTCAATTGCAGTTAGCCAAATTCAGGGATATATAAAACATTGAGATGGCTAACTTCTAAAATGCGCTTTGTTTATCCGCCTAACGGTAGGGTTACCTACTAATGATGTGTAATAAGCTGATAGCCTTTGCAAGTATGCAATTGTATGTTTTGTTACAATATAGTTTATTATTATTTAGTAGTAATGTAAAATTTGATTAGTACAGATAAGATTTTAGCTAATTAGTTTAAAACAGTCTTGTTGTTATCTGGTTGCACAGTCTGTGAAAGCATCTATTGCCAGTAGCTTGATATAAGATTTTAGATGTTTTACTTTTAGCTGCTTACCGTAATGTTCAGTTGTTTCAAATGTGCTGAACTGTTTTGTGGATCTTTGAACAGTTTAAGTTTTTGTGTTAATTTCTTTCAATCTTTTGTTTGGCTATGGTCTACACATGTTGTGTGCCTGGATGCACAATAGGTTACAAATCTAATAAAAGTGATACAAAAATTACATTACTTGGATTTCCCTCTGAAAAAATCTTAGGAAGAAATGGGTTGCAGCTATACCTCGAAAAAATAGCAGGTCAGTAAAAGTCACAAAATGTGTTCAGAACATTCCCTTTCAGATGACATTTTAACATCCTCTGACAATCATGACAAGTGACGTTGCGACCGAGATAACCAGGCACTAAAAAGACTTTGATTAAAGTCAAATGCCATTCCTTCAATATTTCCTGGATTACAAAAATATTTATCAACCACCAATACAAAGCCTAAAAGTGAGGCATCCACTTCAACTGATTGACAAGTGCAACAAGAACTTGCACTTGACAAGCTCAATGAACAGTTTTTATTAAAAGATAACATTTTGAATTTTTTTGATTTAACGAACAAGTTGGATAAGATCTACTTGCCTGACGGTTATATATATGAAATTGAGCAATTCCTTAATTTTTCATCTTTTGTTGCACAATGATAATATTTGTGTTGCACCAAAGCTGCTTGCATCTGTAATGGTACATGATGCATATTTATAGTCATTTGTTGACTGATGGATCAGTTGCGAGTTTGTCAGGTCTGAGCAACATCCTAGTTCTTTGCAAGAGTATTGCAGAAAATACTCTTGCTTCTACACAAAAATCTAAGTCAATACTTATCACTTTTGGAGGCTGCAGATGAAGACAGTGCTTGCTCCATTTCATTGCTCCATTTCATTTGTGATGAGCAATTGCAACTATTGCAAGTGCCAAAACATGTACGTCAATACTCCACTAATTTGATTACTTTATCTTTTCTTTGGCAGCTTACGATTTCTGCTTCATGTAAAAAGCTGCGTGATGCACTAATTTTGCCTTCAATTTCAAGATTAGGTCAATATTCCTCTGGGATGTCTGTGGAGACAAGTTGTTTGGACTTGTCATATTTGACTTTTATGACTGTTATGACTTTTATGATCCAGTCAGTATTTTTATTCTTTTGTTGGTGTTTATTATAGTAAAAGTATTGGCGAGCTAAATACACAGAGAATAAATTTAAAATTTTATTATACGTCAAATGTGTGTAACCCTGTGTCTAATATTACTTTTACAGAAAATTGTTTTTGGATTTGTGCAATGGGACTTTAAAACCTTCAATTCCACACCTCATTCGTCATGGAGAACGTTTATTTCTGTTTTTTGACTTTACCCACAACCTCAAAAATATATTCAATAATTTTTTGAAAGCCTTGAACTCTTGGACCACAATAAATTACTTTGGCAATGTGGTGTTAACTGAGTAAATTTTTCATATTTTCAGTGACTTATGTTAATATTTTGAGGAAAAAAGTGTATTACGTATTCTTCTTTGAATGTTTGTATATTATGGACTGTAAATATCTTTGAAATGTCGTGACGTTATTTTCTAAATACTTGATTTATGCCAAAAATGAAATAAACATGCTTAAAAGCTAGAAAATCTGCTGTCTTGAAAAAGTAATGTTGACCCTACTAATGGCAGCTGCAAAACCAAGTTGTTTATGCTGAAATTCTATATATCCTTGGCCAAAATCAACTAGATAGTGGGCAAGGTTGTGGTGAGAAAGCAATGCTCTCACAAGCAAATGAGAAGTTTTAGCAGCAATATTTCTGTGGTCACGTGGTCTAGGATATTTCGCACAAAACTGCTGAAGTGTGTCCCAGCTATCCCTGGAAAAATCACACATAATTACGTTTAGATTCTGTTCATTATTTGTTTTTTTTTTTTTGACCAGCTATGGTTAGAATGTATATATCAAAAAAAACTAAGGCAGAATATGCATCTGAAAAAACAATGAAACTAGCTGTTTTGGCAGTAGTTGAAAAGAGATAGTCATAGAGAGTGCCAGCCAATATACATTGAATAAGTCAACTCTTTTGGATTACGTGAAAAGACATCAAAAATCTTGATGGCTTGGCTACACATTTTGCAAACTTTAGAAAACAACAGGTTTTTACATCAAAGATAGAAGCATCATTGGTAGAATATATATTGCAAAAATGTTTTATGGCCTTCCACCAAAAGCAACTTGCCGATTGACATATGAATATGCCATTAGCCACATCTAAAAACCATAAGCCACACTTTAGCCCAGATGACCAATTTTAGCAAAACGAATGTGATGCAATCTCAAAGCAACCTTCATGACCTCAACAAAAAATATCATTTCAAGTCGTCGGAAATTTACAACCTAAATGAGGTGTATGTTGACAGTTACATAAAATGTAATACAATATACAAGTTTACAAACAAACTTATGTAATCCCATACTACCGGTCAAATCTTCTTCGTATGGGCAAGATTTTCAATTTTTAAAGAAGCATCAGATTATGAGCTCTCATCAGGCCTTTTTGCTAGTCTTCAGCTAGACTGGGTTACCATGACAAGTAGACTATTCGGCCCCACAACCTATCTGCCATATAAAGAGGAAGGCATCCTGTTAAGTGTTTCTTGCTCAATGACGCAAGCTAGCAAACTTGTTTTCCACACTATCCCTTTTGAGCTACGCGCCAAAGCACGGTACCTTTGAATATCATTTTTAAAGTCTTTTGGTATGACTCGACTTGGGAAATGAAACCCAGGTCTACCGACTGTAAAGCAGACACTCTAAACTCTATGCCATTGCACCAGTTACCAATCAGATGACCAGCGGTAATGCGCTTGTCTCTAAACGGTAAGTCTGAGGTTTAATTCTCACCTGGTTAAATTGGACACAGTTGCTAATGACTCACCATTGCTGCTGTAGCCCAGGTGCAATGTAGCAAAGTTGGACCCTGCTTGCTTGTTACATGTTTTGGTGCAATACAGGCAACTATAATAGTGATTCGATTTTTTAAAAATATTCTGTTTGTTTAGACCAGGGTGGTCCAAACCCAGGCCCGCGGCATCATTATCTGTGGCCCATGGAACATTTTCTAGTATAGGTAACAATTGCTGGTATAGGGTAACCAAAAATCACACTTCGGATATGTTTTGTCATAAAACTAAACAGAAAAAACTTTATACATTGGCGATTGTTATATCACTGACGTCTTTGTATTGACTAGCATTATGGCTAGGCAAGGCGAGACAGTCAGTAGACAGAAGTGATTGGTAGGTTAGTTGAATAGTGTGCTTCGCTAGCCTACATTGTTAAGTAACTTAAGTCAGTTATTCGATTGTAAATATAGTAAATTTAAATTGTCTTTCTGCAGTGGTCTGTAAGTCTTTTGTAAACATGAGTGCAAAAAGAAAGCTCACAAATTCTAACAGATTTTTTAACTCTATATGGGAGGAAAAGTACTTGTTTGTGGAAAACAAGGGTAAGCCACAATGCTTGGTATGTCTGCAATTGGTGTTGGTACCAAAAGAATACAATGTAAAACGGCATTACGAAACACACCATAAAAATCAGTACAAAAAATACGAGGGAGCTGCAAGGGAAGCCATTGTAAAAGACCGGAAAAGTAAATATGATAAACAAATGAGTTGTATGACTAACTTCACCAAAACCACTTTTTCTGACCAGAAGGCGTCTTATGAAGTTGCTCTGATACTAGCGAAAAATGGAAAAGCCTTCAGAGATGGAGAAATTGTAAAGGAGTGCTCAATGAAGATGGCCCTTGCCTTTGGTGACAAGAAAATGGCAAAACATTTTGAAACTGTGCCTCTTTCCCATCAAACCGTTGCAAGAAGGGTAATGGAAATAAGTGAACATGTGTCTGAAAAAGTAAAAGGTATTGTTCAGCAGTGTAAATATTATTTGCTAGCTTTGGACGAAAGCACGGATGTTTGTGATGTCAATAAGCTTCTAATTTTTATTCGCACTATCGATGAAAATTTTACAATTCATGAAGAATTACTTCAGGCAGTTCCACTTCATGGCACAGCAAAAGGTTCAGACATTTATAACAGTCTTGTATCTGTCGCCAATGCATATGGTGGTTTTGAAAAGTGCTCCAGTGTTGTGACAGATGGCGCTCCGGCGATGGTTGGACGAAAAACTGGACTGGTTGGTCTGTTAAAAACTAGTGGTGTGAATTGCCCAACATTGCACTGTATTATCCACCAAGAAGTATTGTGCACAAAGGCCTTGCAAATGAGTGACATCATGAGTAGCGTAATGGCAATAGTGAACATTATCAGAGGTGGAAATAAAGCCCAAAGGCATAGAAAATTTGTCCAGTTTCTGAATGATTTGGATGCGAAATATGACGATGTGCCACTGTATTCAAAAGTTTGATGGCTGAGTGCAGGAAACACTTTACAGCATTTCTTCTCTTTGCGTAAAGAAATCTTATTTTTTCTGCGAGATGAAGTTGAAGGAATGGAAAAGTATGAAATCCTTTTGAGCGATGAAAAGTTTATTGCTTCCTTGGCCTTTGTTACAGATTTTACAAGTCAACTAAATATTTTGAACAAAAAGCTTCAACAAAAAGATCAAAACACATGTATACTTTTTGGACATATTGAAGCTTTTTGAAGGAAGCTGAAGCTACTTAAGGCTGACTTACAAAAAAATGTTGTTACTCACTTTGCATCTTGTCAAGAATTACTCGAAGAGGGAAAAACTGTAGAGTTTTCTGCTTTTGCAGATATGCTTGATAACGTGAGCAATGAATTCGATGACAGATTCGCTGAATTTAATGCGATGAAAGAACAAATTGAACTCTTTATTAACCCCATGGAAATAGAAATCGAAACTCAGGCAACTAAATTTCAGTTGGAATTATGTGATTTGCAATCAGATCCCTTTCTCCAGTCAAAAAAAGAATGAGAGAAATGAAGCATTTTGGAAGCTTGTGAGCAATGAGCAGTTTCCAAAGTTGAGGGATTTTGCTTTGAGAATGTTATCGATGTTTGGAAGCACCTACATCTGCGAAAGTACTTTCTCCGTTATAACAAGACTGAAATCTCATACAAGAAACAGGTTGGGAGACGAAACATTGGATGCCTGCTTGCGACTGTCAACGACTACTATAAATGTTGATACAGAAAGATTGATCAATGATAAAAAATGATCAAATGTGTTTGTACTGTACAATAAAAGTTTTTGTGTCACATTGAGCTGTTTACCTATTCTTAGCACTAATTTGGCCCACGAACAATACAAAAATAATACTGTGGCCCCAGATGCCTGCAGCCTTGGACCACCCTGGTTTAGACCAAAGCCCACCAAAGTTATTGGTCAACGTGGAGCTTGCCAAGTTGGTCAAGCGACATCTACAGAAAGATAAAAATTCATGACTGAAGATGGCATCATTGATGCCAGCAAAACGTGTGCTGCAATTTTGAGTATTCCAAAAGAAAGACAAACCAGACAGAATGCTTTGTGGAATTTCAAATTGACCTATGGCATTGGCTCATAAATCGGGACCTCTGACACCACAAAATTTTATCTATGCATTGAAATAATTGGTCAAATTTACCAGGTGCTCCAAAGAAACCAAAGTTTTGTTCATGGACAATCATGAGTCGCATTTAAGCATCAAAGAGGTTGAACATGCCAAAAACAATGGGATAGCCTTGCCAACACTGCCACCTCACATGTTCAACAAATTTCAGCCCCCCAACAAAACAATATTTGGCAAGTTTAACCCTAATCTTACCAAGTGGGGTCCGACCGGACCCCAGCAGTGTATTAATGTATCCCCAAAACCAACAAGTGCTTCGAAAAGTTAGGGATGCATGGAAAGGGAGTATCTAAGCCCTTTCCAACCCACGTTTTAGTTTTTGATTGCTAGCAGCTATACAGCATTTAGATATATTTTCGCTTTGGGGTCCGATTGGACCCCAGCTAATAGTGTGCATTATAGCGTTTATATCTGCTTCATATCTTATTTTGTTTTATCAGATTAGAGTAAATAATGGCTAACAGAGATAGACGTGCACAATATGTTGCTTCAGAAGTACTTAAAAGTATTATTCAAATAAAAGATGACTCAGAATTTGAAGATTCTGACATTTCAAGTGAAGAGGGAGACTACATATCTGAATGTTCTGATTTTAGTGACACTGAATCATTGAAACGATCCTCTTCAGATGAAGATGAAATCAGCAAACGCTCTACCCGTGATGATGATAATCAACTTAGTGGAGGAAGAGGCCTGGGTGAACGTGAAAGTCATATGCAAGACCACAGTTAAGGCGGAGTGGTGCAACCACATGCAAGTGCAACTGAGCAAACTCATACCATATTTGTTGGTAAAAATGGAACAATTTGGCAAAAGCAACCACCAGTTACTGCAAGACGTTGAACCCAAGACATTATTAGACAGGTTCCAGGCATAACATCTGCCGTCAGTTGCACCTTAACTAAGCTGGCATTCAGTTCTTTTATTACGGAAGTAATGATTGATCTTGTTGTAGTAAATACAAATCGAGAAGCTCATTGTAAAACAAATGAATGGAACAAAGAACACCCTGGTGCTGAGAACTTGGATACCTGTTGATGACACTGAAATGACAGCTTTCATCGGACTCAATTTATTGGCAGGCCTGCATAAATCTAATCATGAGCCCATTTCATCACTATGGTCGGAAAAGGAAGGCAGACCAGTTTACATTGCTACTAAGCAGGCATTCAGTTCTTTTATTACGGAAGTAATGATTGATCTTGTAGTAAATACAAATCGAGAAGTAGGCCATGCTATGGTCGGAAAAGGAAGGCAGACCAGTTTACATTGCTACTATGTCTAGAAATAGGTTCACAAAAATTTGATAATCGAGCAACTCTTGCAGAGAGGCGTGCAACGGACAAGCTGGCAGCTTTTCGTGATTTTTGGACATTATTTCAAGCATAATTTCAAAAGTACTATATTCCCGGGACTGATCTTTGCGTTGATGTACAACTAGTGGCTTTTTGTGGAAGATGTCCTTTCCGTCAATACATCCCTTCCAAACCAGCAAAATATGGAATAAAAATATGGTGGTGCTGCTGTGATGCAGAAACAAGCTATCCTCTCAAAGATGAAGTTTATGTGGGAAAGCAACCTGATCAACTGCGGGAAGTTGGTCAGGGTGCACGCGTTGTCAAAGAACTGGTAGCGCCATGGTATAGAAGTGGAAGGAATGTTACAGCTGATAACTTTTTTAGTTCGATACCTCTTGCTGAAGACCTTCTTGAAAATGGCTTAACTTATGTGGGTACAATTCGATCTAACAAAGCAGAGATACCTACCGTAATGAAGCCAAACAGCAGCAGAAAAGTTTACAGCTCCATGTTTGGATTCAAGGACCAAGTAACCTTGGTTTCTTATGTGCCAAAGAAGGCTGTCAAGGCACTGTCAACAATGCATCATAACACTGTTGTTGAAGGGGAAGAATATAAGCCTGAAATTATAATGCACTGCAATGCTACGAAAAGTGGGGTTGACAACCTTGACCACTTGTGCACACTGTATACATGTAGAAGAAAGGTGAATCGTTGGCCTGTTGTACTGTTTGGAAATTGCATTGATGTCAGTGCTGTAGCTGCTTTCGTAATTTGGATGGCAAAATATCCTGAGTGGAAGTCATCTAAGGGAAAAAGGAGAAGAAGAATCTTTTTACTTGAACTTGGTCAAGAACTAGTAATACCACATATCAAGCGCAGGGCTGCAACTTCAGGACTACGAGCTTCTATTTGAATGGCTATGAATATGATTGGGATTAATTCTGCAGCAGCACAGGAAGCTCAAATGCAAGCGCCAATTGGCAAAAAAGAAGATGCAGCTTTTGTCCACGTGTTGCTGATAAAAAAGTTTGACGTGTTTGCGAATCCTGCAAGTAATATGTATGCCCTACTCATAGCAAACAACAACTAGTCTATCAAAAGAATAATTTTGTAAAAGTGTCTAATTATGCTAAAACAATTTAACTTGATTGAGGTCTTGGAGAAAGTGCGTGTTTGTAGAAAACATTGTGTTGTCACTCTTGCATTAGTTTCAAAAACACATTTTCTCGGACATTTTGTTTGGTACAGCTCTGATTCAGACCAACGCAAGCTTATTTTGATGTTCTGTGAAGTCTATGAATTTGTTTCGTTAGAAATACAAACATTTGTAACAAAAGAAGTTCAGTTTTGTAATGATAACCGCGACATTTCCACTGGGGTCCGTTTGGACCCCACTTGGTAAGATTAAGGTGTAAAAAGTGTTGGTAGGATGAGGGTTAAATCCTTCGTCAGTCAAAGTATTGATGATTGTCCAACCAGGCCAGTTATTTCACCATGAT